>CM049307.1:73352040-74559438 GCA_026874595.1 Sipunculus nudus | reverse complement strand
ACTCAATGCAGTCACTGCAGCTAACAGTTAGCTTCGCCTGTCTTGGGGCAACTGCCATCCTCAGCTGAGCTTGGTCAGCTCAGTGTACCTGATTCAAGAGAAGTTTAATGTATCAGCCTGAAATATTGGCCTGTCCATGCATCTTTGATGGCTTTCTTGTACACAAGACTGGTGTCCCACCTACAATGATTTTTGCACAGTGTATGCCCCTGTATATTTCTTAGGAGTGATTTGACATATCAGCTGAATTTATGCATATCCATACATCTTTGATAGTTTTGTTGTATAAGAGACATTTGGCACCACCTACAATTGTTTTTGGGTTTCATGCATCTGTGCACATAGCTCAACAGTGGTTTGAAGTATCTATCTGAAATTTTGCTTGCCCATACATATTCAATGGAAAGGTATTTCTGCCCTGTGGATGGCAGGAATAAGGCAGAAAACCATTCTGCAAGGCAGAAATGTCTTTCTGCCAGGCAGAATGGACAGATAAAAATATATTGTATTTTAAAAAGAGATAGTAATTGTAATATATCAAAAGCTGCCTTAAATACAAGCATTTATTAATATATTAAGAAATGCTAGTAATTTATACAATTTAGTCAATGATAATAATGCCCAATATGCCTCTTCACTTTCTGTAACCAGCAAGTTTTGCACGCACTAGGCCGGAAAAGGGGAGGTTTTAGCAACAGGATTATAATCTGGTTTTAACTGCTAGCTGAAAACAGCATTTTGCATAAAACCAAATTTGCCCAAATTTATGACTGTGAGATTTATAACAACTGTATTGATTTGGGTGGTGTAGTTACAGCGCTGTTCTTGACTCTTAGAAATTTTCAAGTATAAGTGATGCATGATTTCCAATTGACTTGGATTATGCAGTCCAAGCTCTAGAGCCTGTACTGTCCTGTAAGTTCCTGAGCAGGAGACCATGTGTATGTGTAGCACATGGGTTCCTGGGCTTACTTGGCAATGTCATTATCACAGCCCTTTAGGTTTGCTGATGTGCATTAACTTGTTTATAATGTCATTTATGTGTTACTGGTACCTGAAATGATGTAACAGAGCCTAGCTCTAGTAGTGCTCTCCTAAGGCTTGGCATCTGAGGGGATAGGGAGGGCAAGGCCGAGTCCAGTGGTTACTATTGATGCAAGTGATGTGGAAAGATCATGTGCTCTTTCATGCATGACATAATGCTGACTATGATGATTATTACAGAGCCTTATGATTTTGGTGTAGGAACCTTGCTTAAGTTTAGCTTATTATTGACTGAGTGATCTGAGTACCTGACCCCCCAGTAATTATTGATATATTCTGTCACAAGTTTATACACCTTGGTCGTTTTCATTACTGCTATATTACTGCTGTATTTGCTGTATCATATTTAACTTGGTCAGCTATTATAAATTCATTTTATCGCAGTTTTCAGGGTATTTCTGCCCTTATGGCAGAAACAAGGGCGGAAAGGTATTTCTGCTGCATAGCAGTTGCTGGGCAGAAACCACAGCAGAAATGGCAATGGCAGAATCTTGCCAACCCTGGTTTGTGTAATTGGTAATACTCAGGTTCAAAATGTTTAGTACTTGCATTGTACATATAGATGTGACACAATTACTTGAAAAGTAATTTTCCAGCACGGAAGCATATATCTGATGTATATCCCACTGCACAGGTTTGCATTAGGTTTGTAGGCCTTGTTATTTGTATTAAGACTATACGACATTACACATATATTTGTATATTATACTTAATTAAGCCCAGGTTTGAAGATAACTTCATAAGGTCATATCAAATTTCTTTTGCAGGCTTGTCGAGGCTACAAAAGATCAAGAGAAGTTGAGTTAGTTGAAGAGTTTGATGCAGATAATGCAGATACAAAAAAAGAAGACAAATCACGGAATATGACTGACACAGATACATTTCCAACCAACTACATCAATACAGAGCCGATTCGTGTCACAAGGATACCGTGCTATAAAGACTTCTTGGTTTTCTATTCTACCATGCCAGGTAACTGAAATAACTGAGGCCACAAAAAATTTCCTCTACAGAAATGTCACTCTTAATTAGCAGGGGGGGGGGGTCTTTTCTTACTGAATGAGCACCAGGGGCCTATTGCAAATACATTGTACTTGATATATGCTCAGAAGCGGGCCTAAATACTTATGTTTCAATTGTCTTGTCATAATGCACGCCTGCCAAATCACTCTTTTTTGAGGGTTTACTGAAAATTACACTAATTATTCTTTTTCAACTTTTTTAGCAGCACTCTTTTTTATGTTTTTTTTCAGTGTAAAAATGTTTTTTACTGTTTCTCTCCAATTATATTAGTCTAGTTTGATTAAGAATGGGACACTTAGCAATTTTTGTGTATTCAAATGACCAGCATGTGTCAAAACATGTGGAAAATGCCCTTATCTTCAGGCAGGGGGAATGTGCAATATATGTTTCTGACTTTTGGAGCAATATATTTACAAATACTTAGTATGCGAAGCACATCTTTATTCAGTTTTTGATAAAAAATGGGGAAAATGCTGCTGATTTTACTCTTTTTTTCTCTTTATTTCAGAGGAAACTATTCTTTTTTACCAGAGCACTTGATCTTTTTTTCCTGGTCATTTACTATTATAAGTATTAACATTAATGGTTTCTATAGTGATGCCCAGATGCTACTGGGCTTGAGTCACCTACATAACCTAAGTCATCATATTGCAACACACTCATGCAAGTTCTAAGAAAGGCTGTACCTGCACTTGGTTCACATCTAAATCAGATGTCATTAAACATGTTTACTTAAGTCTGGAAGTAGTACTCTTCGAGTCCACACAGTTGGTCAATATACAAATGCCTAAATCAGTTTATTCTGTAAAACCTGAATTTGCTGCCTGCACTTTATTGTTAATCTGAACTACTGTACTGATTTTCCTGTATGCACCAGGTACCAGCCTACTATAAAACAGACTCAAGTAAACTGATCTACTGTAGACCACCTAGCACATTACAGTTAACTGAACTGATGCAGATTAGGGGTCTAGTGCAGACAGAGTGAACCAATTCATGATCTACAATATTTTGCTAGTGCAGGTATGGACTAATATCTGTTAACATGGAACATTATTTTAACTCTCTGTTGTACATACATACTATTTGAAGAAATGAAGCTCATTTTTTGCATCCTCTCTGCAAGTTTGCAAAATTTCATGTATTCGTTCTCACCTGGTAAATGTTCAATATAAATTATACCCCCTCTTGCTCCACATAGTGCATAGAAAATGGTTTTTATATGGTGTAGCCTAAATGTACTCATATTAGAACACCGATATTATTGTTAATATTATTATGTTTTTTAAAGGCCCCCTTCTGTTGTTCACTGTTTATTTTTAACAAAATGAACAAAAAAATACACCTGTTGAATTTATTATATCAAAACCACATTTCTCTTTTGCTTTGTATTGTTTCCATAATGGTGATTACTAGTGTACACTTTACATCCACACAATTTGATGATATCACCTTTTTGGCTAACATATGATTTTATGGATATGTTTAAAGTAATTTATTAGAACATTTATTTATGTTTAATTCTTGCCATCAGCAATGATATTGGCCTTAAGGCTTTTCCCATATTACTCAGGTCTAGGTGAGAGCACTATTTTCAAACTTTTAGTTTTGTATAAACTATGTAAATACCCTTTAAGAAAATCCATGTTAGTTTTCCTGTTTATGTTATATTTTCAGGTTATTTATCATACCGCAAAGAATCTGGTTCATGGTTTATGCGGGAGCTCTGCACGGAAATCCTGAATACGGGATACAAAAAGGAGTTCCAATCTGTGCTACAACGAGTGAACCTGCGAGTGGCCTACCCATACAAAGATAAACAAAAACTCGACAACAAACCAGTCAGCTTCAAACAGATGCCCTGGCTTCTCTCCATGTTGACAAAGGATGTATACTTTAAGCCAAAATTGGGGACTTCGCCACCTAAGAAACCAGATATTCAGTGGCCTAGGATAGTGTATGTGTAACTGATTCGTTGGTAACATCCGTCCATTCATCAAATGAAAATTTTATGGATATATATATATATATATATATATATAAATAACTAAAGTACGGGTAGTTTGACTTCATCAGTTTTTGCTGCAGATCTGTTTCGTGAGAGCAGCATTCAAGCCGGCTCACTCTTCTGGTACATCACTCCAGTTTGTACCTGAAGAGTGAGCCGGCTTGAATGCTGCTCTCACGAAACAGATCTGTAGCACAAACTGATGAAGTCAAACTAACCGTACTTTAGTTATTTATTAACGCTCCCATACGGTAGAGCACTATCACACTTTATAAGGAAAGTAACTAGCTGTAAAAAATTGTTATCTGTCAGGGAATATTTTTGAATATTTGTTATATCACACAGACGTTCATTGAAAACTATTTTTCTAGTGAGGACAGTTTTCTATCTCAAAAGAAAAATATTACCTGTAGGTATTTTATATTTGTTATATTTATGTAAACTCTGTTGGGTCACTGTGAATGATATGTTAAAGTCTCCAGTCTGACAAATATTGATGTCATAGTTAAACTAGGAGTTGAAATCACTGGATGTAAAAACACACATGCATTCACACAAACATGAGCAAATATTGACATTTCTTATGCAATTCATGATGAAATTTTAAACTGGTCACGGTAATACTAGGATTTTAAAATTTGAATAAATCCATAATAAACAATCCATATTGTTATGATAACAGTCCACTTGTCTTGAATGTAAACTTTGTTTTTCTTTATTTGATTTTCCTGGTATTAAGACTTCATTATGACTTTATTATGACTTGTTGCTCTCCTGAGTACATGGGGCATATATTTTGCAGAAAAATTAGTAGACTTGAATTCACTTGATTAATAAAATGATTAAAACCACTGAATATTAGAAAAAAATATCTCCATGGCTAATGTTGCCCAAATTTATTTAACACACTTACTTTAAAGTACATTTGACTAATGTATTATTCAAACACATTTATATACAACTGTACTTTGTGTTGTGGCATAGCCTGTCTGTTATATTATGAGACACAAACAGTAATTTTCAACCAAAGAAAAAGTTATCTAATTTTGCAAGCTTTATCATCCTTTGTTAATAATTTTGTTACTTGACTTTTTATTGTGAAACTTAACGGAGTATAGGTCTATATGGAACTTAGTGGATTACACAGATTTGTAATTATTTTGATAATAAATTTTATACTTACTTTGTTATTTCTTTTGTATAATTTTTTTTTTTTTTTGACAAAATAAAGCACTGTTTTCACATTAACCCCTTGACTTGAAGTATTTTTTCATGTCACAATGGATGGTCAATATGCACATCAACTTCATGGTATTTATAATTTACAGTGAAATCTCAATTCCACTTATACGCCATCTGGTGGCCAGGTGATAACATGAAGCCAGTCCTTGAACCATACTACTGATCACTATTGCAGAGATTTTACCATCCACATTTGTGTATTTTTTTTTGAAGATACCCAAGAAAATTTCCAAACCAGACATGTCACATAAAGTCTGATGAAGTTCTCTGTTTATTTCTATCAACATTGGAGGATCATAATAAAATGATAATGATGACAATATTTGTCAAAAGTTCAGTCTTCTGATTTTTCACACAGGAAAAAAATCTACCAGCAAGAATGTGAAACAATAAAGAGCATAGCATTACGAACAGCAACCATGAGCATCTTCAGTTACAGTGACGTGATGTTGCAACTCTATTGTCATCATCTACAGGCCTGCCAGGCTGCTCTTAATTTTAATTGTCAATAAAAATATGAATAACTAGATATGTAGTATGAGCCTTCTGTATTCCTCCACCAGGAGCCATATCATACTTCCTGTGTTTTACAAAGAATAGGTCCATGGTTCAAAAGTAAGGTCAGCCTGGGAACAAAGATGGTCCTTTATACCAATGAATAGAAATGTTCCTTGGCCAGGATGTAGAAATTGTTCACTTTTCAAATGGAACAAGAATCATCAAAATTTCTTCATAACTGAAAAGGAAATGTTCTGACAGAAAAAAACAAGGGACCCATGGGTCACGGCGCTCAGCTGTTATATATGATAAAAAAATATGATTTAGAAATGAGGCACATGCTTGTTTTGTGTGGAAATAAATATAAGCTGTATTATGAGTTGTGGGTGTTTAGCTTATGTATGATTTTGATAGTATCTTTGGAGACCGGGAAGAGGATTGATATCATTTATTTTATGAAATGGAGTGCTATTGTCACACAGATTTTGACTTGGCCATATAACTTATAAGCAGAACATATAATATAAGAGTTTAACTATTTATTAAAAATAATTACTGTCCCAAATATAATTTTTATTAAAAATAATAAGAGAATCATATGATTTTTAAAATAAAATACAACTGAAATGATTATTAAAATAATATCAAAGAATATATTCATGAATGCATTCATGAATACATTTTGAAAGTATTTGCACTGGTATTCATATACTTTCATTTTCACCTGATTTCCCATTCTTATGCTAGAAATTTTATAATGGAGTACATCTTCATATTCGTATTCAAATACATTTGCAAAGTATTCGCACCATGTCTGGCATTTATTCAGTTTTCACCAAACAATGATGTTGAGAATCCAGAATATACAAAATTCACATATTTAAATAATGATCATAAGTACCTGGTTTTATGGCTTTCATTCATATAAATAAAAATAAATGTAATATATTCATTTTGGACTAATTTCACATCAATGTACACACTAGACACAGCAGGAATCTAGATTAATATTATCAACTGCATCTTTGTCCATCATTAATTTCCTTCATATGATCCCTAATGATTAGTAATGAATAACATGATTTATTTTTTTATCATTAAAATTGAACTGAAAAATACCATAAGTGACTGCATAGTGTTATTTGGAATATGTGACATTCTATCAACTGATACAAGATTCTTATATCATCAGTAACTGCAAGTTAATTTCCTGTTATTATCAACTAACAAATTCCTTTTCTATTTTTCTTTAATTTGTTATTAAAAACCAATAAAAATTTATTAATCTATTGTTTATTGTTATGTTGTTAGTTAAAACTACTAGATGAGTTGGGTTGGACACCTGGATCAACTGTGGCTGGCCATAAGCTGCCTGGCTGCCCCAGTGTATGCCTTGTGTCAAGCGTGTATAATTTGATGAAAGGTCAACATACAGGTGACTCAAAAGGAGCTGGGGTGAGCTAAGGTCTGACATGGTCTCATAAAAACATTAATAAAAGCTACAATGTTTGGCCAATTTCTTTCAACTTTCTAAACTGAAAAGCTGAAATCCTTATGTGTGCATGATATGAAACTTATATCAACAGTGCTCACAGGAAACAAACGTGCCATGGTCAAAGTTGGGCAAAATTTAAGATACTAATTTTATATTTATACTAATAACTTATAAAATTTGAAAAATTCAGAACTAATTTTGGGTATTTAATTGAATCTTGATAAAATAATGTTACATCCCTGACAAAAAATCTCTAGCTTCAGCAATCCTCTTGTTAAGGGAGTAAATATATTTCTTGATTTTTTACAAAGTGCATTATGTTTGGGCCAATAACTTAAAACAATTACGCATTACTGACATCATTTCTGGCATGTGCATAGAGAATGTATAGAAAAATATGTTTATTATATATGATTAAAGTCAGATCAGTGGTTTTGATATTAGGCAGTCTTGAAGTGTAACAATGGATTTTTAATTGAAAAATGAAGTTTTTCATTAATATCTCGAAGGTATTAAGTCCTAGTGACCAAATTCTTGGCGTGGTAGGGGATTCTGGAGACATCTAATTGTATGCCAAATTTTAGGAACTGAGAGCTGAAGCTGGGGAGCTGAGCTCTTGCAAACTGCATAACACTAGCTTGATGTAAACAATATGTTACATGGTGCTTGAAAACTTGAATAAAATCTATAGTTTTTGATCAACTGATTTCAAATTTTTTGTGTAAACAGACAAAATGCTAACAAAACCATGCTGTGAAAATTAAATATACAGTACTTACAGAAAAAAAAGTGCCATGGTCAAAGTTGGGCAAAATTTAAGGTACCAATTTTTTATTTTTGTTAATATTTCAAAAAATTTAAAAGATTTTGATCTTATTTTGGTTATACAATTTAATTTTGATAAATTAAAGTTATATTACTGGAAAAAAAGTCCTTAGCTTTAACATGTTTTGTGTTAGGTGATCAAATATCTTTCCTGATTTTTTACAAAATGCATTATGTTTGGGCCCATAACTTTTTAAATTATACAATACAGACATAATTTCTGGAAAGTACATAGGAACTATATAGGGGAATATTTATGGTAAATATGAGGAAAAACAGATGAGTAGTTTTGATATTAAGCAGTCCTGAAGTGTGAAAATAGGTTTTTAATAAAAAATTGAGGTTTTTCCTTAATTTCTCAAAGGAACTAAGTCGCAAAGACCCAGTTTTCGGCTTGGTAGGAGATCAATCTTGGGGACATCTAACATTATGCCAAATTTTGGATTCCTAGGTCTTACGGTTTCAAAACGTGCCACATCTACGGACGGTCAGACAGACAGATGGACGGATAACGGACAATGGACCACGACTATAGCTCAGATGACATGTAGTCAGCTGAGCTAAAAACCAACCAGCTAAGGGAAAAAACAGTCCCCCACCACCTGGTGGTGATGTAATAAAATGCAACACCAACCTTGAAGGTGTCCCTTAACCAGAGCCTTGACAACTAGTCTTGAAAAGAAACTGTCCTGTGAATCTCTTATATGAATCACTAAGCATTTGACAAAAGTATTTGCTGAAATGAGTATACTTGTAGGGTTTCTCCAATGAATGAAAGTACAACAACACAGCAATTTAGATTTAAATCACAAAAATGGTCGAAAGGTCTGTCAAAATTTCGAACAATATTGCAGAAGGGATCAGAGTAAAGTCCATCCCAGTACCTTGTTTTTCCAGGATAATTTTCATACAACACAAACACTACCAACATTTCTGGCCCAGTAGTTGCAGGGAGCTATTCCACCAACAGTCTGAGTGAAAAATATTGTCCTACATTGAAATGAATTTTTATGAGACAAATATTCCAGAATATGACAGAACAGTCATCAATGTTTGTGAACTGAGAAATAAACCAGCCATTCCAGCTGGTGATGTCAGACAATGCAATGTCATATGCGAATGACCTTTGTGATGTTTAAAGTGATGTCCCTACTGTCTTTTAAATGGCTCTCATTACCATAGTCATGGAAAGTACTTCATGGAGGAACGTACTGTCCAGCTTTACCAGAAAGATGCCTTCCTCGGTCCATCAACAAAAACAACACAACAGGGTCGCAAAGTAAATACTTTTAACTAAATATCTTATTACATCACACAAATTGACAGAACATCTGCAAATACATGTATGTGTTAGGAGAGATTATTTGTAGATATTATTTGTACCTATAATACAGTTATCGCAAAAAAACATGTGGACAAGGGTTTTTTTTGGACTGACTATAGATCTATTATTGCAAGGCTTTGAATTTGTACATACTGGTAGAGTAGTATAACATCCACAGCATGGTAGAATTTGTTGAGCATGACTCCAACGCTGTTAAGGATTTTATTCACTTTCTCCTGACATGTAATAAACATTCAAGGCTATGACCCCATTTGTGTGATGTGTCAATTTTGAACTACTGTAAAAACTTGCATAAAAGTCGAGAAGTTTTCACCCTGAAAAAAAATCATCTAAAGTTGGGGGGTCAACTTGTGTGCAGGTATGGGGATTCTTTTGATACAATATCAAACAGTGGAAAACTCGGACACCTGATGGGTAATTCAGATATTATGAATGAAACTGCACTATTTTGCTACACAAGCACATGACATGGCGTTAACAGTGAGTGGTGCTCCAGAAGCCCTCTGATGTGATCTTTCATAAGTTTGTAATTTTTATTCACAAATATTACATGTTGCACCTTAACAGGAAACTATCTCTAGTTATACAAATCAACCATACTGTTCTAGGGAAATGAGGGATATACAACATGACTGAGCTGACATAAGATTCTACATAAAACAACACAAAACCTTTTGTCTAACACAAATAAATTTTTATTTATCTTCCACTTCCTCAGGGAATTTATAACATGTACACAGTAATGTAATCCAACATTTGGTATCAAATATTCAGGTCCCTCTGGGACAATATGTGAATAATAGCATGATCAAAGATATAATTATACACTGATCATTAAATATAAAATCTGTTTCACTAGGTGAACAAATACAAGTCATAATGTGTATGTGTGTACATAATTTCATGTTTAAAATTACATACATATGAAACCACTGATGAAAAAGTGACAAATATACCCAGTGATACCAGAAATGAAAAAAAAAAATTCAAAAATGACAATTATGGATGACCAGATTCTGCCAAAAGAATTTGTGTTTTCATGGTCAAGGGTTACATGGTCCAGCTGGCATTTCCAGTACATTGGAACCTGTGTAATAAGACCATCCTTGGAACTGGCAAAAGTGATCTTAATAAACAGATGGCCTTATTAGACAGGTGGTCTTATTAGACAGGTGGTCTTTCAGGCAGGTTCCACCATATTTACATATATATGAACAATCTGAATTTCTTTTGGACACAAGGACCACTACATCACGATGTCAAACATTTTTTAACTCAGATTGAGATAGTATGGGTTAACGGACAACGGATAATAGCTAATGCCATACCACTGCACAAGCTCACAAGTTCACTAAAAATACCCTATAAAGCTGTGTTCACATCTGTGCATATATGCGTATATGAACAGACCCTGTAGCCTTCATGAAATATATATGAACACAGATTAATGTAGAACTATATAAAATCATACATGCTGTACATGCTTATTCTTGTACACTCGTGTTGGTAGATATATAAATGTGCCAAAAAATACTCTGACCTCAATCTTGTATTACTTTGACAATAAGGTATGGGTATATTTTCTCTGTACATAAAGCTTACATCTGAATTACTGTAATCATCTTGTCACAAGACATGTTGATATGGAACATGTTCATACCATGTCTGAAAAACATCCACAATCTTGCTATCAACAAAATTATCACATGATCATCATGGTTTTCCATCTGTATAATCTTTAGAATCAAATACAATATACGGCCAGATTACTGGGAAATACTTTACATTCAAAGCCTCTTACATGTAAGATTCAAAGATTGCAGTCTGGTGACAATTTTTAAGATATTTATTTATCATCACATCAAAAACTGTCAGTCCATGCTTAATGTTACAATCATTCATAATATTAATAATACTGTCAGACAGAAGCAGATACATGATATAGTAGCTTTGCTTATGAATTATTATGCAAACCCTCACCATAAGATAAAGTGACTGCCAACAAATATTAAAACTGAAAATGCATGTTTTTTCTTAAAAGTAACAATTAGTATTAATAAAAATATACATCATTTACATAACAAAAACCAATCAAACATGAAATGGTATCTGTCTGTTTTCCAAATAGTAATAAAAATGTTTTACTGATTTAAATGCGTGTGCCTCAATAACATCACAGTATGTGTAATATATGTACACATATATATAATATCATACTTAACTAACCTAAATCTCTTTGTAACAAGACATCATACATCATTAACAATAATCAGCTCTTTCATGACCACATCTGACATAACTCTATGAGATACATGATGTGGATATAATAAGGTGTAATATTCTGGGTCATGATTACTGAATCTACACGTGCAAGTTTATATCCAAGTTGACCACTCCTCTGTGCTCCAATCTTCTCTACTTCTATGGGGCGAAAGGAAACTGATCATGAGCTGTTAACATACCATCCTGGCTAAAACACCTGCACTTAAACCTATGTAAAACTGAATTCAGTTCATAATAGACTTGATAAAATATAAATTGTTTCAGGCTTTGATTCAGTGTTCTTTCTCACAAAACATTTTCAATCGTTTCCTGATGAAATGATAATATTATTAACTTTTCTGTGAACTAAACAAATAAAGAGTAAACAGTGCAATGATCAAATACCAGTTAATTCAGTAACAGTGCACATTCGTGACAATTTTTGGGGCATATTTCTATCTGTTCAACTTGGTCCCTGGACCTTCTTTTCAGCATGGATACATTGGGAAGTCACATATTGCAATAAATGTTAAAATACTAAGTCATATGCTCAGCTGGTACCAAAAATGGTGTCATCAAGGCAAGGTGGTTATGTTATCAGTGAAATGTTCATGTAGGTTTTTACCATATTTTAATGAAAACATAACAAAGCTATGCTTAAGCATATCAAACACACACTCATCATAATTCAATATACTAATAAATATTATAACATAAACTTGAAGTGACCAGTATGTGTTAATGAAGCTAAAATAATATTAGTGTTAAAAATATGACATGCGTAAATACATAACAGCACAACAATGACCTACGAGCACATGTTGTTAATCTGATTTTGTGTACATGATGTAGTCTTGTACTGGACACTGACAGTCTCACTAACAGCCCCCCGTCCTGTAAGTGTCTAGCACTGAAGTGGCAAGTTCAGTTCTACCAGCTCTCAGATCAGGCCTTTACTGGCCTGTTATTCAAATCACAGCCCTGGCATCAGTAAATTTTATATCATATTTACAAAATGTAGCATTACCTTAAGCTTACAGTTACGGATATGATCTGCATTCTGTATTGTTTGTATGTTTTTGCCCCCATATTACCTTTCTTCTGCTATTTTTCAAACAAAAAATTAGGCTCATCCTTTGAAATGATAACCCGTCCACCCCTAAGAGAATAGTGTAGCCTATCAAGGATTTGACTAGGTTTTTTTTTATAGAAAAATATATGCATATTCCTGCTTGAAATTACATGAAACATAAAATAAAGATTTTGAATAGGCTTTTAAATTTAAATTTTGTTTTTTTATTTAAATATCCAGCATTAATGCAGAACATATTAATGGATATGCTGTTTACAAAAAAAGTAAGAAATATTTTACCCTCAGAGTATTTATTCAGAAAATAATATACAAAGTTAACTTGAGTGTATCGTTAATATGCATCGGGTAACAAATTGTATGTATGCAATATGTATTGTACCTGAATAGGCAGACCTAGCCATATCATGCTTGTCCCTAAACTTAATATCCAGGTATCCCTAGATTTGTAAATGAGGCTGGGACAAGTCTACTGGCCTGATCTGACAGCCGGTAAAACTGAGTGTCACTTCCATGCTGGATACTGACAGACATGTCGGTGGGGGTGGGGCAATGGGGTTGTTTATTAGGTCATCAGCATCCAATATTAGACTCTGCATGATGCAGTCTTGACAGTTTGGACTATTACAATGTATTTTTGTATATTCATGGAATCCTTAATTAAACTTGTTCTTGTAGTTGTTTTTTGGTCCCTGAGGGTTTCAGTACATTTGGCAGTTTCCTGAAATCCTGTTTATTCTGGTATTGACCCAGATGACTTCAGTACATTTGGTAGTTTACTGACATTCTTAAAGAAGCCATTCTTATATAGATCCCCCATATCTGAGTGTATCTGGCAATTTCCTAGTCTCAGTGTAGAGTTGATCATGTATTATATATCAAAATCAGTTTGGCATGTACTGACACACTATTATAATTTTTTTTTTTTTTTCGCTGCTTTCTAGCTTTTGTACAACATCATCAATGTATGGATACCGGGACATTAATTTTGCTTTTCCAGGTTTTTTTTTTACATGGCCTCCTTAACAGACCCCTTGAGCTGTGTCTGACTGTCAAACTTTTATTAATTCAACAGTTTCATGCATAAATAATGTTTACAAAAAATAAAGAGATCTTTCTTCACAGGATAAAGCAGCTCCTCTTAGTTTTTCAAGTATATTTTTCAAGAATTTTTAAAATTATCTAAATTACAAGCACTTTCAAAGTCTTGAAAATATAGAAAAGAAATTTTGATTTATTATATATTATAACCCTGACAGGTATATTATTAAAGCCCTTTGCATCAACAGAAATTCTTGTGATGGTTCAGCAAGTTACGTCTCAGTGTATTTGGATACAGTTAGATGAGAGTCTCTGATTGTATATTTAGACCATATTAAGAGCTGGAGTAAGCCTATCACAATAGGAGTGGCACAGGCAAGCAGAAACATTGTGGCATTAAGATCTGCCTGGACACTAGAGGTCAGCGGTGTAGCGGCCTTGACCTGTTGGTAACCATGTTGATTCAATATTGCCACGGCGATCATGGGTGCAAAAGATATGGCTGGTTTGGTCACAAGAGCATTGGTTCCAAAAACCATTGATGATAAAGGATGCCTGAAAAAAATACGGAGTGATTTCAAATCTATGAAATGGAAATTTCAATATGATATTTCTTTCACAACCTGTAAAAGTAGAACCTTACTTTGACCCTCAATCACCAATTTGTATTGGAATGACATTATACACAGCCAAATAAACACACTACCACAGACAAGATTTGTATTGTTTATAATATGTATAACTATACATTTCAGATACAAAATCTTGTTACGGGTAGATGTTTCTGCATATGCTGAGAAATACCTGGTATTAACAACAAATAAGTTCCATTTAATCATGCAAAGTGCAACACTTTACGAGTTTTCATATTGTTACAAATAGCAACCTACTGTTCTGGTCTACACTAACAGACAACAATTAAACTTTGAATATGATTGAATATATATTTTACTTTGATTGAATATAAATCTCAACAATAATTTATAGTTTTCACTAATAGATTGAGGTCAACATAATCTGATCACATGTTAACCAGGTCCCTAGTTTATGGCTTTTAAATTAATTAAATATATAGAAAGACAATGTGGCCAAGTGATCTTCTCTGAAAATGCTGATGGGTATCAATTATTGTAACTTGAAACCTCTAAGCTCACCTTCGCTGGAACTCTTCAATATCATGATCAACTATATCTGACAGACACAGGTTGAAAAGTGAGAAGGTGGCATTATTCCCAGCACTGAAACAATAGAGAAAGGTATTATTTTACCTTATATCATTTAAACAGTGTAAACATGTATTCACAAAAGCCCAAGCACTTAAAGGGGCCTATTCCCATATCTGGCATCATTAACTACAGATAATTCTTTGAACCTTTATAAAAATAGGCAAAAAAAAGCCCATCCCTCCACACACAGGCTGTTTTGTTTTGTTTATATTCACATGTTTATAACATGTGGTGGGCCTGCCAAAACAATCAAAATACATTCAACAAGGACATGTGGCAGCAAATCAGATGACCTAGAGTTTTGCAAAGGATATTTTTATACTAATGAACTTTAAAATTCTGCACATTTACAAACTGCCTCCAATGTTTTTCTGTTTGTCAACATTGGCTATGTATTGTGTTTACCAACAGGTTGTATATAAACAAGCTCATATGTTCATTTCCAAGGCATCATAAGCATTTTTCTAAACAGGAATTACCTACGGTTCATTAATATTAGAATGTAAACCAGAAAGCTGATAGGTTCTACGGAAAAGCTTCTTGAAGAGCCTTATTTAAAGACTGAGAAAAGTATTTCATCACCTTACATTTTTCAAAAAGTTTAAATCTTTATTCATAATAGCCCTAGCACATAAAAGACTATGAAAAGTATTATATCATCTAATGTCAATATAACATATGAATATTTATTCACAATACTGCTGAATAACATTATGTATATGTATATAAAATAGAAAACAGGCAGTTGACAAACAACTGCATGTATCTGCCAAATCACAGAGGCATGGGTAAAGTAAGGCATTGAATGTTCCTGACATGACATGAATCCAAATTTGTGGCATCAGAGATGCCATTAAACTCCACATATATGAGCAATTTTCACCAACAAAGGACCCATGGGTCACGTCGCTCAGCTGAATTTTGGAAAATATTAGTAACTGCAAAATATTTTTATTTCTTATGGTTTTTCCATGTATATTACCATTTGAAAAGCTAAGAGAAAATGGCCCAGCTTAAATTAAACTCTGTAAATTAAAGAATAATGGACATGAGCTAAAGGATATGGACTGTGTAATAAATGAAACCTTTGGCCTGAAACCATTTAGTGATGCACCAAGGGAAAAAATGGGCCTACGGTATGTGTCATATAAAAGTTCCATTTCATAAACAAATAATGTGTGAAGGTAATTAAGTTTTCAAAAGTTAAATATATGGCCATATGAGTTAAAAAATAATCCCACAAAGTTTGACCTATATTCCTAATTTTAAAAACTAGGTTTAACAGTGTTATTCACACCTAGGCCCCGCCAACTTTAAGAGATATGAATGAAATGCTACCAAGTAGTTATATCTTTTTAAATCTTGTCAGTTAGCACTTACATTAGGTCCTAATATTTTACCATATTTGAATATGAGGATTAAATTCCTGAACATTTTTTTCTTAAAAAAAAAAATCAAAATTGTCCAAGTCTCAACAAAAAGAATTTTTTAACATTAAAATTATAAGCTTTGTCTTGTATATAAGTCCTGTGTATTGAAGCGGTGGGTCAGGGAGGGGTCTCTATTGTTACTGTTCATCACTGAAAAAATGTGAAATTATAAGATTCATCTTGTTTAGAGTACAGGTTTGTCAACAGAATGGGGTGGGGGGGGGGGGGGGGAAGAGAAAGGCTCCCTGTGGTATTTATGCTGGCAGCCTGATCAAGCTCAACAAGAGAGAGGGCTTGCCGGAGTGATGGGATTACATAACAGCCTTGGGAGCATAGAGGGTTGCACTGAATGACCTACAGTGACCTCAGTGGACTACTTGACAATGTAATTGAATACAACAAGAGCCTCCAAACAAATTCAATAACTAGCCTAATTTTGCAGCTTGTATTTTTTAAATTCCAGATTTTAACAGATTAAATCCTTATGTGTACATGCTGTGAAAATAACATCCACAGTACTTACAGGAAAAAATCGTGACTTAGCCAAAGTTGGGCAAAATTTAAGGTACTGATTTTATATTTATGCTAATAACTTAAAAAAATTGCAAATTTTAGATCTAATTTTCAGTATACAATTGAATCTTGATTAAATGATGTTATTTTCCTGAAAAAAAGTCTCAGTCATTCTTAGGTTAGTGAGTAAATATATATCCTAATTTTTTTTACAAGGTGCATTATGTTTGGGCCTATAACTTCAACAAATTATGCAATACTGACTTACATTTTGGTATGTACATAGGAAATGTATGGAAGAATATGAATATTTACAATTACATCTAACATTATGCAAATTTTTGGATTACCAGGTAAACAAAAGTAGGGTCATGATGCTAGAAAATACAAATACATTAAGGCTTCTAAAAAACTTCAATAGCTAGACTATTTTTTAAGCTTATACTTTCAAATTCAAAATTCATCAGATTAAATCCATATGTAAACTGGCTGTGAAAATTAAATCAAATGTACTTATAAAAAAAAACCGTGCCATGGTCAAATTTAGGCAAAATTTAAGGTACAATTTTTTTATTTTTGCTAATATTTTAAAAAATTTAACAGATTTTGATTTAATTTTGGGTATACAATTTAATTTTGATTAATTAAAGATATATTACTGGAAAAAAGTCCATAGCTTTAAAATGTTTTGTGTTAAGTGATCAAATATCTTCCTGATTTTTTACAAAATGCATTATGTTTGAGCCCATAACTTTTTTTAAATCATATAATACAGACCTAATTTCTGGCATGTACATAGGAACTATATAGAGGAATATTTATGGTAAATATGAGAAAAACAGGTGAGTGGTTTCGTAGTTAGGCAGTCCTGAAGTGTGAAAATAGGTTTTTAATAAAAAATTGAGGTTTTTCCTTAATATCTCAAAGGAATGAAGTCACAAAGACCCAGTTTTCGGCTTGGTAGGAGATCTTGGGGACATCTAACATTACGCCGAATTTTGGATTCCTAGGTCTTACGGTTTCAAAACGTGCCACATCTACGGACGGATGGACGACGGACAATGGACCACAACTATATCTCAGATGACTTATAGTCAGCTGAGCTAAAAACAGATCTTAGGATATAATGGATATGAGAAGAAACTGATTGTAGATGGCCCATGTAGTCTTGTATGCAATATAAACCATATCAACATCTATGGACATGCAAATTTTCACATGCATACACGAAACCACTCCTGAGAACTAGAATATCAGCAAAAGCTGACAAAAGCCCTCAGCCAAAAGAACAGTGTTTTAGAGGTGGTAACAGTAACAAGTACTAAATATCTGTTCTCAAATGGATGTATATCTGTACATGTCTCAGTTATAAATTTAAAATGGAGAGGTATGTACCATGATTCATAACAATCCACCAAATGCTTCCTGAAAAATAAGCTTCTAAGTTTTATTCTATTATAAGCTCTGTGACCTTGAAAAGAAGGTCAAGGTCACCCATCTTCGAACATGAACGAGATTTTTGTCGATATACATCTTCACCAAAGAAATAAAATTCCTATTGTGAATCCTTTTAGAGATATCCCGCTCACAAGTCCACAGTTGAAAAATCCAAGAAAAATTCAATAAAAAATCAGAAATTGCAGGTGGCGCCCCAAAACTTGTGCAGCAGTTACAGACCATCAGTCCCTATGATCATAGTAAGTATTGTGAAAATCCATCCAATGGTTCCTGAGAAATAAGCTTCTAAATGTTTTTTCTATAATCAGCTCTAAAACATAGAAAAATAGGTCAAGGTCACCCATCTTTGAACTTGACAGAGATTTTGTCGATATACATCTTTACCGAGGAAATAAAATTCTGACGGTGAATCCTTTTCGAGATATCTAGCTCACAAGCCCAAAGTTGAAAAATCCGATAAAAATTCATTAAAAATCAGAAATTGTAGGTGGCGCCACCAAACTTGTATAGCAGGTACAGACTATCAGTCCCAATAATCATAGTAAGTTTTGTGAAAATCCACCAAATGGTTCCTGAGTATTAAGCATCTAAGTGTTTTTCTATAATCAGCTCTAAAATGTAGAAAAATAGGTCAAGGTCACCCATCTTCTAACTTGACCGAGATTTTGTCGATATACATCTTTACCAAGGAAATAAAATTCTGACGGTGAATCCTTTTCGTGAAATCCTGCTCACAAGCCCAAAGTTGAAAAATCCAATAAAAAATTCATTTAAAATCAGAAATTGTAGGTGGCGCCACCAAACTTGTATAGCAGGTACAGACTATCAGTCCCAATAATCATAGTAAGTTTTGTGAAAATCCACCGAATGGTTCCTGAGTAATAAGCATCTAAGTGTTTTTCTATAATCAGCTCTAAAATGTAGAAAAATAGGTCAAGGTCACCCATCTTCGAACTTGACCGAGGTTTTGTCGATATACATCTTTACCGAGGAAATAAAATTCTGACGGTGAATCCTTTTCAAGATATCCCGCTCACAAGGTAAAAGTTAACGGACGCTGGACGGACGGACGGACGTCCAGCTTGGGTGACGACAATAGCCCATCAGCCTAAGGGCTGAGGGCTAAAAAGGCAATATATTCTATGAAAAAGAAAAGGTAGTTGGCATCACCTATCTGGTCTATGATGGATCTACCCAATGTGAAAAAGATTTTAGATGACACTACCAGGCTTGTGTTCAAGTTGGAAATATCCAAAATCTATGGACATGTGACATTTCAGGCTTATAGATTAAACTAGTCCTGAGATAAATGCACTTATGTATTCTACATATATGTGAGTGCAGGTGGTGCCACTTGTCTTGTGAATAAAAAAATAACTATGAATATACAAGTAAGATGAATGTACATGCAAAATTTCAGGCCAAGATACCAATCCACTACTTCGATAAAGTGCATCAATGTATGAGAACTATAAAAATGGAGCAGAACAACAAAGTTCTCCAAGACAGATTAACATGCAAAATTCCACAAATGAGATATGAACAAATTTTCTAAAAGCAAACAGACGGATGGATGCCATGGGAACACAATTGCAGATGGCGCAACAAGTCTTGAGTATGCAATAGAGGTATCTTATATTTATGGACAGGCACAATTTCAGGCAAGTAGGTCAAAACACTCCTGAGTAAAAGGGTATAAATGTTTTCAACAAAAATGGGAAGGTAGGTGATACCATCTGTCTGGTCTACATGAAAACTTTCAATGATGGGTGGACATGCCAAATTTCAGACCAATACATTGAACCAATCCTAAGATATGAGCAATTTTCACCCAAAGGAGATGCAGGGATGAATGCAAAGTGAAAAAATCAATTGCAGATTGCACCACCAGACTTAGTATGAGATGGAGGTATCCAAGATCTATGGACATGCATAATTTCAGCCTAATATATTGAACCACTCCTGAGATATGGGGTGTTATCAAAAAGACACCAAGATTCATACTGCACAAAAAGGATTGCAGTTGGCTCCACCAGTCTTTCTTATGCACCAGTTCACATGTGGGTGAATGCTTATGCTAGGTTTAAGAAAGATGGGTCCATTGGTTTCAGAGGAGCTTTCTGGAAATGCAGGCAGAGGCGGCAGTGGAACCCGCATGAATCATAGTGACCTCTCTTATATGAGCACCTTTACATTTTGAGCAAACAGTCTATAACTCAGAGATTCCACTGTGACTGCAATAATCTAGTTAATTAGTTCTACATTTACATTGATTTATTATCTAAAGAGAATCCTTGATGTAATCCATTGTAGAGCCAGAGATTATTTGTTAATTAAAAGTTACTACCTTTCAATCAAGGGTACCTACTTGTCAGTCAAAAGTTACTGCCTGTAAAATATGAGTAGCTACTTGTCAATCAAAGTTACTACCTGTCAATCAAGAGTATGTCAGTTCTTACCTGTCAATCAAGAGTTCTTACTTTTCAATCAAAAGTTAATTCCTGTCAATCAAGGTTACCAACTACCTGTGTATAATTTAAATATTACTACCTTTCAATCATGAGTACATACTTGTCAATCAAAATAATTATCTGCCAATCAAAATTATAAACTGACCTTTCAATCAAGAAGAATAACATCAGAAAATAATAATGCTGGTATCCCACCATGTACATCATTACTCCCATGGCTATCTTTATGAAAAAGTGGCACTGGATCACGCGGTAATATCCGAACCGCTTGACAACAGGGGTACCACAAATCACAGTAATCTGAAAAGGAGGCATGTCCTGTTTTGATGATTCAGTCATCAGGAGATTAATACATTAGACACATAAATAGTATTCATTTTAATGGTAATTTCTACCCTGCACAGAATTTTGTGAGATCTACTGAAATACTAAGTTACCATAGTATTATACATGTAGTAAAGTGAACAAAGCTGGGTTTCTGAGGCATTATTCTAGAAATTGGTGCAAGTGAATGATTTTTTATACTTTTTTTATAGGTTTTTGATAAAAAATTTCATGATCAGGATGCAAAATGATACCAACAGAACTGTTATGCTAAACAAATAAATGAACAACAAACAAAATGAAATTTAATTTAAATTTTATAATTTTTATTTTATTGAAAGTAATCCAAAGTGGCTTGAGCTCTAAATCAGTAAATTTCTACTGGAAATCAATTTAACATTTTTTGATGCTGTGGTGTCATAACTGACCTTGGTACAGGAGAAACCAACGTTTTATACATGTTGCCTATATATTGCATAACAGTTGTAATTAAGACCACTTCTGGAACTCATGAGGTTTACAAGCTTTTATTAAACTGGTCAGATTTTCAATATTATCTCCCATCTGTTCATCAAAACATTTCTATATGGTTGATCTAAAAATAGCAACAGATTTGTTTGCCTGCCATATGCATGTAGATTAGTTGTATGAAAGCCACCTCACTGGTTCAGTTTACTTGTAAAAAGGAAGCCAGATACCTGGCCTGAAGAAAGTTGTGGGTTTTCTAACTTACAAGATTTAAACATCTATTTATATAACCTTTGTAATAAGACCTTAAAAGATAATGTTAAATGTTCATATAAACCATTTTGGCAAAGATAATCTAATGCAGCAAGAACTAAATTTACTGTCATTTAAGGGCAAATTAAAGCAACTTACAAAATGTTTAGATGCAAGAACTCAACAGTATATGTAAATTTCCATAGTTTCTGTTACTTACCGCTGGTACCACAAAGACAAGTCCATAGAAAATACTGCGCAGTGTTGATGGCAGGAACTCCTTGGGAATGATTTGATCACAGATAATTCCAAGGAAATTGGTATCGAAAGTGATGTGAAAAATCTGACAAAAATTCATCATGACGAAACTAACAAAGCTCTGTTGAGAGAAGATTTGCCGTGTCTGTTGCCAAACCGAGAACTCACTGGACTTGTCCAATGAGAGCTCATCAGATTTGTTACCTTTCCCTGAAGAGGCCGCATTATGTAACAACTGCAGGTCATATTCAGTGAAGGCATTCTTGCCGCTGTACACCATACAGCCCAAGCTAAGACTTGCAATAACAATGCAAGTCATTAAAAAGGCTGGGTAGTTCTCCAAATTATTTGAAATCAGTCCACAGAAAAACACAGTAGGGGATCCCAATAATGATGCGATCTGGGAGTAGCGAACCAAGCGCAATCGATCTTCGATATTTTGTGACATCTCGGCAAAGAGTGCACACTGAGCTAGGAGAACAAATGTAAATAAAGCATCATAGAAACACAATACGATTAGCAATTGTACTCCGCTCAGCCAGCCTTCCGATATGTATGAACCCCATGGAAACCACGGGAGGATGAACGATAACGCAAATAATGGAGCACCATACAATATGGAATGTCGGCGACTCTTCACCCAGAAGCATGTCATATTGTCTTGGATGTATCCGAATAAAGGATCATTTATCGCGTTCCAAATCATAAATATGACCTGGGCCACCTGGAACCACCATTCTGATGTGTGGAAGCGATTCAGGTACACTTTAACATAATAGAACATGAAAACAGAATGCATCATGCTGGACGCCATTGATGTAGCAGCAAAGGCCACTGACGGCTTGTGAAGGCTGAACACCCATCGTCCAGCCATGGCTGTGGATTAGAGCACCTGCAACACACAAATTAAGTAAAAATGAGGCATTTTAAAACAATGAAATAGGGTGCTGAAATCACTTATTCTCCATTTTTAATGGTCGACTCAAACCTTTGTGTTACATTATCCACCATATCTACAACAAGATTTCCTACCTATGAAGTCTGTTGTTCTTGGAATCCAAGTAATGATACCCAGTGATAACCCACTGGTCTAAGGTTGGAACAACAAACTTCAAACTGCTGACAAAATGGGTCCCCAGCTGCTACACATACATGATTTATGTATCAGCTTGGCTGGCACTTTGCCACTGCCTGGTAATTAAACTAAGGGTTTAGTCTGTGATTTAAGCCAGCTGGGTCGATATTATACTGAATCACAATTATAGCTAGATTACGGGTAGTTGAGAAAGAAAATACGTGTATCTGCCAAAAGCAGAGTGGGACAGTTGAAGTGAGGCATTGATTGAGTGGCAAGGGGAAATAGAGTGAGATGTGTTGCATATTAGCATGGACGTCTGCCATGTAAACATGATTGTAGGTGGTGACACCTGATATTTGAAAGAGAAAGCTATTGACGATATATACATATGCAAAATTTCAGGTGGATAAGTCAATCCACTGCTGATATAAGAGTGATTTTTACCCTAGGCAGATGAACAGATGGGCAACATGAAAAAATTTTTGTAAGTTGGGCCACCAAATTTGTATAAGCTGTAGAGCTAAGTAAGGTCTATACTATACTCTATAAAATTCTGGCAGATACGTCAAACATCCCAAGATATTAGCATGGATGCCTGCAGCCGAAAGATGTGTATGTAGGTGGCACCACCTGCAACAAAATCCAGAAAGCCATTTAAGATGTAAACATATGCAAAATTTTAAGCAGGTAAATCAAACCACTGCTGAGATATGAGTAATGTTATCCCATGGCAGACAAACAGAAGAATGCTGTGCAGAAATGGTTGCAGGTGGCACCATCAGTTTTATGAATGATAAAGAGCTATTTGAGATCTATAAGCAAGCAAAATTTCAGGCCGATACGTCTAACCAGTCTTGAGATATTAGCATGGATGTCTGCCATGTTTACATAATGTAGGTGGCACCACCTGCCATAAAATCAAGAAAGCTATCCAAAATGTATGCACATGCAAAACTTTAGGCAGAAAAGTCAAACCACTGCCAAGATATGAGTGATTTTATCCAATGGCAGACAAACAGATGGACACTACACAAAAATTGTTGCAGGTGGAGCCACCAGTTTTACATATGATAAAGAGCTAGTGAGATCTATACACATGCAAAATTTCAGGAGGATTCATCAAACCAGTCCTAAGATATTAGCATGGATGCCTGCAGTGTGAACATGAATGTACGAGAAGCCACCTGTCATAAAATCAAGAAGGCTATCCAGGATTAATACACATGCAAAATTTAGGTGAACAAGTCCACCCATTGCAGAGATATGAGTGATTTTAACCCAAAGCAGATGAACAGATGGATGCTGTGCAAAAATGGCTGCAGGTGGTAAAACCTTTTTTGTGAATGTTATAAAGCTAGCCAAGAGCTACCTTTGTGCAAAATTTTAGCCCAATTGGTCAGATGAATCGAAAGATATGTTGGTTAATGTGTCAAAACAGATGCACAGATGGATTCACTGAAGAGAGGAAAATATTTTAGCACCAGTTCACATGTGACCCAATAAT
This sequence comes from Sipunculus nudus, assembly GCA_026874595.1. NCBI lineage: Eukaryota > Metazoa > Annelida > Sipuncula > Golfingiida > Sipunculidae > Sipunculus > Sipunculus nudus. Next base: position 74,534,583 of record CM049307.1, on the reverse strand, counting down.
GGTGTCAAGTTCTGGAAAAATCTGTCCAGTGGTTTCGGAGTTCTATTCTGGAAATGAATGCGTAGGTGGAACCTGGTCTATACCATAGTATTGGCATAACTTTGTTTTGGCTGATACAATAACTACAGTATTTACCTGAATATTGATCTATAACTTTTAGATGCCCAGGGTTATCATATTACATTTTAATTCCACACAACCTGATTAACTGGAAATATCTAAAAGTAACAGGGGCCTAATCACCTATAAAGTATGTTAAATTAACATGAAAAATAGCTTCTTCCCTTTAAAATAAATTTGTATGTGCCAAAATATTGCCTTGAAACTGTTTGCTTTCTCCTGTAAACTAGTTGTATAACAGTGGACTGGGCACAATCACAAGTGTCAACATAAACACGTGGTTGAATTGCATTGGCCAAAACACATGTCAATCAGGAGATGCCTTAACTGACTTGGCTAAAAAAATGTAATACATTTTCCTGCTGGCTGAAACATCATTTGTTGAGAGTCACACTCGGACCTCCCATTACACAGTGTTGTTATGGTAAACAGACACACGTGGACTGTATTTACCAACACACAGAACCATAACAAGGTGTTAAACAGCCACATGCCAGGTACTGAGACCTGCTGGGATGGTTTCACTGGGAAACTTTTGTAAAAAGCAAAATTAAACTGATAATGTGAAAGAATAAGCATAATATTGCTCCTGATTATGTCCCTAGTATTTAAGGTCTGTCAGGAAGGAATGTGGACAGGATACTTGATATATAAACAAGGGACCTATGGGTCACTGTGCTCAGCTGACGTTAACCTTGAAGGTAAAAATCTAAAATAATATCATATGGAGATAAAGTGTAAGAGGAAGAGGTAATAAAGGCCATGGTTGGTTTATATGATTGGTTTGTATTGATGAGCAAGAAATTGTTGCAAAAAATATTTTGTGACCTGGCCATGTGTTTCCTAATGTTGAAACTAAAGCATGCGAGCAGTTTGTGAACAAATGATCTGTATTATTACCATGATCATTAGTTGGTTTTTCGATTAACTGTTGACATTTCAGTAGTTTACACATTTGTTCAATTGAATCTATTTTTTTTGTATAATATATATTATTAAATATATGCATTTTTTTATTATGAAATGTATACAGTTGAAATATAGCACATATTTAACAACATAAAACAGGGCAAACAAAGCCTGATCTCAAATTCTGCTGAGGCAGGAAAATAATGAACAAATGTTTGTTTTAAATCCTCATTTTTTTATCACATCAATATATATCTGAATATAAAAGTTGATTCATAATTCTCAATTGCATCATCATAAATCTCAATCTTGTCAGATAACACCACATCATGCATACAAATGTTTATTTATTTTTTACCACAAAAATATATCTTTTAAATCTGCAAAACAATAAATATCTAAAAATAATACTTGATTTAGATTTCACAATTTTTAATTGTCTTTATTTATCCATAATGTGCTTCATATTTTATAATAATTTAAGCATACTGATGGGTTCAATTATATTTGTTAAAATCATTTAAAAGAAAATTGATTTCTTTAAAAATGCTACATTACACAGCATTACAATTAAGGAGATACAGTGAAAACAATAACAATTACTGCATAACACTTGGTGGGTTGGGTTTGCCGGGGGGGGGGGGGGGGGTTGATTGGGGTGGTGATATGAGAATAACTGTACACCTGTCACAGCAGGGGATCTCCCCCAATGACTGTAACAAATCAGAAACCCTGGCATAGCTGACTTCCAGTGACCTGGAGTGGGACCCTGCATCTGTAATCAAAGCAAGTGACTACAGAAAAAAAAATCAATAACTAGCTTAATTTTCAAGCTTTTATTTTCAAATTTCAGATTTAGACAAACTAAATATTTATGTTTACATGCTGTGAAAATTAAATCAATGGTGCTTACAGGAAAAAAACGTGCCATGGTCAAAGTTGGGCAAAATTTAAGGTACTGATTTTTTTTTTTATGCTAATAACTTAAAAAATTTACAAAATTCTGATCTAATTTTGGGTAAACAATTGAATCTTAATTAAAAATAGTTATATACTTGAGAAAATAGACTCTAGTTTCAAAATTTTTCATGTTAAGCGAGTTATTATTTTTCCTGATTTTTTACAAAGTCCATTATGTTTGGGCCCATAACTTAAAGAATTTATACTTTACAGACTTAATTTCTGGCATGTACATAGGAACTATATAGAGGAATATTTATGGTAAATATGAGGAAAAACAGATGAGTGGTTTTGATATTAGGCAGTCCTGAAGTGTGAAAATAGGATTTTAATAAAAAATTGAGGTTTTTCCTTAATTTCTCAAAGGAATGAAGTCGCAAAGACCCAGTTTTCGGCTTGGTAGGAGATCTTGGGGACATCTAACATTATGCTGAGTTTTGGATTCCTAGGTCTTACAGTTTCAAAACGTGCCACATCTACGGACGGACGGACGGACGGACGACAGACAATGGACCACGACAATAGCTCAGATGACTTATAGTCAGCTGAGCTAACAACAAACACCTCTAAAAATACACTTCTCAAGAACCAGTGATACATACGCTCCCGAGGCAGCGGAAAACTTGCGCTTCTAAAGAAGCAACTGATTTTCACGCTGCAAGCTTTGACCGTTTATGATATATTTAGACACCAGATGGCAGTTCGTTGTCCACTGAAATAAAAGTGCATATGATGTAACAAGCAGCCAATTAGATGCCAATAAACAAACATTCGACAGGCATCCTGGCTCCGCCCAATGCTGCACTTCAAAGGCCGCTTGATGAGTTTCCAGTCGAATTTAAATTACTCCTTCTGCATTCTGGCATCATCGACCGATTCGATTATGACATTATGACTGTGTTAGCGTAGCCATGTATCTGTTGTCTGCAGAACTGAAACAAGCAAACGAGATGTGCACGCAGCCACGGTTGTTACGTTTCGTTTGAATTACAGCTCACCGGCTGAGCATCCTATGTGCCCAAGGCACAAGTAAACCACGTCAGGGGCAATTCTCTCTGAGCCTGTGGCCTGTTCAGACAGTTACACATGGCGATGAGCTGTCACTCAAAATGAAATAAACATGATTGGCTCCGTGTATTCCTCGCTTGGCTTTGCCTTCCAGCACAAGGTCTTATCTGATTGGACAAAAATACAGTTCTCCCCTCTGGTGTAGCAATTCAGGATACGGTGTCATAACAAACAGCACCCTACGATATAGGTAGTAGCCCTATAGGTAAAGCACTGTGTAAAGAGCGTAGTGATACACTGCAGTCATCACAGATCTCAGATCTCTCTTAAATGCAAAAATAGGAAAATCAGAGAGTATCGTGATCAGCCAAATTCAAGTTCTAAAATAACAGCAATTTAAAAATAATTCCATTCAATATATATAGTAATCACTTGATTCCCCTTACTCCAAGGAATCCTTTTATATGATTTTAAGGTTAAAGGGTTCTTATCTACAGACTTATTTTAGTTAAAATTGGAAAAGAACATTTTCCATAAGTGAAAGTAGTAAAACAGAGGTGGCGCCACCTGCAGGTTACAATCACATGTTAATCATGAGATAAAAAGGTGGTGATGAAAACAGCACGGCAGGGTTAGAGATACTGGGTAAAAGGAGGGGCTGGGATGGAGGAGAAATGCGGACCATTTTATATTTAGTAGTCCTCCCTCCTACTGCAGGGACTAAAATGTTGAAACCCAAAAATTTAAAAAAAATATCATTATAACAAAACACAGTTTTCTTAAATATAAGTGCTTATAATACAGCTGAATTTTAAAAGTTATTAATTTTCCTTTAATTAATACAATATTATTATTTATAATAAATAAATTTCTAAGAAATGATAATTTCATCATAACATGAATCATATTATTAAAAATATTACCCTTTAATGGTTCATCCATATATGATTTCTATATTATTTATAAAATTTAGTTCATGTTTAATTCTAGATTTCCTGTCTTAACAATTTCGACATGGCAAACATTACATAGTACAGTAACAATAACAGTGAACAAAGTATGCGATTCGCTTGCAGTATATATTATCACTGATTATGTGCAAGTATTTTGCTGACTGTTTAATGTTGCATATAATTTAAATGGCATTGAAAATGCCAAACCTGTCACGACCTGCCTACTTCTACCGTCCCGTTGCGGTTTTAATGGTTGTCTGTTGTGATTTTGATAATATCTGCCACGTTCGTCAGACAAGCACAGCTTGGTCCAGTTGGAAACCTAATTTTTTAATATGTCAACAACATCTGTTACACTCAGCGATCAAACCATAACACACCAGAACCATACACCTTTCTTTCCGTAACAAAACCTCGTCAGTTCCTCATTGCTCCACCAGAGGCTCTCCACTCTGCACTGAGCTACTGCGCACCAGATTTTTTTTTTGCACAGACACGCGATTCCGCCCCGCTACTCGACAGTAAAAAGAGGCTATACTACCCACGCGACAGAAAAACTGTCGTATCAAGTTTCAAAATACTATTGTTAATATTACGCCAAAAAAATATAAATAAGTTAAACGACCATTTTAACCTATACAATGTGGGTTATGGGAATTCTCAGTTTCCCTTTCCACCTAAATAATCAGTTTTGTGTATATATACATAACAATACACATAATCCGGCCAGGTAACGAAAAGGTGTATTATATTTATCCTAGACTGGCGCGTATATATATATATATATATATATATATATATATATTAAAATACAATATAAATGGTAATATATCATAAAATGACACCTATTATACTTTTAACTGTATTTAGGCCCAATTAAACATTGTGAAACAACGATTTCAGCAGCACAATCTGAGCTTTGGGAGGGCACAGTCCCCATTCTCTAAGCTAAACAAACTAAGTTAGGGGAGGGCGCAACCCCCCCCCCCCCCCCCCCTCCCTTTTATTTTCTTGGCTAAGCAATCTGAGTTAGAGGAAAGCGCAGTCCCACTTTTCTTTGCTTAACAATATGAGATAGGGGAGGGCGCAGTCCCTCTTATCTAAAAAATCTGAGTTAGGGGAGGGCACAGTCTCCTTGCTTAGCTAAACAATCGGAGCTAGGGGAAAGCACAGTCCAATTTTAAAATTTTCTTTGCTTAATAATCTGAGATAAGCAAGGGTGTAGTCCCTGTTTTTAATCTAAACAACCTGAGTAAGAGGAGGGCGCGCAGTCTCCCTTTTCTATCTAAAAACCAATCTGAGTTGTGAGAGGGGACAGTCTCTCTTTTAGAACTAAAACAATCTGGGTCAGAGGAGGGCTTAGATGATGTTTTCTAAGCAGTCTGGATTAGCGACTGCGGAGTCCCTTTCTTACAACAACATGGGAAATAATACCGAAAACAGCGCCAGATTCTATTTTGTGAGTTAATGTAATTTAAATGTTTGCAAATATCTTGTTGGAGCTAACCTTATATTGAGGGAAAAGATGTTATTTTATCAGTTTCCAATGTAGTCCATGTTCTATGGAAATTCAGTCTAAATTGCAAATATGAATCTTTTCTCTAAGACAAGGGTGTCACTTGGTAACATTTAATTCTGTGTGCTGTATATATATTGGCTCAGAATTTTATATTTATGCATGCGTTGTTAATGGGTTCATAACCAGATAACTGAAATGAGTATAGAGAACGGGTCCCCCGGTGTGTAATTCCAGCCTTTCACCAGGCAAAATGCATGCGATGACGGTGGCCCTGTAGGTTGCCTTTTCCAGGGTAATATATAGTTGAATTAGACCCAGTTGTGGCTCTGTTGTAAACACATTACAACAGAGCCACAACTGGGTCTAATAGTTGAATAACATATGACTAATTTTAAGACATGGATAATAGTTTTCGAATTAGAAATAACGCAACAAGCGATTCAAGATTAGTTTACGTGTTGAGCAGTGTTTGTTATTCAGACAGGTGGTTTTAGGGCCCTTTGTTTTCTGTCAAGTACTCCAGTCGGTCTGAGCTTCGCCGTTCAGCAGAGGCCGGTTGGGAGAGTCTTCGGAGAAAGATGGAAGGCCGGAAAAACCAGCGGACGACAGGAAAGTCAATGGCAGGGAGCATTGATGAACAGTGATGTTTATGTCCAGTCTGTTGCGGATCACGTGAAAAGCATACGCCAGAAAGACTCATTTCGGTGTATGACTGTCGTAACATTATCATCTATGTCTGTTCACCAGACAACAGCCGAAAAGCTGTCAGCTACGATATTAGTTTAAGCTGTCTGGCTGTCGGGTCGTACAAGGCCAGGCCTTGCATGGGCATGGCCAATGCATAAAACTTTATTATCGGAAAAATTTATAAAATCGGTTAATATTCCAAAAGGACCAACTTTTATGATGGTAAATGAGCAATGTGTCAGTCCTTACCCCTGACGTTACTATATTTAAACGTTTTAGAAACATGATCTCTACACTCGCTAATTATTATACTGTTTAAATGTTAATAAACGACTTCAGACTAATCTTAAAAAAGTATTAATTGTTAAAGTTCAAATCCATATTAAAAAGTTCCAATCTATATGAAGTATTAGAAGTAAGGTCAAGGAAAATACCACATTCGAAGTTAATAATAATGTTTTGTTGCAATCAAATTAAATCTAAAAACATTAGCAATTTACAGATTTAATATAAATTTCGAGTGCACACTTAAATTTACACAAAGTACTTATATTCTGCACAAGAACGTTTTCATTCATCAACTTGAAAACAGGCACACGTGTATCTACATGTATCACCAAATCACATGGGCATGGGTAAAGTAAGCCATTGAATGTTCCTGACATGACATGACTCCAAATATGTGGCATCAGAGATGCCAATTAAACTCCTCATATATGTGCAATTTTCACCAAAACCAGATCTACAGATGGTTACAACATACCAAATTTCAGGCCCAGACACCAATCCACTACTGAGAAAAAGTGCATCGATGTATTCTATAAAAACAGAATGGTAGGTGGTGCCACCTGTCTGGTCTATCCAAGCTATCCAAGACAGATAAACATACACAGGCTGATACATCCATCCACTGCTGTGATACAAATTTTCATTAAAGCAAACAGACAGATGGATGCCACACGAGAACAATTGCATATGGCACCACCAGACCAGTCCGAGATGGAGGTGTCTAAGATCACGGACATGCAAAATTTCAGGGCAATATGGCCAACCACTCCTGAGGAAAGGACATCATTGTATTCTATGAAAATGGGAAGGTAGGTGGCGCCATTTGTCTGGTCTATGAGAAAAATCTCAAAGATGGAGGGCCATGAAAAATTTCAGACCGATACATTGAACCAATTACTATGACAAACATATTGCAAACGCATGGATGGATGCCACACAAAAATGATTTTAGATGGTGCCTTCAGTCCCAAGTAGGACATGGAGAGATCCAAGATCTATGGACATGCACAATTTCAGCTCCATATATTGAACCACTCCTGAGATATGGGCTGTTAACACCAAGACACCCAGATTCAGACTGCACAGAAACGATTGCGATGGCTCCACCAGTCTTTTTTATGCACCAGTTCACATGTGAGTGAATGATTATCCTAGGTAAGATTGGTTTATTTGTTTCAGCGGAGCTCTTTGGTTCGCACATGTTCACATGTAAATGAATATGAATGCTGCGTTTCAGAAAAATCGGTTCAAGGGTCTAAGAGGAGTTGTTCTGAAATGAATGACATGGTGGCATCAGTGGTGGAACCCACAAGAAAACCTAGTACCTGCAAAGCTCTGTTTTGAAAGATACAATTAAAACATGAAGTGTGCAGCTAATTTCTGATGCAGTCATGTTTCAGTCTCTTCCTCATTTACATTGCCCAATAATGACATGATTTCCAGCAAAACTACTGATAATTTATTGAAGAATCATCTTGCCAATTTGGAGGAAAATAGCAAGAGTTTGGTTAATTTTTCAATGGAAATGCACAATGTAGGATTGCTTCATTTCTCAAAGGAACAAGGTCATAGTGCCAAAGTTTCTGACTTGGTAGGAATACTTGTATACTGGGTACATCAAACAGCACTATCCTACCAGCCTGCACAGGTGGTCCATTTAAAATTTATTATGTGTCATGACTAACCAGTTATTATGCAAAACAACATTATTATGCAACATGCATGCAAAAAATTAAAATATCTATATATGTGTTGTGTTTTAGAAATATTATAAATACCATAAACATCCATGCACTTGGTTGCTTTATCTGCTTGCTACTGTGTCTTTATAATACAAGGATATTCAATTCAATTCAATTCTTTTATTACCACAAGAATATATACATTACACATGACACAGTTCATTTATATATAGTTATTCCTGTGACAAAGAGGACTGGCTCATAGAGTATATGTCCTCTCAGTATTAACATTAAATATAGTGGGTTATATGGTGCAGGCAGTGTGCAATAAGAAAACTAAAATTAAACTTTCTGCAATACAGAGAAAACAAACTATTAAACATTTGATTATGAAAATAAGGTTATCTTTACTTAATATGATTCTTAAGTGGAGGAAAAATATTCTTTCAGATGATGTTTAAAACGATATGGACAACCTTTGGAACCTAAAAATGTTTGGTTTATTATTTTCTCTTTGGAAGACGAAAGGTTGTTCATGTAAAATGAAGATTGAAAGATTCTGAACTAAATGAAAATACCAGCAATATGAGATGAACAGTCCATTTCCAATTGTACTTCTCACATGCAATAATATATATGACATGAGATCAGTTTGCATGCAGCAAACATATATTATATGCAACTAACAATTTTGCAGAACGAGTTTTTTTAGAGTACTTCACACAAGCAGTTTACTTAACTACTTGTATCATACAAGTATAATAAAAGCATCATATTAATCATGGGTAAACCATGGTGCAGATCTGTGAAAAATCACTAACCAATGACAAAAGTTGTTAAAAGACAACAAATAAACAACAGATGAGACAATTATGTCATATCATACTGCATCTCACAAAAGAACTGAAATTAAAGATAAGTGTACTCCTGTTTGTTCAATAAATGTATAGCAGTTTCCCTTATTATGATTATAATTGTAAACTGCATTGACATATGTATAAATACATAATGTACATGGTAAAATAGAATTGAGTAAATTCATGGCATCTTATAATTATCACATAAAAATATGGCACCCAAAATACTGGCTGATAATAAAGTTATAAAAAATTTGACCTGGGAGGTATATTTTCATATTATAAATCCACCTTGACAAATGTAATACTTGAGGTCTGAGTTCATCACACAGCCACAAACAGACACACACCAATAGTAACACAAGGAACAGCAACAAAGAAAGGCAGCATCAAAAGTGATGTACTTGCTTAAGATGTGTTGACTTTATAAGTCTGTGGCTACAATATACTGTGGTTGCCTTTTTATTTGCAAGGGTTTAAATTTCTCGGTAATAAGATGCCCCATCAACTAAGATGAATAAGAGAGGATGATGCATCTGCACAAACGGATTACGTCTTATACCTTGGAAACAACCTATAGTCACAACCTTACCTGTGCATAGTGTCCAAACTGGCCCATGCATACAAGCATTAGTCATTGTATAACGCAGCAATCACATGAGATACATGGATTGTGACACCGGTCAAAATGAATGACCAAACTAGAAATTAGTGAAGTTAAGTAGGATTAATTCTAAATTTAAAATCAATACAAGAGCTGCCGTACTTTGTTTTTATAGGTTCTTTTGCAATAACGAAAATGAAACCATCGCCAAATGTAAAATATGAAGAAATCAGGAATATTTCAGCCTCTCTAATATAAAGCCAACCACAGTATACCCTGCCTCTCCTCTAAATACCCTCATGATAATGAAGTAATGCAATATTCACGCTAAAAATAACAAATGACTAAAACTAGTTGTCCACATGTACAACTGCATGTGTGGACAAGGCTTAAAAAATAGCATAAAGGAATAAGATATATAAGAATAAGAACTAAAAAAGACTTCATCTATATTTTGTGCAGTGCAAAGTTAGTTCAATGTATAGCACTGTATTCATTTGCATTTTTTAAGGTTGCCATAAAATAAAACTAGGACTAAAACCATATTACATGTGTGATATAAGTACTCTAAAAATGTCAGACTAGAAAATCCTGAGCTTCTTTTGTTTTTGGTAAAACCTATGAGTATCTCATGGTAAACTAAATTACATTTAAGAACAATGTCATTGTCAGTTAATGCTTCATTCCTAGAGGTAATCCTATGAAATAAGAACTGAAATGGAGGTGTTCTCCATTATCAGGTTTACATAATGTAAAAATAAATTTTCAACACTAATGCCAGTGATTAAACCTGAGCTTGCTTACATTTATCAACTGAACTCTGTGTGAATGCTTGTTTTCTCGATTAAGATCAAGGAATACTAACTTGAATGTTACTAATCTAACAAGCCATTAACCCTTTGAATATCCATATATGATTTAACACTAAATATTCAATGTATGAAAACTTTGCAACTCTGAGAATGAAATACAGGTAAAATCGCAACACTCTGTTGCACACTTTGGAATTAAATTAGCATTAATACCAACTTTTGCCACCAGGTGTCACCTGCAACTGAATGACAGATACAGAAGAACCTAAGTTTTGTTCTCAGTATTGTGACCGCATCACTTACAACAAAAAGATGAACCCGTTTAAAACAAAGAATTGATTGATTGAATATTTACAGCACACAGGATTCACTGATTTTCTTGTTATGCAATCATGTCCCTTAGGATAACCTACCAAAATATCCTGTTTACAGCAATCAACTTGATAAACCTACTTCAGCAAAAATTAAAGGACACAGAAATATAACAATCATATATAATGATGAAAACTTGACTGTTTGTTATAAATATGCATTCAGAAAAACATCATGTGCACTTGTATAAAATATGTGTATAAAATTTAAACAAGCAAATTTGTGGAATTTATGTCCTACACTTCCACCTCTTGTTATCTTTAGTTTTATGTTGGCTTTCAAGATGTCTCTACATGTCTTACTGGCTCTGTTTTAGTTTTCATGGTGCCCTGAAGATGTCTCTGCATGTCATAATTTTGATTGTGAAATCGGACCATAATTTGATCATTTTGTTTTGGAGCTGGTGAGAATAAATTTTCAGACAGACACTCCAAAACCAATCTCAACAAAGGTATGCATGAGAGAAATCAGTGATCAAATTTTGAATGAAATCGGATAATATTTCCTACATGATGCATGGACAGACATGGGGACAGACAGACAGAGGGACAGACGCACAAATCAATGTCCCCCCTTCCATCCAAGGAAGCAGGGGAAAAAATGTCTTAAGACTGCAGTGAGTTCCATGTTACAAGTCATGTTTCACTGTCACCTGGGACATAGGGTTGTTAAACTAGAATCTTGCCATATCTAATCATTAATTGGTCTGTGAGGCAGAAAAATAACAAACTGACTTTTTTCTTTTAAAAATTCCCTAACGTTTCCCTGACTGGAAACAGTTAAAACTGATTTTCCAGGTTTTCTGACTTCCAGGGTGGCTGGGAAGTCTGGTTAAGTTAGACAGTAATCTCACAGTTCATCCCTTAAGGTTATAATATAAAGAATCTAACTAATATAGAATCATACAAGAATAACATCCAATTTAAAAACATTTAGTGAAGACTTCATGTATGCATTTGCATCACTTTTAGAGTTAATGGACATGAGCCATTATGGCAAGCAGTAAATTTGACCCAAGACCATAAATTATCAGCTTGCAAATCCATGGAAAGGAACTGATGGTTTATGCTATTATAAATGTAGTTTTTTCTATGCTTGTGCAGTTTTTCTATGCTTGTGCAGTTTTCCTATGTTTGTGTAGTTTTTCTATGTTTGTGTAGTTTTTCTGTTTGTGTAGTTTTTCTGTTTGTGTAGGTTTTTCTATGCTTGTGTAGTTTTTCTATGCTTGTATAGTTTTTCCAGGCTTTTGAGATTCCTCAGTACTGGAACCAGCATATTCCAGTGCAGGTTTTACCATAAATGTGACACAAGGGGCCCAATCAGTGTGATCTTCTTGGTTAGAGTCTGAATCACAGGCACTCATTTTCAAAATTAAATAACACAAAAGCTGTCAAAAACTGAATGTTAGTGATATATGAATGGAATAAAAGAAGGTAGTGAACTTGTCTGCTGATAACTTTTTTTATACTAGTAAATGCCAAATATTATAATAAATGAGCTGGAATTCAAGGTTGGTGTGAATTAATTCAATATTTGTTCAATAGGTTTTCACTGAAATGGCTATTGGCCATGCTTTTGAAGTGAATATACTTCTTGCATTCAGACATGAAGATTGCAGTTGAGTTCACAACCTTCACACATTGTTCACATTCAGTATTTAGACAGATTTTATATTATGAGTGCTGGAAAAGATCTGCCTGAGATCTGAATAATATTTCTGAACCTAAAGCAATGTTTTTCATGCTTTAACCAAGGGCCTCTTGCCTAACATGTGTACATATACTCTTAACAAGTATATCATCAATTATGACGGTGCCCCCACAGTTCTATGTTTGTGTATTTTACGTGAGTGTATCTGTGATAATGGAGCATCTCAAACAGCTCATCAGCTGTTGTTTTTCTTTGTCTTCATTCACTGTCCACAGAACCATCTGAAGTCCTCTCTGTTTCCAGTAGTCCATCTCCCACCTACACAGAAAAGTGAAATTGATAAAAATATTTGTTATAGTCCATAACAGTACAGTAAAACCTGGTCTAACATCCACCTATATTTAGCGACCACTTAAAATAATGACCACTTGTTCATGGTCCTGTTTAGTTTTTTTGTTCTTTATATAAGACTTCACTCAGATGATCACCTTGAAAATAGGACCACATTATCAAGGTATTGGTGGTCGTAATATTGAGGTTTAACTGTACCTGTTTCTGCACATTTTAACCCTTCACAGTTTATATTTATTTTAAATTTCAGAAAAATTATGACACTCTTTTCCTATAAAGTACAGGCAAAATCTTGTGCACTGATAATATTCTATACATGTATGCCAGTGTAGAAAAATCCCTGTCTAAGGGTTGTTATTCTTGAAATTATCTGTGCAAATGATGTCTTACGTGGCACTGTTACTGTATATGATAACAAAATCCATAAAATGAAAAAATCATATATTTCATTGACATGCTTATCATCTGAGACATCAGATTACAAAACTTGTTCATTCAGCTAATGAAGAATCATAAAATTACACACAGACAGGACTGGTATGGATTAGAGAGAAGAGTATGAAATACCAATTACTGAAGAAAAGGGGCCAACACGGCACTTTATATAAATTTATCACATGATTAAATGCTATATGGCCACTATCTTTTTTGTGCTATGGTAAACATTTAAGGGCTGTTCCAGAAAATCAGGCTGTGGCAAAAATATGCTGCAGACATATATAGATAAGATATAGTTTATTGCTATATATATGTAATAAAATCATCACATGCAATAGTATTTGGCTTGACTGGCTTGCTTAAACAAACACATTAAACAAGAAATAATAAAATAAAATTGTGTATAGAAAAAAAAATGCATAAATTTTGGCAAAATAGCCATCCTTATAAAAGGTTTTCAGGGGGTAGATGATTTCAGAAAGGGTGGGGGAGGGGTCAGGGCATTGAATGGAGTGGTGTAGAAATTTTAAAAAAATTAGGCTGTGGTGCAATCTGGAGCAAATATAAAGGGTGAAAGATGCACTGATTTCTGGGATTAGGTGTATATTGATTATTTTATAAATTCCCAAATTTTTATGACATGCATTTTCTTTCATCATTAATTAATTTTGGCTGAATACAAGTTTCCTGGTAAAACCATCCCTTCACATTGAACTCCAATACACCTTTTGTATACATTGTTATGGTTTTGTGTGTGAGTAAACTTAGTCCCCATGTGTCTGCCCACCATATAACAAGACTTCATGACAAGGGGTCCTGTCTTACAAATGCACAACAACTCCCAAACAAGGACAAGTAACATGAAAGAAGAAACACAGGAGAAACTATGTTTATAATTTGCAACACCGATTGCACCCGATGCAAGCTTTTTCCACTTATTTGCAGAAGAAAGTAAATGGTTTTAGGACAAAATATTGGCACACACCATAATAATTTAAGGAGGAAACACTATATTTTGTGTATATATAACATAGCTGCATGGTATGTGAATAGGTCCCTTTATGATGAAAAAGGTGGGGAACAAATAATGCTTGGCATACACTTATATCCCTTACTTACCATGAGGCTGAGTTTTTGTTCTGTAGAAATGCTGAGCTTCCGATCAAGTACCACAGCCATGAATACAGACTCCAGCCCAGCAGAGCATCAACAGTCCTCCCCCACGCCTTCTGGATCGGTCCAGTTGCTTTCATGTATCTGTCCTTGAACTTAAAGGTCAGTCCAGTCACAATTTTTGGGTCACTACACCGGACCTGAAAGAAAAATCCAAATAATCCCAAAGCTCCTCATAGAAATCTTTAAGGGTGGGCCATAGCCTAGTGGTTAAGGCCTTGGACTTAGGAGATAAAGGTCCCTCGATCGACTCCACTGGTGCCTCAATGGCATAAAGGTGTGATCTCATTGAACCTAAGATATTCCCTCTGTCTTTTAAGACAGGTTATGTCTTCTGGATTATTCATAACCCCATGCATATAAAACTTGAAATCCAGAATTGAAATAAAAGATGAGAGAGCCAAAGTTCTCTTTTTTTATTTTACTAACTTTGATTAAAAGGTGAAACGGAAGTTAAAGTTCTTTTATTCAAAATTTCTGTAACCATGGCAACAAAATATCAATATTCATTCTCAATTTCTCATCAATTTGCCATGATGCAAATTGCCTCTACAAATGTCATATATTATACTTGTGAAAGCCATTTTTAAATAAACAGCAACCTTTACAACACACAGGGCCCAGTTTCACTAAGAATGCGTATGGCTTAAGTCAAATTTTACCAAAATGCCTCCAAAGTTGGCTAACGTAACCCCACGAGATAAGTCAGTTTCACTAAATGTGATTTAGCCAAGTCGGTCTGTTACCTTGGAAATCCCCTTTTCAACGCCACCTATTGATGAAATAATGAATGAAAAAGACGTCTGAAATGGGGACGCAAACACTTCACGGAAGATAGTGACATGGAATTTTAATTAACCCTGTGTTATTCATGGGAACTTTTTAAATGAATAGTTTAAAAAACGGTCTGGGCATCGTGGTATTGCTGTACTTGACTGTACAAAACAAACAACAACCCCCATGATCTATTCTTTGGTTTATGGACACCTTTCAGGGAAACGGCACGTGGCGTGACGTTATGTCGCCTGTGACGTACCGTACCATGCTCGACAGATGGCCGTATGGTCACATGCAACGAGTGCAAGTGATATAATGTGCTATACACCCATAAAACACAGAGATAAGCCTCCTCGGTGCAGGTTTTGCATTTCAGCCCGCCAGGTGACTTAAGTCACTAACGTTATTTTTAATGAAACTGACTTAAAGCTCGACAAAAGTGACTTTCAAAAAGTCAAAAACGCAGAATAACAGGCTTAATTCGGTTTAATGAAACTGGGCCCAGATGTTCAACTCCTGTATAAAGTCTAAATAAACCTGAATTAGGTTTGGGAAATCACCTTTTCAATGTTTGACACAATTCAAGTTAACAACACACTGAGTAAACAGTCATGAATATTCATGAATATTTTTCAATCTTCACTATAGTGGTGCCTGAGTCCAAACAGAGTAAAGAGCTTTGGACCTGGGATGCTGTGCCGTATTCTTTTCATTTCAAATAAGAAGAAACTATACCTGGATATTATCAAATATTTTAAGTTCATACACATAGATAATTAAGGCTGCAATGTTGTCACCCCATATTAACACACCCTCACTCACTTGCATTTTCTGGCATACACGTTATCTAGTACCAAAAAAATTCCTGATATGAACTACCTGATGTGGGGTAATTTTTTATTGTTTCCACACCCTGACTTAAAGAAAATGGGAATTAAATGACTTTCAGGCATGCATCGATCACTAAAATGGCTTTTCTCCTTTTTCTACATAGACTGCCGGTGCAACACTAAATGGCACCACCTTAAATAGTGAAGCATACGCATTTGACATTGTGCATCCATTGTGTGCAGCACTGTTTCTTCATTTGAAGCACCTGGAGGTACACCACAGAAATCGAAAATAGGATTTTTGGGACTCTCTTACTTTGGAGATTAACTTTAACCCCCTCCACTTTCGGCATACTGCTCAACAACAGGAGGTACACCGCCACAGGCAAAAAGTAGGCCATATCAGGTATTTTTGTACGTCGGAAGAGGTTTTGCAGACACATACACACACACACAGAGCAAGAACCAAAACTATCATAAATTACCACATTTTAACAGATTACACATACACACATACATACACCAAGAAACAAAACTATCATAAATTACCGCATGTTAACAGATAACACATACACACACCAAGAAACAAAACTATCATAAATTACTGCATGTTAACAGATAACACACACATACACACACCCAGAAACAATTAAAACTATCATAAATTACTGCATGTTAACAGATAACACACACACACCCACACCAAGAACCAAAACTATCATAGTTGGCCTTGCACTGAGGGGCTGCCATAGCCTGTGTTTTACCATTAGATGCAGAAGAGGGGAACCAGCTAAGTTACTGAGGTAGTCAGATTACAATAACAGATTCAACTTTGCTTTTTTTTACCTTGTGCAGGTGCATTTATTTAGTCTAACTTGTAGTATGTTTATAGTCTGTTACTATGTTTTTAGTCTGTTGCTGACTCCCTCACTCTTGCCAACTTCTTGTAAGTTGCAGGCATTGTTCCAAATCAGTACCTGATCTCAAAGGTGTTTATAAAGAACATGTAAAGGGAGCACTCAGGACCTAACAGGTGCATCCAGGAAAAACTGTTTGTGGTGATCCTATAACCTGTCATCTCTGATTTCTGACTGGTGTTATCACCAAAAGCCCCAGGCAAGGTTTTTATTATGCAATCTGTGCTTATTGTCAGGAAGCTTAGCTCCACCATAAACCCCGGCTATTATAAGATTGGTGTAAGTCTTGTACGGTATAAAACCTGTCATTGTCAAATGTGTATCCACATCTCCCGGTCCCGTATACCAGATCAGAAATATATATGGTTACAACTCACTGGCACTAAGCTATACAACTGATTAAGTAGGAGTCTGTCAGACATAAAAGTATGGTTATCATTTAAAGCACTTTTTAAAGAAGACTGTGAGGGTCTGTGGTGTAGTTTAGTGGTGAATGTGGCGTAATAAAACAAAGCCTCCACTCATGATGTGATACACTGACTACCACACTCATCACAGAAAATCATATCAGTGATCTCACTTGCTTTTTAAAATAGCAGGCTGTTCACTACAGCACAAGCAAGCACACATTTAGCAAGAGATGAGTTATGGACTGATTCATGTATACACTGGGCTACTGGGAGACTGGGAAATTCCTGCTACAGTGATATGATAGTATTAACACAGGCTGGGTCTTCCTGTGTTTTATAAATGAATTTCAGAGTCGAGGGGCCATTTTGAGTCATTGTAATAAATGACAAAAGTGACAGGGTGTGTGGCTGTATGAACTAGCTGTTTTATTTTTACATCAGGGCCCAGACATAAGTTGATGCAGTCTCACTGAAGAATTCCTTATAAAGATCAGAGCTATATGACACAGGTATCATGACTAACATTATTTTTTATACCCTACCAGTGAATTGGATTGCTGATAACAGTAATGAAAAGAACATGTTGTCATATGTAATTTAAGTCCTCGAACATAAGAATTTCAAAGATGTATTCAGAATTTACATTATTTTTTATTTTTATTTTTGAAATTCCCTGAAATGTGCTAGAGCCTGTTTTTGGTCTGTCACAGGGCATTGTTATTAAATTACACACTTAAGTAAAATCCTATCATAACAGATAACCGATCATAATAGATACATAGACAGTAAAATATTAGAATAATAGATAAACTAGTGTGAAACTCAGATCAAAGTATTTTACCATGTAAAAGGTGTTCTGATATTCTTCATGTTAACTGACAATGATATATTAAGTACATGTACTAGTATTTATTATGATAATAGTATATTGCCCAACTAACTGCATGCTGCTTGAAAAGCATTACAAGACAGTATGTATATATGCACTATTCATCAAAACACACACACACACACATGAATAATGAAAATTTACACATCTATCATATGAAACAAAATTTTCTGGAATGTTACAAATAAGTAATGGCATCTGCAAAAGCAACTGAATTTTTTATTCAAGCTGATAACAAGAACTGGGAGACAAAAGCAAGAAGCTTAATTTTTACTTACTGAACCTGAAATTTTCTATTGCCCTTGAATATATATAGAAGTCAGCCAAATAAAAACATATACATTCATGAATATACAGCTGATTCTACCATGGCTTATTTAGCTTATATATCCCACCATGTCTATGTAAAAACAACAATAAAAATCAATAATAAGAATATAAGCAAATGTTCCAAGTCAAGCAAACATGAGCATATGACTTTATTTGTTCATATAAGGTATATATATATATATATATATATATATATATATATATATATATATATATATATATATTAAAAATACATATCATTTTATGACCCAGTTTAAAATTGAAAGTTATTAAGAAAATATAATGTGTAATTCTGCCTTGAATAAATGATTAAATATCAAAGGTTATAACAGACAGAGTAAAGATCACAGCAAGCAGACTTTGGCAATATTATAAACTAATCCCACTCAAAACTATATTGATTAGCTGTACTGATAAGCTTATTGATTGATAAGCAAATCATAAATGCGGAGCTAAGCATAAGTAATAATTAATTTATTTTACAACTTTGGTGAAACATGATAAAATATATTAAAATTTATTTACAGCATTTCATGCTGAAGAAATGTCCTGAAATATGTTTCGTTCATAAAACATCAAAATAACATGACTGAAATTATTATAATCATAACTTTTGGTTATGGTTTTAAAATCATTATAAAATATTCAGGTATACACTGAGTGAGTATAACTCACAAGAATGAAATACCATACATAAATGAATATGAAAGTATAATTAATAATTATTTGAAAGTTTTGGCAGAAATATCAAGCATGATAGTGATATAATCAAGGCCATAGCAGGAGCAGTACATATGAAAACTTGTCTGCAGAATTAAGATTATAAAATCATCTAATAGCACAGAGATGATTATAAAAATCTATACAATGAGTATATGTGCTCATTTCTAAAACCCATCTTACCCTGTCCAACAACAGGCCTCCTTCTACTGCACTTGCACCATCTGTTGGGGACAATTCACACTGAGTCTTCAGGTAAGTTACATAAACAAAAAATCATATTTGTTATTTTTAAATTGATGAAAGTAAGAAAAAATAAAAAATCTGGGGAATGGGGATCCTTTTGGAGTCTCTGGCAGGTATCTGGTCTCATTTAAGTAACCCTGTAACGCTGGCTTACAAAACCTGAACACCTCTGATTGTGTGTGGGTTTATTTACAACATAACTCACACAATCATAAAGGGAATCTCATGATATTTTCAAGGCATTTCAGGAATGGGCGAGTGAAGTTTTGATTAGATTTTGGTGTGGTACCGGTAGTCAATCAAAATGCACACAGGGTTTGCAAGTCTTTTCCAATTCCAAAATTAATTCTGAATTATCATGACTCGTGTAAATTTATAATTTGAAGCTTGTATATATTGTGTTGAACCAACAGCATGCAACCATGATTGCTGCCTCATGCCAAGGTGAAAGCACGGTTCGATCCACTGATTTATCGATCAAGAGAGAGAGATCAAGGAGGAGATCAAGAGAAAGATATGGAGAGAGAGATCAAGAAAGAGAGAGAGAGAGACAGCGAGAGAAAGAGAGAGAGAGAGACAGCGAGAGAAAGAGAGAGAGAGAGACAAAGACTAAGAGAAATTTGGCTCACTCTTCATTGCCAGACTGCTGTCAAAGAAAGAGAGAGAGAGAGTGAGAGAGTGAGAGAGAGATGCACAGAGAAATTTGTCACACTATCCAGTTTAATCACTAAAAAAATAATGTTAAATCCAAATACAAAATACATAAAAATATAGAAAAATTTGATAAAAATATAAATTTTTAGACTGCTGTAACAAAATCTATGAAGTACCATCATAAATAAAATATGTTAATACAGAATTCTTTCTAAATTTTTAAATATAAAATTCTAAAATTTTAAAATTACTTTAAAAGTATAACAAAATTACAACAAAAAGTATTTTGGCTTTTCATTATTAAAAGCTTATGCAATTACATAAGATAATACATAATATAAAATGTGCAATGTAAACTTCTGTGAACCAAAACTCTATGAAGACGTTTTCAGAAATTAAGCTTATCTTTGACTAGAATATGCCATAAAATCAAAGTCATAACTGTATCACAAATCCATGTGTCATCATGAAAACAAACTATGATTGAAAGGTCAAGGTCACATATTTTCTGTTCAAGGTCATCATCTGTGCCCTTGGAAAATTCTGAATGAACCTCCAGGGACATATCTCAAGGGCAAGGTCACATATCTCTCAGTTCAAAGGTCATCATCTGTGCCTTTTATGGTATCAGATATGACAGTGACCTCTAGTGAGTTCAGGTAGAACTGTTTCTCGCTGGCAGTGTTTATTGTCCATGGCATCACCTGAACTCCTCGTTCCTTCCAGAACTCAACCAGACGGCTGAAATCCAAATGACATTGACATGTAATGAGCCATATTATACACAATAATATAGAATATTCTAAAAGTGATAACTGTACTTTAACTTTCTTATCATGTCCAGTGATGTACATTATTGTTGATGTATTATAAACTAAGTATTATTAGTTTACTTATAAAAAGACTGATACCTCATGAATGATAATCAATTAATCACTCTTGTATTTTGAGCATTATATTGGTGAGAAAAATAATAAAACTTAATGATTTTCATGTAAACTGCATTTGATTCATGTTAATACAGGGGAGCGCCATTCATCCTAACATCTTGGGGGAAAAGGTTTTGTTCAGATAAACAAATGTTCGGATGATCTGTCATGTGTAAAATAACATTGTGGCATCAATGTCGACAGCCTGATATTTCTACTATAAACAGTGACACGGTTACCTAAAGTTAACTCAAGTAATTATTATAATTTCAACTACTTTATTAAGGTTATTTGTCACTGAAGAACATGTACCAGTTATTCTCTTGCCGAAAGTGTGGATATCTGCCATGAGCTTGTCTTTAAGTGACAGAACATGTTGCTTGCACTAGCAAGACCCCGCCTCCATCTGACATGAAACTTGAGTGCTGCAATTGGTGTTTCGTGTTAACGATTTGCTAAATTGTGAATGACTTGTATGTCATGATAAAGCTTATATGGAAAACAGATTTGCTTGCAATGTTAAACTGCTCAGATGAGTACAAGTTTAAGCATATCAGAGTCTTACATTATCAGCACAGAATCTACTGGCTCTTATCACGGGATGTTTTACAGGTGTGAACAACACCACATGGCAGTACAAAAGGTAAATTTGGGGACTTCACCTACAACTGCTCAAATGAGTACAAGTCCCAGCAGAAGGCTGGCTGCTTGTGCACAACCTGGGTGATTAGGTGTTGTCACACCTGCATCACAGCAACCGGTGATGCATTCATTAATTAGTTGGGGCCGGGAGTAAATGCACATTCGATGATCTGTTCTTCCTATGCAATAAATATTACTTCCAGTTTGCCAAATTTTCATTTGTAAAATTTTTGGATAAACATTCAAAACTTCTGTTCTCAAGTTTCAATTACAGATAAACAGTTTTCATTTAAAAAGTGTTCAGATGAATGGCACTCCACTGTATTTATAAAAATATGATGATGAAAAATAACATAGAGTGCCAGGTAAAAATATACAAAATCCTTTTCTTTTTTTTATGGAATCCTTTAAAACAATGGTATATGGGCAGAAAATACATGTTTCACAATATGCATGTCCGAAGATGGACAAATTCTGTTACAGTAAACTCTTAAAATTAAGCCAAAAAACTCATTAACGATTTTGCCAATGTGGGGCAAAAAAATAAACAAGATGGCAGGTGCGAGTACTTACCTCAGTGTTTTAAGGGGAATTTTTTAACGGAAAAAAGAGGTCAATCACAGCTTTAAATGTTTAATATGCCATGATGAGTGCATATTTTATTTATTCCTACATGATTCAAACTGGGATTGGTATATCCAAATTTAGAATTCATACAGTCATTCAAATATGGTTGGTAGCACGATTTCTAGTACAACAATTACAAAGGATAATAACGCTTTTGGTTTCCACCTGCCCTCCTTGAATTTTTATCTATTCTGAATGTATTCATACCAGTTCTGTTGCAGGAACAAGTATGTTTTCTCTCCTTTTAGTGTTGCTGTGTTCAGTGCAAAATATTATGAGAATTGGCAGGATGTTTAGCGAACACAAGGTTTTGATGGTAAATTTGATGAGATTCGCATAGTATTTAGTTAACTGTAGATTATTTCCAACCCGAATATGAAAAGTATTTCTTTGGGTTGTTAGAGTAAATTAAGGTGAAGGTAGCCGCTTTCATTTGGTCACTGGTAATGTGTTTTATCGGCCTGGCCACCGCCAGTGTGCTATTTGCTGTGTTTCAAAGTACTGGTTGACTTGTGATGTCATGCCAGAGATGCTTGTACATTTCAGTCATGCTCCGGGAGATGGATGCTGCGCATGTACATTTAAAATATGCATATTTCACTTTAAACAGTTGGGACAGATGGCTTATGTGTGCTGGCAGGTTCATCCCATAATTCCAGGGTCCCTCAAGTTTGTAACATATCTAGGCCTGGGAATAGTTGTATATTTTATGACGTAGCATCTATTAACAGATGTACGTGCACCAAGAGAAAACAAAGGCCAAATATAAATGTCCATGATCATGTTAACCAAGAGTATGAAGAAAATAAAATGTTTACCACTTTTTAACTGCATACAACCATGTTGCTTTTTTTACCAAGACTGGTTAAAAGCCAATTACTTATCTAACCTCCTTTACTAGAGAGCATGGATCTCTGGACATGCATATTAAAAAGTACCATTTTGATATTTATGTATTATCTATAACAGTTCGTTTACAGACCTTGAAATCATTGGAGAATGCAGAAGGATTCCAGAATTCCCACAAAGGTACCAAAACCAGGTTTTATGACTCCATTCAGCAACGTAATCGAGAACAGTAGCTAGCGCCCTCTTCCAACGGGTCTGATCGTTTCTCATATCCAGCAGTTCGTGGAGCTGGCGATGCGAGTTGATAAGGACAGTCACAATTTCAGGACTGGTCCTGCGAACCTGTCAAGAGTTACCAGGCAAATCCATGGTAATTCAAGGTTCTGTGTGACCCTTAGGTCACACAGGGCATCACTGAAAGGTCACTGAGTACATCACCAAAAGGTCAACAAGTACATTAATTGCATGCATTTCACAGAAGATTGGTTAAGTTAAGGATAATCTGTTAAGTAATTTCATTGGCGCCACAAGAAAGATCACTCAGTCAGTAAATGTTAGTAATTCTGCTAATGAATATTAATACACTGACCTTGTAGATCACCCATGGGTTGAAGCAGCATACAATGCCCATCTTATACAACTTTGGGAACTTCTTGTACAGTTTATCTATGACATCAACTGCCTGGAAAAACAAAGTAAAATATCATATAAAGTTATATTGGTCGAACTGAGAGCTGGGACAACTATGGCGTACATAAAATGTATCTATGAACTACATTTGAGACCGACTGGACAAATTACTTATTAAGAAATGTGATACGTCCTACAGTAAACCAATGATATAATGACAATAACAAAAAATTACCAGTTAATGAAAAATGTTTTCAAGAAATAATTTAATTAAATTACAACTGTGCTGATTTTTATATACTTTCCAGATATATCATCATTTTTTACCGTGTATAATGGTCTTGTCAGCAAGTGCATTCACTGCCTAGAAGTCAATAATTAAACTTAAATTGAGAATTATTAGGCCAAAAAAAGTCATTCTCATACACTGCCAATGTCACTTTTATCCTCCCACATAAAAATTTTTTATTTTGATTTTCATAAGAAATTTACTGATTTGTGCTCCAGCCTCTTGGCCATTTGTTGTTTGCTTGCGATATGTGCGGTTTTAAGAAAAAGAAATAAAATTTTGTTATAATGTGCTTTAAATGTATCTGTTCAGTGAAGCAATTTTGTAATTATAAGTTGTACCCAGTTATTATGAAATTTTTATCAAAAATTTATAATAGAAAGATAAGTATAAAAGGCCCTCCCTCACTGATTTCAGAAAAAGTGCCTGAGAACCCAACCTTTCTTTTGGCCTTATGTGTATGTAAAAATGCAGGAGGTCATATAAATACCTACCAGGGCAATATCTATACCAAAAGCTTTAACGTCAATGTACATGTGCAGATCCAAATCCAGGCATTCTTTCACTGCTTCTTCAAGGGTTGGGATTTTCTGGTTGGGGAACTGATCCCTATGACAAAATTAAAAATAAGAATGATATTTAGAATTTACTGTATCTGTAGGCCAGGGCTGAAGATAGTTTCAAATTTCACATGCATATGGACCCTGTTAATTTAGCAAATATTTATAATGATCCTGTCCAAAGAAAGACTGATCTACTGAAAACTGTGTATATAAATTTATTCAGGCACATCCTACTTTGAGGAAACAAGCCCACACCTGGAAATACAATAATGGCTTTGCAGACCTCTCAAAAAATTCCTAGAAATGAGGATATAAAGAAACCATTAATGATGAAAATAATGTAAAAAATAATTAAACATGATTAATCACCTGGAGAACTGATATAAATCAAATATTTTTTTAATCAATGAAAATAGGACAGGTTGTTTTAATACATCAGCGGACATATTCTTAATTAACAAAAAGTAGAGTATAGCTCTTTAAGAAGACAAATGCACCTTAGAGGATGGTAGGTAGAGGCATTAAGGGTCTTCACATAATCATATTCTAGCTTGGCAATGTTTCCAGAGCCATCAGTCGTCCTGTCAACTGTTTCATCATGCAGGATCACAGCAACCCCATCCTTGGTGAATGCTACGTCAAACTCTACAGCACCTGCCCCGTTCTTCTTAGCCTGAAATTCGTGTTAACCAGCTACAGGTTTCTTTCAATTACAAAGAGGGCAAAGTTTCATATTTTTTAATGTATTAACACTGGATCTAAATACATGCAAAATTATACATCTAGATAAATCAATCAAATTTATTTGAAACACATGTGCTTATTCTTATATAATTAGTCTAATTATTATAATTTATATTATAATAATTAACTAAGTTAAATAAATACTGAATTTAAATACTGAAACAATACTGGATTCCTTAATCAAATACTGAAACTAGATTATTATTAATTGTATATATATATATATATATATATATATATATATATATATATATATATATATGCATAGGGTCTCACGTTTTTGTGAAGTGTAGAGGAAACATTTATTTAAATTCACTGAATAATTATTACCACTATAGTAATGGAAACTCCGGAGCCACTATAGAACGCGGGCTTCGCTTGTATTGAGGAACATATAAATAAAAATGTCACCTCTCATTCCCTATTTTAACTCCCTATTTCCCCTGTAGATGTCCCTACACTCAACTCTTCTAACATAAACAACTACTAAGCATCAGAAGTCGCCTGAATCGGGAATCGAACCTACGATCTCTGGACTAGGCGCCCTACACGCTACTAAGTGAGCCGTGAAGACGAGATACCAGCAGGAGCAAGTTTTGTTCATTTATATCGTGAAAATGGGAAACCATTTACTATTTCAACAGGAAAATTAAGCTTTAGGTGGGGGCTCCCCCCCACACCCTTGTTCAGACGGGGAACCCAGGTTCCCCAGACCCCTCCTCCTCTAATATAATAAACTCCAGCTATGAGCAAAATTAAATACGGGAATTCTGAGGAAAATGTTATGTATCGGCCTTTTCCAGGAAACAATTGATTATGCGACACCCGTTTTACCGGCGGTAGGCTGAAGCCCGGTTTCTTTAGTTCTGCCGAAACTCCAATTGAATTATTATAAATATTAATCACTGATGGTGTTATTACAGAGCCAACTGGATCACCATGGTTACCATGGCTACATCACATCTGTTATTGGTCTTTCCATACCAAAAAAAACATTGGAAGTTCAGTAAATTTAACACACCGATGGTAAAAACATACAAACACGTAATAAGTATATATATATATCACTTAAATCCTCACCTCTCTGAACGCAGCCAGGGTATTTTCAGGGGCATCGAGCCCCGCCCCTCTGTGGGCGATAACACAAGGAGATCCGCTCCCCAGGACCTCAGCAGCAACTTTTTGATCCACCGGCCTGATGCGGAAGAATTCTATCACTGCCACGACGATGAAAATCACGATTGTTGACGCAGTGAAACAACCTGTGAAAGCGGTAAAAATCGTGATCATCAACAGGATTTCTCCTGGCTGCTTCCGTAAAAGTTCCATTATCTGGCCAGCTGAGATCCTTCTTTCTTTGGCAGCAAACACGGACTGCTGTTTTCAGACTGGACGCTTTGTTGATGTAGATGCTGGTTGTTGACATTCCCCTAACAGAGGCGACATCTGTTGTCGAAACTTGGAATCATGAAGTACTAGTTTATTTTATTTCCGACAGGTGGCACTGGTGTGCAGTGGGGGCTGAGGGGGTGGCTGGCCAGGCTGCAGCCAGGCAATGAGTTTTAAAAGTGTAAAAAAAAAAAAAGAAAAAATCATTGCTAGATTGATTTGATAAGGACAGCAATGCGATGTGTGAGGGGTTACCTAGAACTTTACTATGGCAATCTTATTGGAGTAACGGTGTGCAAACTATTCCTTCTAATGTTGATTAAAGATAATAATAATCGTTCGCGAAAACGAAGGAACACCCCTTTCTTCAAATACATTTCCTTTTTATACACTAAGATGTATGGCTTTAGTTGTCCTTACAGACCACGTATGCGATACCTTTGATGTAACGCTGATGTTACCTGATTACCCATGAAAATCAAGCGTTGGTTACATTTCAGGCATGCAGTGAGCGGTTGTACAAAGTGATAGTTTTTTTTTTAATTTCTTCAGTATTTCAGATATTGACAAAAAGTGGTAAAGCTAGTGTTCAAATTGAACTCAGATTGATCTCGTAAATCTTTTGTGAGAAAACGACTCGCGTGTTAAAGGGAAAACTTAACATGAAAAAAAGTGGCATGTGGTAAGCTAGGAGGCCAATTTAGGCGCGTGCCCTGTATAATCTGTTCAGGTAATTTTTGTGGTTCTTAAATTGTCCCATCGAACATAAACCTTTGGCAAATAACTTGGACACGACATTATTTGAAAATCATTAATTCTGAGGTCTTTATGGGGTCTGGGTCCGTGCATTACACACTGCCAGATGTTGCTGTTCAACGTAATCTGACAAGCGTGATCCAATTGTCTGTATTTGTTTGAATTTTCATTTCAGGCAGGAAGGGTATGAGTGCCCGGAAGAAGGGATATAAAGAAAGGCTACACGATGACTGAAATAACCACTCCTAAGACAGAAGCTGGATTTGTCAAGTATATACATATATTGCGAAATACAAAAAGTTTTTATTCAATTCATAAAACGAATTAATTTTTTGGTTAAATTCTGATTAGAATAAACAAGTTTGGGGACGTCTTGTTGCCGTCATTGGATCTTCACATGCAGGCCTGCAACTGTCTACAAGGGAATAAGCGAAAGTGTATTATATTCCGAAGCTGGCACTACCCCTAAATAATTCATAAGTCTCGACGTCACCACTCTTAATGAACATCAACGATATATCATAATTTATACTGAGTTTGTAAGTTCGCTGTATTTCAAAGATTTAAACGTGCCATGTGATGTTTTAATTATAAGTATGTCAAAATCATAATCCGCATACGCCATTTTAACATAATGTTGACAAAAGTAAATAAAATAACAATTCGGTTGAACAGAATTTCTTGTTAACTTGTACACGCTTTATATCAGTTTGATGAAAAGGCCCCTGCATTAAAGAGAGCTATAGGCCCCTAGTGGCCCATGCAACATAAATCCGCCCGTGCTGGTGTGGATTCTTTGAAGACTACTTTGATGTTGTTAGTACCTTATTACAACTACACGCTGACAAGTATTAATGGTTTTAACCGTACGTAATTACATTAAAAGATAATACACGTATATGGTAATTTTATGTTCTACAAAACCTAAGTCTTCGGTGTTCATAGACTAAGTTATTCATCATTACGTTCCTGAAATGTTGATAGCTAGACCTTGTAGGTTCATAAGTCACATTAATTAATAGAAAAGTTTTATTAATTTTATTAATTTGGAACAGATAGCGGATAAATTATATATTTTTTTTATTACTTTTCCGTCATATTTGTAGAGTATTGTTTTTTTTATTTGTTTTTGTTTTTTGCATGCACAGTCAGTCTCATTGCTCGAGAGATGAAGTCACCATGAAATTAAGAAAATAAATAAAGTATCTATTTATATTATATTTACCGTGGACCTCTCCAGTACGCTCCCGAGGCAGCGGAACACAAGCTCTGATGTTATGTGTATCGAAATGTGTTCTACGGTATAGATATATGTAAAGGGTACCTCCCCGAAGGAACCAGCCAGTTCAGTAGTTTTGGACGAGGCCCTATAGGCGTAACAGATGATGGCCCCTTTTATGATGTTATACGAGATTTACCTCCAAGAAAATTAGCATTCACTTTCAATTTCTATTGTCGAACACATATATATGATAAAAAAATCAAATCATTATAAAAAATGAAACCTTATTTTCTCAACTGAAACTGATACTACATAACCTATGAAGAAAAATGTTTACAGCACAATATGCATACGTTATTAAAAATTGTTGTAAAATAAATTGAATAAAACAACTAATGTAAGTGCAGGTTTTTCTCTGCAAAAATATTTAGTTTTAGCTACCTTATAGAGAGATATCTGCAGACTGTTGTTCTTGATTTATAAGATTATTATATGATTCTTCTAGGGTATACTTATTTTCAAACAATCTGTTGCGGATGAGCACGATCGAGACAGGTTTTTTTTTTAAATAAGAAATTCAATATATATGATCCCATTAAATAGTATATATGATCCCATTAAATAGTATGTAAAAATGATCTTAAACTGTGCTGAATTTGTAGCAGGGTCAGATTACAATTACATTCTTTTGTTTGTAAGTCTCAGAATAGTAATTTGACCGCTTGATAAATACAGTAATCAACGGAGTAACATTGTCTGTTAAACTCATTGTATACAACATCGATCAAAGATCAGTCCTCAGTTTGACCACGTTAACCACAGTGCTGTCCGAATGAACCCAGTGCGTCGGTGTATATTCCTGTCAGTTACTTTTAAAGTGATTTAGTATTTCTTTAGGAACAATTAATGATTTATTGATATCTGCATGTGTAATTCATAAAAATACAGTTTATGTTTATTTTATATCAGTGTATATGATTACAATACTATAAGTGGTATTTTTATTTGTTTTGTCAAAGCGTATAATAAAAATATATTATATACATATTATCCTTATGAAATTTTTCAATGAAATAAATCCCCCTTACATTTTTTCATGTTACCATTGCTAAACACCAACTGGTTGCGACAGCCAACTGATAATGACGAAGGTACGGTACGGCTATATTACGAATCAAATCGATATGTTTTGATCCATTTAGGAAATCTACATAATTGGTCCGAAAATAGTGAAGAAAACAAAATTAATCGGCCAACACACAGAAAACAGTTCTGCACACGTGCGTCAGGTAAGACACCATTTTATAAAAATACGGTCTAGATGTTAAGTTAGACACGTGTTCTATATCTTGGTTAGATATATAGGTGATGATACTTTTTCCTATCAATGTGGGACTTGAACATGTTCAGTTGATGAAATTTGTCGTCTCGTGGGCTAGATGGTAGGCCTTATCCGCAATCTACTGAGAGGGTTCACATGCGGGGTCAACGCCGCTCATTGGATAACCCGTCACTAGTCAACCAATACCGTACAAAGACTCCCGGATGGCTACTTTCAAGGGTTTGCCGGTAAGACCAACTTTCGCAAGCTATAATGAGCGAAGAATGGTGAAATAACACTTGGTCTTTTTCTATCGGACTATATAATTCCACAATGCCGTAATGTAGGCATAAGCCAGCATGTGCAATATGACCCCGGTGATCAGTGATGTGATCCCAATGATGTGGTTTTAATTGAAGCGCTGATTTAAAAAGGAAGAAAATGGGGTATGTAGAAATAATTCTCGATGAGATTGCCCTGGAGGGTTTGGAAGGGATAACTGTTGATGGGCTATGGCTGAGACTTGAGGCACTGAAATCAAAATTTCCGCTGTCATTGGATGATGCCTCCAAAGCATACCTGTGGGATATTATTGTGACATTAGATACGGTTGAATTCTATGCGCTGGCAGAGCCCAGGCCGCCCCTGGTTCCGTTTAACCGCATGGATTTCACAGATCCGGACACTGGTGTTATAATGGAACAGCCCGAGACACCATATGATGTTTACCCAATAGCAGTTGTCAAGAAGCCCGGAGTTAGAGGGTCTTGTGCTACCTTTGACACAAGAAAACATGTAACCCAGGAAATAAGAAATGATGCTGGGGAACAGCTTATGAATTTGTCAGAAGTACACAACAGATGGGGTCAGACACTAGTGTTAGTTGCATCACAAGATCAGAGAACCAAGACTTTATTTGGAAATATTGACCCAATGGTCATGATGAATGAACATATGTACTGTATGCTAGAGAGAATTGGAAGGGCACGTTACAATGGTGAAATGTCTCATGGAACAAACAGCATTGGTGAGGCTTTCAATGAAACCCCAAAAAACATATTTTACTGGAAGAAGATGTTGGTGAGACATGGACTAGTCAGAGCACAAATGGTCAGTCAGCGCCGAACAGCCTCTGGGTCTGGTTGTTGTAACACCCGTCTACTGCACTTGCCACGCTTTTTCATTCCTCAGAAGACTCTGTTTGCACAGTTACTTGAACTGCTGACAGAAAAGCTGTCAAAACAGCCAAACAAGCGTGCCCCTATCAGGACACTCAGAGATGACTTGGGGATGAAGGAGTCTAGCTTTAAGAAACTCTATCAACTGGGATGCAAGTATGTTAAAACTGTGGATATATTTTACAGTGAAGTATTTCCTAATGCCACACCAAAGGAAAAGTTTATCAGGGATACAGGAAAAGAGAAACGTATGAAAGGTCTGGAGCTGATGAAATTATACAAACATGGTGAGGAAGAAACAGAGGAAGATGAAGACAAAGATGATAGTGATGATGAGGAAAGATTTGTTTGCAAAGAAGGACTACATTGCAGGCGATCATTTGTGCGTGAGTACTCCATCATAAATCAAGTATACCAATATTTACTTGAATGTGGACCTGAGGGTGTTACACAGTACATGCTGTGCAAGGTTTTCAGTGTTGGCAAACTTGAAGCACGATCCATGGTGAGGCACCTTGAACGCAGGAATCTTATTTCAAAGGTTCTGTTAGAACAAGGTAGACAGAAAGTGTCCAGTTACATAGCCAGGCAATTTTTAGAGGACAGCAAAACAGTAAAAAAGATGAAAGCTGAGAAGGAAAAGACTAAAAGTATATCTATGGGAGAACCAAGTAAACCTGCTGGACAAGATGGCAATGAAAGCAGTGCAGAAGCCTCTGTTTGTCAGTCAGCTACTGATGCATCAGTAGCAGAAGGCAACCCTGTTGACACTTCTTTTGTGAAAGAAGAGGAAATGTTTGTAGATGATGTTGATGCAAAACTGTCATATCGAATGTTGAAAAGAACTAACATAATTTTGGAGACGGTGAAAGAAGCAGAGTTTGTTGAGTTGTATACTCTACTGAAGAGAATTCATGAACTAGAACAAAAAGAAGGCTGGCCATACAGAGCAGACAAGAAGTCTATCAATCGACTTGTAGAGCGACTTGTTCGTGAAAAGAAAGTCAAGTCTATTGTCACTATGATCAAAAGTGGAGAACTTCAAAGAAAAGTGGTTTTTGTGGCAAGCACACAGTTGGCTACTGATGATCCTCGTCTTATTGCAGCTATTGAGAATCTAAAGAGTCGATTTAGTCATATTAGGTATCCTGGTAAAGATGATGATCAAGAAGGAGATCAAGAGGATACCCCAGCAGAGCAACAAGAACATACAGATTTTGCATTTAAAAGTGTCTTCAGTAGTGGGTTGAAGCCTGCAGACATGGAAGTTGATCCTGATGTTCTGATCAATTATGGAATGCCAGCTCCCAGAATGCGAAGGATACAAATGTTGCACCAATATTTGTGGCATCTGGTGTATCACCATAAACCAGAAGGAAGTGAAGAAGATAATGCCAGCTGTATTGTTGATGCAGTCAGCTCACAGTTCATGCAGATTAACCAAAAAGAAACTGCTGAAGAGGGTAAGGTTTACATGGATGAGGAGAGCTGGAAGAGGTTCATTCCTCCAATTAGAAGATACAAAGGATACCCTGAAGGGTGGGTTTTGGTGGCTGATGCTCTACTGGCTCTGCCATTGTCTCTCTTCATTAAAATCTACAGGAACAAATATAAAATAAATCAGATAGGAGAGTACAGAGGCCATCCAATAAGACAACATATGTTGTTGTGCCAGTTGCCACAGATAATGAGACATCAACTTATGTTTGGCCGGAAAGCAGTACATGGTTTCCATGACATTCTGCAGCTAATGGTGTTTCAAGGTCTGATTTCATTTGGAAAGCGGATTGAGAAAACAAAAGAGCTGGTGATGATCTATATCCACAGGAATGTTAGTCTTCTTGACACAACAAAGGTGAAAACACCAGGAAGTTCATACCCCATACAGAAGTACAGTCTGTACAACTTCAAGGATCTTGAAAACTACTGGTTCAATTTACAGTGTATCTGCATGAACACCCCAACAGAAAATATAGTCTGGTCAGATGAGATAAGAGATGAAAACCACAAAATAACTCGAAAACCCTATCTGCCCAACCGTCTTGAAAATGTTGGAGATGAAAAGACGCCTGGAGAAATAGAAGATGATGGGAGGATTCCTGGGAATCACTTGGGAGCTGGAGGCCTTGACACTCTGTTCTGTTCTCACTTGCAACGTAACTGGTCCAGAAAATCAACAAACATGCAGTTACAAACTATGCTACCATCAGATGACCATGCAAAAAGAGATTCCAAAAAGATCATAAGAAGGCGACCCAGGAAAAGAAAGGTGCAAAGAGAAAATAATGATGAAGAAGGAACTGGGAAAAAGTCCCGTCAGGTCCAGTCTTTGGATGAGGCTATTGAGATGATGAAAGTGAAAGGTCCAAGACCGTGTAACAAAGGGGGGAAAGGTCTGAAAAGGAAAAGAACACATTTTGAGGCCAGTGCTGAATTTGACATGGGAAAGGCAGTAGGAATGCATCGAACTAGGGCGACTAAAGTATTACCCAAAGCCCCAGCAACAAAGCCAAGGCATAATTTGGATGCCATTGATTTACAGGCTCGGCAGATGCAGACTAGATTGAGGGTGACCTGGACACAACAGGAAGACACAATGCTTCTTGTAGCAGTTGTCTCATCCCTCTTTATGAATCCAAACAGTAGAGGCATGCTTGTGGTACCATGGGCAGAGGTCCGAGATTTCATAAGAAAATATGTAAAAGAGGCTGCAAACAAAACTTCTTTGGCATGTCAGAGAAGAGTCCGCTATATGCTAAAGAACCCTCGTACCAAACAAAATGTTCATGTGTATCTAGGAGAAGCCCTTTTGGACAAAGCATTAGTCAAAGAATTCAAAACTGGCAAGAGATATAAATTGCCAGAAGTATCTCGCAATATGCCTGTCTTCAGAAGGCTGACTGCTAAGATTTATGACAGAATCAAGAGGTCATTAAATGAACCTGCAATTCAGCTACCAGACACCATTGCAGAAGTTTTACAGAAGTACAACTTGTTTAAACACAATGTCCTGATAAATGTGTCCACACACAAGGATGTGACAACACAGTTAGACATCATCAGAAGTGTGATACACAATTTGATTCATTGTACAATGATGCTCAGAGACAAGATTGGTCGTGCTTGGGAACTGTATCAGTTGTTTAACCAGTACCCAGAAGATCTTCTTCACTCTGTGTTCAACCAGATGAAACAGGATGGGATTGTCACAAAGATCAAAGTTGGAGAGAAAAAGATTCTGTCCACATCTGGTGCCCATGCGATAGGCTCCTTCCGTATGGCTCAGAGATATGAATACCGGTTTAAGAGCCGTTTTCCAGAGCATTTGTGTACAGAACTTCAGCCAAAGTTAGAATACTTGATAATTCAACCTGAGAGCTGCAATGAAAATTATGCTCATGAAACTAAAGCTGCAACCACAATGCTGCTTATTGCATTGCTAGCCAAGAAGCAAGTTAGTCTTCGGGTTGCCGTGCCAGAACAGATTATTGAAGTTGACCGGTTGGAGCAGGATGGGATGGATGATATGGCTCAGGAATTCCTTGAAGAAGAAGAGATGGCCATTATGAAGGAAGCACAAGATCAGGTCGGTGAAAATCAACAGCAAAAACAGGGTAGATCACAAACAAGGTCTTTAAAAGGATCACTACAAACAGGGAAAGCAGGAAAGAAAGGAGATGATACTGACCATCAAACCAGTAGAGATGTCCCTTCAGAGAAATTAAAAGATAAAGTTGAGGATGAGGAGAATATTCAGAAAAAATCAAAGGAAACTGAAAAGAAAGAGAATCCCAGTAAGCCAATAACAGGAGAGGCTGCAGGGAGAGAGTTGCTGCAGAAAATAGCAGCTGCTGGAGGAGATGGGAAATCAAATGTCATTTCACTACCTGGCCATTCATCTGTATCATTTATTGATGATGATAATGACGATGAAGATGGCGAAGCTCAGCACAGTCGTAAAGGATTATCAATGTCCAGAGC
The DNA here is from genome assembly GCA_026874595.1 of Sipunculus nudus. Lineage (NCBI taxonomy): Eukaryota > Metazoa > Annelida > Sipuncula > Golfingiida > Sipunculidae > Sipunculus > Sipunculus nudus. Next base: position 74,499,307 of record CM049307.1, on the reverse strand, counting down.
ACTTGTTTTGTTAAGAAGAAAAGCCATCCAAGCCACAAATCTAGCACCCAAAGACACTTTCATCATCCATAGCTGCAAGGTGTATGTTGACCACTATGTTGAGGTTCCTGAAGAATACCCTCCCATCAAGAAAGATATGTCAGTGTCATCAAAACTGGGTACAATTGCAAACTTTAATGATACTAACCTGTTGTTGCATCCAAAATCAGCAGATTGTGTCATGCAAGCAATGAGGACCACTCAGCCATCTTCTATATCTGATGAAGAAGTCCAGCGTTTAATTAAGAACTATCATGAAAGTGAGAACAATACAATCCTTATGATTTACACAGAAATTGATAAATCTGGGATCTTGGGAATCACATACATCCAGTTGAAGGAATATGTGGATGATCAGGAAACCTTGAAAAAGTTGTTGTGTTACCTAATGGATCACCACCTGGTGTTAAAGGTTGGAGTAACTGTCATCAGATATGTGACACACAACAATGCTGATGCTTGGCTTATCCATTCATTTAAGAACACAAAAGGCAGAGGAACCAGACCAGAATCAATTAGCTTATCAAATCAGATCAAAGAGACTGAAAGAGTGAAAGGTGCAGAATCATCTGCAGAGAGAGGAACCATATCAGATGAAACGTGTAATATGTCAGCATCTGATACAGCCTCACAGGCTGTAGGCTTAGCAAAGAAGCAAGATCTTGACCAGGATAAAGCACAGAAAGAAACAAGTGTAAGGGAAACTGAAAAGGAGTTAACCCATAAATCAGTAGTAAGTGCTGTTGAAAGTTCAGTAGCTGATACAGCAACAGCATGCAGCAAAAGTGACAGGACAGGAGACTTTATCAAGGAAATTTCAGGTCGAAGAGTTGGAATATCCTTGCCGTCTAACCAAAAAAGTAAAAATTTGCAAGATGAAGTCCCCATGGATCAAACAGAGACAGAAATTGAAGGGAAACAAATGACAGAGCAGTCCAGAGAATCTGTGGAGAAAACAACTACTGAGACAGAACAAATGGAAGGAATAGAAGAGCATGGGCAAGGGGTGGCAGGTTGTGAATCTGACACAAGTGTAAGGAAGTCACTGAGACAAGCAAGAGCTTCACAAAGTAAAGCTGCAAATGTTGAGGATGGGACTGTTAATGGTCCAAAAGGGTTAAGTACTTATCAACAAGTGCACCTGTTGTGTCGCCCCTGGAAGACACCAGAGGGCACAGTCAATCGCAGTGTTTTAAAGATGATGTTAGATGCTATACTGATGTACATCATGAGTAACCCTGGGGTCAAAATAGAGGGAATATTCAAGAAGTATAACCCAATTCTCCAACCTGTGCCATTGAAGGAGCTACTGGAAATCCTCGAACAGCTGGGATGTGTCAACAAAATTTGTCTACAGAAGCGAGCAAGAACCTCTTTGTTTTGTGATCAGCATTACACATCAGGTGGTGATAGTGATCAGCCAAATACAACAATTACTTATGTACCAAGAATCGACTGTTTAGTAAAGTTGTCGCAGTTCCTGTCACAGATGTGATCACAGTTAAGGACTGATCTTTGAGGAATTGTGGTGTAATCTCTTTTAAGTTTTAACATTTCCTAGTCAAGGGAATTTTATGTGGCAGTGTCAGTTTTTATAACTCAAAGTTTATGATTAAGTGTGATGTCAATTATTAGCTATTAGGAGTGCATGTTTTTGTTTATTCATGTGAGCAGTTGGTCAGTATGTGTAAAATAGTGGACCAAGTTTTAGAATGAGGACAGATTTTACTTTATAGTTACTTCATTTGTATAATTATGGAAATGTGTAATGGAAAAGCAAAAATCAGTCCAGTAGGTATTAGAGTATCAGAGAGGGAGTTAAAGATTTTATGAATCAACTTTGTAAACTTGTTATAATACCATATAAATTAAAACAGAAAATGCACATGTAAGCATATAACCAGAGTATGATGATTTGTGTCATGTCATGTCACTGAGATGTGTAAATACTCGTTATTATCACTGTGTATCAGCAGTAACTTTAAAGATAATGTAAGTTTAAACAAGTACTTCTTCAAATAACATATTCATTAACGGCCATTTTAAACATTGAATAAATCAGAGGCTGTATTTAATGGTTTGTTCTTACATTCATTAGGGACAATTATTTCTTTATTTTGATACCACCAAACTAAATTTTTTTGTTATCTGGTTTAGCTAGGTTTTCAAATTATATATTTTTGTAATTAAAGTACTGATATGTCAGGTCAGCAGTGTGAACGTGGTGATTGTATGACTTCATTTCTTATATTTGCATTCCCAACATATATTCATCAGAACAGTGTTACTTTATGGATGCAGCTAATGAATAATAAAGCCAGTTCAGTTATACTTTTGACCAGAATATGCTGCATCCTATCAGGTAACCTTTTGCATATAGCAGTTGATGTACAGTCCTACAGAGAAAAAGTTTTTTCTTAAAGATTCATGTATACATGTTGAACAGTAAGAAACATTTAAAAATTATTAACAGCCTACTGTTAAAAATATGATTTAATGCTTGATAGAGTTCAAAGCTAGATCTGTATAAAGCTGAGAATCATGATATTCAGTTTAACATAAGAAGCGTCCTAACAAACACCAAATGGACCTCTTAAAAGTGTCTCTGAAACATATGATAAAATCTACAAAGTGGAGACCTAAAAGAGAGCAGTAATGAAGGCAAAGACATGTAAAAGAAATATGTACTAAGAAAAAGGTATGGGATATAGAGACACTTATAAACCATTGCAAAGTCCTTAAATTGATGGGAGATATTTGCCAAAAACAAGACATGTTTGAAATTGAGTGAACTGTGTGTCAAAGGACTGCAGTAAAAATGGATAGAACATGAAAACCATGTGAACCAGTCAGTTAAATGGAGAGAAAAGTGACAAGTCTGGGAAAACTGAATGTTAGGATATACCAACTCAAGACCTTTAAATCTAGAAAAGGAAAACCTAGCCAGAGTAAAGCATTGTGAACCATGAAGAGAGGAGTTCCCATGTTCTGACCTGAAACTGAATGTTAGGATATACCAACTCAAGACCTTTAAATATAGAAAAGGAAAACCTAGCCAGAGTAAAGCATTGTGAACCATGAAGAGAGGAGTTCCGCTGTTCTGACCTGAAACTGAATGTTAGGATATACCAACTCAAGACCTTTAAATATAGAAAAGGAAAACCTAGCCAGAGTAAAGCATTGTGAACCATGGGGAGAAGAGTTCTACAGTTCTAACCTGATGTAGCCATATGGATGGAGTCATCAGGTGATGCAAAACCAATGGCAGTTAACTGTGTGAGGGTCTTCTTATTCTTTTTGTCTATAGGGTATATACAGCATGTTGATATTATTTACTTTTGAAATATTACTTCAGTTTGAGTTTTCCATAAACTTAATTTGCTGGCTGTGATGATTTGCTAAGATCACACATGGCAAGCCCTGAAAAAAAAAATCTGGTCATTATAGAATTAAGTCACTCTTTCCAATGCTCTGTTCAGTAATGGCATTTAGGAATATATTTACATACAGTGAATATTTAAAAATGAATAAAGTCTAAATGAATCACATAGGCAATGGATAACAGATTTTAGTTGAAAATGTAATATGACCCACATACAGCTGTTTAGGGAACTGACCTGTATTTATTTATGGTAAACAACAGAGAAAAATATATGATTAAATAAAATCAGTAGCTGGAAGTCATGTATTCATCTTCTTCTAAACTTTTTAATGGACTTAAAATTGACAATTGTAGACATTTTTACTTATTTGAGCCTTATTGTATTTGACAGGAATACAGGAACAGGTTAATTCACGTCAAAAAGTAGTTGACGATGGGCAAGAAGAGCAGGAAGACCAAGGCCAAGCACCAAGACTTCCAGAAGGTCAAGCTCAAGGTCGGACGAAAGTTAGCCAAAGCTGAGAATGAGACACGTGCAAGCTTCAAGACCAGAGCTGTCCTCATCAAGAACCAATTGAAACAACAGAGCTCAGAGCCTACCACCAAGCGGAAACTAGATATAAAGGTCAGTGGTGGCAGGCAGACATAAGGGGCATCTGTCATAAATGAATGGTTTATAAAGCATTTCTATCAGACTTTAGACATGAAAGTCAGCAATTATTTATCTTTTTAGGTCTAGCCTAAAAGATGTTACTGTATAAATATATCTTCATTGTCATGTCCATATTTTGTCTGTTTTAATGCAGTGATGTTAATATTTAGTAACAAGAGGTTGATACATACAGTGGAACCCCGCCTTGCGACCACCCCACAATTACGACCACCCCACAATTACGACCATTTTGTTTGGTCCCGAATTTTTTTTAGTTTATTTATGTTTAAAAATGACTTAAAATTATGACCACCCCTGAATTCAGAATTACGACCAGATTTCCTGGCCCCAGCGCTAATGCGACCCCGCTAATGCGACCACCGCCGAGAAGTACTGAAACAACATTTGTCACGAGTCAATGGCTGCGTCTTGTCACAGGCGCCTTAACGAAAGATCAAAGCGGGTAACAAGGTTTCTTAACCCCAGTGTTAATCTTGTCCCGCATACCTTCCTGACTTGGTGTCTTCGCTGAGACTTTTTGAGGTGTAGGTTATAGATCAAAGAGCGTAACCATCGGCCTGATTACTTAATGAGCCGATCTGACCTTGGGTCAGATGCTAATTGCCCCTCAGTGATCACCTGTATTACAGCTACCCTAAGTGTGGGGTTGCGGGCTCAATATTTCAACTCATCACATATTGTTCGATCCTCATTGGTAAAATTAACTAACTAGTTAATCCTAAATGTGTTCATGCCTTACTGACATTGAGTATTGAGCAGTCAGTAAAATGTATAAATAAAGCTTGCATGGGAGGAAATCCCTTACATTAACTTGCCTTTTCTGATAGATCGTTGTCAGGTTATTTCTATACTGGTTAAGTTTGCATTTAAATTGCTTGCTGTTATAGGCAACCATGCTTCTGAAAGAGCTCTCCTTGAAGGATAAAGTGGTGTTAATCAAGGCGGCAATACCACGCGCAGTCAGCACCAAATGGCTCAGCGTTTAGCGTCGAGAAAACTCAAGTGCACGCAGTATATACTCAAGCGGAAGGCTAAATATATGACAGCCACGTATTATGTTCAATATGCATTCAGAAGGTTGTAATCGTATTACCTTAGTGTTATTATTTGTTAATCATCAGTCACTACATATGTGAACATGTATATGTATTACCTTAGTGTTATTATTTGTTAATCATCAGTCACTACGTATGTGTACATGTATATTAATTTTTATCATGAATAAATATGTTCAGCTACACACACAAAAAAAAAATCATAATAAGGATGCTCGGCTAAGTAAAATATTTTGTTATAATTCACATTAAAGAGATGTAATAGATAAACTCTGATACCCATTAAATATCAGCGTGTTATATGCGACCACGGTAAGAGTTTCACAAATACGACCACCCCCAAATTACCACTTTGCTCAGTCCCCAGGGTGGTCGTAATTGTGGGGTTCCACTGTACCTGTTGAACCAGCAAAAGTTGTCATGGTAGCGGGGTGGTCATGTAAGTGGGAGTATTTAATTGTCCCAGAATCCTTGGAAGGAACAGGGGAACATTGATTTGGGTTTGTCTGTCTGTCCCTCTATCTCTCCGTCTGTCCATCAGGTTTTCATTTCCGTGCAATAACTTTCCTAAATTTTATCTGATTTCATCCAAATTTGGGTCAGTGATTGCTCTCATGCTTACCTTGGTTGGGATTGGTTTTGGAGTGTCTGTCTCACAAGATAATAATACAATATGATATCTAATTTTTGATATTATGAATCAGCACATTTAGTTTCTCTAATCACCAACAGGTGTTGCTAGCTGTGGACATAAAAAACTTGAATTTTTTGCAGTAACTGCCAGGTGCTGCCATCTTTTGAGCGTGGTTAAAACTATTTGTTCTTATCATCACAGACTTTAAAATCATCCTGGACTTGAAGGGGGAAGCGGGTGACATAAATTACTTGAATTTGCTCGTTATAAATTATTTTAAGTAGGGACCAAAAAAAGTCATTGTCTTAGGGTTGTGGTCATTTTTTTTTCGGGGGGGGGGGGGGGGGGGTGGGGGGGTTCATCAGGCCAGTTTTCACTGTATTTGATTTGACTTTTATCATTTCAGTCAGCTTTAAAATGCTTCCATTAACTTTTCATATTTTTTCATGTCTGCTATTGAAGATGCACTGTTTTGCTGCCTAATTAAACATTTTTGTCCCTTTCCAGACGACAACAGTACATTTTATTTCTGTGTTTTCAGGATTTGCTGACCCAGCTTCACCACTACAATGTGACAGTTCGTCACGATTCGCTCACTGGACTGAAGGAGCTGCTGTCAGATAATCCAGAGCTGGTCAAGCAATACCTACCAGCGCTGATAGAACAGTTGTCTGAGCTGTTCATTGACAAGGATGGAACCGTCAGGAAAGCTGCCCTGAAAGTGTTGAAGGTTATATTCCCGTTAGTCAAAGAGGATCAGATCTCGCCCTTATTTCCCGTTTTAAATGCCTACCTGTGCAGTGCTATGACTCATATCCAAGAGAACCTCAAACAGGATTCCCTGAATATCTTAGACTTGCTGTTGGATTATTACCCTGCACTAGTGACCAAAGGCTCAGAACAGCTGTTGACAAACTTTGTTGACCAGATATCAGAAAAAGGTCAAGGTCAGAACAAAGGCCAGGATGCAAAGCGAATCTTGAAAGTAAACCCAGGTAAGTGGAAATTCATGTTTTTAAGCATTGAAAAAAGGGTCCTTGTTAAACATTTCATTTTCTGTCCAAGTTTAACAAATTTTGTGTGTACTTTTGAAACAGAAAGGAAATAATTTTTTGAGTGTCCTAAATGTGTTCCAGTCAGAGGAAAGCAAATCTGTAAAATTCCTCCACAGACTTGTATCCAAATATGTTGAAAGTAACTTGGTGTTCCCTTTTAATAACATATTTTACAAACTTACTTTGTACTTACATCAGACTTGTTAATTGATGTTAGCTGCAGTGAAAATGAGGTGGCCTGTGTTGTTAATAGATTGCTGTGTCAGTAATAGGCAAGGCACATGCATCATTAAAATTTGAACAAAATGGTATATTCAGTTTTTTAACTTGGGTTTTACAGGTATAACTAATATAAATAAATGCTCATATGTTGGATGTTACTAGGTGTTACATAATATATTTCTGACTCTGTATTTAAACTCATGAATTTAAGGGTTTCTTTTCAGACATTCCTGGCTTAATGATATTAATCATATTTGTAACAAATTTTAAAGAAGCCTAACATATAGACTTTATTTTATTAAAAAAAATCATGTGTACCTTCAATGTAATGAATTGTAGGTAATTCTTGTAATGGAAATTTCATATAATGCCTCTGTGACTGATGTCTGAGCTTGTTTATCTACAGAGTGTTAGTAATCATGTTACATGCCCCAGTGTTGACAAACAGAAAACCCACACAACCTAAGGTAATTGGTAGCATAAGTGCAGAAGTTGAAAGGTCACTAGTTGCAAAAAAATTAGCAAAACTCTAGTTTGTCTGCATTGCTGCCAAATGTCCTTATTGAATGTGTTTGGATTAGTTTGGCAGGCCCGCAACATGTTATAAACACATGGATAAAAACACAACAAACAACCTGTGTGCAGTGGGGTTGGCATTTTCTGACCTGCATTTTGTAAAAGGTTCAAATGATTTTCTTTAATTAATAGACATCAGATATTTATAATAATCAGATAGGGTCCCTTTCAGGCCACTGCACTTATTAAAATCTCAAAACTACATAGACTAAGATATGTTTTATAAAAATAAAATAAACAAGGGGCAGACCATAAATAAAAATGACCAGTGATGTAGAACAGGTGTCCTCTTGTTCAGGGACTCGGACTCAATCGTGCAGGACTCGGACTTGTACTTACTTGAAGGACAGGACTGGAGAAATCAGTGGGAGTCCAAGTCAAGTTCAGCAGAAAAAAGAAAACTCTGTCTCGGGAAGCCTAATATTTACATAAGAAATTCCACTATAAAGAATTACATGCACAAGATAATGACACAAAATTCCAAAAACAAGTTTAGACTAAGTACCAAACTCAGTCTCTGCATTGGAAGTTAAATGCGATTCAGTATTAAATTAAAAACCATGCTTAAACTTAAAATATACATGATCATCTCAAATTTGTATTTTAAAGGCTTTGAATAAAGCTGTTTTGGACTCAGACTTGGACTTCAACTCGAGTTCCAAAAGACTTGGACTCTTGTGGGAGGGATTAGGACTTGCGCAATATCGGTCCTGTGACTTTACAACCAGATTACTGGCTGTCAAAGTGCCTTTACGACTAGGTCCTAGGAATGCATTGTAAGGCCCAGCAAGGATGCAAATATTTTTTTCGTCATTTTTGACAACGCCTCATGACCTACAGGTACACTGTCAATTGACATATATTAGACTAATCATCAGCATTTTTAGTGTATTTTCTGACAACACCAAACATGAGCGAGAAAGTTAAGTTTCAACACAGCATATTGGTATATCCCTCCACATGTTTGTTGAATTTCTGACCAGATGAATACAGGCATGGGTCGCACAGGTGACTAGATGCAGCCTACCCGTACGAGATACGCGGTACATATCTCATTACCATAGTTTGGTTTTGAGTTCAAATGTATTCTCTTATTAATTCATCATTCGTAGCATGTTAAGATTATGGGCTGTTTACCACAATATGAATGCAACATGATGGAAGACCATTGTGATGCATTCCTCGATATTGCTTGTATAATGACTCAAGTAGGCTTACCAGCCCAATTATCATTGCCTACTGAGTCAGGTTGTCACGGCTAAACTAGGACTTGCACTCAGACTCGGATAGTGTGGACTTGCTACATCACTGGGCATGACTGACAGACAGAACGGAACTAAATAATAACCACACCCAATTTGTTAATGCAAGCAGAAATAGATCTATATATATATATATATATATATATATATATTTATATATATATATATATATGGCTCTTTTTTCTTCCACCAGGTGGCTCTTTGCACACATCCAAGTGGAGAGCACAGATTTTAGGACGTCTGCAGAAGCTGCTAAGAGCCATGTTTACCAGTGGAAGATTTCAGGGTGAAAGGTCATGTGGGTCAGACATGTGTGTCAAGGTCACAGCAGGTCACATGACACATGTACAACCTCTGAACTCACTCTCACCATGTCATAATAAAAAGGCTGCCCTTGCTTTCAGGTAAGTAGCATTTAGATGTTAATTGTAATGATTAAGAACTAATTAACTGAGTGTGAACTTTGACCCTCATGAATTATTGTTGTAATTTAGAGGAAACAATGACAAAAATGTGAGGAATTATGATTATTTCTTTGTGCAACAATTTTAGCAAAACATATATATAGTCAGAATTTCATGGGCTGCTGGTCTTGTGCTCGAAAATGCATTCCACGTCCATTTGATCTTACTTTTAATATTACATTTATCTCATTTCTGTCATTCTGTATATAGATTAGGGCACAAAACAGAATTTTGTACATACAGCTCAGTGCATCAATTTTGGTTGTTTTGTATTTCAGACTAGTTCATGGCTTAGTTGGTTCACACAGCACTAAGACAGGGTTATCATTATCATCATCAGACTCTCTGCAGGGGTTCATCAGCACCATCATCCCGCTGCTGATGCAGGTGTGGGTGGAGGAGGGACCATCTCAGATGGCTGCCAAGCTTCCCGGTAAAGATAAAATCATACTCAGTATCAGCTCTCGACCAAAAAATGTCTTGGTATTTTCTAAGGGTGTTACTATTAATTTAATAATTGATGCATTAAATCAGCAGCACACTATTGAACATTAATCCATGATTCTTGATTCAGTTTTTAGTTTAATAATTTTAAATTTCAGTGGATAATGCTATTAGGTGCTTCCAATGATCGTTAGGCAGAAGTTGCATTACTTTTTGGTAAACAGGAAATTATAGAATCAGTAATGCTGCATGGATCCACATCTAATCTTAACACAAGTGATAATGATAGGCAGGGAAAAGCATTGTTTTATATCAGTGGCTATATATGTAGAACTACTGTGGCTCTCTGTCTTGTGTATTTAGGTAACTGCCTGCCGGCTGAACATATATCCACATTACAAAGTATCCTGCACGTTCTACAGCTGCTCCAACAGAGTGTACAAAGACATGAGGACGGGAGCCTGGTAAGTGTCACAGTGAGAACACCAAATTCAGCCAGACATTCATACAACATTCTCACAGTGAGAACCCCAAATACAGCCAGACATTCATACAACATTCTCACGGTGAGAACCCCAAATACAGCCAGACATTCATACAACATTCTCACAGTAAGAACCCCAAATACAGGCAGACATTTATACACAACCCTCCCCCCCCCCCCCACAAAAAAGGCAGTCTTTTTGGTAGAACATTCCCAAAGTGAGACCATCAGATACAGTGAGACATAAACATCCTTCCACATAATAGTTGTCTTCAACTGGCTTTATAGCTGTCCCTTGTGGATGCGGTAGTTTAATCCCTGTTGGAAAATTATTAATGCCACAATGGTTTCTCTTGATTTGCTACAATAAACCTGACACAAAGACATGTGAACATCAGAAGGATGCAACATGACTCGGGGTAAATAAGTAGTCCTTACTTAGCCACATTTGATGCTTGCAGCATAATCTGAGCCAATGTCCCTCTTCTGTTTTTTCATTTTAAAGTTGTTTGTTTCTAGCAGTCATGTTAGTAACTTACTTATGACTTTTTGAATGTGTGTTTTGAAAGTATTCAGTTTTAAAACATTGAAGCAGCCTTCCTTTAATGTACTCATATCAGCAACTGGAAGTTCATTTACTACTTCTGACATTTTATACAAGTTGTCACTTGACATATTTCTTTTTCTGTGTTGGGGACATACTATATTCTTCAAATACCTACAGTTTTCATTGGATCTTACTTCACATGAGGTTACTGTTTAGCTGTAACCAAGGTCCTGTGTGCTACAAAATAAATGGCTGTCAGACCTGCATGTTTGGATCCCACAAGGGCTAGAAGAGTGTAATATTGTTTTTAGCCTCAATTTGGTAAGATCATCATAAATTGGAACTAGACGTGTGTTTTTACTGGGTAGCTTATTACTGTGAACTAAAATTCTAGTCAGTACCTCTTCATTATGCTTTAATTACTATTTTAACAGATGGAGTGGTTTAGAGAGCAGTACTACAGTGAGCTTCTCCACTATCTGGCCCCACATTTTCCATTCAGCACAGAAGGGGTTGTACAAGGCAATAAGGGGAAAAACAAACAGAGAAAACCTGCAGATATTCAGGTGAAGAGGCATTTTGATTATTCGCTCTTGGATCACACAAGCATATTCCAATATCACTTTACTATCTGAGTTAAAAGACAAATTTTCCCAAACTTTTTGATGAAAACATGATATAATATAGTGTTTACTTGATTTTTATTAATTTAAAGGTGAAAAGAACTCCTTTAAGAAGGAATGGTCTTTTAAGTTAGGAAACATTCTTCATTTTTCAGTATAGTTGTTTTAAAGTTTAAGATAAGTATCCCTCTGTGAAACCAATTGTTAAGCAAATGATGAGTCCTGAATCAAGAACTAAATCAGATTGATGACTTTTCTCTCATAATACATATCCTTAATGTTTCATTTTGTAATGTTTAAATTGCAGAATGAATTACTGGGTCTCAACATCAGCATCTGTGATATCTTGACCTTTTTCCTGACCTCGGTCACACGGCATGACCTGAACAGCCAATGGCTGAGCTCTGTCTTAGTGCACCTCAGTGATGGGTTGAATCAGCAAATAGTTCCTCATGACTGGCTGACCTCAGTACTGGCCATCACAAAAAGGCTACTTGCAATCCCTGAACTACTCGGTAAGTCCATATTAATTTGTTATTTGCCCAGATATAACAATAGGCTATAAGTCAGTTCATTTTGTTATTTCACTGAGAAATATTTTTCAGTTTGTTAATGGTCTTCATTGAAATACCTACAATTTCTGATTTTTCTGTTTCCATTGTGATTATAATGTGGGCAATCAGTTTAATAGTTGTTTAAGAACAGTATATTAATCTATATCATTACTGTCAACATACAGTGGAAATAAGTCTTGATTTGTTTTGACATTTTGCCCACTTGCATTATGGAAAAATATGGAAGGATAATGGTATTATGGATATTATTTATTAAATAGTATTCCTGGATGGCTAAGATGGTTATTTATACTTCATGGTCAGTGGAATGATGACCTTACAAAAAATGTGTATGGATGGCTCTAATCAGATGAGTGAATTATATACTTTATTAAGCTTTTATGGAGAGCTTAATGTAATGCTTGTTAATTTCATTTAGTTGACTCATTAATTATCTTCTCAGGAGGAGTTAATGACCTGATAGAAGCCTGGATCAGCATCTTCCATGCTCGTATCAGTCAACGTGGAGGAAAGACCAGAGATATATCCTTACCCCTGGAGTTAATGGAAACTGTGATCCTGGACAGCAAATATACGCATATTGCAAGGTGAGTCATTGACAGAAAGAATATTGGAAAAAGTTTAACAATAAAAATTGTTATTTGTGAGTTGCAGCATCCCACCCTTATTAGTCTTCTTTCCAGCAAGGATCTTGTGGCTATGTTACCATGATACCTTGCTTCATCGAGCTGCAACAGCAAGTTTACTCTCAAGGCTTTATTTGATTGGTCAGATTCTTAATGCCTTTGCTGGTAGTGCTAAATGTTTGATCCAAAAATAGCAACAGATAGATTTCATGAGCTGCATAGAGCAAGTGTGTACTCTCGAGTCATTTGATAGGTTCAGATGCCTTGTTCATTTTTTGTGATATAGATGCCAGAGTAGCTCAATGAAGCAAGTTATCTAGGTAACCTAGCATCCAGATCCTTGCAGGTAGGGAGGTAGCCATATCAATAAATGGTTGATCTATTTTATTTATTGTGATATCAGATGTAGGGATTAATATTTTTAACTGTATGATAATTTATGACTCTGACAGGAATTGTTACCATAAAGTAGACACAATCTTTCAGAGGTAGCATCACCAAAGTTTATGCAAAAAAATCAGTCATCTAAAAAAACTCTATCCGATTTTGGTTTTTTTTTTTGCAATCTGCTTTGACTTAGATTTTATAGGGAAAAGCTAAAAATCCTTTTTAAAATCTTCTGCTCAGAAACTGTTCAGCTAAATTCTCCAATATTTCACAGAAATGATCCAAAGAACAATCTCTCTTAAGTTTGTTCAAATGTTTCCAGTTCAGTGATTTTTGGCAGAGTTACAGGAAGCTGAAATTAGTCATTTGGTCAAAAAAGCATACTAAATTTACAATCTCAAAAGTGGCTGAAGCTATCATCACCAAATTTTATGCAAATGTTGGTCACATGAGTCATTTCTGAAATTGAGGTATTGGTGGCACCACCTGCATCAACATTTTTATGGTTTTAAGTAGAGCTGTACAGGCAACATAAATGATTTTTGTGTAAATCTAGCTTATGTGTAAGATAAATCCTTGAATAAAATATATCTGTTTTCTGATTTTGCTTTCAGTAGGCATATATTATTATTCTAAACATTTTGAAAAAAAAAAACTTATGAATATGCAGCTTGAAAAAAGCATCGTAGCCAAAGTCTTTCACAATGTTTAAACAGATTTGTCAACATGCCAAGATTTTGTCTGTATCTCTAAATAGCTTGGCAAACTGCAAACTATTTCAGAAATGGCAACAGGCCAAGTTTCAGTCTTGATCTATTTATAGCTTTGCTTGACTGCCAACTGTAACAGATTTTTCAACAGGTCAAGAGTTCACTCAGTGCAGCCAGGTACAGGTCAAGAATTCACTCAGTGCAGTATCTACACCTTGCACTTGGTCACGATTGACTAGGGGGCATTTCATAGAAAGCCATACATTAACATTAAAAATCTTTAATTAAATTAGACATTTTTTACAAATCTGTGTAACTGTGTTGGCTTCATCACCACTTGTGTGATCTTGTTACAGTAATCTATCTCTAAATGGCTCCTATGTTAATTCATAAAGGGAGCACGGAGACTGTCTCTTGTATAAGTGTTCACTTGGGGGGGTGGGGGGGGGGGGGGCTTTTTTCAAACACTCATGAGCTGTATGGTAATTTTGTACATCAAGACTTTCATTACATTCACTGCCATGGGAGAGAAACCCTATTCAGTCACTTCTGACTGCTCAAAGATTTATTTACTGTCAACATTTTAACAGATGAAAAAACTGTTTTATGGTATCTTCAGTCATGCAGCCATACAGCGCTGGCTGCACGGCCTGCCAGAGGCTCTGACCAGACTCCTACAAGACCAAGAACAGTCACTGCAGGTGATGCAACTCATCAAGCGAGCTGCTGCCTGCAGTCTGCCCCAGCTGCTACAAGCCATCCAAATCAGCTACACACAGTTACTGGGTAAGTCCTGTCTGGTCTTTTAATTTTATGTGCAGTTTGGATATAGGTCATTGATTTGAAAGTTACATCTGAAATCTAATATAAGCCACCAAGCAGCCATTATAGAATTCCTGTGGAATTTTATTTTTAATATTTTTTTTTGCAGAGATACCACCATCCATTTTCTACTGCTTCTCACACAACCTTAGACTACCGGTATTAATTGTTCTTTTTGCCAGCTTCTTGTCAGGTGTGCAGGGACCTCATTCATACAATGAACCCCATGCTGTCACAGGTGTTTAAACCTGCTGGATAGCCCTCAGATCTTCCCGAAGGGACTGCCCGTACTCATCATAGACAGTCTTCTGGTTCCTGAATGAGGTATCCATCCATGGCTCAGATAAGGCTGGGGCCAGCCTGATACTGGAAAGCGGAGCTTCCCAATATCTTCCCAGTTATATTAAGACCAAGAGTGAAAGGTGATAATTGGGAAGATATTTGCTGAAGTCATATACGAAGCCACACCTCCCAGTGCACCTGTTATAAATCATTATATTGTCACCAGACAACCATTTTTTAATTTAGGCATAGGTGGATTCTAGTCATTCATAATTATTTGTATGATATGAGGGAAAATTTTATTGTATCCCTGTTATTGAAAATCAGCATCTTGTAAGGACGCAATGCATAATCCATGTTAAACATCTGCTTCATTTCAGTGGTATTTTTTTCAAAACTGAAAAAAGTAATACACTTAAGCCTTGAAAACACTTTTATGAAGATTTGTCAATCTAATGTTGTAAATTTTCAACACCTTTAATTTAATCTGAGCAATCCTTCTCTCACAGGAAGCTGCTTGAAAATTTAATGTGAGTAAAGAAATTTCCCAAAATATATTACATAGTATTTTGCTCATGTTACAGTATTTTCTTTTAGGTTCATTAGATCCAGGAAGCAGCAGTCCTTACTGCCGAGCCCTGATAGAGTTACTACATTATATCCCGAGTATTAACAGGGAAACTCTACAGCAGCTAGCTA
Source organism: Sipunculus nudus (assembly GCA_026874595.1). Taxonomy (NCBI): domain Eukaryota; kingdom Metazoa; phylum Annelida; class Sipuncula; order Golfingiida; family Sipunculidae; genus Sipunculus; species Sipunculus nudus. The sequence continues at coordinate 74,483,746 of CM049307.1, read as the reverse complement.
TTAAAGCACTCAATGGTGTGTTGTCAGTGGAGGACATCAAATATGCACTAGATATATTAGCTAACAGGTAAGACTGTGATAAGTTTTACTTATAACCTTTATATCATATAGCCATAAGAAATAATTGGCAGTGTGTAATTCGTTAGGATTTCAGGTGGATAATAATGAATTGTAAATTATTTTATATTATTGTCTCTATAAAAAAAAGACTCTTCAATGACTAAATTCAGTGTGTATATGTTCACAAGTGTTGGCTGTGATTATAAAACACTTTATGCATACTATGAGCAACAAGGACTTAAATCCATTATCAGTGGTAAATTTATGAATGATAACTTTACTGTATAAACACATGTAATGATTTCTTTTATTGTACTCTGAAAAGAGCACCTATTTTCAGCATTAATACTGAGGACTTTTCACAAAAAGCATTCTGAATTGCAGTGTCAATTCTGTAGATCATTTAAAAACATAGATCGTGCCATTAAAAAAAAGGGCACTCGCTGTTGTGTAGATAATTACCAGGCTACCAGTTTTCAATTTAAGAGCCAACGTATGTTTCTCTATTTCTAAAACTAAACACAATCTTTCTTGATTATCATAAAAACACATCAGAGCATTAATTATAAGAAGGTAAGATGGTTCAGGTTTGAAGGAGCTGTGTTTGTATACATTAGTTTGTACTTCTAGGTGCACCACACAGACTTGTAGTCCTGGAGAAGAAATAAGGAAACGCATCAATCCAGCTCACTTCATCAGTCTTCTGCTGACACTGGCACTGGGTAAGCAGGAAGCACACTATGTCAGACAATAACACTTACCATAAAATTATTGGTTTATAAATATATGTAACAGATGAGCTAATGAAACACCTTTGCTGAGACCCCTCAATGGAAGCATTCTTAGTTTAGATGGAAATATCTGTACGCAGAGTGATAGTTTGTGAAGCTGAAGTTGCAATTTATACCAGCCAGTTATTGTATATATATGGGTCTATTAGATTTGAAGAACATATTATAGTTCAAGGTTTAAAAATAAGTAATTAATACTGAAATAATGACACTAAGAAGGATATATGAAAATTAGGATGGTAGAATATATTTTGGTGGAAAAAGTGTTGGACTTAAGAATATGCTTCATTTTTTTACTATAGTTAGGAAATCAAGACTATACTTAGTCCTTTGCAAAGAAGATGTCAAATCCAGATGACTTAATTATTTATCATTTTTATTAAATGGTTACCTTCATGTCAGGCCATGTGATGTATTTGGTAGATTTTTTTGTTACAGGTACAACACAGCAGCAGGTCAGTCAGATGTCTTCTTCATCAGATATAGAACAGATGTCATGTGATGAGACTGAGTGTGATGGAGACAGCCTAATAACACCTGCACATATACAGATCTGTCAGGTAACAAACTCTCTTAAAAAATTTCATCACCTCATAATTGACCTCACCACCACAGCCTTTATGCCCATTGTCAAATGCTTTGACCTAATTATGCAGATGTGTCCCAAAAACACTCCTACACGGAAGGTTTTCCATGTTTTTGTTTGTGAGAGCTGTTTATAAGATGGTTGTGATGTCACAAAGGTCAGTGGCATATGACTTTGCATTGACTGTTGTCATAAGCTCAAATGGCACTCTGATGAAAAATTATTATTGTGGTGAAGTGTTTTGTCATGTTTTATATCATTTGTCTCTTAAGAATTCAGTGCAAGGTAAAATATTACTCTTATATAATTCTTGCAACCTATGGCCTAGAACGTTTTTTATTCTATTCTTTGTAAAAAAAAAAAATCTCGGGGGAAAAACATGCGGACATGGGTACTGGTACAGATTATAGGTGTTCCTGTTGATTTGTTGATGTTGAACTATGATGGTGGTTTTTATGAATGGAATGAGAATGTTAATATCTCAATCCTCCACTTATAATGTACAAAAGACTGTAGTAACTTTATGTACAGAAGCCTTTGTGACTCTGGTATGATTCTGTTGCTGATTTTCTATTACAGATCAGTTGTCAGCATCTACAGAGACTGCAGGAAGAAAAAGAAGTTTCTAGTGTCTGCTCCAAGTTTCTGTCCAAACTTCTGGTGAGTAGCCTGTTAAAAATGTACTGTTTTGCCTCTGTTATGTAACAAGGATAACAGAATGGCTTCTGTAGGCTGGGCTTATAGCACAGAACTCAGAACCGGGAATGGGAAGATTATACCCCCAGGACCTGCAGTGTGGTACACAGAGCCTAGTTAATGTCAGAATAATCTTATGTCTAAACCTGTCTCAAAGTTGGAAACTAGAATATGAATCTGCAAATGTACATAGTATTTATTTAAGCCAGCATTAAAAAAAAACATGGAGGTGGGTACCTCCACCAAAAAAAAATTAAACACCCCCCCCCCCCCAAAAAAAAAAACAATGATTACATAAACCAATGAGTAAATTATTTTGTTTCAATAATAAAAGTCCTATCCGAACTTAGTAAGAAGGCTTAGTAATTAAATGTCCTAAATGTGGTCACATTTATCAGACATTCAGTTGACATTAATAATAAGTAGAATAATGTAAAGACCATTGTTAAGGAAAAAAAGTTCTTTCCTTTCAGTCTGAGCACAAAGAAGTACCTGTGAGACTGGCGTGGGGCTGTGTCTGCTTGGCTGAACAGTTACTGGGTGACTTAATTGACAGCTCACATCAGCTGCAGTCACTACTTGCCCCTCTGTGTGTATGTCTGTTAAAAACGTGGCAGCGAATAGAAGAGGCGAGGAAAAGTATCGGCGGGATGGAACAGACAGAGACTTGGCGCGTTGTTGTTGAGGACGTGATCAACCTGTTGTGTAGATCTGCTCATCTAGTCAAAACAGTGTTGTCAGTGGTGAATGATGACATCAGCAGTTGCCTAGGTAATGGAACCTGACATAATTATTCTTACATTAATTCTTACACTGTTACTGCACTGATACATGGGGACACAGTCTGATGTCATACTGGTATTGTCAGTTGTCCTGAATCAATACATTGACATTAAATGCTGATGGAAAGTGATGTCCAAAATATTTTAAAGGGACCTATTTCAATATCTGACATCTTGAAAACTTTTAAAAAAATTAAAATGGGGTAGGAAATGTAAATGCCTTCAGACACAGGTTGTTTTTGTTTTTATTCGCTTGTTTATAACAAGTGCAACTAGGACCTTTCAACTTCAACATATATGCAACTAACCATGCTATTACATGCTTCTTCCATTTGTCAACATTGCTGTGTTTACTTACAGCTTGTACATAACCAAGCTCATACATCTGTGACAGGAGCAGTTACTTAAGAGTTCATTAATATATTAATAGTGAGTAAGCCGGAGTAAGTCAAGTCACATAAATTCAGTAGAAAAAGATTGGTGAGTAGCTGGCTTTAATAGATATTCATTGCCATATAAGACATAGAAGGTGATATTTCATAGTTAACAAATGAGTGTAACATCTTTAATTTGGCTGTTTTGAATAAAATCAATTTCTGACTGGGAAACAAATTTCTGGGAAAATATTTGGTTACCTTTCTATAAACAAAGAAGACCATATGTTTGATATCAGATCTAATCATCTTTCCCCTCTCATGTTGGGACACATATAGTGGTTGGTCTGTTGTTGTTGTCTGTGGTCATTGTCTGTGTCATTTCTTGTGATAACTTTTGAACCACTCAATATTTTTCATGAAATTTAATTTTTTTCAATCACTATCTTGGACAGGTTTTTGTGAACTACACAACTTTTGAAGTAGTCCATAAAAATTCCCTGAGATTTGGGGATATGGGGGGGGGGGGGGGCTATAGGGAAGGGAGACATATCTGTCCTTACATTGCAACAACAAAACTCATCTAGATTCTATTTTATTTTTGTTTCAGGACAAACTGGGTTAAAAGGAACACATTCAGCTGTATCAGTTCTGAGCTTACTGTTACAATTCAGTCAACTGCAGCTCAAAGGTCATGCAGGTCAATTCAGACAGACTGTTACTGTAGTTCAGGTAGGGATAAGATTTTACTATATTGACATTTTAAAATTTCCTCCCACAAAGTGTACAGGAAAATTATTTTATGAGATACGAGAAAATGGCAGATATTAATTTCATTGGAGAAATGACAATCTGAACTTTGTTAACATTTTGAGATAAGTGGATAAACCGTTTCTAAATTTAGGGGCAAATTACTGCTATTTCTAAAAATACAGGGATAGGTGGCTCATGTAAAATATTTATGTCATAAATTGCTGGATTTGCCCAGTTGAAGCTTTTCTAAAGAGTATGTCATCTGCATGTCTGTAAACTGATTACAATAAACAGGTGTTAATTGCTTGATATAATGTGAAATGTGTGTTGGTCATGGCTAATTAAAATAGAATGTGCCAGCACTAGACTTGATGATTTTGGAACCAGCATTTATACTCATTCAATTAAGTATATGCAAGTCTAGCAGCCTACACAGTAAAAATTCTTTAGAACAGAACTTTTGGCTCCATTGGATAAAATTGAAATTAAGTTCTGTATGGTTGTTTTTTTTTCTGCATGGAGATTTATTGAGACTGTACATAATGTCATTACAGAACTTGCATCCAGATATTCAGACATCTTGGTGGTCAGAATTCAAATACACAGTTGGCCTCCTCTCTGGAAGATGATCTCAGGATATTTGGACTTGCATTTACAAGCATCTTGTCTTTATCTACTGAACTGAATAATGAAATCTCAATATAAGCATTTATATTTTTGACTTGTTCATGTGTATATTGATTATTTTGAAAAAAAAGTTTATATTGTGAACACAGTTAACTTCCCAATAATTTTTATGATTAGGAAAATTTCACTTTTGTTTTGCATGAAAAATGTGGTTCAGGGGTACATCTGGTATCACAAAACTATGTTATTATTATTCTGTGGTGCTAGCAATGTAGATTCAACTTGGATGGGTCGAGTGAAAATATTTTGACCTACATTTTGTGGTTTTGTTCCCCAAGAGTTTGTCATGGATTAATTAAAGTCATGATATGTATGTTGAGTTAGGCCAATGGAAAAGCATAATCTGTTCTGGAATGGTAAAATTGGCAACAGTTATATTGTTTTTATGACATAAAGTTAAGAAATAACTGATATATCAGTGTTACATTTCGAGGCAAGTTGGCTCTGTGCTATATTCTAACATAAGTTATGATTTAAGGTAATGGTGTACCGTAAATCTAAAATCACAAGAATAAATATTAAATACACATTATTTTTTGTCATACTTTTCTGACAAATACTTATACCTTGCTCATGCAGTTAATAGACACGCCGATGCAAGACGGGTGACCTTTCATTTCACAAGCACAGATTGCAACAACAGAATTTCATGCATATTTTATGACATTAGAATTTCTACCTAATACCCATTCCCATTTGTATTACTTTGAAAGAGAATGCATGGAAAAAATGAACAAAAAGAAAAAGTTTTGTCTCTGTGCACTTGAGGAAATTAATAGTTTTGCATCTGTATCATGCACAGGGTTTCACATTTTGGAAGAAGGGTGTTATAAATTTCTGTTGGATAACAATTTGCCATCAGGAACAGGGCTTTCTTACCAGATTTTGAATTCTTTCATGTCACCTGTATACAGATTTTGCTCGCAGTTTTACCTTTTGATTCTTGACCTTGTTATTCAGGGGCAGCTTATTCATTAATAATGTAGACTGCCAAAATCCTGTTGTGCGGTTTGGATGTAAAACTGTTGCAGCTCGGTATGCTTGTAAATATGTATTTCCAATAAATAAATAAATAATTATAATCTTTTTTATTTGTATGTAGTGTTCACCTTGAAGCATGAAAGATAAACAGTTGACCTGGATATCTAAATGAGTGCAGTGGAAGATAAATTTGCTATATTGTTTTTTGCGAGTCCCTTTGTGTGCATAACGTACATTTAACTGAATGTATAATATCATTACAAATGTTAAATGTATGAAACCTTTTCAGTTTTGTCGATGAGTAAATGACCAAGATCCCACTGGCAGATTCATTCCCAAGGCTGACATTTCAAAAAATGAGTTCTGGTCAAACACACAACACCACACAGCAGGGAACTAACCATTTATTCACCAAAAGCAGAGTGAAGGCACAATATAATCAGCAGTTGTAGAGTCCAAGGCTTCAGGCCCAGGCAAACTTGTCATTAAAAATATATATCATTATACAAATATACCTGTGTTCCAGACTAGAGTGTTTTGATTCACAGATATGCTGATATTTCTTCACAATAAATCTTTAATGAATGAATAAATCCATACATTTAATACCAGTAAATCTGGATTCAATTTAGATGTTTTCAAAGATAGAAAAATATAGATCTACTGCATGTACCTGACTAGCATGTATAAAAAATTTGAGGTAATTGCCAATTTGTGTCATAAATAGCAGGGTTAATATTGGCAATAATTTCATTATGACATTATTTTGAACAAAACTGCCTGGTGTGTAGTACACTTCAATTAATGGTAGATGTAATTGCTGCCATCACTGTTGCATACTCTTTACCAAATTGCCAATTCGAGTCATAAATAGAAGGGTTAATATTGGTATTAATTTCATTGGGACATTATTTTGAACAAAGCTGCCTGGTGTGCAGTACACTTCAATTATTGGTAGATGTGATTGCTGCCACCACTACTACATACTACCAATATATTGAATTAAAGGAACAAAAATAATGTTATGGTCCATAAAATTATTTCACTAATTGAAATTTAGAATCCAGAGGATCCACCCAATCATCAGCTGACAATACCACAACAGAAGTATCCAAACCAGTCCGTGAACCTGTTTTAAATAGTAGGGCTCAATATGTTGACTGGACACTATCACGACATGATTTAGGACTGACACATTTTGCAACTATTTATCACAGAGCTGCTTTAGATGAACCGTTATCAGTTTCAGTACCAATATCATAATCACAAAACAATACAACAGTGTAAACCACCATCTGGACGGAATGCTTAACAAAAAGCTACAGATTCACCAAGTCGTTAGAGGTGATAAGCTATCACTGCTTCAGTGGACGGCATTTTATCACAGAAATGCTTGGTGCCCATTCACAATTACAAGCTTATCACAGTCTAGTAGACCATCAATAAAGAAAAAACTGTCTATCTCTTTTCAAGAGACAGGGGTCGTAAAAACATCTGAGAAACCCAATTTATCTCCATAGGTTTTGATAAAAGAAAGGATTTTGAAAATTTACCTTCATTTTTAGACTGGAAACTTTTCTATGCCTATAAATTTCTCAAATTTATGAATATTTCTGATTTAACAAAATGTACTATGCATGCAAAATATGGATTCTGTCCGGACACCTTTGTCCATCTTTGTTTTTGATGTGGCGTTTGTCCCGTCTTCTTAAATTTTGTCAATGTTTGTGGTGCTCCTGCCACTGGTACTGTTTCATATTTACTCACATGTTAGTAAAATACAGAAATAAATAATGGTGTGAATTTTCATTTGATTTAAAAATTAATTAATTCACCATGGAAAAACACCAAGCCAAAAACACCCCTGATTTTGCATCTGCATTGACAGCAGACACAGTTTTGAAAATTAGATACTTGTAAAATTGGTTGAAAAAACTAAACATTTCCTTTTTCACGTGTAGGACTTTCAGGAGAAGGGACATAAGAGGTACCCAAAATGTATTCTGGTTCTGTACTCCTACTTCACAGAACAATTTACTGGTTGTGTATTACTGATAGATTCTGCCACAAAATGTAATAGAAACTGACTGTTCATTATTAACCATTTGCACTACAAAGATCTCAAAATCAAAGGATGTAGGTTATTTCCAAAGATTTTTGTTTCTGAAAATATATATCTGTTGAATACATGTGCTACAATTTTGTGTAAACTGAAATTGTGTAAGGTTTCACTCACAACAACATAATTTGCAAGTCAGGATTTGGTCAACAGGTAGTCCATCACAACATTGCAAATAACTGTCTATAACACTAAAGGATGGGTTACTTGGGTTTTCTCCTCAGTAGGTGGTGCTTAACAATCTATGTCGGCCATCAAGCGTTGCTGATTGAGACGGAGGACCTGTTGACGGATTCTCTCCTGGTTAGCATCTGTATGACCCTTCATCAGTTTCTTCATTATTTCTTTGTTGTTAGGGTTGCTGCTGTCAAAAATGGTCTCAAAGCGATCTCTGTCAAAATAGACCTTACTGATGCAGTTCAGCAGTCTCTCTACCTTGTCTGGGAAGTCGTCCACCTCGACAGGGAAAGCTGGTTTCAGCCCACCTGCGTGCTTGTTTGGCTGTTGGGCTGAGGGCTTATAACCAAGCCCAGTCCAGATCTGGAATCTGCGGAGCATGAATTCCACCATTTCGTGCTCGTTGGACTGCTTGGCGAGATCAGCTCTGACCATGGAGAAAGATTCGTTTATGATGGTCAGGAACATGTTGATTAGGATGTATGCCACAACCACGGTATAGATGAAGAAGAAGAGAGGTCCAAGCAGAGGCTGTGCGGTCTTCATGGCATAGAAATTGAAACGGCCCAACATCATCTGCATGCAGGTCTCGGCCGAGCGCACAATGGTTGAGAAACTCAACATCTCAATGTGGTAGATCAAGTAGAAGAACTGGGCGAAAGCTGAGAACATGATAGCAAACATAAAACCAAAGGCGATCAGATGTACCGATCCATAGTGTAATGTGGCTGCCATCATCCCGATCTTCTTGTTGAATCGTAGCAGTTTCAGGAACTTTAGTGTGGCGAGGAAAACCAGCCATGCCACCATGATCATGAGGAGCTCATGCCAAGCTCCCACATACTGGAACTTCATGTAGTCATTGCCGTGGGACTCTCGGAACCGCTCCACCAAGACTTTCGTAACGAGCAAGCGGTAGAAATAGATTACTGTTCCAGACACCGAGAATCCAATGATGCACAGTTCAACCCAGCTCCAGAACTGTTTGAAGTACTCTTTGCCCTGCTTGGCCATGTTCCTGGCCTCCTTTATGATGAAGAAGAGAATGAAGAACAGGTAGATGACCTCACAGATTATCTGGAACAGCATCGCTCCTGTGAAGTAGCTCAGCAAATTGACTGGCTCAAAGCGGAATGATGTGAATATACCACCACTGTTGAGAACCTCAGCCAACAGGGTGCTGATACCAAACAGATTGACGTTGGCATTGTAGATTGTGAACTCAATAAAAATAGCTCTGGTGTATTTATCAACCCACTTCTGGGATCGCAGTTCACTAATTCTCTTTTTCATCTGACTCAAGCTGGACCTCAGCTCAGCAACATAGCCCCCACCGCTGTAGAAACCATGCAGGCCCCAGTATGGGTAACTGTCAAGCTCGGAGCCAGTTCTGTACTTGTATTCAAATGCTGAATTATTCCATGCACCGGAGACATTAAGAGGTGACCAGCTGATACCGTAATCATCCGTGTCTTCATCCCAGAAGTTATAGGGAACATTGCATTCTTTCGCAGCTAGGACCATGGATCCTCTCAGCTCACACAAACCTGAAATGTTCAGATCAGACATTTTAAATAGAATGCTTTAATTCACTAATTCAGTGGTTGCATTCATGCTGAGTGGGGTGATGTACCTCGGCTGGATCCAGGATTTTGGAAAGGGGAGGGTCCATACAAGAACAAGTGACCCATGGGTCATGACGCTCAGCTGACTGGGAAGAGATTCGCAAAAGGAAATTTTATCATCAGAATGGTAGTATTATATACCCATTCAACTGAAGCATCAAACAGATTAACCAACAGGCCAAGATTTAGTCTGTATTTATATATCTCAAAAATAGAGAAAAAATGTGTAAACTTTTAAAACTAGAATACGGGTAACCGACAAGTGACTACATGTATCCGCCAAAATCAGAGGTGAACGGGTGAAGTGAGGCATGGATTGAGTGGCAAGGGGAAATAGAGTGAGGTATGTTGCATATTAGCATGGATGTCTGCAGCCTAAATGTGTATGTAGGTTGTGCCACCTACCACAAATCCAGAAAGCTGTCCAAGTTGTATTCACCTGCAAAATTTTAGGCAGAAAAGTCAAACCACTACATGTATATGAGCGATTTTTGCCCATGGCAGACAAACAGACAAACACTGTGCAAAAATCTTTGCAGGTGACCCCTCCAGTTTTGTGTATGATAAAGACCTATGTAAGATCTAAACACATGCACAATTTTCGCCCAATCGGTCAAATGGTTCCTGAGATATGAGCTTGGATTTGTGCAGCCTTAACAGGAATGTAGGTGGCGCCACCTGTCATAAAATCAAGAAAGCTGTCCACGATGTATAAACCTGCAAAATTTTAGGCAGTTATGTCGAACCACTACAGAGAAATGAGTGATTTTAGGCCTCAGCAGACTAACAGACAGACGCTGTGCAAAAAATGGTTGCAGGTGGTGCCACCAGTTTTGTGTATGATAAAGAGCTATGTGAGATCTATACACATGCAAATTTTGGTTCAATCGGTCAAACGGTTCCCGAGACTTGAGCTTGGATGTCATCAGCGTGAATGTGAATGTAGGTGGCGCCCCCTGTCATAAAGTCAAGAAAGCTATCCAGGATGTATATGCATGACGAATTTCAGGTGAATTAGTCAATTCACTGCAGAGATATGAGTGATTTTAACCTAAGGCAGATGAACAGATAGACACTGCAAACAAGGTTACAGGTGGCGCCACCATTTTTGGTGTATGTTACAGAGCTATCAAAGGGCTACATTTGTATAAATTTTATTTCCTGATCGGTCGAACGGTTCCCGAGATATAAGCTTGGATGTCATCAGCGTGAAAGTGAATGTAGGTGGCGCCACCTGTCATAAAATCAAGAAAGCTATCCAGGATGTATACGCATGACGAATTTCAGGTGAAATTCACTGCAGAGATATGAGTGATTTTAACCCAAGGCAGATGAACAGATGGACACTGCAAACATGGTTACAGGTGGCGCCACCATTTTTTGTGTATGTTATAAAGCAATCCAAGGGCTACATTTGTATCAATTTTTATTTCCTGATCGGTCAAACGGTTCCCGAGATATGAGGGTTTATGAGTGGAAACAGACCCACAAATGGACACTGGATAGAGAGGAAAGGTCAGAGGTTAACGCATATTGGTTAGGCACAGGTTCACATGTGACCCGATAATTGGTGTAAGTTTCAGAAAAATCGGTCCATTAGTCTCTGAGGAGCTCTCTGGAAACGAACGCGGCGGCGGCGGAGGAACTCGTTCAAAAACATCGTATCCGCAAAACTTTGTTTTGGCGGATACTAAAAAATACAGGTGGCTCCACCAGTCTGCAGAAACTAATAACAAGTGACCCAGGGGTCATGACGCTCAGCTGACCAGGAAGACATTGACAAAAGTAATTTTATCATCTGAATTTCAAATTTGAATGAAATACTTTTTCCAAACTTGACCTTTTGTATAAAATCATCCAATATTCATTGGGGTACTATGGAGCTCTGTAGCATGAAGGATATGGGTAACAGACACCTATTTTCAAGGTTTACAAGATGACTTTTCAGGGGTCTCCCAGCATGTCAAAAAATAAAATTCTAGGTCAAGTTATTATGATTTGTGCCCTGTTAACAGATGACCAAATGTTTATTCTGGGGGGTATTTCAAAGCCGCATAGGATGAAGGATATGGGTAACAGAGATGTAATTTCAGGTGCACAAGGAGACTTTTCAGGGGCCTCCCAGCATATCAAGAAAGGAGATTCTAGGTCAAGTCATTATGATTTGTGGCCTGTTAACAGATGACCAAATGTTTAAAGGTCTCAAAAATCAAGAAAAAAATTCTTAAAAAATCAAAATACAGTCGCACCACCAGTCTACAGAAACTGATGAAACAAGCCATTATCAATACAAATGTAGACAATCATGGTGATCAATGCATTAGTTATTGTATCAATTTTTGCATTATTCTGGGAGGAACTTCCGAGCCTAATAGCTGAAAGGATATCAGTAACAGAGACCTTGTATCAGGTTTCCATATAGACTTTTTATGAACGTCCTTGTCATGACAGAAGATTCTAGGTCCAGTTGATATGACTTGTGCCCTGTTAACAGATGACCAAAATCTTAAAAGGTTTCAAAAATAGAGAAAAAAAGCTTTAAAAAATCGAAAAAATACAGGTGGCGCCACCAGAATGCAGAAACTGATGAAACATTTCATGATCAATATCCATGCAAAGAATCATGGTGATCAATATAATAATTGTTCAGATACTTGAGCTTTTGTATCAAATTTTCCATTATTCTGGGGGGTACTTCGGAGCCCCATAGCTCAGAGATTATGGGTAACAGAGACCTAATTTCAAGTTTTTAAGGAGACTTTTCATGGGCCTCTCAGCATGTCAAGAGAGAAGATTCTAGGTCCAGTTGTTACTATTTGTGCCATGTTAACAGATGACCGCATCTTATGAGGTCTCAAAAATAGAGAAAAAAATTCGTAAAAATAAAAAAAAATTCAGGTGGCGCCACCATACTGCAGAAACTGATGACACATTCCATGACCAATATCCATGCAAAGAATCATGGTGATCACTGCAATAGTTGTTTAGATACTTGAGCTTTTGTATCAAATTTTCCATTATTCTGGGGGGTACTTCGAAGCCCCATAGCTCAAAGGTTATGGGTAACAGAGACCTAATTTCAGGTTTCCCAAGAGACTTTTTATGGGCCTCCCTGCATGTCAAGAGAGAAGATTCTAGGTGTAGTCGTTACGATTTGTGCCCTGTTAACAGATGGCCACATCTTCAAAGGTCTCGAAAAAAAGAGAAAAAAAATACGTAAAAATTTGAAAAAAAATAGAGGTGGCGCACCCTCTCTGCAGAAACTGATGGAACAGCTCATGATCAATATGTATGCCAAAAATCATGACCATCAGTGTTGTAGTTATTGAGATACTGCACTTTTTGTATAAAATTTTCCATTATTCTGGGGGGTATTTTGGAGCCATACAGCCTAAAGAATATGGGTAACAGAGACCTAATTTCAGGTTTCCATGGAGAATTTTCATGGGTCTCCCTGTGTGTCAAGAATGAAGATTCTAGGTCCAGTTTTTATGATTTGTGCCCTGTTAACAGATGTTCATATCTTTAAAGGTCTCAAAAATAGATAAAACATTCGTAAAAAAAAACCCGAACAAATACAGGTTGTGCCACCAGTCTGCAGGAACTGATGGAACACCTCTTGATCAATAGTTATGCCACAAATCATGACCATCAGTGAAGTAGTTATTGAGATACTGAAGTTTTTGTATGAAATTTTTGACTACTCTGGGGGGGTACTTTGGGGTCCCATAGCTCGAAGGATATGGGTAACAGAGACCTAATTTCTGGTTTCCATGGAGACTTTTCAAAGGTCTCTCAGTGTATTGAGAATGAAGATTCTAGGTCCAGTCGTTACGATTTGTGTCATGCTAACAGATGACAGCATCCTTAAAGGTCTCAAAAATAGAGGAAGAAATCGTAAAAAAATCGAAAAACACAGGTGGCGCCACCAGTCTGCAGGAACTGATGGAACATCTCATGACCAATATGTATGCCAAAAATCATGACCATCAGTCAAGTAGTTAATGAGATATTGAAGTTTTTGTATGAAATTTTGGACTTTTCTGGGTGGGGTACTTCGGAGCCCCATAGCTCAGAGGTTATGGGTAACAGAGACCTAATTTCACGTTTCCAAGGAGATTTTTCATGGTACTCCCTGGATGTCAAGTTAGAAGATTCCAGGTCCAGTGGTTACGATTTGTGCCTGGTTAACAGACAGACAGACGGACAGACAGACGGACAGACAGACAGACAGACGGACGACGGACAAAGAGTTATCGCTATAGCTCAGATGACTTTCAGTCAGCTGAGCTTAAAACACTTAATGGTCAATATCCATTGAAAGAATCATGGTGATCTCTGCATTAGTTGTTCAGATACTTCAGCTTTTGTATCAAATTGTCCATTATTCTGAGGGATACTTGAAACACTCCATGATCAATATCCATGCAAACAATTATGGTTATCTCTGCATTAGTTGTTCAGATACTTTAGCTTTTGTATAAAATTTTCCATTATTCTGAGCTGTACTTTGGAGTGCCATAGCTTAAAGGATATGGGTAACAGAGACCAAATTTCAGGTTTCCATGGAGACTTGTCATGGGTCTCCCTGTGTGTCAAGAATGAAGATTCTAGGTCCAGTCGTTACGATTTGTACCCTGTTGACAGATAACTACATCCTTAAAGGTCTCAAAAATGGAGAAAACAATTTGTAAACATTGAAAAATACAGGTGGCGCCACCAGTCTGCAGAAACTGATGAAACATCTCATGATCAATATGTATGCCGAAAATCATGACCATCAGTGATGTAGTTAATGAGATATTGAAGTTTTTGTATGAAATTTTTGACTATTCTGGGGGGTACTTTGGGGCCCCATAGCTCGAAGGATATGGGTAACAGAGACCTAATTTCTGGTTTCCATGGAGACTTTTCATAGGTCTCTCAGTGTGTCGAAAATAAAGATTCTAGGTCCAGTCGTTACGATTTGTGCCACGCTAACAGATGACAGCATCCTCAAAGGTCTCAAAAATAGAGGAAAAAATTGTAAAAAATCAAACAATACAGGTGGCGCCACCAGTCTGCAGGAACTGATCGAACATCTCATGATCAATATGTATGCCAAAAATCATGACAATCAGTGATGTAGTTATTGAGATACTGAAGTTTTTGTATGAAATTTTTGACTATTCTGGGGGGTACTTTGGGGCCCCATAGCTCGAAGGATATGGGTAACAGAAACCTAATTTCTGGTTTCCAAGGAGAATTTTCATGGACCTCTCAGTTTATCAAGAATTAAGATTCTAAGTCCAGTCTTTATGATTTGTGCCTTGTTAACAGATGTTCACATTTTTAAAGGTCTCAAAAATAGAGAAAAAATTTGTAAAAAATCAAAAAATACAGGTGGTGCCACCAGTCTGCAGGAAGTGATGTAACATCTCATGATTAATATGTATGCCAAAAATCATGACCATCAGTCAAGCAGTTAATGAGATATTGAAGTTTTTGTATGAAATTTTTTACTTTTCTGGGGGGTACTTTGGGGCCACATAGCTCGAAGGATATGGGTAACAGAGACTTAATTTCTGGTTTCCAAGGAGATATTTTATGGACCTCTCAGAATCCCAAGTTACAAGGTTCTAGGTCCAGCAATTACGATTTGTGCCTGGTTAACGGACGGACAGACGGATAGACGGACAGACAGACGGACGACGGACAAAGAGTGATCGCTATAGCTCAGATGACTTTCAGTCAGCTGAGCTAAAAACTAATAAAAAAACCTTAAAAGTTCTCTGGTCTGAAGGGGGGGGGGGGGGTCCAAGACATACCCTAAAAATAATGTTGTGGCCCAAAAGGAAGGGAGGGCATCCCAGGCCATAATAATTGGTTAAAACTATAAATATAGTGTGAAAGTAACTGATATTCCAGAAATGTAAATTCATTAGAAAAGTATTTAACGTCAATGGTAATTTGTAGTATTGGTTGTCTGCATATGTCTACAGCATGAGATCTACCAGCAAAGGATATGTTTACCATCTGGTGGGCATAATTTCATGTTTGAATTAGGCAAATGTTATTTAATGCTTGAAACTTAGATGTGCAGACTTGCCTTTACGGATGCGGAGCTGTCGTATGGTTGCGTAACCCATAATACGGTTAGCCCTGTCTCCCACAAACCCTCTCTGCCCTAGGGGCGGAGCACCGTTGTACCATTTCTGAGCCCTCAGAGATGAAAGAAGTACTTGTTCTGTCCAGTTCCAAAAACGATCAATGTTATCCACCTACAAAATGTCAGAACATATACCTTTTTCAATCCTGATAAACATAAATGTTAATGAAAATGAAACATACACATGCTACTCTACATGGTAAAAATTTTTGACGGTTTTACATTTTTAGGTATCCATTTACTGGTATCACCAAACTTGAAGTGTGAGGAAAATGTAAATTATTGTACAAAGAAGGCCAAACAGCGGATGAACTTTTTAAGGAGACTTAAAGGGTTTGGTTTAGAAATTTATAGTGCAGTTATAGAGAGTGTCTTGAAGCTCTCTGTGTGGGGAGGAAGCATCAATACAAAGGACCAAGTAGGGTTGTTAAAATGGCTGGGAAGAAAATTGGGACTCCTTTACTAACTTTTGAATCAGTTTACTTGTGAGACTGCTTAAGAAATCAAATGCTATAATTAAAGATCCTAATCACCAAGCACACCATATTTCAAATAATAAAATTTAAATTTTGCTATCGGTTGTTCCCAAGTTATTAAAAAAGAACTTTAAAAGAGTACCTATATGTCACCAATCTGGGAACTAAACTCTGTGTAAACTAAAAACTAACCTGAAGCCAGTTCTCTTTTATATACGATTTTATGAATTTATTTCTTTATTTTCATCTTCAATGTATTCTTTTACAACCGGTTAGTCAGAACATATACTATTGTCCGTAATACTTTATAATAAATCTGATCTTCTCTTATTTTATCATATCTTATCTTCAATATTCTATGGTCAAGATTTCAAGGTGCTGCTCACTTTCTTGTGAAATCAAAGTCATGAAGACAAAGTCTTGCTCACTTACTTTTGAAATCATAGTTATGAGAACTTAAAGCTTACTTTTGTGAAGTCATTGTCAAATCCATCGACAAAGGGAGCGTCATTGTTGATGAAGAGATCCTGCAAGCCTTTCTTGAGGAAATAAGAGTTAGGATCTCGGTAGCTGTAACTGATGACAAGCAATATCCACAGGAACATGGCATAGAACAGTATCTCCCTCAGAATGTCATACATCTGGAGTTCCTTCAGTCTCTGTTCCCGGGCCTGTTTAAGTTGTTCTGGGTCTGGTGGGCGGTATGCCATCTTACGAGGCTGAGTGGCCGCTGCGAATCCTAAAACAAAAATGAAATGATGATC
Source organism: Sipunculus nudus (assembly GCA_026874595.1). Classification (NCBI taxonomy): domain Eukaryota; kingdom Metazoa; phylum Annelida; class Sipuncula; order Golfingiida; family Sipunculidae; genus Sipunculus; species Sipunculus nudus. Next base: position 74,466,727 of record CM049307.1, on the reverse strand, counting down.
TCACAATAGTCTAAATAAGAATAATGTGACATAGATCTGAGATTAAACCACCAACTTTGAAATTGAAGGTGGTATGTTGAAAACCTACCAAGAATGCAAAAAAACTTTCTAAGACTATACCTGTGAAAACTGCACAAATGGCTGTATAAATGATGTCTTAAGGTGGCATTGCGTTAATATGTGTATGCATTACATTTGCATATATATGTGCAGCTAGAAATCAGATATATTATATTCTCTTTTAGTGATTCCATATTTGTATCCGCTGAAACGAAGTTTTGTGGATACTATGTTTTTGACCGGGTTCTGCCATCGCTGTGTTCGTTTCCGGAGAACTCCTCGGAGACTACTGGAAGGATTTTCCCGAAACTTTCACCAATTATCGGGTCACATGTGAACTGGTGCCTTACCAATTTGCATTGACCTCTGACCTTTCCTCTCTGCCCAGCATCCATTTGTGCGTCTGTTTCCATACATAAACCCACATATCTCGGGAACTGTTTGACCGATCAGGAAAATAATTTTGTACAAATGTAGCCCTTGGATAGCTTTATAACATGTACAAAAAATGGTGGCCCCACCTGCAACCATGTTTGCACAGTATCCATCTGTTAATCGGCCTTGGGTTAAAATCACTCATATCTCTGCAGTGGTTTGACTAATTCCTCTGAAATTTGGCATGCATATACATCCTGATTAGCTTTCTTGATTTTATGACAGGTGGCACCACCTACATTCACCTTCATGCTTCAGATATCCAAGCTTATATCTCAGGAACCATTTGACTGATTGGGCCAAAATTTTGCATGTGTATAGATCTCACATAGCTCTTTATCATACGCAAAACTGGTGGCACCACCTGCAACCATTTTTGCACAGCATCCGTCTGTTTGTCTGCTGTGGGATAATATCACTCATATCTTGGCAGTGGTTTGACATATCTGCCTAAAATTTTGCAGTTTTATACATCCTGGGCAGCTTTCTTGATTTTATGACAGGTGGCGCTACATTCTAGTTTACGCTGCAGTCATCCAAGCTCATATCTCGGGAACCATTGGACCGAACACCTCAAAATTTTGCATGTGTATAGATCTCACATAGCTCTTTATCATTCACAAAACTGGAGGGGCCATTTTTGCACAGCGTCTGTCTGTTTGTCTCCGTTGGGCTAAAATCACTCATATCTCTGTAGTGGTTTGATTTTTCTGCCTAAAATTTTGCATATGTATACATCTTGGACAGCTTTCTGGATTTGTGGTAGATGGCACAACCTACATACACATTTTGGCTGCAGACATCCATGCTAATATGCACCACACCTCACTCTATTTTCCCTTGCCACTCAATCCATGCCTCACTTCACCCGTTCCACTCTGATTTTGGCAGATACACATAGTCGCTTGTCGACTACCCGTATTCTAGTTGTGTATGCAGTACTATATATGAATATTTATGTATGTGTATGCAGCATGTTTCTATCACAAACTGTAGCAATTGAAAAAGCATACGCATGTTAATGGATGGTAGAGTCATGGGAGAATCCCACACTTTGAAGTCAGTGATTGGGTATTCCTGTAGCAGATGACTTCTCTACTCCTGCAGCAATTCATTGTATCCACAGGTTCGTCGTACCACATATGCATACATATTAATGGAATCACAGGCATCCATTTTCTAGCTGCTTATGCATATACGTTCTGCATACCATCTATTTAGAATGCTAACTTAATGAATGATTCCCTTTCACTTGCATCAAAACTTGAAAAAAAGAAAGCTTAAATACCTGTTACTATCCTATCAGTAAATGAGTTCGGTCCAGAAAAGAAAGATTTTGAGATGAACCAATTTTTTCCCTTTTTATATTTGTACTTTTGTATTCTTCTCATGTTTTAAACTGATAATTTGCTTTCCTTCTCTATGAGATCCAACTGGCATTAAGGCAATAAAGAATGTAGGGACATCATGCACAGTTGTTACCTGTAGTGATGATTGTAGATAATTGCTACTGTTCCAGGGAGCAACTGTAAAGTTTGATAGAAGCAGTAGACTCACAGTAGACTGCTTGTATTTGGTTGTTTATTGACTCTGTCAGGAGGCTATGTATTCATCCATGCTTTTGTGTGTTTGTATGTGTGTGTTTTTGTACAACATAACTCATGAAATCATGAACAGAATCTCATGAAATTCTCTGGGCATCTAGATTTTGATCTTGATCTGGCACATGATCTGGATCCAGAAACGTCATTAAGGAATAGACTCAAATAAACTTAACATTCTCTAATGCATAAATAAACCTGGGAATATGGAATATTCAAACAAGGTTCAGGAAGCATCCTTCAATAGGGACCCCCCCACAAATGTGGATGCTGCTTATATTTCCTTGGAATGCAGATTTCTAGTCTTACATCTAGATTGATAAAATGTCAGAGACCTGCTCAGGTCTAAAATCACTATTCTTTATCAGAGTGCCACCCACAAACAATCTCTAGTTTAAGTTAACAAATACATCAAGACTTAATTATGAACATCACATAATATTACCAGTTCTATGGTTTGGAAACACTGAAGCTTAAATACTGAGTGAGGCATTAGTAATCAGAGAAACAGAGTGAAAAAAGAACGGAAAGGCCCAGGTGTATATCTGATTTTATCAGAGAAAGATATATGTAAATATGTATATCCAGGATAAGCACAGATTTAAATTACAATCAACCCCAAATTAGCATAAATAAACTAAACACTTATCAAATCATAAAGACAATAATTTACAACAATTTGCAATGTATTCTTTGAATCAGCAAGAAGTTAAAGATAATCCCTTAATCATCTTAAGACAATATGCATGCTGAAATATCCTGCTACATATAAGACTCCCAAATTAAATAAAGATTTTAGGTAAATTGTGCTTTTTGTTGGTCTGATTGATTCACTGTGAATTCCACAAAATTAGTAAATTCTTTGAAAGTGAACCCCAAGAGAAATTTTTGACCCTCAACATGTTCTCAGTCTACAGGATATGGCACAGTTTGAGTTCTCTAGTCCTATGTAAATTCTCACAGCAGATATGTGCATCACCCACAGCTGTAAGTTATATTTGAGTGATAACGTGAAAAGATACAAGAAGTCACGTACCTTCATGGTGTCTGAAGTGTAAGAACTCCTCATCTGGTGACAGTTCACTGTCCTCGTCTTGGGGTTCTAGGTCTTCCTCCATGTTTGGTTTCTTGAAGATCAGTGAGAAGACCAGTGCCGTCAACAGGACCTGTGTAGGGACAACCAATCTAATTACGAATGACTTTTTCTCATATATTTATGTAAGTGTATATGCTAAACATTATGGGCTTAATGATATGTTTTTTATTATTACTGATGTTTGCTTCTATTTTTTGTGGAAGTGTACGTTCTTGTTACTTTTCTAGCTATAGGAAATATATCTGCAAATTAGCCGGATACAGGGAGACTGAAATAACGGTACAGATAGTGATGTTGGCATTAAATCCTTTCTGTTTTCCCATGCCTATCGGAGTATGGTCCTCCATTTCAACAAAAAGATCGTACCTTGAGTGGTTGAGTCAAGAAGATGGATGTAATGAAGGACATGACCATCGATGATATCCATTTGCGACACTTTTCATCCCCAAAGCTGACGCCGTAAAACAAGACAAAGGCCCCGCTGGTGAGGACTGTCAGCCAGAGCAGCACCCACGACACGATGGTGAACCACCAGGGAAGTGCCCAGCCCTTCTTCTTCTTTTTGACTTTAGTTCTGTCCTCCAGTTCTGCTGTCAGCGCACTCCCTGGCCTTGATATCGCTGATATAGGACGGTGGTCCCCTTTATCTACAACACATGTGGTCAGGTTAACAAAATAATGTCTGACAAGTTCACTCTCCAATAATACTGTTTGATGAATTTTGTATTAAGCTGGAATGTTCAGGCTGAAAATATAGAATTTGTATATTTTTATATGTTCTGCCTCTCCGAAGGAAATTATATTTCTTTTAGCATTTGTTCTGGTTGGACAACTAGTATAAATCTTTCTTACCTTAATTAAATTTAAAAAAAGAACAAATCATCTGTTCAGGGACTAAGGTTAAGAAATAATTTCCCCAAAATGTGTACTGTGGGGCATCTAAATACCACAGGTGGCCTTTACAGATGTGGGGTAAAATGCTCAGCTCTCTGCTGGTGATCTGGGTGTATTGTAACCCGAAAGCCATACTGCGTAATCGAAAACAGTCTTTATTTTGCTGTAAAACCTATACACCAGGTAACACTGTTGTAAAAGTGTCGCACATTTTTTATAACTCGGTCCAGTTAAAATGACCCTAGCTTATTATGTTACACCAGGTTTGATCCCTGACGTGGCTATCAGGGGGTAGTTGTCCATCCAAGGCTAGTGATTTCTCTGGATTCTCCTGATCCCTCTAACTGGAGATACTAGTAAACTTAACCCCTGGAGGGTGCCTAGATTAGTTATAATAATTTTTTGTATAATCCATGTCAAATAAATAAGTTTATTATTAATAAAACAGCTTGAACTGAAAATTCAGAAGCACAATATTTTTATAGAACTATGAGTGCTGTGAGGGGCTCTCTCCTTGTGGATAAGCAGCACTATACGTACAGGTGCTCTCATTGTTGACCAGGCCTTGCTTGTCACTGCTTTTATGATGTGATTCCAACTTGATGCCTGTCAGTGTATTTCCTGATTTGATGCCGTGTTTCCGTAGTGCTTCCTGGATACGGTTTGGTTGTTTGTAGCGTGGTCGTGCCTTCCTGAACAGCAGTACAATCAGGAAGTTCACAGGAAACACCACCAGATTGCAGATAATGCCCACGTAGATCTACAACAAAGGAACATAAGACATATGAATATCCTCATTAATTAATGTGTTCCAGAGTCCACCACAGTTAATGTAGAAATTTAGATAGTGGCACATCTTTTTTCATTGTATCATTAATCTAGTATACAACCCAGGCCAGCTATTTTTAGCAAATTTAATCTAGAGGCTCAGAGTAAGAGGTCAGGTTTGGTCACTCTACAGCTTGAACAATTTGAACAACCTTGAACAAGGACAAATTAAGAAAACTTTTTGTGCAACATTCAAGAATTTAGCACAGCAGTTATGTAAAAGAAGCCTACTGGAGCCATCAGTTTGTTACAGGCTTTGTTCACCACCTGACCAAGTTCAGCTTTCCACAACTCTACCAAAAATCATTCCAACACACTTAAGAGATATCATTTTTCAGATCATATCTCTCAAATATTAGACAATTTAGCTGAATGGTTTTATAAGAGAGGTGTTTTAAAGGTTTACTGGTTCCTTTCCCCATTTGACAAGTGACCAATTTTTTTTGCATTAGATTTGGTGTTGTTAGCTTGTAAGATATCCTATCTGCCCATAAGCATACAACCCTATAGAGACATTGGGCTCTTCCACTGTGGGATCTGATACTGAAGCAGGTCAGAGAAGAGAGGGGAATTTAAGGTAGTTGGGTTCAAGGCATGTGAAGGGGATGGAGGAAGTTAAGCAACGGTGAAGCCAGTAACCAGCAACCCTCCGTCTCTTTCCTAAGATGCATCCAAGAGACTGACAGTATACTATACAGGGTGGTAGCCTGACACAAATGGCGGGGGGCAGTAAGCTGATGCGAGGGGACAGAGCCCCAAAGAGGAGGGGGTGGGAGGTGTCACCCTCACACGGTGTGGAAAATTTTGAAAAACTGTATGTTTACTACTGCATTCTGATGCATTTTTGCTGTCATTTATTGGTCAATGCTTACTTAGAAAAAAAGAATATCAACTTTGCAATATGTTTTTTTGCACCATAAATCCTGGGGGGGGGGGGGGGGGGGGTACTGCCAACCTGTCCCCCAGAGGCCATGGCCCTGCTTTACTATTTGGCATACTAAAACAACCATTTAAATTCTGACAGACCATCTGGCCATTTTGGTGGACTTAAACTTTAAATATTGTGTTGTTTTATTTTATTCTGGGTAGAATTTTACAAGCTCCTACCATTTTTGAGATAGTGTTGGTCAACGGAGTGGCCGACTGATATGGTCATGCCATGACAAAAGCTCACAGGTTTGCTAAAAACTTTGAAAGTGTGAATTTTATAAACTTGGGTCAAAATCACTGTATTTTAGGTTTTTGAAGGAATTAACCTGTTCCATTGAGAGTGCAAATGGCCCAAGCTGGTAGGCTTGTTGTCCTGGGGCTGTTGAATCCTGGACCACTCCGTAGAACATGCCGTTGGCCAGCATGCTGGTGAAGAGCAGACTCAAACAGCATGACACACGCTGGAGGCGGGTGAAGCGACTGGACGGTGGCCGAGTGATCACGGAGAACCACAAGTGCTCATCTCCCAAGTTCTTACTGGTCTGCTGGCCAAACAGGTGAGCAAACGAACTGAGCTGCTCAGGCCCGGCCACAGGGATGGTGCGGTCAACCTACAAACACACACATTATTAATATAGTGTTATTGTACAGAGTTGTAATACACTTGTACCTGTAGTCAAGTTTACAGACTGAGGGATGGGGTGGTGAACCTACAAAAACAGGCACTATCAATATAGTGTTATAATATGCTTGCAGTCACACTGACTTACTTTGTTTCTGAAAAAGAACAGTATAAAACCCTGTTCAGCTTCTTTGAGAACATTTCTGAAATATCTTATTAATTGCTACTTTCACTCAATATAAAATTATTGCTGAACAAGAATAAGGACACCAGATCCTTTTTGTCTGTTTGTAGAATGATCTTGTTAGAGTCAATCACCACTGGCTCTAACACTTGATGAGTATTTGGGAGATACATAAAAAAAAGGAGTTTATATATTCTATATGGGATCCATACATACATTTAATTTATATAAACCAAAAACCTTTTTGAAGGCACCTCAACTACAACGAAAAAAATCCAGTATGTAGATGCAAACCCTTTGCAACCACCTTTGTTCTGGACCACTGAGTATTAATTAACCTGTATTATGACTGAGAACCTTTTTACCAGGGAAATATCTTGAAAACACCCTTGGACATTATGATACCGTGACTGCTGCACTTGACTATAAACACAACTAACAGCATCCATCGCCATGTTGTATGTTGATTTACTGACACCTAGTGATGTCATTGTGTCCTGGCTTGTACTCAAAGAAGGCCATATGGTCACTCTTCATGTAATATGTCCTGGTGGTAACCAAATATAAAACCACATTAATTGTGTGCAGGGTTAATTAACTACATGGGCCTTATAACTGAGACCATGCATAGTAGCATAGGTCTGTCACCTTGCTGTCTGCTGAAATTTACAAGTATCTCTAATGTCAACCTGGGCCAGCCAATCCTGGGTTAAACACTAGGTGGTTGGCACCCTAATATGTTCCTTGTCAATTCATTTACAAAGCTTATCTCCTGTCCTCCATGCCCTGTATATACATTCACTGCAGAAAGTTGATACCAGCCTAATTTTGGATGATGAACTTGGTTTGTAAGTGGAGATTTATTGTACTGAAATAGCTGGTGAAACATTAATATTCCTACAAGTTCTAACCATAAGAGTATATGGATTTCCTCACACTTCAGACCAGAGCTGAAGATTTCTTTGGCATATGGGAAAGAAAAAGCATGAAACAGACCTTTCCATCATGCAGCAATCACATTTGGTTCAATAAGCAATGCAAGTTTTCCCAAGTATTATCAAATACAAGAGGCTTTGACAGGAAATTGTGGTTAAAAACAGTCAGTTCTCTTTCAACTGTTATACTTTAAAACATAACAAAATATTCTATTTTTTTGTTTTATCATCAATCTGAACATTAGTGTTAACAACTTTTGACTGGGGCCACTTGTGTTGGTAGGAATGAGCTCTAACCTGGCCATCATCCTCCTCCACAGCAAACCAGCGGTTACAGATGAAGTAGTGACGTTCCTTGGTCTGGAGGTCATGAACCACAATGTGCTTTAAGTACCAGGACGCAAACTTTCCCTTCCCGCTGTTGTCGTGCCACACACGGCAGTAATTCAACGCACCCAGAGGCCTGTCAATCAGAGTTATATGATTATCAGAAGAAATAGATGAAAACTGTCAGATATTATATGTCATACAAAATACATTGTTTACCTGAAAATATAATTTTGAAATTAGAAGTAACTAAAGTTAGCAATCAAGCTGAGTAGTTCAGCTGTGACGGTGGCCCATGACCAAACTGCTCCCTCAGCTGTGACAGTGTCCCAGGACCAGACTGCTCTCTCAGCTGTGACAATGTCCTATGACTAGCCTGCTCCCTCAGCTGTGCAAATGTCCCAGGACTAGACTGCTCCCTCAGCTGTGACAGTGTCCCAGGACCAGACTGCTCCCATAGCTATGACAGTGTCCTAGGACCAGCCTGCTCCCTCAGCTGTGACAGTGTCCCAGGACCAGCCTGCATGCTCCCTCAGCTGTGACAGTGTCCCAGGACCAGCCTGCTCCCTCAGCTGTGACAGTGTCCCAGGAACAGCCTGCTTCCTAAGTTGTGAAAGTGTCCCAGGAACAGCCTGTCCCTCAGCCGTGACAGTGTCCCAGGACCAGCATGCTCCCTCAGCTGTGACAGTGTCCCAGGACCAGCCTGCTCCCTCAGCTGTGACAGTGTCCCAGGACCAGCCTCCTCCCTCAGCTGAGACAGTGTCCCAGGACCAGCCTGCTCCCTCAGCTGTGACAGTGCCCTAGGACCAGCCTGCTCCCTCAGCTGTGACAGTGCCCTAGGACCAGCCTGCTCCCTCAGCTGTGACAGTGCCCTAGGACCAGCCTGCTCCCTCAGCTGTGACAGTGTCCTGGGGAGTGTTTATGAATATTTCTTGAGATATAAATATGTCAATTAAAACATGAAACACAAAACTCTCTCTTTTAACTAAGATGTCCATCTTGCATCTATACTTACGGCAAACAAAAATTTATTATGTTTCTCAGGCATTTTTTTTAATGATACCAACAGGCAGCTTTTTATTTTTATTTTTTTCTACCATGAAAATAGTGTTGAATATCATTATTTGCCATGCACTGACATAACAAGGGACCCAGGGGTCACGGCGCTCAGCTGAACGTGACTGGACTATAAATGCTTCTCCACTGTGATACTATATCAAGTCAATAAAGCTTATGAATATCATGGACATGTTGGGCTATTATAAAGGAATGTAATGTAATATGTGAGTAAATGATAAATGAAATTACCTGACTGATGGATTAATAGAGTCAAATATAGTGGTATATTTTTTATTTATTTAGGAGAGGTTGAAAATTGTGATATATTTGAGCAAATATAAATGCAATTACAGCAGGAATAAGCAGTAGTAGAATGATGATAAGGCTATTTGTTGAAGGATCTAAAGTGTATTGTAGTCTGCAAGCTTTCAATTTGACAGATATGATGTTATGATTAACTATGCTGATGAAGTGATTTATGAATTTGTGACTGTATGACACAATATCTCTTTAGTCTTGACAAGGTAAAATATTGTGATGCCCACTATGTCTACATATTACACAATATTGACATAACTTCTAGCATGTACATAGGTACCTATGGACGAATAGTTATACAAAATATTAAAGTATGAATATATCTGATTCATCTTGTTCTTGCTTACTGAGGCTGACTTTGGGATGGGGCTCGGAGAAGGGAAAAGTGAGGGCAGCACGAAGGTGGATTTAGAAATATTCTATTGTAATGTTTTTCATTTATATAAGAATATGAAAAGCTAAGAGGAAAGGGGCCCTCCTACTTGGTTATAGTAAAGTTCTAAATATATGATTGCAAACTAATACTCTGACAAGACTGTCATGAAGAAAAACAGTAAAAGTTTTGAGATAGTGTGATGCATATGAAAATTTACAGATGGACAGGCAAGTGGACAGAATGGACTAATACCTTTATTTCACTTTCAAGGGAATAATGCATTTAAGTTTATATATAATCCTATTTTTTTTAAGCATATCCACTTTTTCCATTAAGAAGTTTTTATCTGAATCATTTTTTTATTTACATGTTTTATAAATTTTTTAATAAAAAAACCTGAAAATATATGTTAAAATATTAGAATTGTTGAAAAAGTTGCAATCATTATATATACAGAGTAAAAAACTGAAACTTTAAGTTAAAATATTAGAATTGTTGCAAAAGTTACAATCATCATATATCCAGAGTGTATCTCATATTGGGTCATATTATGCATACACATATATTTTATTATTTTTAAATCATAAATGTTTAAACTGAATTTAAAAGAAAATAATGCCACAACATGGCATCTACAAGAATATTCCTTGAATCACTATTAAAAAGTTTTGCACATTGGAGTTTTCAGTACATGCTTAATTTTATTCACCAAAATAAAATAAAAGATTAAGTAAATTTGATAAAATAAAACATCTTTTCAAATAAAGTATACACACTGTTGGTTGAATGAGGGACAAACAATATCATTGTGCTAATTACTATCCCAGTTTTAATTTATTACTGGAATTAATAGTCAATTTCACACCTGGTGAAGTTTTTACTCTTCTAAAGTAAGGAATTACTTATCTCATGAACATCCACACTTTCATAGCAATACACCACTTTGTGGACACAATTAAATGTACACTTTAATCATTGTATCCCTGGTGGTACAATACAAAATCTAAAATGTAGCATAGCCTAGAATAAGAATGAATCAAATACAGAAAATAATAACATTCATCTAGTTTATGCACCATCTGGGGGAGGGGGAGTGCAGGGCAGAGGGGAAGCCTGCTGGTAGTGGCCAAGCTGACCCACAGCAAGCTGCCTGGGGTGGGTTACATAATGCAAGTGAAGGCTGTACTACTAGGTGGGCTAGATGTAAACAACACTTGACATGGTGTATGAAAACATGAATTAAAGCTATTCTTTCCAATCAATTTCTTTGAAATTTCAGATTTTAAAAGATTAAATCCTTATTTATATATGCTGTGAAAATTAAATCAACAGTGCCAAAGTTGGACAAAATTTAAGATATTGATTTTTTGTTTATGCTAATAACTTGAAACATTTGCAAAATTCGGATCTAATTTTGGGTAAACAATTGAATCTTGATTAAATAAAGTTATATTCCTGAAAAAAAGTCTCTAGGTTCAGCAATTCTCATGTTAGGTGAGTAAATATATTTCCTGATTTTTAAAAAAATTGCATTATGTTTTGGCCCATAACTTCAAAATAATACCCAATACCGACCTAATTTTTGGTATGTTCATAGAAAATGTATGAAAGAATGTGAATACTAAATATGATCAAAAACAGATCAGTGGATATATTAGGCAGCCTTGAAGTGTAACAATGGCTTTTTTTATGGAAAACAGAGTTTTTTTTTCCTAAATATCTCGAAGGAACAAAGTCCTAATGACCCAATTTTCAGTATGGTAGGAGTCTTTGGGGACATCTAAAATTATGCCAACAGCCTGGGGAGCATAGAGATGTGCACTGAATGACCTACAGTCATCAAAGTGGACTGCTTGACAATGTAAGGGAATACAACAAGAGCCTCCAAAAAAATTCAATAACTAGCCTAATTGTGCAGCTTTTATTTTCAAATTTCAGATTTTAACAGATTAAATCCTTATGTATACATGCTGTGAAAATTAAATCCACAGTACTTACAGGAAAAAAACGTGCCGTGGCCAAAGTTGGGCAAAATTTAAGGTACCAATTTTATATTTTAGCCAATATTTAAAAAAATTTAACAGATTTTGATCTAATTTTTTGTATACAATTAAATTTTGATTAATTAAAGTTGTATTACTGGAAAAAAGTCCCTACCTTTAACACTTTTGGTCTTAAGTGACCAAATATCTTCCTGATTTTTTTACAAAGTCCATTATGTTTGGGCCCATAACTTTTTTAAATTATACAATACTGACTTAATATCTGGCATGTACATAGGAACTATATAGAGAAATATTTATGGTAAATATGAAGAAAACCAGATGAGTGGTTTTGATATTAGGCAGTCCTGAAGTGTGAAAATAGATTCCTAATAAAAAATTGAGGTTTTTCCTTAATATCTCAAAGGAACGAAGTCCTATTGACCCAATTTTCGGCATGGTAGGAGATTTTGGGGACATCTAACTGTATGCCGAATTTCAGATTCATAGGTCCAACAGTGTCGAAACGTGCCAGTCTTACGGACAGACATCCAGACGGACGGACAGCTGGACGGACGACGGACAATGGACCACGACTATAGCTCAGATGACTTATAGTCAGCTGAGCTAAAAATGACCACCAGTGACTAAAATATGAGACAAGAAACAATGTATACATCAAATTAGTCAAAAGTTTGAAAAGGATCCTCAGAATATGTGACAGTTTTTTTTATATTTTACATGTCATAATTACATAACCAAAATATTATAGAGGATTGTCAAAAATCTCACAGGGTCCAAATCTCCCGAATGATCAAGACCAACCGACAGTCATGTCGTATTGATTATCCACTGAAATACATATAATGGTCATGCCTGAGAAACATATAATTAATTTTTCTTTTCTAACAAAGGGTACTTATATTTGTTCAGTGGTCATGGAGGTTTCTTACCTGGGAGTGGCCATTAAGAATGAGTCAGTAGCTCCACGGCGTAGGATCTTCCTCTTGCTGTCTGAGAGCACACGTACATCTGTCTCATCCAGCTCACCAGATAGAATAAACTGTACCTGTAACAGACAAGAGACATGATTCTGAGTGATACAGTGATAACACTGTTAATGCACTGAATATCATATAATTAATAAAGCTAGAATAATAATAATAATAATAATGATAATAATAATAATTTGTATTTAAACGGTGTCAAATCTCCAAAAGTTGGAATTGCAATGCTAAAGAACAATATCATCCATACTATGCAGAATTGGACTCACGAGAATACAGCTCTCCTATTTAGGATTTATTTGTAAATTGATAGTTAAACTCCACAATGCCCAGGGGGTCTGTGGCATAGTTATAAATACAGTGAAGAGGGTAATGTTGTCCATTCATATACACTGGATAAGAACTGTTTAAGGCAACTTCATATACATGAGTGTTCATGTGGAAAAGACTTCATTGAATAGGTAATATTTTTTTAAGCATGTATATGTGAAATGTAAACAGAAATGTAACAAATTTTTGTCAGTTGGGACAAGCAGTCCTGGCCATCCCACAGTGCCTAACATGAAGAGGTTTGTATTATGTAGAAACAACCACTGGTGGACGGGTGGGTAGCTTCTAATCCGTGAAAATTAATGTTACAAACTAGACAATTGTTTCTTTATTACAGGGGCTTAATCCGATATCTGACATCTGTCTACTAAAGATAATCTTTTGAACCTTCAATAAAAATAAATAAGGTAAAACCAATTCAACCACACACAGGCTGTTCATTTTGTTTAAATCCACTTGTTCACATTGTGTGGGACCCATCAAATTAATCAAAACACATTCAACTAGAACATCTGGTAGTCAGATGAACCTGAGTTTTCCAAAGGGAATTTTACAGCTTATGAACTTTAAGTTTCTGTATATATATGTAACAAATCACCTTGGGTTACATAGTTTTTCCACTTGTCAACATTGCTTTGTTTACTAACAACTTGTTTGTAAACAAGCTCATACGTCCACCACAGAGGCCTTATAACAACTTTTCTTAACAGGATGTACCCTTAGCTCAAATATATACACAGAGTAAGCCAGAAATTGTGTACATTCTTTATAAAAGGTAGGAGATAGGCCCCATTAATGAGCTAAATACAATATATGGCTTCACTTAAAAGAATAATTAAACCACTTTGGCCATGGCATTAACTGGTGTAAGAAAATCACTGGACCATCTTCAGTTTAAACAAACTCTGGAAAGTAATGATTAAAAAAATAGTTGTCAGTTAATTAATTGTGCTGACTAAACCATTGAAAAATTATTATCTCTGTCTTACATTATATCTATATTTTAAACCTGCCATGAATATAATAATTGCAGCTATTTTCACCAATGATGAAATATCTACTTACCACAGAATCTGTGCCAGCACATTTACGGCCACCGGTGAAAAATACGACTTCATACATATACTTGTCATTGGGGTCATTGTCTGCTAGAGGGGTCACACCAAGCTGTGCAAGAGGATATATCACAGTCATTAATAAAACATTATAATAACTAAAATGGCACAGAATTGGTCACTGATATAATTAAATGACAACCGAATGCTGTATCAACAAAACTATACTGTGATAATTCATTGACTATATATTGAAACCTCCTATCCTCATAACCTTTTACATATGCTGATCATACATTTAAAAAAAACTTACAAATTAGAATATCCCAATCAGTAGTACCTTATCAACAGCAAAAATTTTGAAATACAATTATCATTAAATACAGTGATACCACAATTGCTTATCAGTTTTATCTAATTAAAAAATCTGAAATTATTCTTTGTTTTAATTTTTTGTTTGTTATTAAAAAAGTTCGCATCATGATTCTTCTCAAAGCAGTACAAACACTTCAGCATAATTTTACACATAATTAATCTTTTAATAAGGATACATGATGGAGCCACAAAGTATAAACATCTTCCTCAGTGTGATTTGTTTTAGAGAATGAGCACCAGATGGCGCCAAGTAACAAATGAGGTATTACTGCAAATAATAGTAAAAAAATAACCATTGATGTGTGACAAACCTTTTCAACATCTTTCTTGTCTTGATGCCGTGCCCATATTGCAAAGCAGAGGTAGATCACGCTGATTACAATTAACGTTACATACAGAGTAGGATTTTTTGCAAAGTCCATGTTACTGAACACAAAGTCAAAGTCAATGGCATTAGGCTGGACAGCAAAACCTCCCGCAAATGTTGTCAAGTGTGAGCACTGACAGTAGGTCATGTTCCAAGTTGTTTCTGAGCAAACCTGTCAACAAATTTATAGGTTAATGAAGGCTAAAGGTTAATCTCTAGGTCAATTTTACTTCAATTTTTTATATGAATCATCTCACCATGAGTATGCAAAAATGGTGCCTGATAGTCATCTGCTGTATTTGGATAAAAGTCTGATAAAATATGAAAAAAGTATAAAAGCAGTTTTCCTAAAAAATAAAAAATATACACCATTCAAATACTATGTAGCAACATTGGAATTTGCAGTGAAAAAATTCTTAAATGCTGATGATTCAGTCTAACCACTAAAATGTTGTATCATCTTTCACACCAAGGAAACTTTGATTTGTGAGAAGTTGCACGCAACTTCAGTTCAAAGACCTAATTTACAAAAATTTCCTCTCACAGTCCAAAAAATATCTCTTAATGTGTGCAGAAATTCCAATTTTACTGAGTAAAACATTCCTCATTATTTTCTGTTTTGAAATTACAATTTATATGATGAATTAGGCAAATAGGAAAAATTCAATCTATTCTAATCATGTGTTTTTGACAATATTACAAGGTCTGTGTGATTTTATTGATATATGATCAGTATAATGCAGTACAATGATTTGAATATTTTGTATTCTGGATTTTGTTTTATATATCAATATTTTTTCTATATTATGTAGCAATCAATTAAAATTCAATTTTTACAAAAAAACAGGCTTCCATGTCACATTTTTGCATCTTAATGAGTTTGGCATATTGCAAGAAAAAAAGGGTAAAAAGCTAAATGTTAAAGTTGTACAGACCAAAATATCTAATTACATTCAATAGAACATATTATAAAATGTCATCCAAAGAAATTTATCAGGAAACCCATATATAATGCCCCAATGAAATACAGCAATAAATAAATATATATATATATGTATAACATGCTACACATATCAAAATAAATTGCAATACAAAAATTGTATGCAAAACCAAGCCCTAAATATTTTCATCAACAGTCTGTTTCAACACTTTACCTGGCATCCCTTTGAATCGAATTGTGAATCTGGGGAAGCATTTGGTACAAAGTAGCACCCAGATGAGAAAAATGAAGTGGTAATGTTGGTGTTGATAAAGCCTGTGTACGGTGTGGGTACTCCAGGAACGCTGCCATTTTGGTAAGCTGTGTACTCATCTGGGGTCACAGATCGCAAACCAAAGAAAACCTTCCCAGTTCTGTTCTTGATCATAAAGTTGTCCATGAAGACTGTGTAGGGATCCTTAGTGACACCTGTCCAAATAAATGTATTAATTAGAAGTGTGCCAATTAATCAATATTATCGATAATTTGCCATTTTCCTTCATAATTAATTAAATCAACTGTTTTATTAAATAACAGATCACAAATGATTGTGTATGCATATCCAAAGAATTCATACAATCCTGATCAAATATTTCTTATTCTGTCAGAGATATATGAAAGACTGGGGACAAAACAATGAACAGCATTAAAACTTATCCTTGTGCAATGAATAAATGTCATCAACCTGGCTAATATCTTGAACTCTTAGCATGAGGCACATGTTAGAATATTTTTACTCAGTCTTTTAGGTATAATTATAGAATAATGAAATTGTGGAAATTATGCATAAAAAAAGTAAATTAAGCCCTGGAAAAAAAACTAAAAAAACGCACTTTTACCAAAAAACTGAAAACTGTGGATTTGCCAGCTTATAGTTAGTCCTGGAAACATAGTGGGAAGTATACTGACAATTATGATATGATAATTGGGATTTTGTATTACATAAGTCTGTATACATTTCCTTGGAACCAGACAATCTTTTATACCAGCTTTTAGAATTTTTTTCATTTTTTTGGATATTGGATAAGCAATCAGATTTTCTGTTCTTGGTTCTTGTTGTGTTTTTATATACAACTAGAAGCTGAACTCACAACAGAATTTTTTTTGTATATTTACAGAAATCCTAATAGTATTAGGAAGTCTATGTGAAGAATATAATAATAGTCCTGGTGGTAAACACTGCTGACTGTAGGGTATTACTGCTGTACACAAACTGAAAAACACAGTTCCCTTGTATGTATAAAATGTCCCATCAGGAACCTAACACCCCATGCGCTGAGGGTGCCAGACATGCCGCAGTGCACCGTCCAGTACCATGAGTGAGTGATGGCAGCACTGTCTAGCAGTGAATATCCATAAAAGTTCTCAATTTCAGAAAAATGACTTTTCGGATAAACAATGTTTGGATAAGATTTGTCCTATGGATAAAATACAACAACACAGCAATTTGAGTTTTAAATCACTAAATGGCCAAAACATATCCAAATTAAAATGATGATCCTTTATATGCTTTAACATTATACTGTTAGTCAGTGGGGTATGCGCTTTACTGAAGATATGGAGGGTTGAGGGCTACTCACTTTAGCCAGAGCTCAACTGCTTCCATATCCTTATACACAGAGACCCTACATGGCTACTAACTAAATAACTACCCTAAGAGTCCTAGGGTGGTAACTACACTTTAGACCCGCTACCTAGATAAGTGATCCTCTCCAAACTTTAAGCCATGGGGCCACCTAGTTTGTCATCTCCAGGGGCATTAATGGGTAAGTCCACTTATAATGTAAAGGGGTGTATCTGTTTCTACAAAATGATGGTATACTGCAGTTACATAAGCCATGCCATATCTTTACATTAATTTTATGGGAAGTACACTTACCACACGTCCCATTAGGTAGAGAGCTGTCAGGAATAACCTGCATGAAATCCCATCCTCGATCAGTGCCATTCAACTTGGGAAACTTATCAAACCTCACCAGAACCAGCAGCTTGGTGTTTGGATCATCAGGTACAAGCCTAGCATGGAATGAGGACCCGTAACTTGTAATGTTCATGGAAATATAAGAGAGGTGACTCTGAGAATTATTAAGTCTCAAAGGCTGATATGACACCGGTACAGGGGATTCAATGTTTTTTCGGGGGAGAGATATCACGATTGGCTCCTGTGACTCATTTATATCCATGACTTTCTTGTTTTCGTCATAAACATCAAGTGACATCGTGCCAGACAGGTTTGGGATTCCTCTCTTGGCAGCGAGATAGCTGTATGGATTGACGGGGGTAGCCATTGTCTACAAAGGAGAGAAAAATAAAAAACAAGTGTTCAAAGATTAGTAAAAAGACAACAGGATTTTTGAAAACTGTCTATACACCATTAAAGTGACTGCAGTCAAGTTCACAAACATTCAGGCTTTCACTGACTTTTAATTACAGCTTGTCATCTCCAGGCTTATTTCTTTTGTCTTTCCTGTATCCATCTATGCTTGGCTATTTATCAAATGATGACCAATCCTACGTTTAAGCTATGTACTCATTCATCCATTTTTCTCACAAAGACAATCTGGCAACAATAATTAATGCTCCAATGGCAAACATAATTATCTGTTTCATTAGAGTGTACACATGCACACAGCAAGCAATGTCTAAATGGCTATTTTTCAAATTGGTCTGTGAGAGACTTTTTCCCTTGCCCAACATAATCCAAAAGTGCCACTTTTATAAAAATGATATCACTATACAGCCATGCATGGGAATCCTAATTCCAAGCATTGTAGTTTTAAGGCTACTTTAATGCCCAGCCTTGAAAACTAAAATTTCAGCTAAAACGTAAAGAAAAGTAATCATTTTTGTCCTGATACATGATAATATCATTTAAATCATTCATAAGGTGTATGAAATAAATTTTAAAATGTTTCCGTAAATCCCTTTTTTCTTCATCTTTTAAGTACAGTAAATTTCGGCAAAGGCAATATTAAGAAGGATATTGTGGTCCTAGATGTCCATCATGATCAAGAAGACACATTCAATTTGGCCTCAGATTAGGGATTTAGCCAGTTTTATGTGTACACAAAAAATCACATCATCATTGTCGTTGCCACTGCTTATGTCATAGCCAGATAAATGAATAAATATGAACATAGAATAATTTTATGTTTGCATAATACTAATTTTAAAAGTCCTTTTAAGATTATGCTGAAGAAAAATACAGCTTTAATATCTGACAGGAGAACCAGGTAATATAAACAGTTAACAAAAAGTGAACTTATTTGTTCCTCTAGCTAAAATTTAGGAAACCTGTCTATTAGTTTCCTCTTTGGTCACTGTTGCATGCTATTAAGTAATAGTGGCAATAAAACATATAAATCATCTTGGGAGTCATGCCTGGAGTGAGTAAGTATAAGTCTTTGTCTATACCAAATAATTAAACTGTTAACCGAATATATGACAGAAGTATAAAACAGTAAAACTTCCACCTTTCTTGTTATAAATAGTGATGAGTCATCTAAAGTAAAGGAAAATAATCACTAATTGGTCAGTTATATAGACATTTCTCCTTACCCTGAGAGACACCACATTTTGATTGGAACAATTGGCCTGGCCGTTAGTAAGACTGCAATAATCCGGAATGACAGCCTCGGAGTCACCCTCAGTCAGCGTTCTGTTCAGTATCTGAGAGAGAAAATAAATGCAAAATACCAAAATTCTCTGTCTTGGTATATAGCTGTGACTGTCTAAATATATATGGCTGTGACTGTCTTTCTATGTGACTGTGACTGTCTTGGTATATAGCTATGACTGTCTATCCATGTGACTGTGACTGTCTTTATTTATGGCTGTGACAGTCTATCCATGTAACTGTGACTGTCTTGGTGTATGGCTGTGACTGTCCATGGATAAACAGTCACAGCCATACAGCCAGACAGTCACAGTATGTTGCATGGATAATCAGTCACAGCCATATACTAAGACAGTCACAGGAACATGTCCTTGTCATGGTGAACAAACACCATAATCATAACAAGGTGTTAAACAGCTGAAGGGGAGGTACTGAGATCATGTGTTGGGATTGTTTTGCTGGAAACTATTGTATAAAGTAAAGTGAACTGATAATGTGAAAGAACAGACATAATATTGCTCCTGATTATGTCCCTTTAAAGAGCGCTCCCCGGTAGAGGAGTTGTGTCAACTTACATCATCAGCTGTCCCCATGCCGAGTGAGATGCTGAGCTTGGGTGTCACCATCTGCATCTTCTCTTCACCAGGGATGGTGTTTCTCAGGACGGCATCCGTAATTGTGTCTAGTGCCCCAGTAAGGTCTGGCATGATCGAACTTGCCTGAAAAAGAAACAAGAGCACCACAATTAGTGCATTTATATGCCTGCAGTCATCTACCTTATGACCTCTGACCTCCGTAAATTAATATGTCATTCCTGATGTTACCTAAACTATGCTATCCATGTGAATCTTACATATTCCAAAATATTTAACAAGTAATAAAAAAGTTTCAGTAAATCTAATTTTTAGAAAGGTCAGCTTTTCATCTGGATAGGCATAGATTATCTACAACCTTCCTAAAAAGGCAGAAAGCTAGGTTAATCTCAAGCACTGGTTTTGCAGATTTTGTAAAGAATCTCACTTATAGGAGGTCCTAGGTTAACATTCATAGTAACTTCCATCAAAATCTGTCTAATTCCTGCTAAGTTATGATGACATCACCATCCACAAATCTAGTGACCTCATTTTATACTTCACAGATTTAATTGTTTTGCTGAGAATCAACCTCTGGTGAGATACTTTATTGGTAAATATTAATTCACAAAGGTTAATGGATGGATGCTGTGTATACTAAAATGGGACTCCTGGGAAATTACCGTATTCAAATAAAGAATCAAATAGAATCTGTCTCTCTCTCTCTCTCTCTCTCTCTCTCTCTCATATACATGCATATTAATGTGTCTATCTAAAAGGTGTCACTCTCTTTCTTTACCTATGCTTGAACTACAGACTAACATGGCTATACCATTAATTATATATATATATATATATATATATTCCTAAGTATACCTACATGTCCATCAAATAAAATATGATGGATGTTATGAAATAACTGATGATGGTGCTTGTGGAAGAATCAGAACTTCACATATTTTAAATTTAACAACATCTTAACCAAATTTAGAAAAAGGATTCCTGCTGTAAAATCAGAGTATTAATAAATTACATAAATCATCACATTTAATATTTACACTCAACTGCTCATCAGCATGTTCTAGTAACCATGCTTGATATCATTTATTTAATTTTAATTTTCACTTGTTAACATTTAACAGAAAATGGTTAAATCATATTCCAATTCATGGCAGGGCTCATTTGAATTTCTACTTTTGTAATTCACCTACTATGTGTGGTGATTCAGGAGGAATGGATGACAAGAAATTAGTCTACACTAATGTGCCCCACCCTTATTTCAATATAGCCTGGTTATTATTGCTCAGCCAGAAGATTTTGGGTTATGTGTCGCCAAAGGACTTGGGAAGTCAGGGAAATGGTGATGCCATGAGGGTATAAAAAGGGATTTTCACTTTGATAAACTTTGTGTGATAAATGTATACTACATGGCATTGCATGTTAAGAATAATTCATTCTGTGATAAGGTATGGAGTAGTAATAGTCAATAATGTCTGAATTATGGGATGGTAAATTTATCTTCCTGATTCAAAGACTGCAGTGCAAAAGTCTTGAACTACTGAATTATAACTGATACTAGAATGAGTTTGTTTTTGCATTGCAAAAACAGATTTATGTCTCCCCTCCCTATGGGCCTCCCATCTCCAACTTTGAGGAAAAAAATACAGACTACTTCAAAAGACACAGCATTCACAAATAATTTTTATTGCAGCTTTGACCTTGAAGATGAAGGTCAAGGTAACCAGTTTTTTTCAACACCACCAAGTTTTTCCAGAATCATTTCAAATTTCATGAAATGATCCAAAATTTATAGAGTATTCAGTTTATTTCTATTCCGGCTGATTTGACCTTGAAGTTCCAGGTCAAGGTCACCAGTTTTAGAACTCATGAAAGAACTTGGTTAAACAATTAGTTTTCAAAATTTTAGGAAAAACTATATGATACTTCAAAAGTTATGGGGTTCACAAAAAATTATATTTTGACCTATTTGACCTGGATTAATTATTAAGGGCATGTCACAGGTTTTTAAACTCCTCTGATATATTGGAAACAATGTAAATTTCAAATTTCATGAAAAAATGTTGAGTTGGACAATGTTATCAGTTCACAAGAAATTATGCACAGATGGTGCGGATGACTAGGGGTGACAATGCAGTTGCCTACAGACCAAACATTACACGTCTCCCCCCATGGGAGGGAAGACCTAATAATATCCAGAAAATGTGATTGTTTGAATTGCATACATTTTATTTAATGTCACTGTATTTGATGTGTTTTGGCAGAAATACAGTTATTAAGTACAGTTTAAGAACTGCCAGACATAGAAATTATCTTGATGAAACATACTGTTGTGTCTCTCTGTTGGTACATGTTGGTTTCCTTTCTGAACTCTTTGAGAGCTTTTGTATAATCCATTGACATCAGTTCTGCAAAGAAATTGAAATTAGTAGAACAGAAAATAGAATTCACTTTGAGAAAAAATGTCTCGCATCCATGATGCCACATTCAGTAGCTAATATATTGGCAGGTATACCTTCCTCTAATCAATAACACAGCCTACAGGCCTAACGTGAACCTGTGCAATGGGATATACATCAGGTATAATGTACTTTTAAAGTACATGTGGGACATGTAAATGTACAATGCAAGTACTAAACATTTGAACCTAATAGTACAATCACAAATTACACAAACATCACTGCTGAAATACTGGCATTGGTGCACAAAACACAAAAATGATTGTAGGTAGTGCCACCAGTCTTGTGGTGAGAAAGCCATCCAAGATGTTTGGACATGCAAAATTTCAGGAAGATACTTTAAACCACTCTTGGGCTATGTGTGCAGATGCATGAAACAATTGTAAGTGGCGCCGAAAGTCTTGTACACAACAAAACTATCTGAAATGTATTGACATGCATAATTTCAGGCTGATATGTCAAACCAGTCAGGACTGAGGAATAAGCAGGAGCAAACACTGCAAAAATTATTTTAGTTGGTGCCACCAGTCTTGAATACAGCAAAGCTATCAAAGATGTATAGATATACACAATGTCAGGCTGATATATCAGATCTCTCCTGAGAAATAAGCATGGACATACACTGTGCAAAAGTCATTGTAGGTGGCGACACCAGTCTTGTGTATGAGAAAGCTGTCAAAGATGCATGGACAAGTCTAAATGTCAGGCCAATACATCAAACTTCTCTTGAGTCAGGTGCACTGGGCTGAGCAAGCTCAGGTGAGGAAGGCAGTTGCCCAAAGTGGAATGGAACAAATTGCAAGCTGTAGCTACTGCACTGAATGAACTCCACCTTCTGTATATGATAGATCACTAAATATACAAGTTAAACATGAGAAACCTTGAATGCATGTGTGGTGCTAAATAAATACTTTAATGAGCATACATTTGTTTCACAAATATTTGTGGTCAATCACACAAAAATGCATACTAAATAAGTTATTATGAGGACTAAGGCCAGTCATCAATAAACTTAATCAAACAACACAACACTTCCCACGATATAATTCAGAAAACTCACTAAGTCTGTCAGATTCCAGGTTAGTTTCATATATAGCGAAGGGCCCCTTCTCAGCTCTGTCAACATCAGCAATTGTTCCATGTTCAAGCGTGATCATTGCTCCCTGGTATAAGAAACAAAAGCAATAAATTACAGACATGGAGATACAAATTAAAAGGACAAGACAAAACAAGTCACCCACGGGTCATGATGCTCAGCCGACTGACATGTTGACAATATGTCCTTGCACAGGCAACTAATTAAGATAATGTAGGTGGCATCATTGTTAATGCTTATTAGCTTAAGTTGATCAATACCCATTAGCACACCAAATTGATGATAATCCAACCAGCCTTTCCAGAGGAATCTGGCAATTAATATGTATTTTGCATTATTTCTGGGGTGCTCAAACATACCCCAAAACTCTGACAATATAGGTCACATTGACCCAATTTCAGGTTTCTGGAGAGTAATTTTTAAGAACTCTCAGAATGTCAAGCTAGAAGATTCTGTGTCCAATGGTTATGATTTGTGCCCTGCTTTGGTATCAAATTTTCAATTTTGCTGGAGGGGGGTGCTTAAGCCCCATAGCTCAGAGAACATGGGAAACAGAGACCTAATTTCAGGTTTCAAAGGATATTTTTCACCGACCTCCCTGGATGTCAAGTGAGAAGATTCTTAAAGACCAACGGTTACAATTTGTGCCCTGTTAACGGACAACCACATCTTTAAAGGACTCAAAAATAGAGAAAAAATGTGTTAAATTTTATAAAAAATCCAGGTTGCACCACCAGCCTGCAAGAACTGATGAAACACTCAATGATGAATTTTTATGGTGATCAAGGCACTAGTTGTTCAGTTACTAGAGCTTTTAGGGATGAAACTGGTACAAAATTTGGGACTCAAGTACCTGATAGGCATTACCCAACTTGGACTTGAGTACTCATTACCATGGCAATGCTGTAAAGATAAAATGGACATCTGTTAACCGATGCAAAATATGCATTACTTTGACTTTGTTATGGCTTAACTTTATCCCAAAGAAGGAATAGATATATCTCATAACAATTAAGACCTCTATTAATTTGACTAGCATATGTTTAGAGCCCAATGACAGGTTACGATAATGAATAAATAGGCCTTCAGACTGCCCATAAATTTGCTGTAATATGCAGATATGCATGTAGATATATGAGTACACAAGTCCAAATTTTGGACTCGAGTACTCGGTAAGTGTCGCACCTAGCCCGAGTGGAGGGGTTCGGCCACAAAGAACGACAGATGTGGAGACGTAAGCCGTTTTATTCGTCTGAAAAATGTACAGGAACACGTTCGGTTTACGGCATGGAAGGAGCTGGTCTCTCTGAGACGAGTAATACATAAACAGTTATAAATTAAATAAATTAAATCAATAGGAGATTGACAATATGTTTGTACCATTTCTATCTCATGCTATGTCTACACCTGCATATAATGTGAACATCGTACAATATGACATGTATTCCTAGATATTCAATATAAAACCAATATACGATTATGAAGAGAGAGTGGTTCTACAATATACACTGTTGCATGGAGGTTATAGGCTATGCTACACTAGCGGAGTGATTTTAAATCATGGACTATATTTCTGGTTCACTTCTGTACGGTTAAGTATATCAGACACTGAATGATATTTCTATTTGACCTTAATTCGTTTTATATTACTTTTCTTTCTAAAATGCATATAAGTTATTACTTGTATCTATGCGAGTAGGCCTGATCAACACGGCCCTAGCTTATGTTAGCGGACGTGTACTGAGAACTTCGGTGCGCCCGCCTTTTCTGGCCAAGCAGCTGGGCTGAAATGTATTCCGCCGCACATATCTAGGTTGATTAATGCGAACTAATTATCTAAATCTGCGGTCGAGACACGTAAGAATTAGAACCTGCGAATGGATTAGAGGATGGTTTTATCACAGTAACGATCCGTTGAGCTTTTGGTTGGTTTAGGGGAAGGAACTATTTTGCTCGGATGGACAGAGTTCTTGGTAAAGTAGTGCTCCGTTCAGACGGAACTTCAGTTTCAGGGGTTCAGCGGTGAGTAAAACTTCCGTCTAATTTAGATCCATTTGTGAAGTAGAACGTCAAAGTCTAACGTTTTGGGAAGTTACACATGAGCGGCACATTCTTTTTAGGGTGATAGCTAAATTTATTTGATTTGAAGTTTTAATACATTTCAGAAAATAGTAAAGTAGTTGTTAGCCGATTTACCAGGTGGCGGCACTAGCTTGCGGTTCAAAATGGTAACCTTACTTACCACCAGATGGCAGCACATGCTGACTGAAATGGGGCTCGGTGAGTCCATATAAATGTTGTCTCGTCCCAAGACGCTTTATTCCGATTCGCTCTGCTCCTCTCCATGATCTTATCACAGTTGTGGATTCCGCAACAAATATAAATGTAGCCATATAGTGGCACTTATTTGGCCAGTAATTCATGTCTTGTGAGTAATTCATGAAATTTACCGACTTAATGGTTATTCCTCACGCCCTTTTCTTATTTTGTTTACCTATAAACGATCTAAACCATCCTTATTAACCACGTGATCTTAGTCTGTGCAACCACGTGATATTAATAATATATGCACGTGGTCTTAACCGGCCACGTGGAAATATTTACATATTATCTACCCTGGATTTGTAGGTTATAATTACTTATAGGTTATAATTACTTATAGATTATAATATACTTATAGGCACGTGGTCTCAACCGGCCACGTGGTACTGTATTTATTTACGTTATCTACCCTGGATAATATTCACATGTATGCACGTGGTCTATACTCTACCCTGGATTTGTGGGTTCTAATTAACCACGTGGTCTTACTTTATCTGACCACGTGGGATTATATCCTTTCTACCCTGTATATTTCTTTACGCTATCCACGTGGTCTCACCTTACCATGTGACGGGTTATTTTCTTATCTGACCACATTGTCGTACTTGAATTAGAGCAGCTCTGTCACATGGTAACATTATGCTCATGCTTACATATTATTTACACAACGAACACATTATTGGGCCCTTGCGTTAGCAGAGCATATAAGTTAAATGCCGCTGCGTTTAAGAACACTATGAACATGTAGGGAGCACTATTAAATATGCTTTATCGCGTCCCGAGATGTAGCTTTTGGATTTTTGGCTTTGTTTCTTTAATGGTTAATGTTCACACTTGTTCCTTTTATAAATACTTGTTGGTCAAAAATGTACACGTGTTCATTAATTACCTTGCTACAACGTACACATGTTCAATATATGAAATACCTGTTTGATAAGATATAAGACTTCACTAATAAACGTCTATATATACTCTGACCCTGTGTCTAACCTGAAGGTACAACGGGACCTATAAATCTCTCATTTAGGCCCTTTTTCATGGGCCAACAGGCCACGACACGGAGTTTAAGAGTCTCATGCCCCACCGACTGAACTAGCCGGGCACAAGCAGCAGAGCTGCCACAAAGGCAATTAGGTAAGTATTTCCTGATTTAATACGTTTTCTGCGTGGAATATTGCGTGTAAAATTTCCACTGAACTAGGAATGAAAATAATACACTTCTGTAAATATACAAATATACAAAAATATATACTATGTTTAAATACTTTAACAAATGCTACACACACTGTAAATGATACGAGTATGGGAAAGTAATAAATGATAAATTGTTCCTACCTGAAAAATGTACAGGAACACGTTCGGTTTACGGCATGGAAGGAGCTGGTCTGAGGCTTCGAAGCGGGCCCCAGAGTAGTCATTACTCTGGGGTCTCGCTTCGGTGCTCCCACCATACAACGTGTCCTGACGGCAGGAACCGGCCACAAAAGACCCGGTTTTGAGCTGGGGGTCGGGATTTCCAGCTTGTATCACTACGGATGGCTCTGTGGTTACCCGGTCACATGACACCCTACTCAGATAATGCTACATATAATAGCCTGTATATTTATAGCCTTGCCACTGAGTGAAGCATTACTGAATTATTTTTGGGTATTTAGCGGAATATTTTTATAAAGTTTATAAAAAATGATTTTTCCTTAGCTATCACTTTATTTCTCGTTACATAAGTAATACCTGGACTTGAGTACTTGAGTACTCCTTTCAGCCCTAGAGCTTTTGTATCAAATTTTTAGCAATTCAGGTGGGTACTTCTGAGCCCCATAGCTCAGAGGATATGGGAAACAGAGACCTAATTTCAGGTTTCCAAAGAGATTTTTTATGGGCCACCCAGCATGTCAGGTAAGTAGATAACCAGGTCCAGCAGTTATGATTTGTGATTGATTAATGTACAGACGAAGGGACGTCAGACAAAGAGTGACCGCTATAGCTCAGATGACTTTCAGTCAGCTAAGCTAAAAAACTCCTGAAAAAACACTACCGAAACAAAACAGACTTTCCTTTATAATGTCATTTATTCTCATCAGACTACAATCTGACTATGGCAAGAATGGAATAAGCTGAAAAATATTTACCATTAATTGGCATTTGTTTTTTGTAAGAACTTCAAGCAAAGCAATGTATTATTTCACTCCAGTTAATTATGCATTTTTCCTGGTTGTGATTTTGGTAAACACAATTTTTTTTCAGCTGTTTTTGTCTGTTAAAAAATTCTAACATGAAAAACCAAGTGGACAGGAATAGTGAAACCAAGTACAGTTATTCACATTGGTTGAAACAGATTTACAGTCCAATAAATGACAAAGTATATCTCTTATATAAAACAAACTAAATCAAGATTATATTACCTCAAACAGATTTCCAACAGAGTCAAAGAGATTTGAGGCGGTTCGTTTGATCTCTTCAATTGGTGTTTCCTCTGCTAAGTCAAACAGTGTGTTGGCCATATCCTTCAAGGACTTGGACAATGTTTTCTGGATCCAAACAATACAACAGTTATTCAACAGGTCCAATAAAAGTAAT
Source organism: Sipunculus nudus (assembly GCA_026874595.1). Lineage (NCBI taxonomy): Eukaryota > Metazoa > Annelida > Sipuncula > Golfingiida > Sipunculidae > Sipunculus > Sipunculus nudus. The sequence continues at coordinate 74,438,307 of CM049307.1, read as the reverse complement.
CCTGTCAGCTTGTTTCAACAACTCAGGAACTATCAGGCTTCGTTTTCACCTTAAGAAGGGGGTTAACAACTGAAAACTGGTGGCAAGAAAAATACCACCAGCAGGTCTAATCAGATGTTATTTTTACATGCCTTTTAGATTTCATATTTTATTCATACAGACTGTAAGCTTGTATCAAGTAAATTAACCCCTGGCAAGTCTAACCTGATATATTATTTTTCATGCCTTTTGGATTTCAAATTTTATTCATACAGACTGTCAGCTTGTAGCAAGAAAAATACCCCCATCAGGTTTAATCTGATATGGGTTTTTTTTCATGCTTTTTGGATTTCATATATTATTTGTGCAGATTCCTAGGAAGAATCAAGATGTCCTAACTTGACATTAACACACTGTACTGAGATTTTGCATTTTGACTAAGGACCTTAACCTCTCGGCTACATCCTACACACTTCCCTGCTTTAACTTACCTGTGCCTTACGAGTCATTTCCTCGGCTGGTGCAGTCAGGACACCGATGGTGCTGGCACACAGCTGAATGGAGGCTATATCAGGTTTTGTCAAATTGGCCAATGCCTCAGCCATCTCCTCACGATACTGTAAGCCATTACATCAAGTAATACAATGAGAAGTGTGAATGTTCAGTATTCAAATGTACTGAGCCAACTTTCATCTTGTTCCATTTAGTATCTTCTTTACATAGAGTTAAATATTTGAATATACTAAATGACCTGCTGAAATTAATTCCACCACAAATATTTATAAATATATAATAATAATTAAAAGAGAAAGCTGGTTTGAAGTCATCTGGGAAGTGTTAAAGATTATAATTTGTTCAATATAATACTGATATATTGTAAGCTATCCCATCCACCCTTTCATCCCTGGTGGACTAACCCTCTAGCACCCCTATAAGAAGTAGGCAGGCCCAATGGATCCACCAATCAAACTTCTTCCTAGCTCTTCTAACCCAAGCGTTCAGGGTAGTGCTCTGACAAGGCCCACCCAATGTCACTCAGGCAAGTCTGTTAAATTATATTTTGTAACTGTGGTCCCAGTGCAATGCGTAGATGGATAAAGTCTAATGCTGGTTAAGCTTTGTAGCCACAGTGACTCCATTTCTTTAGCTAATGTGCTGCCCCTAGGGCTGGTTTTATGATCAGTTTTGGCTTTATAATAACAGTCAATACAAATTAAGACCTTTGGGCCACTTTGGTGAATTAGATCTAAATTGCTGTGTTGTATGTATGTTTCATTTCATTTGTGGGAGGAATCGTAATATAGATCAAATATCCTGTAAACCCAGTTGTTATATCTACATTTAAATTTTGAGGCTTATTGCCAAATGTTTGTGTGTGTGTGCGTGCTGCGCTTACCCTGGATCTTGTGTCCCTCACTTGTTCTATTGCTTCTTCCTTCTCTTCAGCTGTCATGTTAAGACCTGACCCAGTCTTCAATAATAAACATTTAAAAAAAAACAGATTATAACGTACTTTTGGAAGCTGAAGACACTTTGCAGAGTTTGCATCACTATCATCTTTCCTGATTTTATCCTGTCACTAATCTGTCTTCCACTTTGAAAGTGTCCGATCTGCTTTAACAACAAATCCTTTTTCACTAAATTTGAGAATGTTGCAAAACAAAAAAGTCAGTTTCAAAAGCTAAAACATATTTACCTTTTAGGTAGGTAGGATATTCCATTTTGACATATACTGTGGTTTTATTTTAGCAATATTCGCTAATGCGATTATAATAATTGCGAATATGAAACCTTCAGGAATAAGCTGCCCTTTTATTGAGGATGAATAAGAGTTTATGATGCATCTGCACATATTGGTTAGTTATCACACCTCTAAAAACATGGTTTGTAAATCAACACTTAATCTGTGGATGGTATCGCAACCTTCTCATGCAAACACGTAATGATAATTGTCAAAACATCGATTATGAGACAAGTTATAATACAATGATTATAACGGTAATGAGTGAGGTATTGTGGGTTTAATTTTTATTTTATAATAAATGTAAATATTATTGATTCTGGTGCAATTGGGAAATTTAAACACTCGCAAAACATTAAAAAAAAGAAAAAATCGCTAAATTTCAGCCTTACGAATTTGAAGCCAACCACAGTATACATTCCTCCTCACCACAGGTAGACTTATCCATTAAAATGGGTTAGTTATGATAAAGTGGGCTGGTTCACCAGATGGGTTAGGGTCCGGATGGGCAACTGTTTAGCTATAACAAGCCTCTGCCTTTTGACAGTGCTAGGCAAGTCACTTAGTCTCTTTGCCTTCTGTATGCCTTAGATACAGCAGCCAATCTCTAGTTGTAGATGATTTACTTGTGAGGGAGATAAACTTGTATTTAAGGCAAATTATTCAGTTTAGCTTAGTGGAATGGTAGGTAAATGGACCGGCAATATGTCATGATTTGGCTTATTGATAACATTAATTGCCAATTGTGACAGATATTTCAGCCCTTTTTTCAAGTAAATTCTGTGTACTACCTGAGTTTCATTTGAACAATAAAAAGGTCTGCACAGATAGACAAGGTAAAAATCAGAAAAGAGTCTCCCTTACCACAACAGTATTCTGCTTGTTGGTGTAGCGTGGTCCATATCCAATGCTGCTGGTGTCTCTGACTACGTCAGTATCAAAATAAGCTTAAAAAAACAATTTAGAGTAATTAATAAATACAATCATGGTTATTATTCAGAATGACATATCATTTAATGGTACAGCTCAAAAGACATGAGTATACGTTGCACAGTGGACAAGAAAACGGCATCATATGAAATACTGAAATAGCTGTTTAGCAAAAATCAACTTTTTTATATTATCTAATGGCAATACACAAAAGTTTAAGACAGTAAATAAATTTCTGATATAATTTTAAAATATAATTTCTAATGCGATAGGTCCTATTCATTATAAAGACTTTCATCATGAAGAAAAGCAAAAACCATTAACATAACCTTAAACAAGTTACAGAAATAAGAATACCCAAAATTTTCATTTTCCAAAATTAGTTTTAAAATTGTAGTACCAACTTTAAGATCAAAGTTTAATCCATTTTCTATGCTAATGCTTGCGAATGCATGTACTTAAGATACAAAACAGTATACAACAATTTGAATTTAACTTGTATCAATAACAAGTTGAACTGCTGGTATAAAATTAAAGAGTTTAATATATTATTAACTGCTTTCAAGAAATCATCAAGTAAAAAATAAAAGAAATTTGTATGAAAAACAGTAATCCTAGGCTTTAAATATTTAGAGAAAGCTTAATATTGTTGAGTAATATCAAGAAAATATTTATTATCTGTATCAAATACAAAATAGAAGATACTTCTACGGAAATAAGTATTTGAGACCAAAAAAAAGTCTATAAAAAATCAAAGAAACTTAATATATTGTTAAGTGAAATCTTAATATATTTTTGATATAAAGAAATTATTTATTATCTGTATCAATTACAAAATAGAATATACTTCAATGAAAAAAGTATTTGAGATTTAAAACAGTAAGCAAAGTTCATAAAAAATTACAGACACTTAATATATTGTTAGGTTATATCAAAAATACATTTCTAGGAATCAATCACAAAAAATTTATGAAAATTGTTTAAAAAAAGTCAATCCACTATAAAAACGGTAAAAGGAAAACCTGATAAAAACACATGGCAGCGTTTACATTCAACCAGCAAAATACATGGATAATGAGATGTATAAAGCAAGCAATTTATTTCTGTTGGACTTTTTTTTATGCAAATTACTTCTCTTTTCGTTGCTTTACACTGATCTAACGGCTCATTTTGAAAAGCTTACAATGCCAATGTCAATCTGATTTTTCCCATCCATTGTTGATGGGCCTCTGTCATTTTAAGTGAGCCCCGACTATCCTGCTAAAACTTGACAAAACAACCTGTGAGCTCAACTGGATCAACCAGCTAACTGGTCTTTAACCTTTTGACCCCAACATCATTAGGGATTTCTCAATTACATGAATTATATATATATATATATATATATATATATATATATATATATATATACACACACACACACAATATGGTGAGGGGTTGCTGACTTATGAACAGTTGACCAAAATCTTTAAACTGAGTTGGCTTGGGACCTGTACAAATTTTGATTGTTAAGTGTTAATTTCCTGCCCAGAAGTTAAAATATGGGATATTCTTAATGACTGTGGGTATTGTCACAGTTCCTCAGTGTACTAAGTTTAACTGAAATATCTTCATTAGCAATAAGCCTAACAAAAAAACTTTAACTTAACTACTTCATGAACACCTGTGGCCTGTGACCTAGTCTGTTGGCCCAAAAATCCATAGGCAGGATTCCTTACCTCCTATACAATACATATATGATAGGGTACAATAGGGTAAGTGGTTGCTGAGCTGTCTACAGGTGATGCCAACAATGCCAGGGGTACATTAAAAGCTCTCCTGAACTTATAAACTAAAAATAGTATAATGGACTGTTCACCTGTCTGACCAATAAATATTTTGTTTTCATGATTTGCAAATATCACAAATATGATACCTTAGCAGAGCTTCCTACCCTAACAGAAAGGGCAGGAAGGTTTGCCTGTTGGTAACTATTAGGGCATGAAGCACTCCTTGAAGCCTTTGCAAACTAATACAGTATTTGAATAAAAACATGTAGTTTTTTCACACAGGATTCCCATTCAAAACATAAGTGCAAATTTCAGGACCCCTCAAGGACCTGCAAGGATCATGTCAGGAGTGGATCCAGGGGGAGGGTCCAGAAATAAATTTATATATTAATATTAGCCAAAAAATCTAAGTCTCAAAGGGTTAACTGGGATCACTCAAGACAATCACATGACAACAATTCAGGGACTGGGAGAGCATGTAATTTACGAGAAACTACTGGGAACAAGATTATGAATTTCTCATTATTTTACTAAAATTTAAGGAAATTTATATTTTTCAATCCTGCAATTTTAAATTCTTGGATTTCATGGGTTTTGATCTGTATGAAACCTAATTAGTACAAAAAGTGGAGGTGGTTTATATTTTTAAATGTCTCAATAACATTTCTTCTAAAACTGGTGCAGCTCAAACCAGAATGTAAACGCAATGCCATGCTAATGAAAAAGCAAAAACCCACTTCAACCTTCAAATCTGGTGCAAAAATGTGCATAAAAACCCTGTCAAACCATGAAGTCACCCAAGGGGAAAAAGTATCAAAAACACAGCAAAATCACCTTGGGTAGGATCACTGATCAAACTGTTAAGTTTAAAAACATGCTAAAGACAAGCAAAAACCAGATATATAAAACTGGAGGAATTATATAACCTACTGAGCCATGATTATTACAATCCATTAAGCATTCACTGTATTTACATGCATTGCACTTGTTTTTATGATACTAATTTCAACAGAAGTATGCTGCAATAAAAGCTTGAAGTGTTTTATATCGAAATGTTTGTCAAAAGTTCCACAACTGAAAAGTTATATAATGTCCATTAAGTGAGACTTGCGCAGATGATAAAAATTACTCAGTGTTAATCATTTATCATAATCCCTTTCTCACTTTCATTTGTTTGTCATTTTAGACATTTTCTGAAATGTAACCTCTTGGTTAACAGTCACATAAGAAAATGAATTAACCATACAGTATGACTCTGTTAGTATATATTTAATCATCTCCTCTATTTTCCTTTTGATTCTGAGAGGCTGAATACTGTTTGCATAAAAATCTAACATTTATGAGCCGTCTACTGGTATAAAGTAATTATGAGAAGATATTATAAGAATATAATCAATATAAATTTTGACTGCCAATCAGAGTATCACAATATAATTGAACTATTTTTTTCTGTGACACTGAAAAAAATCCTGTTTTTATCAAAATATAATCTACAACATATTAGTAGATAGTCCCCAATTTTTTTTGTCCTGTTATCACCATTTTTTTATATGGCTAAAAATGTACAGAGGTAATATATCAGAGTATGGTCAATAAAACATTTATGATAAGATTTCTTGGGGAGTTGTATGTACCAAAATGAGACTGCTCTTGAATTATTTACACTTTAATCGATGACATATTCATTTAATAAATACTGCCAGCTGCTGCCAGTTTTCACTTTATGCATATGAAGTATGTAGCAAAATGTATGCAAAAAAGGAAACATGAAGCATTATTCCAAATATGTATAGATATAAGTAATTCAAAAATTTTTGAAGATCTGGACCATAATCAAACCACAAATCAGTATAAACCACACCTCACCAACCTTCCTGGCGCCTCTTTCATCATCTCTGTAAACTAACATTTATCACATCCTGACATGGGAGCCCGACACAGCAATTTGTATTTTCTCCTGCTAATTATTATGTAGTAGCTAAGAGCATCATTTCATCCTTAATATAAAATTTCTGAGGACAAATGATTCATTACTGGTTTGTTAATATATTATCTGGATTATTAGTGTCAGGAATGCCAAAACATTGACAACGAATATATATATACATGTACCTCATGAAAATGTTAACTATTTGAGAGTAAAACTTGTACAACCCTAGAGGTCTGGAGTACAAGTTCAGTTAGCCCTTATCCAATCTCCACAAGGTACTGTGTAATTCTGATATTTTTCTCCAGTAATGTAAGTTTTTACTTGAAAGAATGAATGGGTACAGAGAAAAATAATAACATTTTACGAAATTTTTTAAAATAATTTCTGAATTACATTAATGACTTTGATAAAATCCATAACAAACAAAGTACTGTGTCAGTAAAAACTGCTAAAAATTGATTATCATGATAACAAAATGAACCTTATCTGATAGTCACCTGCCAACACTAAACATCTAAAGGAATTGGGCATGTAGTTCTCTCTTTTTAAATAAGTCCTTCAGCATAGAGCTCAGCGATTAACTTGATGTAATAACGCCAATGACCCAAATGCAAGTCATCTGATCCATAATTCTATTTAAATGATATTTGATACACAATTTAAGTTATACAGCACTAAAATCAAATACCTTACAATCTCTACAAACCTCACATTTTCATACGGTTATTATAGAAATGTTAAAATGTTCAAGTTTTGCGATGATTTGTCTGAAAAGTTTACAAAAGTTACTAAGGGTAACTTCAGCTAGACCTGCTGATTTACCTGACAAAATGATTTTAGCAGGTTCATGGATATTTGATATTACACCTTGAGATTGCATTATATTGGAGATTCAGTGTTGGCAGGTTTAGATCTTAGAGAAGAAACGTGCACAGTGCAGTGCAGGGATAAGCACCTTCTTGGCTGTTCTTACGAGCAGTGTTAAGTACAGTCGCCATCTTGAGGTACTCCAGATTAGTTTTGAGAATATCACCCTGGGCTGCCACCTTCGCAATATCATTCTGGTCTGTGCTCAAAATAGCATCCATTTCTTTCTTCAGGGATGCTTGGCTGGGTTCTGTGGCCTGAAGAAAAAAAAAGTATCAGTAATATATTCCTGGATCACAGTTTCTTGAGGGAACCAGAACACCAAGGATGTAGTGCTCATCTGGCACCCAAAACAACATAAAATTTTCACCAAGTGCATGCAATGAACTTTAAAATTGGTCAACAAATAAAGAAGCATGTTTTTAATATGATTTTGAAAAAGGTTTGCATAAACTTTTAAAAATTCTGGGTAAAGTTTCAAAGGACAATCCTTAACCCCAATCTGATAAAACAAGCAGATTTAAAATTGGTTAAGAAATAAGGAAAAAGAAAATTGTTTTACACATTTGAAGAAAAGCCCTACCAGATAAAACTAAAAAAAACTAAAATAGGTCATGAAATGAAGTGGAACATTTTTTTTAAATTTTGAAAACATTTTGCAATAGGTTGCATAATGAATTTCCAAAATCTGTATAGAAATGTTAATGCCCTCACCTAGCCCTATCTGATATAATAAAAAAATAAAAATCTGCCAAGAAATAAAGAACTTTAGAAGAACCTAGCATATATTGTGAATTGTGTCCAGACACCGGACGGACGCAGGATGGCCTGCCACCAGAAGCCACATCCCCATGGCTTCAGCACATCAGAGGTATGGTTGGACCAGCAAAGTATACCGTGCCGTATTTCCTCGATCAGACGCTCGGCCTTGAGTAGTCGCCTGCCTAATGCCTCGGTCACAACCCGCAGCGGCCACCGCACACCGTAGATCACCGTTCGATTTGTTACACCGCAGGAATACTTATGCGGCCGACATGCGGCAACGGCAAGGTATCTTCCTCATTCTCACGGCCTTCGCACGGTAAAGTAGGCCTAAGCTGACCCTGCGACAGCCGCAGGTACGCAGTGCGTCTCTCGGGTAGCCGAGTAGTCATTAAAAATCGCACGGGCATCCTAGTCTAATTTACGGGGCCCGTACGGAGGCCGTAGGTGGCTGCCTGACGCACGGCCGCCGCATCAACTTAAGCGCTTGCGCTAATGTTACGTTCGTTGCGGAGTCCATGCGGCCTTTGAAAAACGCACGGTTGCCGTGTATCTACCGCACAGAATAGCCCAAAACACTCGCCGACCGGTGACCGTATCCCGGTTGTGACCGAGGCTTTATTTAGTGGCCGGGGCAAAAGTCTCCGTTAAAAAAAAACAAACAAAAAAAAAACGCCGGCCTGAAATAGACGACAGTCTTATTTAGAGGTGAATGTTAGAGTAGTTTCCATGTTTGCCAACAGATGTCTTTGCCCGTCACTTTAATGTGTGCATTTACACATCTTTTCGTATGTATATCCTATTTGTTACATATAAGGGACACAAAATAATCCCGACTCGTCATTTTTTATTAGAGCTAATCACCGATCCTTGTAAACACTACACAAATACCATATGTCAGCAGTGAGGAAGTTATCACTCCGGCCATTGCCACCACTGCTGTCAAGCTAAATCGCGCAGCTTGCTTTCAATTTTGAAGCGCTTTTAACCCTTTACTGTTTACATTTATTTTAGATTTCCGACAAATTCTGACACTATTTATATTAACTCTAACAGCCATATCTTTTCAAGCTTTTTTTGTATCCTTATCAAATTTTCAACAGTTCCATCTAAGAGGGTTTGCTGAAGATTATTGAAAATCATTGAAACTTAGAAATAATATGCAATATTTTTGTCATGAAAGAATCTATACATATCATGGCATTCTAGTGGCCCATTTTGAGTGCTCTTTAGTGGCTTGTAAACAGTAAAGGGTTAAGTGTAGCCACAAAGGGTGACTAAACTGTTAGATACATATCATTGTACATTATCAACAGTCGGACCATCAGCGGTCATGAGATGTTTGATCGTTGAAGGCGGCCAATTTAATTGCATGCGTCCCCAGTGTTACAAAAATCACGCTTCCGAGATAATCTTAAAAGTTATAAATAGTATTTACTCTTGTCAATAAACAATGCATTCGGTGGAATATTCCCGGCAGTACACGTCACATACCTGTACAAACCAGGTCTGAAACGCTTCAATATGCTGTGTCAAGCTGAATCTGTTAAAAACTAGGAGGAAAGTTTCATGAAAACAAATTACGCAGTGCTCTTATACGTACCAACCCCCGTATACCCACCTATGGAACCAATGATGCCAATTGTTCGTGGTGCATAGTTAACGGAAAAGCCACACCGTGTTCAGTGGGGAAAAAATGTTACCAACTGTACGCGGTGTAAAATAAACGGAAAAGCCTCATGGAACATATATAAATGTACCTGGTTTTGAGAGGCCTGCGTGGACAGATTCTTTTGGACTGTGCACAATCTCTCGCTGTTATTTCTCGCGCGATTGTTGAGATTGCGCGTGTCCCCTATCCACATGCCTTCTAAGGATATTTCATATACACAATCCATTTACGGGAGGTGTTTTAAATTGCGACCCTGAGTAGTTAGCGGTAGGGTTTATTGTTTCGACGAGTTCTTTTGTGCTTTTGGCTGATGAGCCGGATATTGTATTTTTTTAATAAATATATATACCTTTATTAAAAGTCAGTTTTGTTTGGGAACCCGGGTCTAACAAGGTCTGAAAAAAATGAACGCCCGGGCATTTGATTAAGGAAATAGGGTAGACTGTTGGGGAACGGCATGCTTAGTTCACCGAACAGTGTGTATGAAATTACTACTAGGATAGACAGGGGAAAATGAACGCTTTATTTCCCAGTCCGTTAAAAAAATAAACATCATTAGGTTTACTGATATTATATTTATTGAGAGGCAATAAGTTTTATTCTGTGGTTATATCTATAAAGTCAAATTTTCATTATTATCAGTTATTATGTTCAAATGGCTTGAATGTCTGGCAATCTCAGCAAGTCAGTTAAAAAAATAAACACCTGACAGTTCACAATATGGGCGTTTACAATTGGATATATCAGTCTTAGGCTTGGTTGATCTCGGGATGTAAAGGTCATTGCACGGGTGACCCAGAATTATAACTTCCCCTACACGGCTTCAAAGGTCAGCTTGTACACTGCGATCAGCTGCACATGCAATGGTATTCATGACGTGTCTTTATTGAGGCAAACTTGAATGTTAACGTAACTTGAAAGAATTAACGAATGTAGAACCTCGGGTATTTCATGACACGCATACCCCTAAATATTAAACGGGAAGAAAGTGTTATACATAAGACTCTACCTGATATTTCCGGTTTATATATAGGATTGTCATTCGATTTCCTAGTACAAGTCGCTACTTCTGCAAGGAATTTACGGTACATCAATGGCTAGCATTTAAGCTTAACTTCAAAGATAAATAATACTGTAACTGTACTGTAAAGTCAGATATAATAAATTTTTACACAGTACTACTAAAAATTACTTTCACTATCCGCACTACTTCTCACCGAGAAAACTGAGGTTTAATACAGCGGGACTCATTAAACAAACTAGATGTGTCGGAACGATACGAATGCCCCCGCCTGGGGCAAATTAGAAACATTTGTTAAATTTTGTAAATTTTTTTAAGTTCAGGAGGTGTTGTATGGTAAAAAGTAGGTCAACAGGGGCAAAATGCAAACTCGATCTGTAACTGGTCATTATCTGCCCACACACCAAAAATCAGGCCAATAACTGTAGGCATTGCGATAAAAAGTCCGTACATGTGTATTTGTCATGAAAATTTCTATTTTTCATGAAATTTTCTAAGTTAAGGAGCCATAAAAACGGTCAAAAGTAGGTCAACCCGGACGAAACGCGAACTCGATCTGTAACTGGTCATTATCTGCCCACACACCAAAAATCAATATCTGCAGGCATTGCGAAAAAAAAGTCCGTACAACTGTTTCATTTCGGAATGACGGAAGGACGGTAGGACGGACATGGGTAAAACTATATGCCCCGGCCACTTTGTGGCGGGGCCATAAATATGGACACAGGTATATATGTATTCCACAGCCGTGGACTGCACATAAATCTGTTCTGTAAATGACATACGCACTTACACTAAATTTCATCTTCTGCTTGCGTTATATTTCCTAAAGGTTCAGGTGAACCATTCTCCAAAGCAAGCTTTGCACTCAGTGACCGAAAGCAGATTTGACACAACAAAAGCACTGTCTAGGGCCCAGAGCCGTGTTAGCCATGCACGCAAATGGGCTGGCTTGGATAAAGACACAGCTGACTGTTTCGTGGCTCGACTCGGCTTGCAAAATGCCGGCTGGCTTAACCCGATCTGAAAGTCTATTTATTTGACGATGTTACAAAGCTTCGATTTTTTAAAACAAGTTATCTATTTTACCGTACGTGTGATATATTGCATCCGTTATACATTTAAAAAGTTAGTGATTATATATTGAATTTTGGTGGTTTCAAATGGTGATTTCAAATTTTAAAATGTAAAAGATTTATCTTTTCGTATAATTTTTTTTCTCAAGCCAAACTGAGCTGCAAAAATCGGATCACATTGGCTTAATAAAATATCGCCGGCGCCTCTTGATAAACTAGGCTCGGCCCAGCTTGATCGTAACTTGGCTGGCGATGGCGCAATATGCGGCGACGCCGGGCTCTTGCACTGTCTGACTTTTACGAAATGTCGCGGTAACGACGGATCGCGTGTACAACAGACCTCCCCCGCGAGTACTCAGTACAGGCAGCAGCAAATAAAACCTCGGGGCTGGGATACATAAAAATGATTCAATATAACTATATACATAATGTATAATAAAACAATTAAGATACATGTATACATAACTGTGGAATATACAGGCATTTTCCTGGCTTTCAAAACTGCGCTTTCTCTGTATAACTTTATGGGCAGTAATATCGCCCTTAAAATTACACATACATTTTCCCATTTTTTCTTACTCTTTTCCGTCACCCAACAGCTTTACCTATCATTAATAGCTTTATGTCAAATGTCTTGGGATACTAAAGCATTTCTGATGCTAGATATTTCTAGTTTAAACCCACAGCTTAACTTATATACTTGATACACTTACTTTAACCTCAGCAATGGTAACTTCAGTAGCAGCCCCTCTTTCATCAACAATTCGCGCCATCAGGGTCATGTTGAAATCGTCGTAAAACGGTCCCAGTGGAAGGACAGTATTAATGGAATTATCCACTCCAAAAGACAGATGTCGTTCCATCGGTTCATCTTTATACTTAGCTGTGTGAATAAATACACAATAAAGGTTAAAAGAAATATCAAACAGTACATTTATTAATCCTACGAGCTTATCCTACCCCTTTATTATTCCTTACTTGAAGACTTGTATCACTTAAATACAACATATGGCGCTTTAATATACCGGTATTGAAAACGAGGAAAACTATTTTGATATCAATTAAATAGATACACACCCATGACAGGTGAACATTATGTTGCCATTAATTAGCAATAGATAAGACAAAAGTCTATTTCAACCCCTATTTTCCACAGAATTCATTAAAAGAATCAAATCATGTTTGTTCTGCCTTGATACATAGTCGTTGTTGAAGACAGGAGGTGCTGCGACAGCCACTTCGAAAAAAGTATTTTGAAATATCTCTGATTTATGGGCAAATAAGTAAAATGATTCCCCTTCATTATGCATCACTCTTAACAATTAAAGACCAACAACTTGCATATCCGATGTGTGGCCACAGAGGAGTTCCATGCAAAAGTCCAGCGTGACAACCATCTATTATAATATAGTACCATTGCTCTGGAGACATACAGTAAAACAAGCTGGCAAAAGGACAACACTCTCTATCACTCTCTGGGGCTGCTGGATGGCCAGAGATACAATTGTGGTTGAGACTTTGTGCAAGCCTTGCTACACCTTTTCAGTCATAGCAGTAAAATACCTTGGATTGTTGAAATTAAGAAAAGTTCAACACGTGTGTAAAAGGTGAGGTTTCAGGTTAGGAAGAAACAAAGTTTGACTTGATTCTCATTTAATTTGTGGATGAGATCTGTCTGTTTGTACATCTCTCTCTCTGGGCAAACAAAGTACTGCTGCTGTCTGGTGGAGGAACTTTGTACTATTAGGCAATTGAGTCTGTGGTTAAAGGGTGAATAGCTTCTCAAATTTTGGGGAAGAAATACACCGAACTGAACAGTGAAGTTTTATAAAATGAACTTGAATTTAACTGGAAAATCTGAACTGACCCAAGCTGTGTGTCAAGTATTTTACCAGAGCTCACCATAGAACTGATACATGGCTATACCATCCATGTCAACCCAGCCATGACAGCGCAGGTTCCAAATGTCCTTATAGGCTACTCCCACGGTGGAGTTAACGGTACAGTTACCGCCCTCTGGTGCCTTGTTCACCGCCAAATTCATGTAGGCCTCTCCGACAGGGTACCCAGGCTTTGTTGCTGTCAACCGAACACGGTACCAATCTCTCTTGAACACAGACCTGGCGAATGTTACCTTGGTTGAGCGCAATGCTGTGAAGTCAAAAAAATTCACAAATTAATTTCATTTACTATATACACAGAATACATCCCAGTTCCTGGTTATTCACAGAAACACTCTGTCCCATATGAAAATTGTAAAGTCATCACTTGATATTCTTTGTATGAGTTTTCTTCCGATAGTTAATGATGTACGTGTATGAATAATCAGGGTGATTATACATGCTATTTTGTATATTTTTTAAGAACTCTGACTGTAGCTCAATTTGATCTGGCATGCTCTCAAGATAATTATATTTGTAATAACATTACTTTATAACACAGCACTGCAGCATGGAGTTTATAACATTGAGACTGGTAAACTCTTACCTTAACCAGTTCTATATTGACAAGCTTAAAGTATTACTCTTTATGGTGATAAAAGCATGGATGACTGACAGATAAAATCCACAAGCTTTCCATTAAGAAACATTTATTGTTTGTCATTACATTTGACGCCTGTACTGAACCGTTTCAAACTACCGGTACCTTGTTTTGAAATACATTGCTGAAAATGGGGGATGTTTATCTGGTATTTTCACTTTTAGAGAGATGGACTGGACGGCACTACACTAGCACTATGTAAGCTCTGCATAAGCAACTGTACCAGGGACACCACAATGAAGCGATATTTAAAAGAGATATCTAAATCGGTCCTTTCGCAGCTGTCATGGTTTATATCATCAGTCATAAAAATATTGAATGTCATATCTATATCTAATCTTCATTTTGATACTAGACATAGGCCTTGCCTTGGCATGTACCCGAGGAAAATGAAATTATCTGGGCATTTACCAAAGGAATAAAGTCGACGGACCGCTCACTTTCAATTTTCCCTGTATGATTATTATTTGTTGAATTAACGATGCATAAATTAAGAGTGATTGCATAAATGGTTGTCTGTGATCAAAGGGAGCTGCTACCCGGTTTCCATTGAAATGATTTCTGTATTATTGTACTGACGGCAATGTCCATTGTACTTGCAGTTAGTTGTTTTCATGAAATTACTTAAAAAATGATTATGTGGGAATCAGCAAGTACACATTGATAAGACCCGAGTTAATGTTCCAGCAATTTGTCAAGATTACAAACCAGCTTCTGTGGTCATGGGGCAGAGCACTGGGCTCAAGCCGGGAGATTGTGAGTTTGAATCATAGTTGAATCATTGAGATTTTTTACGGTTCCAATCCAGCGTGCCAGTGAGTGATCTGCAGGCTCAATGGGAAAGCTGTGCCAAACGGCCATGTTTCACTCACAAATGAGTGTGCCTTTTGGGGGTTCCTCGGTGCAATCGGGTTAATTACACACCCAGGGCCCACAGGTACAATAGTCACCGGGCCTGTTAATCCCCAGGATATAAAATAAGAAAAAGTGTATGCTATTGTCCTGTCATGTAGTCCGAAGCCAAATGTAGTCTGCATTTGTACATGTATATATTTATAAGTTAAGCTAGCATATCCAATACAAGGCGTTTACCTCCAACAAACAAATCATTAATTAAAAAAGCTCAGCTCCTGAGCTCAAGGTGATCACTCTTTTAATTTTTACCTCCAAGGTTGAATGATATATTTTTTCCTGTAGAAACACTGTGACAAGCATATATGATATAACGTAATGAAATACAGATACACTGCACAAGCATTCACAATCTCACAAAACCTGCACTTGTTTTCTTAAATAACTGACAACATGCTATACATCACATATGCACTGTCCGAGCAGATAATTGACTCTACAAGGCATATTAATATAACTAGGTATAGTCCACAGAAGCTCACAATCTCACAAAACCTCAACATCTGATGTAGCATCATGATAACTTACCATCAATTCCTGTGAAAATGAGCAAAACTCAATTGTTAATACATGCATAAACAAACAAGCACTTAATGAAACTCGCGCGCCATCATTGCTGGGGGATGAGGGGTATATATCCCCCAACTTTTTAGCAAGAGGGATGGTCAATTTTATCGCCTCCTGATATTCAGAAAAATAAGATTTAAATATTTAAAATGAAATATATTTAAAATTCGGTTTACAGACTCTGGTTCAATTTCTAAGTAAGTAAAAAATATTAGATATATAAACCTGGTTTAGAATTAACCTATACTGGAAACATTATACTTAATTTGATAAAACCTTTTACTTAATTGAGAACAGAAACACAGACAATAAAAGGTATATATATATATATATATATATATGTTATAAAAAGTTGTCCCAATTTTGATTACCCTCCCATGCCTGCGAGTCCCCCCCCGGCCTTGTTCATAAATTGACGCCACATAATGAAACTTATCTGCTGCATGAAGAACCTGAGGCCACACCAAAACCATGAATTACCTTGCAAATTAAATTTGAAATGCATGGATTTTAATCAGAAGTTTTCTTCAAATCCTGATATGATTTACTTAAAATAAAATTTTCAGCTTTTTTGTTTTAGTTTGAATAAAGAGAAGAAAAAAAAGTACTATGATGTCAAATGTGTATCATCAGAGGAGGTAAGAAACATAAATTGGTATAAACAGAATTACAATGGGTATATTAAAGGATTGTAAAGAACAATGTTGATACAGTACCACTGGTATAATTTTCAATGTTGGGGTATTCAATCCAGTGGTCCCAAGAGAATCCCTTGTAGTCAAGTCTCCATTCATACTGGATGTCCGCACTGCAGCCCTTCAGACACGTGGCCACCACGCCGAGTCTGTTAGATGGATTGATGTCCTGTCCATCCTCTCGCTGGTGACAGATGCTGCCGTTTTCACACCTTCAAATAAATGTGGAAATTAAACAAGTGACCCAACTGTCATGACGCTCAGCTGACTTGTGTGCTTTTTGGTATGCAAGGAGATTTACAAGGACCTACCCGGATATTATAAAAAAAAGTTTCTACATGAAGCAGTTACGATTTGTGCCTTGATAACAACTTGCCAGCCGTGATATCTGAGTACAATAAATATAAAAAAGATATGCGTAAAAATAAAGAAAATAAAGATGGCGCCACCAGTCTTCCACAGCTGAAAAGGGCTATCCAAGATAAATAAGCCTGCGAAATTTCAGAAAGATCCATACAATTATTTCTTAGATACTTTATCTAAAGTATGAATTTCGTTCATCGACAGCTGATAATAAACGTTAAAATTTCGCACTTGTGCCCCGTCTGACTGACAAGGTGATCAAAATCAGCGTTTTTTCAGCCTTTAGGTCACAATAAATAAGTCACCATGAACTTATCTTAGGATTCCATGGAGATTTGCCTAGAAGCTCCCTGGATGTACAGTTAGAAGTTCCTAGATGTTAACGGACTGACAGAAGGACGACGGACAAAGACTGATTCCTCGGACGACTTTCATGAGCTGAGCTAAAAATTATCGTTCTTCTTCTTCTTATTATTATTTCTACCGTATCTGACTTAATGAGCGGCCCTACCGTTATGATTGTCCCTAATGTTATTTTAGGTCTCTCTTTGAGAAAACTGAAAGATTTAGCCATTCTCATTTAAAATGCTTTGGCAGATCATACGGTCACGGTCATTTTTCAACCACGCTTGACGATTTTGGAGGCGTGAAATTACCGTGTTAGCTTTTCAGCAAATTACAGCTGGCATCAGACTGAATAGTTCCTAAGAAATGTTAGGATATGAATTGCCTCTTGGACTTTTCGTTTTACTGTGTCAACATAGCTCTTGTGTAACTTCGGCTGTTACAGAACAACACAGTTGTTTGAGCTGATGGAAAAGATTGGCTTAGGTCAACGGCTGTTACTTCTTAAGTGCGGCACCCCCTGGTTATATCATGATGCGTTTTATATACTTTGGAGATGACAGAAACTCTGTGAAAATACGTGTCCCCTCATAAGTCTACAGATCGACAGTGAATTTCAGTTTAAACATCGTGCTCTCACTGAAAAAATATTAATACGCTTGGCGGAAAATCTTAAAATATCATAAATAAAATTAATTTGCGTCTCTGCACTAATCGCGAGGGCAGAATTAATGCAAATATACTGTTAACATTCCGCATTCTTAAAAAGAAGTGGGCCCCTGTGTTTAAAGTTCAATGAAGCGGAACAGAAATTTCATGATTGTCGTGTCTTAAAATGTACATACGCATATTTCATTCACAAAAAAAAAAAAAAAAAAAAAAAAAAAAAAAAAACTGGTGGCGCGACCTGAAACCATTTTTGCACATTGTCCAGCTGTTCATCTGCTTTGGGTTAAAATCACTTCAATCTCTGTATTGGTTTGACTTATCCACCTGAAATTTTGCATGTTTATACATCTTAGGTATTTTTTAAGATTTTTATGACAGGTGGCGCCACTTACATTCACGTTTACGCTGCAGACAGCCAAGCTCATATCTCGGGAACCGTTTGACCAATTGAGCCAGAATTTCGCATGTATATAGATCTCACATAGCTCTTCATAATATGTAACACAGGTGGCGCCACCTATAGCCATTTTTGCATGGCGTCCATCTGTTTGTCCGCTTTTGGTTAAAATTACTCATATCTCTCCAGTGTGCGCTTTTATTCACCTGAAATTTGGCACGTTTATATATTTGGGATAGTTTTTTCATTTATATGGAAGATGGCACAACCTACATTCACGTTTATGCTGCAAACATCCATGCTAATATCTCAGGACTGGTTTGACATATAAACCTGATACTTTGCTTGTGTATAGATCTTCCTGCTGCGCCCTCATTGTATCCTCATTGTATATGTTTTTCCGCCGCCGCCACTATCGTTTCCGGAATAGAACACTGGACAGATTTTCCTGAAACTTTACATGATTGTCGGGTCACATGTAAACTGGTGCCAAAATATTTTGCGTTGACCTCTGACCTTTCCTCTCTCCAGTGCGTCCATCTGTGCGTCTGTTTTGGACACATAAACCCACAAATATCTTCGGACTCGTTTTGACCAATCAGGATAAAAATTTTGCACAAATGTTGCCCTTGGATAGCTTTATAACTAACATAAAATAGTGGCGCTACCTGCAACCATTTTTGCTCAGCGTCCATCTGTTCATCTGCCTTGGGATAAAAACACTCATATTTCCTGCAGTGTTTGGACTTATCCACCTGAAGTTTTCCATGTGTATTCATCCTGGACAGCTTTCTTGATTTTATGACAGGTGGCGCCACCTGCATTCACGTTCAGGCTGCAAATCTGTAGCGTTTAATGTATTGTAGCATATCATGACTGACTTATCGTGTATATAATATTTATGTACATGTATCTTTGATGATTCATATATTGTGTTACATATGCATACTGTATATTTTATAATCTTTGTACCAGGTATTTATATCATTTTTTAAGGTTACAGGGCCCTGTGGAAGAACAGACTGTATTACTGAACAGGCTACCCTGTATAAATATATTGAAATAAATAAATAAATAAATAAATATTTATTGCAATTGAGAAATTTTTGGACCAATAAATCACTTAGGTGAAAAATATGTACCAAATGTTCACCTTGATGATAAAATATTAGACAGCATGTTGCCTTCATCAGTTTGCCTTGATGTCATGTAACTCAAGAAACATTTTGGTCACATGACATCATGACAAGCTGATGAAGGCAACATGATGTTACTGAAAAGGTATTGATAACCGTCATCCAAAGCCTCTGATGTCAGATTTTTTTATTCACACAACTTCATGTATTTTTTTATAGAAAAATAAAAAGCAGAAAAATATTTTTCTGCCAAAAATAGGCAACAGTATATATATATCACAGGCGCTTGAATCCCTATTTATAATAAAGTCTTCATATTTCCGATGTTCTTAGAAATACTTCGACGGAATCAGGTCAAACGACCCAATAATAAAACGGTCATACCATGCTATCACTTGTATTATGACATAATACAAGTGATACCTTGTTATGACCGTTTTATTATTGGGTCGTTTAACCTGATTCCGCCGAAGTATTTCTAGGAACATTGGAGATATGAAGACTTTATTATAAATAGGGATTCAAGCGCCTGTGTATATATACATTAATAGCAATATTTTGCCTATAAAGTTTCATGACAATAAAACGGAACATGGAATGTGAATACAAACTCACGCAATAGATATGAGTGGAGGCTCCCCATGTATGATGTCCATCTGTAACACAACCTTTGCTTTTCGATCACCCTTCACAGCTTCCACCAAAAACTCATAAGTCTCATTCTCCAGCATATTTTTCGTGTTAAATGTCAGCTTTCCTCCGTTCCCCGGCACGATAACTGCACCTGGACCCTGTCGGAAACACCCTCCCTGATCAACTGTAAGGGCTGATAGCTGAGCCACTGTCAGGGGTGCACTGGCATTCACTGTTGACAAAGATCCAGTCTCATCTTTTAGGATGTTTTCGTCGATGCGACGGCAGAACCAGTTGAACTTATCAAAATTCTGTAAAAACATAACCAGCTACATTATCCAGGACTACAAAGTAATGTTAAATTGGACGAGTTAATGCATGAAACGATCGAAAAATTTGGATACTGGATGCAATTCTCCCCTAAGTCTAGCTCACCTGAGTGCCCTGATAATAAGTATTTCATTAATTGATTTCTCAGTTTTTAAGGTTTAAAAAACATTTTTTTTTATTAATTTAAAGATTATTTCGTGTATTTTTTCATATTGCATTTTACACAGTAATTTTGCTGAATGCCATTTTGGTTTATAAACTTTGATTCCCGAAACGATCGAACATTTTGGATACTGAAAGCAATTCTCCCTTAAGTGTAGCTAACCTGAGTGCCCTGATAATAAATTTTTCATTAATTGATTTCTCAGTTTTTAAGATTTGAAAAACATTATTTTATTACATTACAGGATTATTGCGTGTACTTTTACTCTTAGTACATTCAGTAAAATTATTTTGTGTAGTTTTGCTGAATGCCATTTTGGTTTATAAACTTTGATTCCCATTTAAAGAAGACAAATTTATCAGATTTAAGTTGATCAATTATAAAAAAATAAAGACATTAAAATTCCCATTGTATGATTTTCCCTTACTTGACATGTTCGCCCTAGAGCGTTGTCCTTGAAATCAGTACTCCAGTCTAAGTCTTATACTATTTACAGATGTTGCCTGATTCCAAAATTTGCTACCTATCTCAGCCCTATGTCAGAAAGTTATCTAAAGTAGTGTGTAAAAATATCCAGAGAGACAGTGATATCAGCACTTACGTAAGGAGTAAATGGGCTGTGGAAATCATCCCTCATACTTGTCATTTTTTACATTTGGGATATGCTATCTAACCTTACATAAATACGCCCCTCTTTGACTTCAAATGGACTGACACCCCTATATATATGGATGATCATGTGGGCTGCCATTTTGTTAGAGATAGGGAGAGATCTAGAGTGGGCCTAAGGGGCAGGACTGACCATAACATCCAACCTATGGTAATGGACATAAGTCATTATGTACCTTTGCCCCTACTATGCCTTTGATAAAGTAGCTCATGTCTAGCCTCAGGTACTGAAGAAATAAACCTGCATCTTTGGCCTTTACAAAAGAACCCTCATTTTCAGTGGCATCCTAAGAAAATGTCGGGTTGTTAGGTAGGAAAAATATTTTCCTTATTAATATTTTGCTAATAATATAATATGCTACCACTTATTCGCAAGCAAGGTGTAAAAAAATTCCCCGTGTATCATTAAAACTCGTATTCACGTTGAGCAACATCTTAGCGGGACTTTGCAGCAGTTCAGCAGATTATCAATCATCCCATGATGTGACCGCCCTGTGAGGTTTCCATTAGTGTCCAATAAAATGTCAAGTTGTGTGCAATGTAAATCGTATTCTCCGGCCTTGTACTTTTCAACTATACCTCCGCCTAATACATCGTCTTTTACTGCCATAGTTTTATAAGACACATTATTACTTATGGTATACTATATAAGCATGATGCCAGTGCAAGATTGGGACTCTGACATTTGCTCTGCACCTATAGGTTTTCTTTCGTCAGTCGTAATGCGAATGTTTCAATCATGTTTTAATGTTGAGAACAAATATACTGCCTTACGTGAAGTAAACGGTTATTTAAACACTTCAAAACAATATTTGTTCCTTCGTTTGTTAGAGGCGAAACGAGGCGCTCATAAACAATAGGTTGTTTGACAGAAATTGCCCTGGGGATATTAAGTTCATAACACGGTGGGCCTGGGGCTGCTCGTTTGACTTCAGGGCCTCAGATGCAACACGTCAGATAAACGGCGCCGGCGCGGAACAAAATGATCTGAAAGTGCTTATTTTATCGCAAACATGTCAGCGTCATGTTTACATATATGTTCAGAGCGCACAGGAAAGGTTTGGTACAGTTTTAGATATAAAAATTACAATCTTTTCTGACGGTTTTGTAGGAGAATTATCACCGGCACAGTGCGTGGTCCGTGGAAACATCGACCGTTTTCAAACAAGGCACAGTGTCACTACTGGAGAGAATATTTAAAAACATCACTACTAAATGGACGGTAATATCGACATATCCGATAATATCACATGGAAACCCGTACGTACACACGATTGTGTAATTCGAGTGAGATTCCACAATGAATTACCGGAAAGACCAAACACGGAGAGTTTCACTCGACCTCGTGTACATTGACGTGACGTTCGTTGGTGGGACGCAGCAAGATTTCGGTCGGGTCACCGGAAACGAGATTTTTATTTTTGCATTTGGGCCAGGTAATTCAGTTATTTAGTTTTGCAAGGGTTAATTGTAAGGTTTAGATCAAGGACTGATAGTTCAAAATACTTCTGTATAATTTTAGACGAATTTTAGACAGATCTTTCTGCCATTTACGTGATGTAAACCCTAAAAGTCTGTGTTGTTTTATTTTAGCAGAAATCCCACAGAATATGGCATACAATATGAAACGATACTATAAATACAAGTCCTACCTGATCAGCAGACGGATCAAGATCCGGATCCAGAGAGTATTTTATAGGTTCCAGGTCTATTTCCTGGTTAGATCCGACGGTCATTCTGGTTATTCCTCCCTTCACAATTACCGGGACTAAGGGAGAATTCTTTATCTCTATGAAAGTCTCCGTCTTAGCTGAAAACAGGTCATTTCGTGGGAATTCACTGCGAGTCATCTGCACACTATACTCAAACTTATACAGACCCACAGGGAGAGAACGTCGCTTGATAGAGAGCTCAGCGTTGTAGCGAGTTGGAACATCATCCATGTTGACTTCCTGTATCAGGTCCCCATTGCTTGGGTTGATGCTATAAACGCGCCAGTATTTCTCATTCACCAAAGTGGTTGCACAATTAAGGTTAGTCTTACCAAAGACTATGAAATTGTCTTTGCGGAACCTCTTTGTAGGAAGGTTAAATTTAGGTGCTACATCTCGTATGCTTATGAGAGGGGACTTGCACTGTGAACTCGATACTGAGAAGGTGAAGGTCGTGTTAGCACTACCAATCTTAGACACACCCAGGAACTTGGCTTCATACTGCTGTTCTGTGTCGTAGACATGGCTGATGGTCATGGGATTGGTTAACGGAGGACCAACTGGGTTACAGTCACTATGGCTGCCAAAGTTTGAAGACAGGCCATCCCCCCATTCCACTGTTAAGCAGGCGTCTGGACCCAGTGTGGCGAAATTCAGGTCAAACGACTTGCTCTGGCCTGCCTGAGTCACAATCTGCTGGTCATTTACAGATATACCTGTGATGCCATCAAGCACCATAATGCTCACAGTCCACGTCTGTGTTGTGAACGGGTTCCTCGCTGTGATGCTCACATCATAGGTGCCAGGCTGAAAAAGTAAAGCATACCCAGAATGTATTGGCATAACTTGCTCAATGATGAGTGGATGTTCCTTCAGGTGAGCACTTCAAGAAGACATATCTACAACAAAAGTACCAAAAGGGTGTATAATTTGTCTTCCATCAGTTTTGAGACCTCTGGTCTCATTAAATATGCACAGATTTGGCTGAGAATACTTTATTGGTATTCTGCATTCTTAGCGAGCTTCATTAAAATCTCCCAATTAAACTCTCAGAGTAAGTTTAGCAACAAAATCGCAAAACAGTCTGGTGACTCTGCCCTTATTCAAGGTTGCCAGTGGTCAGGGAAAAATTCGGGGAAAATGTTTTTCAATGTCAGGGAAAAAGCAGGGAATTTCATAAAAAGTCAAGGAATTCTTTGACATTTTGTGAAGTCAGGGAAAGGCGTGGGAATTTTTTATGGCTATAGTGATTGCAGTTAGTCATCAGGTTGAAACTCAGAGTTTGGCATCTCTTATAAACATGTGTTAAGTTTGCAGATTTAATCTTGTTTCCCTTTAACTTTTTGTATAAAAATCTAAGGTTGGTGATGCAGAGTATAGATACACAACAAATTACACCAACAATTTCTGATGGATTGAAGTAATATAAAAAAGCAGGATCTGATGTATGATTCTGGTGTTCCGAACGTTTTTTGAATGGTGTTGTGCGTTGGGTTTGCTGTAAAATGATATTTTTTTAGACCAAATTCAAAATTTTCTTGATTGTTTTGTTCTTGAAAACCCACTTAAGTAAGGAAATATTGAAACTTTGTTTTCATAATGGCTGCTGGCAACCCTGTCATTAAATGTGCAGCTATTTTGCAAATATTTAATGAGGTCAGATTTCAAACTGAAGCAAGATACTTGACCCCATGATGACAAAATATGGCATTGCTTGTGTTAATTCAAATGTTTTACAGGAGCTTAAAAACACCAATTCTACAAAGAATTAAGAAGCTCTTGTGTTTTAAAGAAGACGTGAACACCATTTTTTTATGTTACTGGGCTACAGAGTTTATATACAACTTTTAACTGATACGACTTACTTCTGGAAAATCAACCTCCAGTTCATTTGTATTGTTGAAGTCACAGATCTTAACACTTGAAGAACTGTTGGCAACAAAATTGTACTCCTCAACTGTGCCTGAAAAACATGTATTGTTATTATAAGTATTAATTATTTAATGGGCCATGACACTCAGCTAAACTGAAAGTAGAAAGAGATTTGTTTTGAACAGCTGGACGTCTCTCCTCCTGACAAATAGTATTTAGATCAACAATCCATCTCCAGGTGTCTTTTTATAGAAAAGCTCAAATAGGTGTTTTTGCCCTGTAAATAAAAAATAAGTTTCCTCATTTCATTTGCCTTGGTAGTTACATCTTGACCAGTGTTGGTGTGGAGATGGAGCTTCCCAAGTTTAACTGTTATATGATTGGATAAATGAATCAGATATATCTATCTGGAGCATCTCAATAGGAGTTGTTTTTGTCAAATTGGAAAGGTTGTGTAAATCTGAGATTATTGTTTAATTTTACATCAGTTTTGTGTCCGTATATGACCAAATATTGGGTTCTATGACTATTTAATAAGAGAGAATTCTAAGGGTTATTCATAAGCACAGTGTTTACAAAATGAGTCTGCAATGGGCAGTCTTTGCTACAAAGCCAACATTGATCCTCTCAGTCCAATAGTCGGAAATATTGTTCATCCAGTTGGACACTTGGATCGATAGAACTGAGCATCTGAGTGAGATTTCAAGCGTCAGAGATGCTTACCCCGCACTTTCCTGAAAGCCCTTCAGATAAATATAAATATCGCTCATATGTGTATTCAGTGTATGAAGAGGTAAGGTGCACGGCACAAAGAGAACGGCTGAATCAGACTGGAAATAATACTTCACTTGCCACATTAATCAAAATATAATGGGCAAAGTTTCTAGCTAAATAGGAATTGAATGACAGATGAAGACGAATGAAGACACAGAATGCTTACACTTATCCCTCCCCAAAGTCGAAAGGTTTTTTATTGATTTGAATGTCAATTTTACAATTTTCAAAGATCTTGCTTATTTATATAAAAATCTCATTGATCTGATGCTTTAACCACACCAAAGCATGTGAAAACAAACAAAATACTTTACAAAATGGACCAACATGTATACTCATGTGCTTGTAGGAGGAAACAAGAACAGAGATGCTCTGTTATATCAGTCAAGGACCATTCAAGGACTTTAAATGAAAAACCACAAATTTGTAGGTTTTTGAAGGACCAGTATGCATAGTGAGGTGGACAAGAGGAGACAAACTAGAAATTTGCATTCTATGGAAAGCAAGCCTCTGCCATATGGGGGGGTCCCTATTGTAGGATGTTATCAAAACTATATTTCCATTCACTTATTTGGCCCATATTCCCAGGTTCATTCCTGCATAAGTGACTGTACATTTACGAATATATCTTGATGACATTCCTATATCTAAATTATGTGCCAAATCCACACCAGAATCTAATCCATTCTTCACACACCCATTTCTGAAGTGCCCTAAAATTTTCATGAGATTCTGTTCTTGATTGCACGAGACATGTTGTGAACAAACACACACAAACACACACGGATGGACAGATATTCTTGGTGGAGGCACAGAAGTTGTGATTTGTTACTTCAAGGCATGTTCTCTAGACTTAATGCAAGCGCTGTTTGTGGCATCAAACTTTAGTGCCGTTTACCTCAGTTGCTCTTTACCCTGTGTGAACCACTTACTGGATACATATGTACATCGTACTAACCTAATGTTTCCTGTGATTTACTTGCTTTATTGGACTTATAGCTTCCTTTACTCTGGTGGAATTTGTTGTTGAATATATGTTTACATTTTCCACAATCGTTGATGGCTCATTTAACTTGAATTCTGGTCTTAAGCCTATTTTAAAATTATATAATTTATTTTAAAAAAAATCGTATTTCAGAAGCAGCAGGCATTGTTCTCCCTTGGGTAGAGTGTATTCTACTTGGAATGACCTTGACATGTAACCTGGCAAAATGTGTGATCCGGCAAATTCTTATTCCCTGATGGTGCCGGATAAAAGGGGTATGAATGTATGTCATACCTGTTACAGCCATGTAGAACCACACGCTTCTGGTGATGGGGAACCATTCTTGTAGTGGCCCGAAGCCAGGCTGTGGAGGGCCTCCTACAGGAACCTCTGGTTTGTACCTGACCTGGCTATTTAAAGTTGTTATGTCTGCGTACACTCCGGCCTGCAGTGTAAAAACATCAGCCATACCTCTTCTAATAAGTAATAGAAAAAATGATGCAAAAGTGTTCACTACTGAACGTTTACCTGGTCACAGGGACTGACATATCTTTAACTGAAACATTTGTTTTTTTGTTATCCCTTTACCACTGTAAAAGCACAAAATGCAAAAATATTTTTGTAATTTTAATCCAATAGATGTAGCATTACCTTTTATTTTCAAAAGTGATTGCATTCCTTTTTTTATACAAAAATATATTTCAGGGTGTTAATTTTGTGTTTATATTATTATAACTTACAATTAAGTGATTTTAGTTTTCTTATGAGATCCAATCGATTGCTTGAACAACGTTGCAACAATGTCCATCTGTTTACAACCCTACATTATCATTGTAAGTTAAGGTAGCCTTTCTGGTCTTACATCAATCATGAAGGTTTCTGAAGAAGCCAGATTGAACACAGTGACGTTTGCTTTGTGAGATCCGGTACCAGCAGCAGTGTAGTCATGAGGGTAGGTCTTTGGAAAGCCTGCATTGGTGAAGGGTGTCGGTCCTTCCACTGTTCCATCAGCCCAGTCTATTCTTATATAAGGGTCATCCGGGAACTGACTGCCAGTGAACGTCATGATGGCTGTCACCGTGCCTGTAAAAACATAATGAATGTATAACAATGCTGGAATTTAAGACTAAAAAAACATAATTATTTATGCCATGTTAACAGACTATTGATTCATTTATGGGTCTCATTATTAGAGAAAACATATGTAAAGATTGGAAAAAATACAGGTGGCGCCACCAGTCTGCTGGAACTGATGAAACCCTTCATGATCAATATGCATGCAAATAATCATGGCGTTCAATGTATAAGTTACTCAGATACTGGAGCTTTTGTATCTAATTGTTTAATTATTTGGGGGGGGGGGGGAGGGTTACTTACGAGCCCCATACTTTCAAAGGATATAGGTAACAGAGACCTAATTTCAGGTTTTCAAGGAGATTTATAATGTACCTCCCTGGATGTCAAGTTAAAAGATTCGGACGGACGAACAGAAGGAGGACGGACAAAGAGTGATTGCTGTAGCTCAGATGACTTCCAGTCAGCTGAGCTAAAAATGATAATTTGAGAAAAAAAGAGTATAAAATTTAGTTATGCCTGAAGAAAAGTATGAAATAAGTATATTTTATTTTTTCTAGAATTATGAAGTTTAGTATAATACCTTCTAAAATATACAGTGGCTACACTTTTACTTGTAAATAACAGAGGTACTCACTACTGACTGTAAGTCGTTTTGGACTGTCACTTGTGACACTGAATTGCCCAGTGACAGGATGCTGGATCACGATGTAATAGGTGATGGTTGTGTTCCCAAGTCCATTCTGAGCCATCACAGTCATTTCGTAAGTACCCGGTGTACTGTATGTGTGGTTGAAGGTATCCTTGTCCAGCGGATGAGTACCTTCAAAGATAATTAAATCATGCACAAGTAAAATCACTAACATGTAGTTTAATTATCTGTGTGTAATAAAGTATCAATGTCAAGAGTACAATGACCCAACACAAGTAAAGGCAAATTCATGGAGTTTATATCCCCTTCAGCTCTAAGATAACTACCCCATGGACAATTAACCCCCCCCCGTCTGTTACCCCCTGACAATTAACCCCCCGGACAACAACCCCCGAGACATTACCCCTGGGCAACTAACCCAGTGGTGGTGTTACAACTCATATATAGCTTTGCTGTTTGCTTCGGATGTTGGTAGGTACTTATTTTAAATGATGAACCAAATCTGTCATATGATAATGGTAATATATATATATTATTTAGGCTAATTTTTTTCCATCTCCTTGGTCCTTAACCACATATTCTGAACAGACTATTGGGTGAAAAACCTCGATCTTGTTTTACAGTCCTTGTCAAATTTATCCCTTCCCCCCCCCTTTTTTTTGCATATTTGGGAAGAATAAGTTTATATTTTATATGTCATCAAATTATGCAGTTTTTGTATATTTCCGAGGGGAATCCCATAATCACATTTCTCCTCATAATCTTATACTTAGTTTCCTCAAGGCTTTGAGCAATAGTTTCAACTGTTGATGAACATGTAGTTCAGATTATACAGGTACGAATCGACCTCGAGAAATTGCTGAGCCATTTTTTTAAAAATGGTTATAAAGTTTTAAAATGATGGAATATAAAGTGATTTTTATTTATTTTCAATATATTCAAAATAATTTAAATGTTAGCAATACATAAAGTGAGCATTGATTTCAACAATGACAAGGACCCTTAGGAAAATTCTTCTGTCATTGATCAGAAGTGCCATGGAAGCACCAACAAGTGTACATACATCCCTCATCCAGTCGACCATGCTGCAATACATGTGTTCTTATTCAGGTCTTAAAAGGCCAGCTTATAGCTATAATGTGGCTGAATCTTTGTATATAATTCAGATATTTTAGTTTAGATGCCGGTTGTAACTGTATTTTTATCAGTCATTGCGTTCTCTCGATACCACTCTACCGCATGCAAACCATATCATTAACCATATCGATACATCAACCCAGCCCTAATGTTCCAGTGTCATAAGTCCTGCAGAATATGCTCTTAGTTATGATTCAACCAACATTGTGTTCAAAGTGTGTAAGTGCTTATGATAACAACTTTACTGAATTAGCGGTATATATTAAAAAAAATTGTTATTATTATTATTATTATTATTACGCATTGTTATTATTAACATTCACCATCCTCTGTTGATGGTTCTGGTGCACATGGTCGTCTTCCATTAACATAAAGCTTTTTCTTTATTTTTATATCTAATACCAGGGTAGTAATTTTCTTGATGGTAATTGTCCTGTTGCTCTCCAATGCCAGTGTGAGACAATGACTTATTTTTAAACCAAACATGATGACTAATCTGCATACAATTTGACCATTTTACATATGAGAGCATAGTATATTTTAATGTGCAGTTGATCCTAATTTGTGCAGTTATGAGTGGAAATGTGCAGTTTAATTCTGGATTGATGGAGTTCTCAAATTTAAGTTTGGTTCTCGTCACATACTGAAAAAAAACACTTTATTCCCATGAGAAAATATTTAATTTCTTCAATCACCCATATCACGGTTATATACACCATACAATTGGATGTTGTAGGAGTTCGCAAACATTGATTCATTTCTGAAGTGATGACATACATAGTGTCATATTTTCATTCACAATTCATTCATAACATTCAAATTATATTATTCTGACCTATAGCGTGAATACTGAAAAACAAAGTATTCATGCCAATTGGTCTGGAATCGGGTCAGTATACTTTATTTTGTCCTTATGTATGCCAGGCGATACCAGATATATCACGTTCACAGGGATTCAAGCACCTGTGGTTGAAGTTAGGCTTACTGTCATGGTAATCTGGCGGCCCCAAAATACTGAAAAAAAGGAGAATCATGGAAGTCTTAACCTGTGCATGTGTAGTAGAAACATCATTAAAGCTTGTTTTCTACTCTTATTTAATAATAGGTCGAATTTTGCTCCCTCTGTGTCCTCGCTTCATCGAGTATGCGTCACTCAAAATGAAATGTAACAACATTGGCTCCGTGCACTCCTCGTTGGACTGGTATCCGTTTTGCTGGCAACGGATATATGGGTACGATAAAATAGCCTTAATGTCAAAATAGGTCTATGCAAAGTTCGACCTATTAATTCATAAGAGTAGTTGTACCTTGAGTTGTGACGAAAGCTTGGTTTTAGTTGCCAACGAAATAATTTGGAAATAATAGTTATGCAGGAAGGCATGCTGCTTATTTAGAACGGGTTACCATATAGGCGCCCTTCATATATTCAATGAGATAAATCTTAGGGATTCAAATGAATGTGGATAGACCTACCATGGAGTTAATGATATGAATAAGGCCACACAATTTTTTTCATTTCCTACAAAGCGCTTCTATTTTTTTCGATGATTATTTAATTGATCTAAGTTAGCAGGAAAGCTAGTCCTATGCTGATCAAGCAGGCCTACATTTTAATGTTGTCAAGTGGTCCTCCTGCTTAGACTCCATTTAGGGAATCATAAGCAGTGGCGTTAATTTTTCTTCCAGGGTGGGGGGATGACTTTGTATATTTATACACACACACACACACACACACACATCTTTTCAGCGTCTCTCAAAATATATATATAAACATACAAATGTTAATCATATTTCAAATAATTACAATATTGTAATAGAAAATATGTTTTTGTAATTCAAAGCAAGGTTTAGATATAACATTTTCAAGTAAATGGAGCTAAAGTCTTTAATTCTATTTATTAATATATTTCATTTGCAATATAAGAATATTATTCTCTGAAAAGTGGGGGGGGGGGGGGTGATTACTGGCCATCCCCCCTTTGCCAAAAAATGGAGAGTATATATACCCCCCCCCCCCATCCCCTCTATATTGACGCCCCTGATTATAACCCTTAGTGTGTGAACAATAAACTAAAAGATATCCTTAAACAGGTCAACTTATCATGGATCAGACATATCCTTCATGAAAGTTGAAACATTACGTATTCCCTCTCTTTTGGTGAACTGAAAAAATGTTCCACTCATTTCGTATTTTCCGTTCCTTAATCTGTGGAATAATTTTGTTTCATGTGGTTCAAGTAGGCCTGTGTGTTTTAATGTTTGTTTCAACGAAGTGGATGGGGTTTTGAAGAAAAACATAAATAAACATAAAAAAATGTCATGGTGTCCCCATATATGAAATGTTCAGGCTTGGCAATAAAGTAACACGCTGCTTAATCTATTTTCAATTAAATTTATATAAAGTTCATACAAAGGAGAGTTTTACTTTGTTGGGCACCAGTTGTTCGCATTTCTGTTCTAAGCTATTTGGGGCATAAGCCAGGCTACGCTGTTGTATATTATTCTAAATTTTTGACAAAACAAATGAAAAAGGGTAGCGAATTTATAATTAAGCTACGATTGTGAATTAATTGTGAATTAATTGATTGTTTATAAACTGTGCAAGGACAACCCTGAGACTGCCTTTGTGCGATTTTATTGCCTTTTCACGCCATCTGACGGCAGATTTACCAACAATAAACGGTCGATCCACAAAGCAAAATCATCCAAGAATTCGCGCTCTCTTGCTCGAAATTAAAGTTATCAACAATGTAACTGGGGGCGACCTTACTTAACCTGGATATATATTTAAAATGTCCTCTCAGCGACCCTTATATTCTGACCAAAAGTAATCGTATTGCCAGGACAATTCTTCGTATACACTATGCGCAAATTGACATCGGATACGACATATTTTTTAACAAGAATACAACAGGTTCTGCTCGTGAATAATTTTAAATTTGTTAAACGTAATGATTTCGTTAACCGTTATTCGTTAACCATCAAAACCAGTTTACTGGTCGCGATGTAAAAGGTGTTATGGGTAACTCATCTTCATTCTTGCATAACTTTCATTTTCACGTCACAGACTTGGTAAAATGGAATTTGGTTAACCCCTAGAACCGGTATTTCAGCATACATTCCATATTTCATATGTATCACACATGCACATATGTCTAAAGAAGTCTTAAACGCGCATTTGTATTTTTTATTAATTAATTATTTGTTATGCGTGTATTAATGTCCGCAGATGACATAATAACTATTGTTATTATTATATTTTATTAATGCTGGTATTTTCCATGAAGATCCATAGATATTTTTTTTCTCAATTCCAACACTTGAATTACTTTTTATTTTTCAGGAAAACATGAAAATTAGTGGGCCCATGATGCATTGGAGGCACATACAGATAACTGTGCGTCAGAAGGGAAACCACTCTACTTATTCCTAAATGACAAATTCCCTTAGAGTTACACCATATTTGCTTTATATCTTTATTAGCTGGACTATTTTATGTTTTATATAAACGTTATGTGTCTTTTATCTAAATGGCATGTGGAATTAAACCAGTCATAACGTTCTGTAGAGCGCACGATAGAGTATTTATGGCAAAATGCCACACTGAACACGTTTGGGCCTGTTTATATGATGTGATTTTTTAGCACTGGTCCCTTATTCTGTATGAATGCTTAAAGCATGGAGCCTTTGCATGGAATATTCGATGAAGGCTTTACGTGAGACAAAAGCAAAAGAGAAACTAAATCTATTGAATGGACAAGCTGTATTGAGTGGCAATTCCAGCAGCGAGGTTTCAAGAGCAGACGACAGTTTAGTCCTGCAGTCAAATGGCTGATTGATTGGGGTAAGCCTTTCAACAGGACTGTATTTGTTGGTTGCTATGGTGTCCACTCGGCACAATCAAAACACCATCGACTTTGGCAGGAAATGCAACACTGTATGAAATCGATTCCTCGTGGCGAATTGCCAAGAATTTCATAGGTGAAAATGGTTTAGACTCAGTCTGGGACCAAAAGTTAGGGTGGGTGCAAATATCCGCACATGTAGTCAAAACAGTATAAATTGCTTCTTTTCTTAAAAAATACTTTCTTTAATCATTGTCAATTATAACACGATTATTCTCTTATATATGTTTAACGTTTGTTTTAAATATCTATTTCAGGGATCGCAATACTTTGAAATCTTCACCTTTCCAACGGATAGGCATTATTACAGATTGCCTTTCCGAAGAAAATTTTGCCTTTCTGCTTATGATGCATCCTACAATCATATCATTTCTATTATGGCCCCGCTGCCCTGTGTCAATAGCGGAGCTCAGCGCTGTACCAGTGCAGCCGGGGATTTCCAAATTATTAATCATCTTCGAGGATTCTCGGTTAGAAAACTAATTCGGCCGAGAAGTTCCGAGTGTCCAGAATATATGCGCGAATATATTTTGTTCTTGTGTCATGTTTGTTATTATTAATCAGCTACTAATGTGGGAAACATCTAGGTGACCCTCTTTCCAAAGGACTGGTACAAAATGAAAAATGCCTTTTCGTGCATGCGTTTGTCTGTCTGAGACAGGCAGAAAGGCATTTTTTCGACCCCTGGAGTCTACGGTTATCCTTGTAACTTGTGGTGATTTGACGGCTTACATCCTGTTGAAAGGACATACACATTTGCAATAGTACATGTATCTCACGCTATTAGTTCATTTTGACTGAATACAAACGTTTCCTAGCACAAACTATAAACCTCACGCAGAGGTTCTGGTTCTGGCACAGGGCCACCATAGTAATCAGACCAACGAGAGCGGATGTCGCGGTTTAATCAGACCAAAGAGAGCGGATGTCTCGGTGTAATCAGACCAACAAGAGCGGGTGTCAAGGTGTAATCAGACCAACAAGAGCAGGTGTCACGGTGTAATCAGACCGACGAGAACGGGTGTCACGGTGTAATCAGACCGACGAGAGCTGGTGTAATCATGCAGACCAAAGAGAGCGGGTGTCTCGGTGTAATCAGACCGACGAGAGCGGGTGTCAAGGTGTAATCAGACCAACGAGAGCGGGTGTCACGGTGTAATCAGACCAACGAGAGCAGGTGTCACGGTGTAATCAGACCAACGAGAACGGGTGTCACGGTGTAATCAGACCAACGAGAGCGGGTGTCTCGGTGTACTCAGACCGACGAGAACGGGTGTCACGGTGTAATCAGACCGACGAGAGCGGGTGTCAAGGTGTAATCAGACCAACGAGAGCAAGTGTCACGGTGTAATCAGACCAACGAGAGCAAGTGTCACGGTGTAATCAGACCAACGAGAGCGGGTGTCTCGGTGTAATCAGACCGACGAGAACGGTTGTCACGGTGTAATCAGACCGACGAGAGCGGGTGTCAAGGTGAAATCAGACCAACGAGAGCAGGTGTCACGGTGTAATCAGACCAACGAGAGCAGGTGTCACGGTGTAATCAGACCAACGAGAGCGGGTGTCTCGGTGTACTCAGACCGACGAGAACGGGTGTCACGGTGTAATCAGACCGACGAGAGCGGGTGTCAAGGTGTAATCAGACCAACGAGAGCAAGTGTCACGGTGTAATCAGACCAACGAGAGCAAGTGTCACGGTGTAATCAGACCAACTAGAGCGGGTGTCTCGGTGTAATCAGACCGACGAGAACGTTTGTCACGGTGTAATCAGACCGACGAGAGCGGGTGTAATCATGCAGACCAAAGAGAGCGGGAGTCACGGTGTAATTAGACCGACCAGAGCGGGTGTCACGGTGTAATCAGACAAACGAAAGCGGATGTCGCGGTGTAATCAGACCGACGAGAGCGGGTGTCACGGTGTAATCAGACCGACGAGAGCAGGTGTCGCGGAGTAATCTTGCAGTTCCAAGAGAGCAAGTGTCACGGTGTAATCAGACCAACGAGAGCTGGTGTCGTTGTGTAATCAGACCAAAGACAGTGGATGTCGCGGTGTAATCAAACCAAAGAGAGCTGGTTTTCGCGGTGTAATGAGACCAAAGAGAGCTGGTGTCGCGGTGTAATGAGACCAAAGAGAGCTGGTGTCGCTGTGTAATCAGACCAAAGAGAGCTGGTGTCGCGGTGTAATCAGACCAAAGAGAGTGGGTGTCGCGGTGTAATCAGACCAACGAGAGCAGGTGTGGTGGTGTAATCAGACCAACGAGAGCTAGTGTCGCATGTTAAAATGTGGAGTTGGATGCACAATTCGATACCACGCTCTGTGTCTGATTACAGTTCTTACCTCTTTGCCAACCCCAGTGGTGTAAACAAAAAAAAAAAACCTTGCAATACAAAACAGCGGTTAAAACAAAAGGACATGTACGACGATTGTAGCGGGTAACCTCTGCGTGAGGAGCGTATGTATATGATTTTGGCACTGATCGCGCTCAGCGCAAGTTCTTTTGCAACTTGTGTACAGGAGTAATTAAAAGATTTTAGAACTAAATATTGACAGACACTATAATATTTTAAGGAGAAAACGTTATTTTCTATGTATATTTAACATGCCTTGTATTTTAACAGGTCCTTTAATACTGAGGTAAATAACATCAGAGAAGACAAATCAGGAGCGGATCCAGAATTTCGGAAGGGGGGTGGGGCGGGTTATTCTTAGGAAATAGTGCATCTCTTCAATTACAACATTATAGTGCCTATAAAATTCATCCATCTAACAAAATGTGACATTTGGGCATTAAAGTAGTTTTAAGTCTATGACTGGAACAAAACTTTAAATTTTAGAACTGCACAAATCCAGAATGACAACTGCACATTTACCATTTACAACTGCCCAAACTGAGGTCGACCACATGTTAGAATACACGTTGGGGGGGGGGGGGGGGTATAACGCGACTGAAAAGGAATCTAAGCCTTCCAGACCCCTCTTTAGGGCCTAGGTAAGAAGCAGCATGATGCGATAATTAAATGTATACGCTTTGTATAGCGATTTCTGGAGCTGGTGCCGGAATATAAGCAAGTCAGGTCAGTGGCACTCGTGATAGTCCCGAGGGACCAATAACAGAGGTCCGCGTAGCATGCCATGAGATGGGATTGGACAATCACAACGTCTCTTACATTTGTTTCCACGGCCTCATTATCCTGATTTAACGGCTATATATTGGCGGTGAACCGTTATAACGTGAGTTGATTCTGTGTTAGGCAAAGCCGCCGTAGTCTAGATCTTATTGTTTATAACAACCTAATGCTTGGAACTTCGATGGCAATTTGAAAATGTATATACTGTGGTTAGCTTCATATTAGAAGGGTTTAAATGTCGCGACTTTTCACTACTGAGTGTTTCACGAGGGTTTCATGTTCGCCATCTCACAATGTAATCATGTGCACAGTATTTATCCATTATCTGATTAATCATATTAAATAACATGTGCGCAAAATCATTACAACCAACGGGGACCAAAGGGAAGATTGAACGAGTGGAAATGATTGTTCGTTATCAGCAAAATTTAATATGTTTATTTTTTATTCGCTGGCAACATTCAAGATCTATAAAAATCCCTCTCCTCATTCCCTTATCCATTGGCCCTTCATTGATCATTCCCGTATCCACGGTTTTATTTTCGCGTATCTTTCCTCCGCGAACATCGCGCATTTGAAATCCCTTGCGAACAAAAAGGTAACCACAATATTCCATTTCAACCGAGCAGGATCTTCTTGGTCCTGTTTAACATCTTAGTTATTACGGTTAATACCGTGATTGTGGGGTTTTAACGAGTTACTAATGATTTTAGGGGCATATGGTAGTTGTAGGTTGCGGACAATGTAATATATCACCATCCGGAGTTAGACGTGTTTGACAACTTTGGTTGTGTATAAGTGAGTCTTCCAGAACCTTGTGATCAGTTAACAATTCTGAAACCTGTCAAATCAAACACATTAGATGCCACCAACAATAAACAGAATTATTACAAATAAAATGCCTTTTCAATATTTGCCATTGATTAATACTTTAACTGAATTTTACACGTACCTGTTCTCATTTTTTCTTCGTCCCACGTGCCTGTTGGGTCCCCTCCTGAAAAGTAAAGGCGGACATTGTTGCCCTGGTCCATTGACACTCCCACATTCACCAGCTGGTTTGGTGCCGCGTGCTCGGGGGTCACATGTAGTCTCATGTTGGTGACAGGGACAATGATGTGGATTGTGTGAGTGAGAATTTGAAAGTTGACTTTATTTGACATATTGCATCTTACTGTGTATGTTCCCTTAAGCTTATACGTGTTTCGATATGTATCTCCATTGTTGTAGAGCGTTGTGGGGAGTGTTTGTTGATCACCGTAAGTACAGTCTACCGATGCTTCAGTCGGCACATCTCCGTTGAAGATAAACCAAAATGTAACTTCGCTTCCTGTTTTTAGGAACGGCTGCGGTGAGTTGCTCGTCAAAGTCACATTTTCAACTCGGTTGAAAGCTTTAACGGTGATGTTACAAACTTTCGAGTTTAGGTTGTTGTAGATATACGTTTTGACTGTGAAGACGCCGGGAGAAGCAAACACGTGTGACTTCTTCTGGCTGCCACCAGGCCAACCTACCCCAGGGCCCACACTGTAGGAATCATTAGGTGTCGAATCACCATAGTCCCAGAGAATCTCAACACTGGATCCAGCTGTTATCCACGCCCAGAAGTCCACTGCATCCCCTACCATTATGTCTGTGCCAGTTGAGTTACAGTCCTCGCCAGTGATCTTCGTCTCGACAACAAACGTAAAATTTACTTCCACATTGGACACCAAATTTTCTGCCTGCAAAGTAACTAGGTACACGCCAACAGGTTGCCCTGCTACCGGGACAGAGGTTCCCTTTAGCAATGCTTCATCATACGTAGCTACATTTACAGAATAGCTGTCAAATGTTATGCTTGTGGTGGCGTTTGTCCCGGTGGCCATCAAGAATTTCAGTTGGAAGGATTGCGATCCCTCGGCACCCTTCTTTTCCAAGTCTAGTCCCGTGATGACATCCTGCACCGTGTGGCTAAAGGTGTACTGAGCAGAGGACACATTATTAGCGCAAGTCACCTGCACTGTGTACACTTTGGCTGGAGTCAGAGGATACTGAAAGGGGAGCCCTGAAGGTGGTGTCTGGATGGAATCCGTGACCTGCTGGACGCCTTCAAAATCCCAAGTACAGTAGTAGTCAGACCCAGTTGCCATCGTCAATGTGAAAGTTGAGTTCCCTGTCGGGCAAGGAGTCGAAGTTACCAACAGATCTGTGATGGTGTCTTGCACATGGATGATAGTCGTGTTGGTCTTAAGCGACAGTAAGTTTTCTGCCTGGACGGTGATATTGTATACACCCCTGTTTGCATAAGATGCGGAGAAGTTCCTTTCGGTGGTGACAACAACGGCTCTTCCATCTCCGTAGTCCCAAGTGTACGTCACGTTATCCCCTACAGAAAATTAAGATATCCTCAACATTAGACCTTCGACTCATATATACAATTATATATATATGCAAATACGCTAGAGGGTTTTAAGTAAGGGTAATTTCTTCCGGAAGCTCAGGTCTGGGTGCCTGGGCGTCCGATCTGACGCAGTAATTTCTGCTTACAAGTAGGACCGATACTGCTCTTGTATCAGTACCTGTCCATTGCTGATTTAATTAAAAAAAACTGCTCTGACACCTGGCAATTACATTTTACTTTGATCAGTTAATCATATTATTACAAGATACATAACCATATAAGAATATGATGATATATTGAATAAAGTTTACACAACACCTGAAAATTTGATACGGATTTTCTTCCCTTTGGATGCGAATCTCCAAAATTTTTGCCTGAGCATCTGATTTCTTCAGATTTACTGCCGACTTGAAGCCGCATGACACTAACTGATATACTGTGAGGGGTTCACATATTTCCGAAACAGACATCTCTAAAGGCTTACAGTCTACAAATACATAATAATGCGAAAATATTCCGAAGGAAAGAACTACCAAAGTATGTTTTACTGACCTGTGTGAGGCAGGACAGCCAGGTAGAATGAACGATTGGTGGCAACATAAAGCTCGGTACTGATGATAGCATAGTCGATTCCCACCTGAGCCACGACAACGGCAGTTCCTGTGTCGTAGCCGGATATGAACTGGTTGCTAGCATTGGCGGTGATGGTGTAGGTGCCAGGAGAATTGTAGGTGTGGTAAATCCGGACCAGAGACGGTTTAGAAGCGATACCTCGCAGGATATGTCGAACTCCACTGGCAGTGAAGGAGTTGCCGTAGTCGTGTGCGATGGCAGGACTGACGTTGGGGTCGTGGCCATCCTCTTCTTCCCCCGCAGTTACAGGACGTGATGAGATGCTGCCGCCCCCGTTGTGGATGTAACCAACCACATCTCCCGGACTGACACTGATGTCATCAGTGGCAAGGTCAATCTCGTGGAATTGGTGTCCAGGACTGGCTATGGTGTAGGGTACGATGGCCTTGACTTTGTAACTTGGAGATGTGCTTATGTATCTGTTATGTGCCGTGCAGCTGGTGTTCATGTTGACATTGTCCGTGCAGTGGCCGCTTTTTCCACAGAACACCTCTCCACCAGCACATGTTTCTGTGTCTGAAGCTTCACAAGTTCCAGTGGCTTTGCATATGTTATCTTTGAAACAGTACTCTTGGCCACCGGTGGTACAGTGGGGCTCTAAAACCTTTTGAAATATGAAAACAAATAATGATTAAATATGCCAAGCTCAGGTATGCCACCGAATAAAAACTACTGTTCTTTTATGGGTAATTAGCTCCGCCCCTATATATACAATCATGACAATATTAGAAACCAGCTTTTAAATGAATTTTTTTCTCTCACATGCACTACAAAAATAGTGCACTAGTCAACAGCGTAGTGGGACTTATTTTACGGGGTCACCAATTATTGTAAACACATTTAACATTCAATTCACTATAATATTAATATCTATTTACTTATTTACCTATTTCTCTTTTCCAATATTTCAAGTTTACTTGAAAAATATAAAATTAAATAACTTTTCTTCTCAATTTATCAAAAATGTTAATACTAATTAATTATCATTTGTACCCATTTAAATCAGGATATTAATAAATACATGTATCTTGGAAGATTCGGTTTCTGCACTACAATTGCAGTCACAATTCTCAGTTTGATTTGTCTTTGAAAATACCATAATTTAGTTGAAACATTATTAACAGGCGAAGGGGGAGATTTAAGGGCACTTATAAAGTTTTTGCATATACATTTTTTTAGTTATAAATTAGGACAAAGTATGTAACAAACTCACCAGCAGATCTATGTTACCGGTGGCGTTCGCTATCATCTCGAAAGCGACGAGTTTCCCCTCCTGCAAGAATTCTGCCTCCCGCATGATGTAGGCCCTGCTCGTTACAGGGGTATTGTTGTAGGTGCCGTGCTCACTTACCGCTGGTCCTGCAGCGTGCCAGGTGGCGTCTGTAATTTAAATAATAAGTTAACACTTACACTGTATAATCGTAAGACTACCTGAATGCTCCGTCCAGGACCCCTTCCTCAAGGTGTCATGTGTTGTACTTCAATTTCACGTTTCACCTACTCAGTTGCATGGCAAAAGTTGACCCCAAAAGCTATGAATGGAGCTGTCTCCTGTAGCCCTGTGGCATAATGGTATATAATCATTCGATTTAAAAATGTTTTATGGTGATTCAGATCAACTCCTAAATTTAATCATTTGTTTCCTGGGTCTATATGATCAGAAATTTCGCAAATTTGCGATCATGAGAGGATTTGCAGGAGGTTTGCAAGGGTCGCGCGTGTTTTTGCGATGTGTGCTGGAAACCTCTCGAAAGTCTCTCGCAATTTTGCGATGGATCAGCTGTTGCGAACACTCGTAATCCGCGTTCTACTGACTTTCGGAATACGCCTAAAAACATACCCAGCAGACAGAAATATAATCAAACGTGATCAATGTATTAAATGTTTGATCTTACGTCTCGATGGAACTTCTTGTACAGTTTTTCCCGTATGAAGTCTAATTACATCTCATATACCGTCAAGGTTAAAGCTAAACGAATCTGAGTGCCGGCTAAATTTATGGATATTGGCGAAGCAAGCGAAGCTGGTCACGGCGGAGAATCCAGGGTCCACTCGGTTTCGGAATATGTAAGCTTTATCTTTGCGTTTTATACAATGTGTTATAACTAATTTTAATGAATAATTTGGCTCTTGATTGATTCATTTTTGTATACATAATCATGACCTGTTGCTAAATAGACATTCGAGCGAATCCCTGTTATATAGACATTTCATGATTATTTTCCTTAAAGACTTGGAGGGTGGGAGAAGTGAGGACCTTCCCCTGCGTTTCCTTCGCATTCCTAAACTACATATCAGATAACATTTTGTATTTTAACGCCGCATTAGACACTTTAACTTGCTTATTCACACTTTAATTCCTATCATAACTATCAGGACTTTAGCTCAGATATTTTCTCTGTATTATACGATGTAGTCCTCTCAATTAACACGATTTATGCGCACCTGCTTCAATACGTTGTTTTATCGTGCATCTTGTTACTGTAAAGATAATTATACATTGTGACATATACATTGAGACATAATCATGTTATGATTGTTTCTTGTAAAACACCATGATATATCTCGTTAAAATCATATATATACATATATTAGGAATATTTCCAAGGTATTTATATCATATGATTGTTTTAATTATTGAAAAAAAAATCTTATTCATTAAAAATATTATGTAAGAATTAACTTTCATAATTAGAATTAATCTGAACTTGCATAGATTCATGTAATATGAATTTGTAAAAAATATTATCTGATAGTTTGCTAAACTGTGAACTAATCCGAAGTATTTATAAACACGTCTGCCACAGTCTGTTCAATGGACCATTTTAATTTTTACACTCTAATATATATTCAAATTATCCATTAATCATGCAGGTAAACACCGACAGAACCGTACAAACATAAGAAATGAGTGAACAGCTAAATGAGCTCACGGAATACTATTAATTTATAATATAATATTGTCCAACAAGTTTTCCTCGGCGTATATCAATCATGGCATTCCCTCGGCTTAGCCTCGCGATTGCCATGCATGACACACACCTCGTAAAACCTTACATGTTGCATAACATTTCACTTCGCTATAACCAATATATATATATATATATATATATATATATATATATATATATATATTATAATATATATTATGTATATATAATATATATTATTTTATAAACGTTATATACTTTAACTGAGGTCATTGAAATTGAAACTGAGTTCTTGGACTTCAGATTCATTAATTTCATTTAAATTTAGAATAATGTATTCATAGGGTTGACTCATTACGCCATGCAAAGTAGATATAGATAGGTAACCATATCGACGTGGGGTATCGATATATATCGGAATATTGATCCAGCCGTAGTCTCTATTGCCTAAATAATAAGCCATTTACCTGCAATGGTGAAGCTCTCCTCACTTCCTTGGTAGTTCAGAGAGAAGTTCATGAATGATCCCGAGACCACCGTGGCATTGCAGAAAAATTCTTCTGTAGTTACCACCACCGGCGGACACTCCACAGTCACATTCTTTGCCGGCGCTTGTACTAGAAAGATAGTTGAGTCTTTCCCAGGCTGTGAACATCAAAAGAAAATATCTTTATTATATTACAGTGTACACTGCAGAATCTGTCGCATAGCTTATGGTGAAAATGCTTCTCCATGTCTGTCTGTGTGTCTGTCCTTCGGTTTGTCTCTCAGTTTGTTAAGCCATCCGGCCTTTGTATATGTATGTAAGCTTTTTTCTGTGTAAAAAAATATATGAATACCGGTATATAAAATACTGGGCTTACAGTTAAAACTAACAAACTGGAAATTTAAAAAAAACAGTCTTTGACTTTTTCGAACCGAGCGCCATTTCAGTCCTCTGACAATGGATCGAGAGCATCTGACCAGCGTCTGCCTGTTAGAGTGCGTTCTCACCTGTGACTTGTCTCACGTCCCAGGTACGCCTCAGGTATTATTACCAGTCAACTGGGTCTTGAATTCACGGTTTATTCTAACCCCATTGAAAGTGTTCCTGAAAAACCTAGTTTTGTTCCCCTTCGCCTTACCTGAACTACATTATCGGGATCACTTATGGAGACGGTCGCCATCTTTTCCCCCGGCATGGAGTACGTCTTGCTGAACATTCCTGTTGCATTGGGTGCCGTGAACCCCGAGCCATCGCCGTAGTCAAATGAA
The DNA here is from genome assembly GCA_026874595.1 of Sipunculus nudus. Classification (NCBI taxonomy): domain Eukaryota; kingdom Metazoa; phylum Annelida; class Sipuncula; order Golfingiida; family Sipunculidae; genus Sipunculus; species Sipunculus nudus. The sequence continues at coordinate 74,394,700 of CM049307.1, read as the reverse complement.
TACACGACCGGATCTGGACCCTGAAACACAATGTATTTCTTCGTACATACGGCAGTACATATAGTCTTGGTATATATATCGAGTGATTCAGAAAAATACTTAAGGGGTAATATTTTTATAAATACTTCATGTTAGTTATTTCTAGTTGTTTTCTACAGCAATGTATATTATTTTAATGTCTGTAAAATTTCATTGATCCAGGATTTCAACCTTCTGATTTATGATAAAATTATTTTGCACAGTTAAATTTACTATACCCAGTGCCAGTGCAAGATGTCCCCGGCGCTCGGTGTCAAGTGTCATCTAGGTACAGGACATTGTGATGACCTTTTGCTAGGTACATCCTTTTCATGCCAAAAACAAAATAAAAACATGTTCAGTTGAGTTTGTTACCTTGCTCTGTACAGAACACATCAGCTCTGTCGATAAGGAATCTATGAAGTCTTGATTCGTGAAAAAAGGGATGGATAGGAGCATGAACCGCAAAGGAATTCTTGGGGAAAGGGTGAAAGCTGCGTACTGTGAATTGGTTAATTAAACTTTTCTAAAAGAACTGTTCCAGTTGATCGGCCAGCTGGGAGAGGCAGGCCAAGGACTGCAAGAACTGAGGCGAACAAGAATTACTCTGAAGTGAACACTTTCCCAAAAATGGTCAATCCTGGTACCAAGCGGAAAATGGCCAGTAACATGGGGATAAATCAGTGCACATATTGATAAAAGACATATCTCTTAATGACAAGTTGCTAATGACAAACTTAATGACAAACGGTTAATGACAAACTGTTACCGATCAGGCCTTCACAACTTTACCATAAGACCCGTACCCGGTTGACACTTGACACCAACGGCCAGATGCATCATGCATGACCCAGCACTGGATTTAGTCATTTCCACTGTGCATCAGTATCCTTGTCATAAATCAGGAAGTTGAATCCCTGGACGAATGAAATTTTAGAAACCTACTCAAAATATATACATCCCACTACACACCAATTACCAACAACTTCCATGCAGAATTGTGAAATTATTTACACCTGAAGTTCGGGACTTTTTTTCGGATATATATATGTATATATATATATATATATATATATATATATATATATAAATTGTATCCACCAGGCCTAGAATCCACTACCCCTACATCCGGGGAGGTTCTTGGCACATTTTCTTAGAAACATGAAACCAGATCATGATGAGCTATATTCTGCGAGTGACTGGCCCAAAACTACGCTCTTTACACAGCGCTTTATCTATAGGCCTATACTTCCTATGCTTCTTTAGAAGCGCAATATTTCCGCTGCCTCGGGAGCGTAGCCCAAAACATGATTTTTAGCACCAAGACAGTCACACAACGGACAAAGTGTATCCGTTGTAACTCGAAACTTCAAATTTTACTTCACGGGCTCCTAGGTAAATCTCAGTAACTCAAATATGGTCATGATGACCTATATTCTGCAATCTACCGGCTAAAATTATGATTCTGAGCACCCAGAAAGTCAAACTGGACACAGGTTGTATATGTTAGCCTTATAGATTTTTTTTTAGAATCTTCTATCGTAATATCCAGGGAAGCCTTTGGTAAGTCTCCTTTTATTCCTGAAATCGGGTCACTGTGACCTATGTTATGTGATCTTCGAACAGAAACCTTATATTGGCCACAAAGAAAGTCACTAGTTAAATTATCCTTCACTTGAGACAAACCCACATTGGAATGTATATAAGCAGAAGACGTACAGATTTAATAAAACGACCAACACTCTGAAACGGAAATAGTTAAGAAAACACTTACTGAGGTCATTGAGGCGCTAACTGTGACAGGCTGGAAAACTTGCACGATGTTAGCAGAGCTGGGATGAACACTCGCACCATCAACGTTCACCGGGGCCTTGTACACGTCCACGTGGGTGTCACTCCCACACGTGTCCGACACTGATCCCGTGCACGTCCACGTGCATCCGCCTTCCGGCGAGCTGTTGGGAAGAGTATGCGCGCAGAAACAGAACCGCCCACTGGTTAGTCCGGCGTAGGAATACTTGAGTTTTGAACAGGCGCTCATACATGTTACGGGGCTTATGTTGTTTGGGTCGTAGTTTCCGGCAGATACACTGAAATGTCGGTTTGGTCTCTCTACCCGGAAGCATCCAATGTAACTGCTCGCAGCTACAAAGAAATATATATAAGATAAAATATTTCTTCTAAGTTAATATTTTGAATAAAATCACGAAACATGACTGATCAGTGTTATGTTTTGTGTTAGGTCGCCAATCGGCGTGAACGAACATGGCTTCTCCACACATCCCTGTCCTCCATCATTGCCGCTAGCTCACTGGTACTTGAGGCTTCCGTATCACGCTTCAGGGTCTCCACATAACTCGTCTGCGGTCTCCCTCTTCCTCGGTGGCCGTGCATTGGCTCCCATAGCACAAATTTCTGGGTGCTCAGTTCGGGGTGGCGATGGCAGTGTCCTGCTAGCTGAAGTCTCCTGGCAGCTATCTTGTAAGCGACTGCAGGCAGATCTCAGTAAAGCTACTCATTTGAAGTGTGTGAGCTCCAGTGCACATTCAGGATCTTTCCGAGCATGCGAGTGTAGGTGCCATTGAGTGACCTCTCCATTGCAGTATTCAGTGCCCAGCTCTCGCACCCATATATCAGGATGGACTCCACTGTAGCGACAAAGAACCTCTTCTTAAGACCAGGGTTCATGTTTGATTTCCATATCCTGTTCATGTCGTTGAGGGCTTTCCAGGCCAGCGCTTTTCTGACATTGATGTCCTTGAGTGTCTCGTCTACCCAGGAACCTAGATATTTGAAATCATTCTTCTGCTCGAGGATGGTGCCATCTCGGGTGTCGGGAGGGTGGTCTTCAACATTGTAGGCCAGGTACTTGGTTTTGGGCCATTCAGACCGAGACCTACTTTGTTGCATTCAGTCTCTACTCTGAGGAGGAGTTCTTGAGCTTGCTCTATGGCATCAGATAGTAAGGCGATGTCGTCAGCGAAGTCTAAATCTGCCAAGACTTCCTTCGGGTGCCTCCTAGATCTGCGTGGGATTATAGTAAAGCCTAGCTCATCTTCCTTTCCGTCGGCCATCGCATTCCTCATGGCAAGTACGATAATGAAGAGTAACGGGACAAGGGTATCTCCTTGTAGAACACCAGCAGTAATGTCAAACAGTTCCGTCTCTCCATCAGGGGTCATAACTGTAGCCTTAGTCTGATCAGGAAAATATTTAAACAATGTTCATTTGAATCGAAATAATGCTACAGGCTTCTGTGGTCCACGAGAAAAGCCAGTATAGAACTCTAAGCCGGGACACCGCGAGATCAATCTCAGCCGGGATTGTGAAATTTTTAACGGTCGGTCCCCAACCCAGGGTTTTCGCTCTGCACACTTAATAGGAAGACTGTGCCCAACGGCCAAATTTCACTCACAAAGGAGTGCGCCTCTTGGGGATTCCTCAGTGCATGGTAAGACCAAGCAATGGGGGAGATTACACACCCAGGGCGGGCAGGTGCCTGGTTAACACAATGATATAAAATGATGCGAAGCGTGTGATACTGGGGTGTCACGTATACTGAAACCTGAGTGAAATTCTGCAGATGAACATAACTTTGAACATGACCTTAATCAGGTCATCATGTTTAAAAATCATGCAAACCATATTTTTATTGGCGTTAAATCCATTATAGTTCTTGTAATCATATTTTGGCAAAGTTGTTTTTTCTCCTCCTTAGGTCTAATCTGACGGAGGGATTTGACTTTTTGAAAATAAACTTTAAACAGGTATACTCTGTTCCACCCATCTGTGACCACCTGTTTTATAAATATAATTTTCTAAAAATTTTATATATATATATATATTTTTTCAATTACTTCCTATAAAACTGCATGTCTTAGTGACGGCCTAGTATGGCAATAAAGATTTTTTACAGTAAACCTCCGGTTTATATTACACAACATTTTGGACTCTTTTAAGTTATCTGACAGATCAGATGTGTTTCGGCATGTAGATGTGTATAGCTATCTGTACTTTAACTGCATGGTGTTTATATTAACACCATCAAATCAGCAGCTGTCAACCAAGGGTGTTAATCAATGACCTTGACTGCCATAAGCAGGGCTGATATTTGGTAAAAAATGTACCGATTTTTCGATTTACCGATCATATTTTGAAATAGGTGTTCCTTAAATAATGTGTAAGGTGCCCCTTTTTTGAAAATTAGGACCTTTAGGCAAAAAAAGGGATGGTTCTCAGGCACTAAGAATAAGGTCACTGGGCACATGTACAAAGAACATCATTTAAACGTTGCAGATTTAGTGCCGTAAATATCCTAAAATAACGGTTACTATCAAGGTGAGATTGGCAACCAAAGAGATATGACATAAAACCGCTAAGAGAGGTAGGAAAAAATGAAGAAAATATAGCATTATCAATTTACGGAATAAGTGGACTTGTTTATTTAAACAACTTGTTTATCAAAATAAACATTAATTTCGAAAATACATATACACCGTTGTATATATAAAAGAAAGCAATGGAAGGGTACATACCTTCATATTGGTGAACCAGGGCCTGTAATAGAAAAAAAAATAAACGTGACATTCAAAATATATACTTGTATGTTAACATTATCACGTCAGTATTTAAATTATGATTCTGATACATAAAATACACATAAAAGCAGGATAAACCCATATATATATATATATATATATATATATATATATATATATATATATATATATATATATATATATACGCGCATCAGATGTGTCGGGAACAATGTCGTCTGCTGGATTTTCGCTTTTATATGAATGCCCATGTCATCACGTGGTATAAACTCCACACAGTCCTGTCGAGGGTGAAAACGATGGGGAAAACTGACATCATAGAATCCGTTGCACATGCCTCATGAAAATATAAAACCGTTAAATTTAAAAAAGCCATCGAAGAAGATTAGTTACTTATTAAACACTACAGAACACTAATTATTTCATAAACCAAGCAGCAAATTTATACGGTTAAATAATTTATGGACCATTTCTGTACCCATTGGGATGTTTATGGTCAAATATAACCTTTAGACAACCGTACTGGAACTTTACGATTACACATTTACAGAACACGGCATGGACGTATACAGAAGGCAAACATTTGGTAGCAATTATTAACAATTAATCAGATGACGCAGCTAGAAAACTGTATTTTACTAAAGCCTGACTGTTTTAAACTAAACGCGCGTCACAGTCTATCAGATGTTTGCTCATTCTCTCTGGTCCTCAAAGAAAAACCCTTTATTTAAGCTCTCCCGAAGGAGAAGAGGGGGGGGGGGGGGGGGGTTATAGAGAATAAGGAATTAATTTTGTATCAATATTTTGGTCCAGATATTTTCCATTTCTTTAGGGGGGGGGGGGACGGTTAGTTTGCCTCTTTTTTTTTTTTTTTCACTTTCCCCTACCTTCTTTGTAATTTTCCCTTGTTTTCACCGGATTTCAAGTAAGGTTGATATTTCAAACTTTTCTTCGGCTAGAGTAAAAATATTTATTTTAACCGGAATTATATCGCTCAGTTGCAATAACCTGTAGATATTCATTTATTTAAACTTGAAGCCGATCATTAGATCATAACCAAGATTACATGAAATATCACTCCTTATTTAATCATCCCTTCTCCAGAAAGATATTAGACTCCTCAGAATGCAACCGTTTCGTGGCCGTTTAAGTTTTTCAGACGCGTACCAGAACACTTCTGCATCGTTTAAAATATTTTATTTAAATCATGAGAATACAAACTATCATTTTATATGATTTACCTTTGCTGTGTAAAAGCGGTGTATACATGGTCTTTCAAATTATTTATTTTATAATCCCTGCATTTATGCACCTACACGACGTTCGGTCATCAACACTGGGGAATAGCAGGTAAAAATATGCATAAATCGATTCGTGCAGACCCTGTTTTCAGAATTACACGGTTTTTGAAAGGGGTAAATAAAACACACCCTTTTTCTTTGAAATTAAGAATGGAGGTGAGCAAATATAATATTTGCACACACCTTGCTAAAATGTATCAATTTCAACCAACATTAACTGAATATGTCGCTGATATTCTTGTATGTGTCGTTTGCTCCGCTGGCGGTCGACGATCGTTATGAGGACAACAGAAGTGCACGTACGGGAGTATGATTACATGCCAACATTTACTATTAATGTTCTGGCTTTAGACACGGGGACCTGTGGTCACGCGCGGACCATGTACAACCGATTACCAAACAGGTTAATTGATCGATGGCTGGTTGTCTGGTCACAAAACAAGTCCTGACATATTACAGCTGTCATGTTTGTCACAGAGAGGTAAATTGACTTGCTTGCTTTATGTTTACAAGCATGGAGTATCATATCTCTTCTTTGAGATATTAATATTTGCTTCTGTCAGGAGGGTATAAGTTCATTCACGTTCGTGTGTTTGTGTGTTTTTCATAACATAACTCACGCGATCATGAACGCAATTTCATACAATTTTCAGGGCACTTCGGGAAGGGGCCAATGAAGAATTGATTACATTTGATGTGGATCCGGCACATGCTCCGGATCCAGGTGTGTCATCAAGATTCAGATTGCTAGTTATATATATGTATTGGTAAATAACACACACGGACGTATAAAGTGCTTCTGTATGACAGGAGGGCGATGTTACTGCATACGAGGCGGGGTTCATAAAATATGGCAAATGTATGATACGGGCCAGTATGATAATAATCTGAATTATTCACGTGAAAGATTTTATGTAGAAGATTTGCCAGTGTTACAAAGACAAATCGCTCAGTGGAAAATATCGGGCCGCTCCGGGATTCGAACCCATGTCGGGGGCGCACATGTCCGGCGTTCTAACCGCTTTGCTAGGAAATCAAGCTTTACAAGCGATACAGTTCGGTCCGCTTTTATGTCACTCCGTAACACCATAAAATGGGGCACTCAAAGAGACGGGAAAATTACCAATGTTGACAAAGATTACAATAAATACGGTCATTAGAAGGGCCCTTTCTAGAGTTTCTAAAATTTATAAAATTTTAATTCCTTATGGTTGGAACCATAAAGTATACTTCATTTTAAACTCAACTCTGCACTCTTTCAAATGATATATGGTTTGTTAAATTGCTATTTTAATTTATCAATATACATTGAAATGATTGAAATTGTATATAAAAATAATGAGTTATTGTAAGCTCGCTGTATAAGAAGGAGGCAATTTTATTGGTCTCCTGCATGATAAATTCAATAACAATATCCCCAGATGTTAAAATAATAAGTAATATATTTGCCGTAAAAAAATCAATATCAAATTTACGGAAGAAAGAAAGGATAGATTAGCAGATAAGGAAGTGTTTCAAATTTTGTCATATTTGTATTTTAATATTATGAAAATGAATAAAAATTTCATCGATACGAATACCATTAGAAGGTATACTGTACCCGGGTTGAAAAAAAAGACGGTTTATGGGGTCCGGTATGAATAAAAAAAATGTTTTGGATTATTTATAAATGAAAGGATTTTACTCGGAATGGTACACCAAATTAAGACGAATCCGGTTTATGAGCAATCATTGATAAAATTCCATGCAAAATTCTGCTATTTAAGGTCGCAATTAGAGAAGTATTCCACGCGGATAATACCCAGATACTCTAAGAAAATAGATTTTGTGGGTTTTTCTATAAGAACCAACATGGTTCTGTATGGACCCATGGTTCATGAAGGAACAGTTTTCGCAGTGAAAAGGATCTGGCACTTGGAGGTTTTTTTTCAAAGATCATAACTCATAATAAGGTTCCAGATTGAACCCGTGTAGTCAGTGGCGTCAATTTATCTTCAAGAATGGGGATGATTCGCCGGCGTTTGAGGGAAGACAAAGTTGGGACGACTTTTTTCTAACCTTTTATTGACTGTGTGACACATTTCAAATATTGTTTATACTTTAAAATGTAATCACAGTTGCCAGTATACGCTCTTAAACCATTTATAATATTTTAGCTCCTTCTTCTATGACATGTATTAATGACGTAAATTTCGTTCGAAACTAAACCTGTTTTTTGCTTGTTTGTGAAGTGTAGCCATTCATAAGCTAAATATGAGTATGAAACTGGAGATTAATATTCTGGCCAAGTTATTTCGATTCTCCTTGGTGAATTTTATCAAGATAAGCATTAAAGCTAAATAATGTCATATGCGACGATTGGATGTCTAAGAATCTCAGGCAGTTTCACCGTACTGAAAGTTTACGTATTTTATATACCTCCTTCCGAGGACGACAGCAGAGTATTTATATTAAAATGACAGGGGTCCATACATATTTAACACCCAATATTCGGGGACTTGTAATATTTGTGGTTTTGTTTATATGTAAAGCATGCCCTAGCGTTTGCCATGGGATTGGTATTCGAATGTAATGTTAAGATCTGAGGCATTCCATATTAAACACATGCCAATTCGCTGATTCATGAATTGTAAGCCGTTGAAATATATTTCTTCTGAAATCCCGTATGGTTAACGTACATAACAAAAAGAAGCAAATTTTATTCTAAGTCACTTGAATATATTGTTTAGTGATTATACTTTCATTTCCCTTTGAAAGCAACTTTTCCAAATTATAAATATTTACAAAGAAAAGAAAGAAACATATTCAATATTAAGGCGATATACACGGAACATATTTACTCACCAGTAATGCGCTGATTACAAGTAGGGCTTTCATTTTGTATGATGTTCTAGGAACCTCTGAAGATAATCTTTTGTCAGGGCGTCACATAGTTTTGTTGTTAGACCGTCTGCCCTGTTAGTTCTTTGCTCGTCAAACTTCTTCTGGTTGTGTCTCCGCGCAGCAGGTAATCACGTGACCTCAAGTCAGCCAATCGATCATAGCCAAACGATCTGCATGGCTTAGCGTTATGCAAACGCAGTAAATATTTCATTGAATGGGAGTCAATAGTGTCCCCAAGCCTGGCGTCACCGGGTAATCTATACGGTAGTTGGAACATCGCCAGCTTCAAGTGTGGGAAACAATACAGGAATTAATTCTCCTGATCGGACGTATTTATCCAGGAGCAGAAAGTATTGATATCAGTTTGAATCTTTTTATTGGTCAGTGACCACTGTACTCACTTTTGTTAACTTATTTTACACTTTATTCAGTTGTAGTATATTTAGTTTGAATTATGAAATGAAATAGCAACTACTTTACTATTGGATATTGGTAATCACTCTGTATTATTTTAATACTCATTGAAAAAATTTCATAGTTTTCAGATGTTACTTTAGTGTTTTATTGATTGTCAGAAAATAGAAAAACAAATTAATTGTTACACTGTATGCAATACGTTTAGCAGGTAAAATGTAATAATGATAATTTGTGCAACAAATCTTTCCTGTAGAATATATTTCATATTCCTTGCTCGGCAGTTCTTTAATGTATGGTAAAAATCAGGGAATACCGAATGGTCATTAAAAAATTCTTCCAAAACAAGAGACATATCTTCTTCGTGGTCACGTGGGTGTGCCGGTACCGTTGCCAAAGCGACAGTAAACAAATGACTTGATCGTCGATATGACATGTTTGTTTTGTTGCCGGTTCTGTAGACTGGTGACAGATGGTGTCACAATCAAGTAAGTCCTTGATCTAAATGTGGTGAGCATATATTGACGGAATATTTTATGAGCATAGAGTGTTGCCACAGGGAAAACTTAGAAGTCAATACCGTAACCAACATGGCGTCTGCTGTCCCAAACAACATTCTTTATGAAAACCTTGCCTACCCTGGTGAATCCCTTGTCTACCAGGCAATTTCTGTGACATACAAAATAATTAAAATTGTTGAAGACATGGCTTTATTTGGATAAATTGTAATTTAAAATATGAAAAAAGGTTAATATGATATTTCTGTACATCTCAGTGGATGGAAAAGTATTTTATGTATTTATCAGACACGTCAGTCCTATTGGTATGTTACACAACGGTTGGCATTGATTTATTTAGATAACTGATATCGGGGTTATCACAATCTCTGACAACTGTGAGCATCATATCGTCACCTTCCCTATTATTGCTATATCATGATGTTGGTCTTATTCACAGTTTTAGCACTCAAACATGATAATGACATCGCCAGGGTCTTTGTTTGTTAAGATATTCATTTGTTTTCAAATATCGTGTTTATGTTAATACATGGCATGAAATTCTATATAAAATAATCATTAAAATGTCAAAAATATATGGATATCGTATGTTCAATATGAGGGTGTTTGACAAAATGACAGAATTGTATTCGCCGAAATTCTGGGGATTTTACGGCGTATAGGTTGTTCTAGTTATACGGCGGAAACTACCGAAGATTGATATATCATGATAAGTGGCAGATACTGGTCTTATGATATCATGATATATCGCGATATTTTTTTTGGATCACTATCATGTTATAAAAGAACTAATACTGTCCCAACCCTGACCAGGTACTTTCATAGAACTAATGAGTGCAACGGCAGACCTTGTATGTTATGCCAGTTGTCGAAGTAGTAGTACAGTAGTTTCAGAATAAAAATTGTAACATTTATGAAAATTTTAGAAAAAAAGATACTACATTTTGCTGAAGACTGAGGCTATGCAGGAATGAAGACAAACGATTTGACCAGGAAATGTTGTATACTGTAAAACTCATGTGTTTACAGTACATGAGCTTGGTGAAGAAATCTTGTTTTCGATATAAATTAAAAGTATATACCTTAACGCACAATTTTTGTGTTAATATAAATTAACATGATCGCCCGTTAAATATTTACTGATTATGCTGAAAAATACTGCGACTCCTGTTGTCCCATTGGGTATGAGATTCATGTTTGCCTGATTTTTGGTATATTTGTTCATAGAAAGGTCTTTACCATCTATTTGACAAATTTTTAATTAGGAAAATCTTTTACAGATAAATTAGAAAACATTATCCTTAGGTGAAATCAGTGACAAGTGGTAAGAAAGGGAGCCTTTGGACAGCTTGCGGGAGTTCCAATAACGTTTTGCGGGTCACACACGTTTAATGAACATCTTAAATGAATTAAGTCAACTTGCATTTGAAACGTTCCTTGCGAATAAACGATTGGGCATCAGATTAAGGCCCTAACCTATCGGGAACTGACAATATTCGTACCTGCAAATATGATGACTTTCAGTGTGCATTGGTTTAGGAAGGGTATTTAAAGTTTTAGAGATGCACAAACTTAAAATCAAGCATTGCCCGTAGGCATAAAATGCGCTTTTATTTTGGCCCAACTGTATAAAGAAATTAAAGCCAAGAAACCAAGGGTCATCAGAGACATTGGAATTTAATTTTAAGTCTGAACCAATGTGACAAGCTGACCTCAAGTTTGTATATATATAATATATCTTACATTTATCTTTTAATACAATATGAATCAATTGTGAATTAATATTTAACAAAATTTTTACGGACGTATAACAATATGTTTGCAAACTCTTACCTAAGCCAGTTTCATGATGCTTTGATATGAGTGATGAAACTGAATTATTTACTCATGGGAAAAAATGTTTATTTTTAGTCTGTCTTAAAATTTTTGGAACTGTACACATCCTGAATAACAAAACACATTTCCACTGGTAACTGCACAAAAAGGGGTAATCTGTACGTTAAAGTATTCCTTGGGTTTAGGTCTAGAATAAGAAAGCTTTGGCTCAACAGTAGATTCATCATGTCTTCATCCCTAATTAAAGGATGCATGTAAAACATGAACATTTTAAGTTTTTGATTTAAGGTCTTGCTTCAGAATATGTGATATATTCATCACTAGCAGAAGAAAGGACAAAAATGATAAAACTAAAAATTTTAAAGAAATAAACTCAATCCCTATAAACTTCCCCTGCCTACGAGGGAGGCATAAATATAAAAGTAATGAAATTAAAATAAAAATTGAATATATTCTTAAACAATTGACAACATATGTTTAAAAAAAATATATATAAATGGGAGGTAGATATATGTCCTGTAGTGTGCATAAAATTCGATCTTCCTGCAGGGACTATTGTAATATTATATACCCCCCAAACAAAATAGAAATACTTACTGTCTGCATGCAAGAAAACCTGGTAACACACAATCCTGTGTCTGTCGGTGCCAGACAAGCCAGGCATGGTGTTCTAGCAAACAGCTAGTTGAGAGTAAAGGCCCTCGGGCATAAATATTTATAAAACCTCTAAATAATACATTTCTCAACATGCGTTAGGCAAATAAATGTTTAAAAGCGGGATGCTCAAGCTCTAACGCGTATACGCGTTGTGCATGCAATATTGCTACTTAGGTTAACGGTACCTTATTCCGTCATATTGATCTTTATAAATATTTTCCCATTTTCTGCTCACACAATACAAGAAACGGATCCGGAGGGGGGTGGGGGGTAGGGGCAGGGGGTTTCAGAAAAAGTTTTGCAGCCTGGACCTCCCCCTCCCGGGCCTTTGGACCTTTATTTCAGGGATTTCATTAGTCCCCCTGGGTTGGACCCCCCTTTTCCTAATTTCTAGATCCGCCGCTGAGAACTTGCATTAATTAACAATATCCTGTCAAGCAGGAATTTTTTCTTTACATATAAAGTACCTATTAGCATTTAGAATAAAATCACACGTGCATGCACATCTAACATATATGTTAAAGAATTCAGTTAGCCAGTTTGTTTTATACAGCTTCCTCCATCATTAAGATATTTTGCAGGACTGCTGCAGGCAATGTTCATGCAATAGACGAACAATCTAAATGCTACAGTTTTTGATTTAGGGGTCAGCGATTTTTTTATCTAGGCAAAAGAGGTTATGATTTCACCCGTGTACAAAAAAATGAGGATATCCTGTTCCTGAAAAACTGTTCCCTAATGTCTTTGCGTTATGTAGTTATGATTCAATGGCGCAAAAGCGCAATCAAGCTTGTTAATATCAAAATATTATCTTTTAAACTGAATGCTCGTGGAGAAGTAACTGAATTATTATGTTAAATTTTGGATTATACCGGATTTCGTGGTCTCGACAGCACACAGGACTACTAAGAGCTCAACACAGATCGCGAGTTTGAGTACCGGTATCACCAGAGGAGCCGTAAGATTGTTCACGGTCCACCCCAACCACGGCTCAGTGCTCGATCGATCTGCAGTTGTTCTGCAGCTGATCATAAATATCCTTATACTCAACTAATAAATTTGAAGGTAATTGTAACTGCAGATAACTTAAATAAAGCCTAATAGTTTATTAATAATAAGAAATATGAAAAAGGAATATTATTCCCGAAATTCGGAAATTAGATTAAAATGAGAGATTTTGTAGCTCACCGGGGGTCGCGCGCCGAAGGCGCCCCCTCTTGAATCGTCACTAATAGCATATATCCGCCACTGATTTAAGGCATATATATATATATATATATATATATATATATATATATATATATATATATATATATATATGAATTAGATTAAGTGAAATTCCGAAAGGACGGCGAGTACTGGATGTGACCGGGGCGGGGAGGGGGGGGGGGGGGGGTAGCCCCTTGGCTACGCCCCTGCAACACAGCTGATCCTTTAAACCTACATAATTGGTCAGTTTGACCAAAATAATTTGGTTATTCTCAACCAATGTACTTTGGCTGAGGTCAACCAAAACAACATGGTTAAATCAGAAGTTCCAGGTGGTCAGACTAGTGAACACATTTATGTGTACACTGCTACTTTCAGTCCCCTTTTCAGTTGTTTTATTCTCTAGATTGATTGGAAGTCTTCTAATAAGTCATTCGTCAGTTTCGGGTTGCTTTGGTGTTGGTTTTAAGGGGGAAACACAAATTCCGCCCGATCTTGGACTTAAACAATGCGTTGGTTAAAATAAATAATATCTTGGTTAAAACAACCAAAATTGGCTTAACCAATTAAATTGGTTACATATTTAACCAATCTGTTTTTGAGTGTGTACGAAGGCTGGACAGATGTCACGTGGTCCCTCATCGTTGAAGAAAAAATCACTTAAAAAGGACATTGATGATGAAGATTAATTAGGCATCATATTGATGTGTATAAAAATGAGTCAAGTGTTCGAAGAATATTGACTAAAGAATGCTATAATATGTTAATGAACATTTTGTTTGGAGCAATAGAACACCAACTAGGCTTAATATGCATGGACAAAAACTGACTGAGCTGTGAGAGTTTGTGGGTAACTCAACTTATTAGAGAGAAGGCTACCTACATACGAGTGTACATATTTTATAATTTTAATTTTGACCCCGGGTTCTTATTCACTATTACCAAGTGTACATTTCTTTCAGCATAACAAAGATTATCATAACATCACCGATTAACAGATATTCATGAAAAAGGTCGAGTGAAGAACAATATCAGTGCAAATGTAATCATACCGTTAATTAGTCTCTGCCAGTAACCGGGGTTACATAATACACATGGCCCTGTAATGGTACAGAATAGGTGTTGGCTAACTTACACGAGGATTTATTGCAAATTACTGAACAATTAAATGTGGGAATGTAGGACATGAAATACAGATCATTTATCAAAATTCCGTAAAAGGACATAAACATTTTTAGCTCAGCTGACTGAAAGTCATCTGAGCTATAGCGATCACTCTTTGTCCGTCGTCCGTCTGTCCGTCTGTCCGTCCGTTAACCAGGCACAAATGGTAACCGCTGGACCTAGAACCTTGTAACTTGTCATTCTGAGAGGTCCATGAAAAATCTCCTTGGAAACCAGAAATTAGGTCTCTGTTACCCATATCCTTCGAGCTATGGGGCCCCAAAGTACCCCCCAGAAAAGTAAAAAATTTCATACAAAAACATCAATATCTCATTAACTACATCACTGATGGTCATGATTTTTTGCATACATATTGATCATGAGATGTTCCATCAGTTCCTGCAGACTGGTGGCGCCACCTGTATTTTTCGAATTTTTAAGAATTTTTTTCTCTATTTTTGAGACCTTTAAAAATGTGAACATGTGTTAACAAGGCACAAATTGTAAAGACTGGACCTAGAATCTTCATTCTTGAGACATTGAGAGGTCAATGAAAAATATGTCTATGGAAACGAGAAATTAGGTCTCTGTTACCCATATCCTTCGAGCTATGGGGCCCCGAAGTACCCCCCAGAATAGTCAAAAATTTCATACAAAAACTTCAATATCTCATTAACTACATTACTGATGGTCATGATTTTTTGCATGGATATTGATCATGGAGTGTTTCATCAGTTCTGCAGACTGGTGGCGCCACCTGTATTTTTTCAATTTTTACGAATTTTTTTCTCTTTTTTTGAGACCTCTGAAGATGCAGTCATCTGTTAACAGGGCACAAATCGTAACGACTGGTCCTAGAATCTTCTCTCTTGACATGCAGAGAGGCCCATAAAAAGTCTCCTTGGAAACCTGAAATTAGGTCTCTGTTACCCATAACCTCTGAGCTATGGGGCTCCGAAGTACCCTCCAGAATAATGGAAAATTTGATACAAAAGTTCAAGTAACTGATCAACTATTGCATTGATCACCATGATTATTTGCATTGATTTGGATCATGGGGTGTTTCATCAGTTTCTGCAGACTGGTGGTGCCACCTGTATTTTTTCGATTTTTACGTGTTTTTTTTCTCTATTTTTGAGACATTAAAAGATGCGGTCATCGGTTAACAGGGCACAAACCCTAATGACTGGACCTAGAATCGTCTCTCTTGACATGCAGGGAGGCCCATAAAAAGTCTCCTTGGAAACCTGAAACTAGGTCTCTGTTACCCATAACCTCTGAGCTATGGGGCTCAGAAGTACCCCCCAGAATAATGGAAAATTTGATACAAAAGCTCAAATATCTGAACAACTATTGCATTGATCACCATGATTCTTTGTATGGATATTGATCATGGGATGTTTCATCAGTTTCTGCAGTCTGGTGGCGCCACCTGTATTTTTTCGATTTTTACGAATTTTTTTCTCTATTTATGAGACCTTAAGATGGGGTCATCTGTTAACAGGGCACAAATCGTAACGCCTGGACCTAGAATCTTCTCTCTTTACATGCAGGGAGGCCCATTAAAAGTCTCCTTAGAAACTTAGAAAAAGGTCTCTGTTACCCATTTTCTTCGAGCTATGGGGCTCCCAAGTACACCCCCCCCCGAATGATGGAAAATTTGATACAAAAGCTCAAGTATCTGAAAAACTATTGCAATGATCACCATAATTCTTTGCGCGGATATTGATCTTGGAATGTTTCATCAGTTTCTGCAGTCTGATGGCGCCACTGGTATTTTTTCGATTTTTACGAATTTTACAGGGCACAAATCGTAATGCCTAGACCTAGAATCTTCTGTCTTGACATGCAGAGAAGCCCATAAAAAGTTTCCTTGGAAACCTCAAATTAGGCCTCTGTTACCCATATTCTTCGAGCTATTGGGCTCAGAAGTACCCCCCCCCCCAGAATAATGGAAAATTTGATACAAAACCTCAAGTATCTGAACAACTAATGCATTGATCACCATGATTCTTAGCATTGATATTGATCATGGGGTGTTTCATCAGTTTCTGCAGTCTGGTGGCGCCATCTGTATTTTTTTCAATTTTTAGCTCAGCTGACTGAAAGTCATCTGAGCTATAGCGATCACTCTTTGTCCGTCGTCCGTCTGTCCGTCTGTCCGTCCGTTAACCAGGCACAAATCGTAACCACTGGACCTAGAACCTTGTAACTTGGCATTCTGAGAGGTCCATGAAAAATCTCCTTGGAAACCAGAAATTAGGTCTCTGTTACCCATATCCTTCGAGCTATGGGGCCCCAAAGTACCCCCCAGAAAAGTAAAAAAATTCATACAAAAACTTCAATATCTCATTAACTACATCACTGATGGTCATGATTTTTTGCATACATATTGATCATGAGATGTTCCATCAGTTCCTGCAGACTGGTGGCGCCACCTGTATTTTTTGTTTTTTTACGAATTTTTTTCTCTATTTTTGAGACCTTTAAAATGTGAACATCTGTTAACAAGGCACAAATCGTAAAGACTAGACCTAGAATCTTCATTCTTGAGACATTGAGAGGTCAATGAAAAAATCTCCTTGGAAACGAGAAATTAGGTCTCTGTTACCCATATCCTTTGAGCTATGGGGCCCCAAATTACCCCCCAGAATTGTCAAAAATGTCATACAAAAACTTCAATATCTCATTGATTGTCATGATTTTTGGCATACGTATTGATGATCAGATGGTCCATCAGTTCCTGCAGACTGGTGGCGCCACCTGTATTGTTAGATTTTTTTACGATTTTTTTCCTCTATTTTTGAGACCTTTAAGGATGCTGTCATCTGTTAACGTGGCACAAATCGTAACGACTGGACCTAGTATCTTCATTCTCGACACACTTAGAGACCCATGGAAAGTCTCAATGGAAACCTGAAATTAGGTCTCTGCTACCCATATCCTTCAAGCTATGGGGCCCCAAATTACCCCCCAGAATTGTCAAAAATTTCATACAAAAACTTCAATACCTCATTAACTACATCACTGATGGTCATGATTTTTGGCATACGTATTGATGATGAGATGTTTCATCAGTTTCTGCAGACTGGTGGCGCCACCTGAATTTTTCAATTTTTACGAATTGTTTCCTCTATTTTGAGACCTTTAAAAATGTGAACAGGGCACAAATCATAAAGACTGGACCTAGAATCTTCATTGAATAATGGAAAATTTGATACAAAAGCTTAAGTATCTGATAAACTAATGCATTGATCACCATAATTCTTTTCATGGATATTGGTCATGGAATGTTCCATCAGTTTCTGCAGACTGGTGGCACCACCTGTATTCTTTCGATTTTTTAAGATTTTTTGGTTCAGCTGACTGAATGTCATTAAAGCTATAGTGACCAATCTTTGTCCGTCGTCCGTCTGTCTCTCTGTCTGTTAACCAGGCACAAATCGTAACCATGGACTTGGAATCTTCCATATTGACATCCAGGGAGGTCCATGAAAAAAATCTCCAAGAAAACCTGAAATTAGGTTTGTGTTACCCATATCCTGCGAGATATGGGGCTCTGAAGTACCTACCAGAATAATCAAAATTTTATACAAAAGCTCCAGTATCTGAAAAACTTATGCATTGATTACCATGATTCTTCGCATGCATATTCATCATGGAGTGTTTCATCAGTTCCTGCTGAGTGGTGGTGCCACCTGTATTTTTTCGAATTGTTATGCATTTTTTTCTCTATTTATGAGACCTTCAAAGATGCGGTCATCTGTAAACAGGGCACAAATCATAACCATTGGACGTAGAATCTTCCAACTTGAATTCAAGAGGGGACCATGAAAAATCTCCTTGGAAACCTGAAATAGGTCTCTGTTATGCATATCCTTCGAGCTATGGGGCTCAGAAACATCCCCCAGAATAATTAAAAATTTGACACAAAGGCCCCAGTATCTGAATAACTAATGGATTGATCACCATGATTCTTTGCATGCATGTTGATCATGGAGTGTTTCATCAATTCCTGCAGACTGGTGGCACCACCTGTATTTCTTTCGAATTGTTATGCATTTTTTTCTCTATTTTTGACACCTTCATATCCTTTGAGCTATGGGGATCATAAGTACTGCCCCAAGAATAATTAAAAATATGATACATAAGCTCCAGGATCTGAATAAGTAATGCATTGATTCCCATTTTTTTTTGCATATTAATCATTGAATGTTTCATAAGTTCCTTCAGACTGGTGGTGCCAGCTATATTTTTTTATTTTTACATATTTGTTTCACTATTTTTGACACCTTCAAATAAAGTGGTCATCCATTAACAGGGCACAAATTGTAACAGCTGGACCTAGAATCTTCTTCATCATAAATCTCCTTCCAAACCTGAAATTAGGTCTCTGTTACCCATATCCTTCAACCTATTGGGCTTGTAAGTTCCCCGAGATAGATGATTGAAAATTTTCTGAATAACTAATACATTGATTGCTTTGATTCTTTCCATACATATTGATCATGGAGTGTTTCATCATTTCCTGTAGAGTGGTGGCACCACCTTATTTTTCTAATTTTTACAGATACATATATTCCATGGTGACAAGATATATGAAATAGTTAATCAAGTTTTTTTTTAATTGGTGAATTGAACCGAGTAATTGACCATTTTATGATGTTTATTATAGATTTTTTATATTGTAGTTTGTTCAATTTTTTCCCAGGTTCTTCATTGCCTTCAGTTAATATAAGTTGAATATGGTTAAAATTTAATTCTTGCAATACCAGTTAAAACTAATGTCTGATGACTACATATTCATTAGATTTTGCATGCAAAACATGCTTGTAATTCAAGTTCAGCTGAGCGTCATGGCCCATGGGCCTTTTGTTAATAATATATGCGTTATCTGGCGCCATTTGATGATTTTGAAAGAATATAATAGTTTCCCATCAACTTCGTCCGGCACATAGGCTCACTATCTCCAGTTCATTTGTTTTGTATGTTTTCCCAAGCAAGACTGGTTGACCAGATATCTGGTTTTGCGCATGACACGTGCTCAACAAGGAGAAGAAACAAGAAAGAAGAAACCCTGATGAAACCCCGGGTGGAAGCTTGAAATCCATAGTTTGTGAATTTGCGGGGAACGGTACCAGGTGGCGTTCGCGCTGTGTTTATGTGTATTGCACGGATCGCGCCCGGTGCTAGCTTTATTGTCACTGGTGTATAGTAGTAAGCAAATGGTTTAAGCACGAAATATTGACACATGTCATATTATTTCAAGGAGAATGCACTACATGTCATGTACCTTCAACATACCTTGTATGTATATAAGCCTCTTTAAAATCCATAAAGCCTAATGTATGGTTCTCAGGCACTTTTTTCCCCAGAAATCAGTGCGGGCGGGCGATTGTTTCACCCCTTTTTTTGTATGTTTTGATAAAAATGTCATACGATCAGGGAGAATGATAACAACAGAACTGTTTTGCTAAACAGGTAAAAGGACTACATAAGAAAGGAAATCCCATCAAAATTGTATTATTTTATCTTCTTGAAAGATGAAAATCAATATAAAAAAAATTGATATGGAGGTTAAAATTGACGTGGACGGTGCCTGAGAACCATACCTTTTTTGTCAAATAATGCTGGACTTTATGAAACGTGTATAGTATTCATCATATTGGAGCGCAGTGTAGTACTTACGAAGCAGATTTGCTCGTCTTGTGGTTTCAGGGCCTGGTGTTTTAACGTTCAGCTTACCATACTTGCGGTTCCTGGATTACAGAAGTGAAAGTGAATTAATTTCTGTTGATACCATACAGACATCTAGTTTCTATTTCTGAATCAGGAGATACATTTCAATAGCATATTTGTGATTTGTGCTACACCTGGAACTGTTAGATAGGATAAATCAAAACCATTTACAGGATAAGAATTAAGATAAATATCATCGATTTCTCAAGGAAAAAGGGAATGTAAATATATGACATGAGAAACCAAACTCTGCGAGGACCGAATCTTCAGAATTCCTAAAGGTTCGATTCAGAAGGGTCCTCGGATCATATTCTTCGTCCACAAGATCACTATTATCTAGGCAAAGCCTTGACGTTTGATCTAATAGCTAATGATCTAATGTCTAATAGCAGAAAAGGCTATAGAAACCCCCTTGGGAACCTAAATAAAGTAGATATTGATGTGCGCCCTATATTAAACATGATGACACCCGGCACTTAATACACGCATATCACAGCCAAAGCAAGACACTCCTATCGGATCTGCCCTTTTTCTTGATTTATATGTTCTCTTTATTCCATGATCAGACGACCAGAAAAAGTGACCCAACAACACAAACAAACAGAAAAACATAACCTCCTTTCCGAAAGTAACCTCTTTTCCGAAGGTAAGTATTTCTGAGACTCTTCACCATTTTGTCCTAAATTTTAGGAGCTGTTATAAAATTTGAATAGGATAATGCATACACTGAACAATGTTATGTATTAATCACTTACTGGTACTCCACAAAAACAGATGTCTTTTTTAAAACCAAATTCATTTATACTAGTTAATAATACAGAGGCTCTTAAACAATATCTCCTCTAAGAGCGCCTTGTTCCTCAGTTCTCTCCTCTTAGAGCACCTTGTTCCTCAATTCTCTCCTCTCAGAGCACCTTGTTCCTTAATTCTTTCCTCTCAGAGCACCTTGTTCCTAAATTCTTTCCTCTCAGAGCACCTTGTTCCTCAATTCTCTCTTCTCAGAGCACCTTGTTCCTCAATTCTCTCCTCTCAGAGCACCTTGTTCCTCAATTTTTCCTCTCAGAGCACTTGTTCCTCAATTCTTACCCTTAGAGCACCTTGTTCCTCAATCATCTCCTCTTAGAGCACCTTGTTCCTCAATTCTCTCCTCTCAGAGCACCTTGTTCCTCAATTCTCTCATTCAGAGCACCTTGTGCCTAAATTCTTTCCTCTCAGAGCGAATTGTTCCTCATTTCTTTCCTCTCAGAGCACCCTGTTCATCAATTTTTCCTCTCAGAGCACTTGTTCCTCAATTTTCTCCTCTCAGAGCACTTGTTCTTCAATTCTCTCCTCTCAGAGCACCTTGTTTCTCAATTCTCTCCTCTCAGAGCACCTTGTTCCTAAATTCTTTCCTCTCAGAGCAAATTGTTCCTCATTTCTTTCCTCTCAGAGCACCTTGTTCCTAAATTCTTTCCTCTCAGAGCAAATTGTTACTCATTTCTGTCCTCTCAGAGCACCTTGTTCCTCAATTTTCTCCTCTCAGAGCAAATTGTTCCTCAATTCTCTCCTCTCAGAGCACCTTGTTCCTCAATTCTCTCCTCTCAGAGCACCTTGTTCCTAAATTCTTTCCTCTCAGAGCAAATTGTTCCTCATTTCTCTCCTCTAAGAGCACCTTGTTCCTCAATTCTCTCCTCTTAGAGCACCTTGTTCCTCAAATTTCTCCTCTCAGAGCAAATTGTTCCTAAATTCTTTCCTCTCAGAGCAAATTGTTCCTCATTTCTTTCCTCTCAGAGCACCTTGTTGATTAATTTTTCCTCTCAGAGCACCTTGTTCCTCAATTCTCTCCTCTTAGAGTACCTTGTTCCTCAATTCGCTCCTCTCATAGCACCTTGTTTCTCTATTCTTTTCTCTTAGAGCACCTTGTTCCTCAATTCTCTCTTCTCAGAGCACCTTGTCCCTCAATTCTCTCCTCTCAGAGCACCTTGTTCCTCAATTCTCTCCTCTTAGAGCACCTTGTTCCTCAATTCTCTTCCTCAGAGCAACTTGTTCCTAAATTCTTTCCTCTCAGAGCAAATTGTTCCTCATTTCTTTCCTCTCAGAGCACCTTGTTCATCAATTTTTCCTCTCAGAGCACCTTGTTCCTCAATTCTCTCCTCTTAGAGCACCTTGTTCTTCAATTCGCTCCTCTTATAGCACCTTGTTCCTCTATTCTTTTCTCTTAGAGCACCTTGTTCCTCAATTCTCTCCTCTTAGAGCACCTTGTTCCTCAATTCGCTCCTCTTATAGCACCTTGTTCCTCTATTCTTTTCTCTCAGAGCACCTTGTTCCTCAATTCTCTCTTCTCAGAGCACCTTGTTCCTCATTTCTCTCCTCTCAGAGCACCTTGTTCCTCATTTCTCTCCTCTCAGAGCACCTTGTTCCTCAATTCTCTCCTCTCAGAGCACCTTGTTCCTCAATTCTCTCCTCTCAGAGCACCTTGTTCCTCAATTCTCTCCTCTCAGAGCACCTTGTTCCTCATTTCTCTCCTCTCAGAGCATCTTGTTCCTCAATTCTCTCCTCTCAGAGCACCTTGTTCCTCATTTCTCTCCTCTCAGAGCAAATTGTCCCTAAATTATTTCCTCTCAGAGCAAATTGTTCCTCATTTCTTTCCTCTCAGAGCACCTTGTTCATCAATTTTTCCTCTCAGAGCACCTTGTTCCTCAATTTTCTCCTCTCAGAGCACCTTGTTCCTAAATTCTTTCCTCTCAGAGCACCTTGTTCCTCAATTCTCTCCTCTAAGAGCACCTTGTTCCTCAATTCTCTCCTCTCAGAGCACCTTGTTCCTCAATTATCTCCTCTTAGAGCACCTTGTTCCTCAATTCTCTCCTCTCAGAGCACCTTGTTCCTCATTTCTCTCCTCTCAGAGCACCTTGTTTCTCAATTATCTCCTCTTAGAGCACCTTGTTCCTCAATTCTCTCCTCTCAGAGCAAATTGTTCCTCAATTCTCTCATTCAGAGCAAATTGTTCCTCATTTCTTTCCTCTCAGAGCACCTTGTTCATCAATTTTTTCCTCTCAGAGCACCTTGTTCCTCAATTTTCTCCTCTCAGAGCACCTTGTTCCTAAATTCTTTCTTCTCAGAGCACCTTGTTCCTCAATTCTCTCCCCTTAGAGCACCTTGTTCCTCAATTCTCTCCTCTTAGAGCACCTTGTTCCTCAATTCGCTCCTCTTATAGCACCTTGTTCCTCTATTCTTTTCTCTTAGAGCACCTTGTTCCTCAATTCTCTCCTCTTAGAGCACCTTGTTCCTCAATTCTCTCCTCTTAGAGCACCTTGTTCCTCAATTCGCTCCTCTCAGAGCACCTTGTTCCTCTATTCTTTTCTCTCAGAGCACCTTGTTCCTCAATTCTCTCTTCTCAGAGCACCTTGTTCCTCAATTCTCTCCTCTTAAAGCACCTTGTTCCTCAATTCTCTCCTCTTAGAGCACCTTGTTCCTCAATTCGCTCCTCTTATAGCACCTTGTTCCTCTGTTCTTTTCTCTTAGAGCACCTTGTTCCTCAATTCTCTCCTCTTAGAGCACCTTGTTCCTCAATTCGCTCCTCTTATAGCACCTTGTTCCTCAATTCTCTCCTCTTAGAGCACCTCGTTCCTCAATTCTCTCCTCTCAGAGCAAATTGTTCCTAAATTCTTTCCTCTCAGAGCAAATTGTTCCTCATTTCTTTCCTCTCAGAGCACCTTGTTCATCAATTTTTCCTCTCAGAGCACCTTGTTCCTCAATTTTCTCCTCTCAGAGCACCTTGTTCCTAAATTCTTTCCTCTCAGAGCACCTTGTTCCTCAATTCTCTCCTCTTAGAGCACCTTGTTCCTCAATTCTCTCCTCTCAGAGCACCTTGTTCCTCAATTCGCTCCTCTTATAGCACCTTGTTCCTCTATTCTTTTCTCTTAGAGCACCTTGTTCCTAAATTCTTTCCTCTCAGAGCACCTTGTTCCTCAATTCTCTCCTCTTAGAGCACCTTGTTCCTCAATTCGCTCCTCTTATAGCACCTTGTTCCTCTATTCTTTTCTCTTAGAGCACCTTGTTCCTCAATTCTCTACTCTCAGAGCACCTTGTTCCTCAATTCTCTCCTCTCAGAGCAAATTGTTCCTCAATTCTCTCTTCTCAGAGCACCTTGTTCCTCATTTCTCTCCTCTCAGAGCACCTTGTTCCTCATTTCTCTCCTCTCAGAGCACCTTGTTCCTCAATTCTCTCCTCTTAGAGCACCTTGTTCCTCAATTCTCTCCTCTCAGAGCACCTTGTTCCTCATTTCTCTCCTCTCAGAGCACCTTGTTCCTCAATTCTCTCCTCTTAGAGCACCTTGTTCCTCAATTCTCTCCTCTCTGAGCAAATTGTTCCTAAATTCTTTCCTCTCAGAGCAAATTGTTCCTCATTTCTTTCCTCTCAGAGCACCTTGTTCATCAATTTTTCCTCTCAGAGCACCTTGTTCCTCAATTTTCTCCTCTCAGAGCACCTTGTTCCTAAATTCTTTCCTCTCAGAGCACCTTGTTCCTCAACTCTCTCCTCTTAGAGCACCTTGTTCCTCAATTCTCTCCTCTCAGAGCACCTTGTTCCTCTATTCTTTTCTCTCAGAGCACTTTGTTCCTCAATTCTCTCTTCTCAGAGCACCTTGTTCCTCAATTCTCTCCTCTCAGAGCACCTTGTTCCTCAAATCTCTCCTCTCAGAGCACCTTGTTCCTAAATTCTTTCCTCTCAGAGCACCTTGTTCATCAATTTTTCCTCTCAGAGCATTTGTTCCTCAATTCTTACCTCTCAGAGCACCTTGTTTCTCAATTCTATCCTCTCAGAGCACCTTGTTCATCAATTTTTCCACTCAGAGCACCTTGTTCCTCAACTCTCTCCCCTTAAAGCACCTTGTTCCTCCATTCTCTCTTCTCAGAGCACCTTGTTCCTAAATTCTTTCCTCTTAAAGCACCTTGTTCCTCTATTCTTTTCTCTTAGAGCACCTAGTTCCTCAATTCTTTCCTCTTAGAGCACCTTATTCCTCAATTCTCTCCGCTTAGAGCACCTTGTTCCTCAATTCTCTCCGCTCAGAGCAAATGTTTCCTTAATTCTTTCATCTCAGAGCACCTTGTTCCTCAATTCTCTCCTCTCAGAGCACCTTGTTCCTAAATTCTTTCCTCTCAGAGCAAATTGTTCCTCATTTCTTTCCTTTCAGAGCACCTTGTTCATCAATTTTTCCACTCAGAGCACCTTGTTCCTCAACTCTCTCCCCTTAAAGCACCTTGTTCCTCCATTCTCTCTCCCCTTAAAGCACCTTGTTCCTCAATTCTCTCCTCTTAAAGCACCTTGTTCCTCTATTCTATTCTCTTAGAGCACCTAGTTCCTCAATTCTTTCCTCTTAGAGCACCTTGTTCCTCAATTTTCTCCTCTTAGAGCACCTTGTTCCTCAATTCTCTCCGCTCAGAGCAAATGTTTCCTTAATTCTTTCATCTCAGAGCACCTTGTTCCTCAATTCTCTCCTCTCAGAGCACCTTGTTCGTAAATTCTTTCCTCTCAGATCAAATTGTTCCTCATTTCTTTCCTCTCAGAGCACCTTGTTCCTCAATTCTCTCTTCTCAGAGCACCTTGTTCCTCATTTCTTTCCTCTCAGAGCACCTTGTTCCTCAATTCTCTCTTCTCAGAGCACCTTGTTCCTAAATTCTTTCCTCTCAGAGCACCTTGTTCATCAATTTTTCCTCTCAGAGCACTTGTTCCTCAATTCGTACCTCTCAGAGCACCTTGTTCCTCAATTCTATCCTCTCAGAGCACCTTGTTCCTAAATTCTTTCATCTCAGAGCACCTTGTTCCTCAATTCTCTCCTCTCAGAGCACCTTGTTCCTAAATTCTTTCCTCTCAGGGCAAATTGTTCCTCATTTCTTTCCTCTCAGAGCACCTTGTTCATCAATTATCCTCTCAGAGCACCTTGTTCCTCAATTCTCTCCTCTTAAAGCACCTTGTTCCTCTATTCTTTTCTCTTAGAGCACCTAGTTCCTCAATTCTCTCCTCTTAGAGCACCTTGTTCCTCAATTCTCTCCTCTCAGAGCACCTTGTTCCTAAATTCTTTCCTCTCAGAGCACCTTGTTCCTAAATTCTTTCCTCTCAGAGCACCTTGTTCCTTAATTCTATCCTCTCAGAGCACCTTGTTCCTCAATTCTCTCACCTAAGAGCACCTTGTTCCTAAATTCTTTCCTCTCAGAGCACCTTGTTCCTAAATTCTTTCCTCTCAGAGCACTTGTTCCTAAATTCTTTCCTCTCAGAGCACCTTGTTCATCAATTTTTCCTCTCAGAGCACTTGTTCCTCAATTCGTACCTCTCAGAGCACCTTGTTCCTAAATTCTTTCCTCTCAGAGCAAATTGTTCCTCATTTCTTTCCTTTCAGAGCACCTTGTTCATCAATTTTTCCACTCAGAGCACCTTGTTCCTCAACTCTCTCCCCTTAAAGCACCTTGTTCCTCCATTCTCTCTCCCCTTAAAGCACCTTGTTCCTCAATTCTCTCCTCTTAAAGCACCTTGTTCCTCTATTCTATTCTCTTAGAGCACCTAGTTCCTCAATTCTCTCCTCTTAGAGCACCTTGTTCCTCAATTCTCTCCTCTTAGAGCACCTTGTTCCTCAATTCTCTCCGCTCTTAGCAAATGTTTCCTTAATTCTTTCATCTCAGAGCACCTTGTTCCTCAATTCTCTCCTCTCAGAGCACCTTGTTCGTAAATTCTTTCCTCTCAGATAAAATTGTTCCTCATTTCTTTCCTCTCAGAGCACCTTGTTCCTCAATTCTTTCTTCTCAGAGCACCTTGTTCCTAAATTCTTTCCTCTCAGAGCACCTTGTTCATCAATTTTTCCTCTCAGAGCACTTGTTCCTCAATTCGTACCTCTCAGAGCACCTTGTTCCTCAATTCTATCCTCTCAGAGCACCTTGTTCCTAAATTCTTTCATCTCAGAGCACCTTGTTCCTCAATTCTCTCCTCTCAGAGCACCTTGTTCCTAAATTCTTTCCTCTCAGAGCAAATTGTTCCTCATTTCTTTCCTCTCAGAGCACCTTGTTCATCAATTATCCTCTCAGAGCACCTTGTTCCTCAATTCTCTCCTCTTAAAGCACCTTGTTCCTCTATTCTTTTCTCTTAGAGCACCTAGTTCCTCAATTCTGTCCTCTTAGAGCACCTTGTTCCTCAATTCTCTCCTCTCAGAGCACCTTGTTCCTTAATTCTTTCCTCTCAGAGCACCTTGTTCCTCAATTCTATCCTCTCAGAGCACCTTGTTCCTCAATTCTCTCACCTCAGAGCACCTTGTTCCTCAATTCTCTCCTCTCAGAGCACCTTGTTCGTAAATTCTTTCCTCTCAGATCAAATTGTTCCTCATTTCTTTCCTCTCAGAGCACCTTGTTAATCAATTTTTCCTCTCAGAGCACTTGTTCCTCAATTCGTACCTCTCAGAGCACCTTGTTCCTCAATTCTATCCTCTCAGAGCACCTTGTTCCTCAATTCTCTCACCTCAGAGCACCTTGTTTCTAAATTCTTTCCTCTCAGAGCAAATTGTTCCTCATTTCATTCCTCATAGAGCACCTTGTTCCTAAATTCTCTCCTCTCAGAGCGCCTTGTTCCTCAATTGTCTCCTCTCATAGCACCTTGTTCATCAATTTTTCCTCTCAGAGCACTTGTTCCTCAATTCTTACCTCTCAGAGCACCTTGTTCCTGAATTTTTCCTCTCAGAGCACCTTGTTCAGCAATTCTCTCCTCTTAGAGCACCTTGATCAGCAATTCTCTCCTCTTAGAGCACCTTGTTCCTCAATTCTCTCCTCTTAGAGCACCTTGTTCCTCAATTCTCTCCTCTTAGAGCACCTTGTTCCTCAATTCTCTCCGCTCAGAGCAAATGTTTCCTTAATTCTTTCATCTCAGAGCACCTTGTTCCTCAATTCTCTCCTCTCAGAGCACCTTGTTCGTAAATTCTTTCCTCTCAGATCAAATTGTTCCTCATTTCTTTCCTCTCAGAGCACCTTGTTAATCAATTTTTCCTCTCAGAGCACTTGTTCCTCAATTCGTACCTCTCAGAGCACCTTGTTCCTCAATTCTATCCTCTCAGAGCACCTTGTTCCTCAATTCTCTCTCCTCAGAGCACCTTGTTTCTAAATTCTTTCCTCTCAGAGCAAATTGTTCCTCATTTCATTCCTCTCAGAGCACCTTGTTCCTCAATTATCTCCTCTTAGAACACCTTGTTCCTCAATTCTCTCCTGTTAGAGCACCTTGTTCCTCAATTCTCTCCTCTCAGAGCACCATGTTCCTTAATTCTTTCCTCATAGAGCACCTTGTTCCTAAATTCTCTCCTCTCAGAGCGCCTTGTTCCTGAATTGTCTCCTCTCATAGCACCTTGTTCCTGATTTTTTCCTCTCAGAGCACCTTGTTCAGCAATTCTATCCTCTCAGAGCACCTTGTTCCTAAATTCTTCCCTCTCAGAGCATCTTGTTCATCAATTTTTCCTCTCAGAGCACTTGTTCCTCAATTCTTACCTCTCAGAGCACCTTGTTCCTAAATTCTTTCATCTCAGAGCACCTTGATCCTAAATTCTTTCATCTCAGTTCTTAGGTTCCTTAACATTAAGGAATCTTTAAGTATGTTAATTTAGGATTGTTCTTAAGCTGAGAAGTCCCTTTGGGAAACCCAGTTCTTGGTACATTCTGATAGACAAAGGCACCCCTATGCTACCACAGGTGAAAAGAATCATTAGCTTATGTAATAAACTGATTTAAGGAAACGGGGGGGGGGGGCTAAGAACTCATGATACTTATCAAGTAACATATACATATACCTATGTCAATCAAAATTAAACATGTAGTTTACGTAAAATAAATGACTTTTGCGTGGAAATCATGCGACACTTTCGGACAGGCCATAATGCTTTTCGACTAGTGCCAAAACATTTTGGGAGCCTTCATTGGGGTAAATATAAAAACTTTTAATTATCGCTGAATAGGAAATCTTCAGTGTCAGATCCTTACCAGCTTTCAAAACACTATCAAGTATCCGTATACTATACGGCGTATAGGAAGCCTTTTATATACGATCATATTGCTTAAAACGTTGTGGAACTCTTTGTCAATCATGTTATTTTCGACCTTAGATTAAAAAAACACAAAAGAAACAGAATAAATTTAATAGTTTCGAATACACCGTATATCAGCTTTTTTTCAGTTTTACACCATTTCAATAAACATTTATATAGATATACGGGGTATCTGTACAGACTTCGCACATTAAGCACAATGTTGTTTTTATACTGGGTTCCTTTAGCTAGTTTTATTTGTGGTCTCCAGATGGCACCAGGCTATGCATTCCAAGAGTGGTCTCCGGGAGACACATTCAATTACTTTTTCAATTTGTGTGAAATGTGACAGAGTTGATTGTAGCTGGAAGTTAATGGCATGGCTTGCTCGGTTGGCGCCAGCTTTTAATCAAAATAAAATTAAAACACTCAGTTGTACGACTTTCATATATATTTAGCATGATATCAGCAAAAAATGACAGAGTTGATCAAAGTCAAAAATACTTACTTGCGGCTGATTGGATTGGTCAGTTTTGCTTCACAACAATCGGACAGGAACTGTAAGAAAGAGGTACTTATAGCAACATGTAACAACCTTGTAAATATGGCATTTTAGGAACAATTTACATATTGTACAGTTTAGTTATACATTTACAAAAACCTACATTTCAAGATTCTAGAGATGGCAAATAGGAAAATATTGTACAACTACGTGATCTGAAGGCGTCATACTATTTAGTCCGTATTTTTTTTTAGAATTATTACTCCGTGCATGTTATTTTATTATACCTCGGCCGGGAGTCGACGGTATTATGTATTCCCCCTTGTTTGTTTATCTTAGATACACTTAACTAAAGAAGTTACTTTACTTAACTGTAACTTTACTGTAAAAGCCAAAGATAAATCTTTTAAATTTTGGAGGTAATTAAGCTTTGTCTAGGGTAGAAGTCAACCGTTCATAGATAAAAGTGGCAACATTTGTCCAGCCTCTCGAAAAGTGTACCCTTTTTACGAAAGCGTGGCACTGTATATGCAGATAAAGGCGGAGGTTTGTAGTCTCCGACTACATTACCTTTTTCGACTTTCTTTTTGAACATTTAGACTTCAATGAATGCAGCTTATTGTTTTTATTAACACAGGTTGTGTTACATTTTACAAAAAAAAAACCTGTCTCTAATTCTAAAAACATGATGGTTAAATTACACTTTTTATTTATGAAAATGCAAATTTTGGCAAATTAAGAAGAAGGTGATTGCAGTAATAAATTTTTAACTTAAAATATAAAAACTAAATCAATGTTTAAGTTGGCCTTCTTGCATGAAGGGTAATCACAGTGATTTTTTGCATAAGCATCATATTTCTTGAGTATTGCTTGCAGCTTACATATGGAACCCATGGAACTTTGATGGGGACGGTTTGTGCAGTAGAAATTAACGGCAATATTGTTAAGAAGTGCAGGACTTTTGGCAACTATTTCAACGTATAACACCTATAAGCAAGAAATTCACCAAGATCTGCTGGAACCGCAAATTAGTGTGATGGACAATCACCAGATGGCGCTACCTTCAAGTCCGACGAAACATGACCAGCTCCGTGTCTCGTGTTCTCTGTTAAGGCAAATCTTGTGATTCAAACTGACAATAGAATGTTAAACCTGCTGGTATGTTCACAGATGAATAACAACGAAAAAGCTGGATATTTTCAAAAGGTATTAAAAAAAGAAAACTAATTGTTATGTGCCATTTAAACATTAAATTCTGTAAAGACTGTATAGATTGAACTGCAATCATGCACGTTGGTGGACTCTCAAGATTCATGTATTTGACGACTTTAGATAAATAATCTGACCACTGCTATTTGTGTTCAATTACATTGTTATGATTTATGATGCTGTGCAAACTGATCTGCTTACCTCAGTTATTTCTGCATAAGATGCCTGCATAGATTGAACTGCAATCATGCACGTTGGCGGACTATCAATATTCATGTATTTGACGACTATAGATAAATAATCTGATCACTGAAACTTGTGTTTAAATGATATTGTTATTGTTTATCATGCTGTGCAAACTGATTTGCTTACCTCAGTTAATCCTGCATAAGATGTTTGTAAAAGGCCTTGCGTGCAGACGTGCTTTGCACTCTGTCTGCCTTCGTGTACTGTTAATTTGTCTCTGTCTTTTTACATTTGTTTAATGTAGGCCAACTTCAGTGAAATGTTCGTGAAGTGATTCCTTCAGATAACGAAGCGGTGTTTAAATTGTGAGTTGATCTGGGTTGCATGGTGATTTTTCTGTATTAGAGAATGAACAGCCACAAGTGAGGACCTCTGATGGAGAAAGTTTACACCATTATAAACATTAATCATCTAGGTGACCCGTACTTTAGTAGTTACACCAGTATTTCATTAGGCCTTGGCGGAGGTATGCGCTTTAAGGCCATACGTACCTCTTGTCTCAGCTGTTACTAAACACTTATACACAATACATGTAATTTTGTGACATTTTAATATTTTTTTCTCGAAGGAGTCATTGATAAATAAAAATAATTAATGCTACGTGAAATTTAAATTGATTACTACATTTCCTTTCAATAATGATTAAGCACTACGAATTACCTCAAACATGTGCATTGGCTGTTATCGACTGACCGATCGTCTGCTGTGTTCGAGTCACGTGACCCACCATTGCCTACTACCATTTCGGCTCTCTGACACTAGAGAGTCTACGACCAGCGTACTAGCGTCAGAGTGCCTTTACATCTTGCGTTGAGGACCGCACTGTAAGGCTCGATGAGTATGCAACTATTTTCGTTTATTTTTAAAACACCTAATGGCCTACGAATACGCTGTCCTTTGACATAAACCAGTCCGATCGTTAGTTTTTAAATATACTTCAAACAACACCTACCACGTAAAAAATGCCTTTTAATATAGCAAATTGAAATCACTCCATGTTTGTTGAATTTCTGACCGCATGAATACTAGCATGGCTTGATAATTGGCCGAAATACAGGAAATGACCTCAGAGACGGATTTACAGTTTGTCAGTTTATTTCTTCTGTGTTAATTAATCACTCGTAGCCTTAGGTGAAGATTATCGGTTGTTTACCACGTTATCAATGCAACATGATGGTTGACCTTTGCAATACATCCCCCGTATAGCTTGTATCACGAGTCAAGTTAGGCTTGCCAGTCCAATATAAATGCCTACCGAGTGGTGCATTCCCGGCTAGCCATTTGTAGGTGTACACTGACACAAGCCAGAAACTCCCC
Source organism: Sipunculus nudus (assembly GCA_026874595.1). Classification (NCBI taxonomy): domain Eukaryota; kingdom Metazoa; phylum Annelida; class Sipuncula; order Golfingiida; family Sipunculidae; genus Sipunculus; species Sipunculus nudus. Next base: position 74,362,106 of record CM049307.1, on the reverse strand, counting down.
CATGGAAGCCTCTTGTGGTCACGCAGTTCTGTTTATTCTAAGGTCTTGAGATAAAACAGTCGTGTGAAATTTAGGTCAGAATGGCTTTGAGCATGAAAAATCCATCGTTATTATTATATGTTCAACATAATCTCAAACAAACTTAAAAGTATTGGCCAATTTTTGTTTATTTGTGGTAAAAAAGGCATGGTGTCCAAATGCCTGCTTTGGAATGCTTTGATGGAGCATTTTGGCTTCTCTGCATTCAAGCCACCGGGATTGTGGGAAAAGGAAACGCACAAGCTGGAGTTTTCTGTTTTATGTTACCTTTTCAAGTAACACCTTCTCAGGGATAAAATATTGTCGTGGTTTCGTTTTTTTCTAAGTTGTTTAATGATGATAATGACAGCCATGCCATTAACACTTTTTTTATTCTTCATACATCATCAATAAATCTCAGTGGCTCCGTCACGCGCGCCCTCCATTCTCTCTCCCAAGTCTCAGCTTCCGGCCCCCTCACTCTCAACGCGACGTCACATAATGTGACTGTATAATAACTCTCCTTACAAGTACATCATTTTTCAATATCCCGACAGTATCTTTATCCGAATTTTGATGTAACGTGGTCAGAAATTGGCACAAACCTCATATGTTTATAAATGTTATATGGGCAAGTTTAAAAACTGCCATGTGTCCTTTTAAAGATAAAGATTAGCCGTTACTTTGAGAATTTGAGATATGAAAGAACCAAGATCTGCTTGGTCGCTGTACCACGGCTCAAACACTCTTGGTTTTCGCCGATAGATGTCTCTAGATTAGTGGAAAGTTTGGCTGTTACTGTGTTAATCCATTATTAATTCTTTACGTCTTATATTCCCTTCCTGTCCACCTGTTTTTGCTAAGAAAATATTTAATAGTTATATTTTGAGGAAGTAAATTGTGATTTAAAGTATTAGATTAATGGGCCTTATTTTCAACAAGGATACTAAACATTTACCTTACACAATAATTAAGAATCAGAATTAATTTAACATATAAGAAATCAGTCTATATATTACAACATATCATTCCCACATACGACAGTCAAGGTTTTAGGTCACATGCAAAAACGCCCTCAGACAACACTTGCTGATTGGATGGTTAAATGTACAATATGAAAAGCTAAAACAAAGATAGCTACTCATGATCTGTCAGATCACTGGAAAGAGTTAAAACTCATTTTGAAATATAACAAGGATATATATTACAAATTTTTGATTGCCATAATACGCCATTTCTCCCTTACAAAGCTATCTCGGAAATTATTGAAAATGTAAATTTAAAAAACTCTCTAAAAATGACACAGGTTGGTTGAACAGAGTATAAGAAAAACATGCACATATTTGACAGTCACAGACTTCTTACAAACAACTTGCCATGACCTATTCAGAACCAACACAAGCTAAAGCAGATAAGCTTGAATCTCTGTTTGTTACCACAGATGTAATACATCAAGACCTGTGTGTAGAAGGCGCCCTCTTCATGTAAATCTTATCTCTAAGAACCCCTACCGGTAGTTAATCATTGTTGCTAGCTTTACAGCCCTATCTTATCGTTACCCCCCGTAAACTTACCCTCATGATTGATCTCACACTATATTATGTTTGCGGCTCTCTCTCTTCTCTCTTTCTTTCTTTTTTTCTCTCTCTCTCCCCCTCTCTCTCTCTCTCACGCTCTCTCTCTCTCTCTCTCTCTCTCTCTCTCTCTCTCTCTATATATATATATATATTAGTCTTCTCATGTTTACTTCTCTTTCGATCTTGTATGATGGACAAATCTCTCTTTCTCTCGCTCTCTTTCTCTCTTTCCCTCTCACTGTCTCTATCTTTCTCTCTTTCTCCAGCAAACTTCAGGCGCCTATACATAAGAATGATTTAGAGCATTAGAAAATATTTTAGAGTCTTTATAAAAAAGACCGAATTAAAATGTGCATTAAACAATAATGGAAAATATATTATTTCAATAACTTAAAGTGAAAAAAAAATCATTGATTGGACTAAATCTCCAAAGTTAAGCCTAATTTTTTTTCCAGTTTATAGCAACATCATATTTCCACTGCATGCTCTTTTAAATTCAAGCGTCATCCTGAATTATCATTTTTTGTTGTTGGAGTAGTTCCATCATGCAAGCCATGTATGGTTTTAGGGTTGTACCCTAACAACTCTTTCCAAAACCATCAGTTCCGTGAAAATTATATTATCTTCTGGGCTGAATGGGGATTTGGGGACTTGTCAGAAAGGTCAGTTCCAGTTTTACCTATGACTACAGGACTGTGTATGTGACAAGAGAGAAATACCATCCAGTTAAATTTGATTTAAACTAAACCAACACGCAGAGCCGACACCTGAACGCATGGTGCTCTGATCAAGATGACATATATCAGAAGATCCTTTCCAAGATGACTCCCTGGACACCCATCCGTCGTATCCATTTGTCAAACGTTGTCACCAGTGTCCCCGCGGACTGGACAAACCAGCTCCCGTTTACTCTCTCTGGAGGGACAGTCCCTGTAACCCTAGAGCCGGCGGCACTGTTATACCAGGCAGGTTTCACGCCTCATAAGTAAAAGAAGCCGGCCAACCTTGGCTGCGCCGACAGCGAAACCAGACAACCTTCTGCTGGTGAAAGTACAGCGGCGGATCCTGGAAGACTGGGTGGATGGACTTTGTACTGTACGATCTTTTAGTTACCTTGCTTTATTTAAAGTCAATGTAAGAAAAACTTCCAGGGGGACAGACGACATCACCAGTTGACTTATATCAAACATTTGCATTTTTCAGTCGCTGATTAAATTGCCGGGCATCATGTCATTTACCCGGGAATATTATCAGCTGATGTCGCCATACAATTGTAATTTATGGGAAAACCTGCCACCTTCGACAAATGACACCTATTGGCGAAGATGGAAACTGAAAGATCGGGTCTGCTTCATTGCCAAATAAAGGTTATCTTTAGGTATGTATCGAATAATTATCCAATTGTTATTTATGGGAAAACCTGCCACCTTCGACAAGCGACACCTATTGGCGAAGATGGAAACTGAAAGATCGGGTCTGGTTCATTGCCAAATAAAGGTTATCTTTAGCTATGTATCGAATATTCAAGGACAATAAGAAGCTTTGTTACCTTTCACCAAGAAGTTCCATGAAGAATCCCTGATTTGTACCATAGACCACACGACAACACCCTCGATGCTGGTAATGTTGACCCGAACACAACAGACGATCATAGCACGTAGTGTGCATGTTTGCGGATAGGGGGGTAAATAGCAATCTAAGGAATGCAAGCCTCCGCCATGTGGGGTTCCAAACTTTTGGACGCTCTTGTTTATAGTTTCTGTACATTTGAGAATATTCCAAGCTGATGTTCCTTAATCCAAATTATGTGCCTGATCCACACCGTCTAATCGATTCGTCATTGGTCCTTTTCCGAAATGCCCTTAACATCTCATTAGATTCCACCCATGACAGCGTGAATTATGTTGTGAACAAACACACAAACACACAAACACGAACGAGGATGATAACTTATACTCCTGGCAGAGGAAAATATCAAACAGCGCGTGAAATACCGGACTAGAAAAAATTTTAAAATACCTTTTATACCGTCGACAGATAAAAAAATAAACAGAAGGACACACAAACGGTTTAGACAGATTATATCTTTCTTCAAGACTTCTTGAATATGTAGGATTTAGGCACAGTAATAAATATAAAAAAATTAAGAAAAAAGTGAAACCACATGAGTGGATTAGCTCTAGTGTAGCTTTAATATGCTCCATGCAAACAGAACCTAAAAACTTGATAGCTTGCTTATTATTCAGGCGCCTGTGCCAGTTTCAATAGACAATACAATCAACAGGTCATGGACAACCTTGATAACACAAGCCGTAATGCACAAGTGCGACAGAATATTAATGCATGTGATTGTGTTACAAGAATCAAGGTATTTTAGGTTCATGGGTTTGCTTTAGCGCTGTTTACACTCAGCATGCTTAGTTTTCTTATTTCCAGAAGGTGTATAGGTGTTCCAGGCATTACACAAGACGCCATAAATAATTTTCTTTTGCCCTGATATTTAGAAACGAAATGGCATATTCGCCAGGGCCTCGAATGTAGTTCGCATTTGTAACATTATGTTTGATTATTCTTCTGTTTGTCGGTTTGTCGTGTACAAAATATTTTGTGACGATGTAGGAAGAGTTGTTGATCAAACCTTTGACATGAAATGGAATAGGGCAGGAGGATATGTTGTTGCCTTTTTAATGTATACCTGTTTATAAGATATTTATACCTTTCTATTGATGTTGGTTCAGGGAAAGAGAGTGCAGTTAAATGATGGAGTTTATCTGCATCCAGATCCAGGTATAGTGCTGATTTGTTTCTGTGTTTTTACGTCTATCTTTTTCCTTAACAATAGGCCAACGGTATGTCTGTAGCACTGTGTATCGAATGAAGATAGCAAAATAGGACAATACTTGTAATTGTACATTAATTATGATGTTGTTAATGTGCCTTCAGGATACCAAGCCTAATATACAAAAGCTGGGGATAATTAAGATGTCATACTTGTTGTTAAAGGGATGAAACCCACCAAGGCGACACGCCTCTCGACAGTGCACGCCACATGACACAGATGACGTCCAGTGTGTCGCAGCGTCCACTTGTGTCGTGGCAGCGTACCAGGTCAGGAGAAGCACTGTATTGCGGTTAGCGCGACACGATCGAACTTGTTCGATTTGTCGTGCGAAAGAAGCCTATTGATTTGTGTCGGCTTGTTCCCGACACAACTCAACACGGATCGTGCAGTGGATTTGGACGCGCGACACAATTTACACTCTAGGCGACGCAAACCGAGACAACTTCCCGCAAACACACGGCAATCTCCGCGTGGTGAACCCTATGTCTTCGTTCAATTGGTATGCTACTTTGACTGGCCGACACACTACACGACACGCTATGCGACGCAAACCGACACAGCCAAGTGTCGGTTTGAGCCCCTGATTTCTGTGCCGGTCCGCGTTGCTGAGTCGGCCTTGGTAGGTTCACCCCTCAAGACATCATGCTAGTATCGTACTAGTTTATCTGAGGTTGGTCTTTCAGGATCTGGCCGTGTTTGAATTGAGGACCTTGCGCTCTTTAGTCAAGCGGCTTAAGCTGCGTTTACCGGGCCAGCGGATGCAGCGCGATCTAGCGGATTTTAACATCGTCCGGTCCGTATCGTAGTGTTTTACCGCCCGCCAAGTGCATGCCCATCACGTGAGCCCCGAAGATTTTCTTATTCTGTCTAATTTAATTTAAATTTGACTAACACTACAGTTTATTAAATTTTTATTGGAGTAGATAAATAAAAAAAAAGTGGTAAATACTTGGCGTTGGCGGAAGTATGTGTTTTTCTAAATGGTTTCCGCCAGGTGGGTATGCGTTCATGCATCCCCTTTCGTGTGTGTGTTTGTTAACAACATAACTCACACAATTATCAAGGGGACTTCTTTTCAGTTTTATAACATATCGGGAATGGGCAAATGAAGAATGGATGACATTTTGGTGTGAATCCGGCACATGATACGGATTCAAGGACGTCATCAAGGAATATTCACAAATGTACAGTTACTCGGAATAAGGGCCGTGTAAGTGAATGCAAACATGGTTTTGGGAGCATCCCACTGTAGCCCCCCCCCGCACATGGCGGAGGCTTGTATTCCTTTGAATGCAGATTCAAAGTTGATAAATAGCAGTCCCCCTGTTTCCAACTCGGTGGATTCGCCCCTGTAGCTGATACACCAGCCTCTCTCTGCGGGGATGAGGTTCTCAGACGCTGGACTTCATCCCCCCTTGTGTGAATACAGATTGTGCGGCCAAACATATCAGAGCGTTACCATAGAGCCGGGGACTGCTGGCGGATGCTATCAAGTGAAACAGACCCAAATTAGCCGCCACATTTGTAAACATTAGACATTGTGTCAAATTAACACCCGTGCCGGCAATGACTAAACAGCCTGCTTAGGGACTATTTCTGTTTTCTCTTTTAATCAATCATCTTTATAAATACATATATATATATATATATATATATATATATATATATATATATATATATATATATATATAGAGAGAGAGAGAGAGAGAGAGAGAGAATTTATCGGTTATTTTTGTTATCAGTCATTTTGTTTCATCGAAACGACGATACAACATGCAAAGCGTATCGGTAAGCGCATACAGACATGCTGTATCGATATATATCGATATACTGGTATATTGACACAGCCCTATTATATATATATATATATATATATATATATATTATATATATATATATATATATATATATATATATATATAGATAGATAGATAATAGGGCTGATACTTATCTAATACTAATATCTAAAATTTCTTGATATTCCGTTCATTATTGCTTGATTTATGTTGTAAACGAACATACACACAGACACATTCGCACACAAAAGGGAAGAACGCCTATCCTCCTTACGGCGGAAGCCAATGAATCTTAAGCTGTAAACACGTCATGTTCGTCGTTTTGTAAACATATGGATATCTGGATACATGTCCGGACACAAACAGAAGGAAAAACAGAAACAAGTAAGATAAAGATACATGTTTCAGGAATTTAATATCTAATACTTATAAAAGGAATTCGGTTCACGTTTGTTCGCAATATTCTCTAAAACCGCGTTGTGTACAATACTGTGCCATACATTATTTTAAAGGTTATTATCCCCGCAGTGACATAGGCGATATGAGAATAAATATTTTTTAATGTACATATAATTTTGAGTGATTTTTCCGTTTTTACTGATTTGTACGGAGGAAAGACCGATCACAGCCGAACTGCCTTTGCGGTCACTCAACCTCAAACACTACTTTTGTTCATATGAATAAAGCTTTCTTTCAGTGAGGGATTTGACCCTGTCGGGCCTTATATTTGAACGAGGCTCTCGCCCACGTGCGTGGTCAGTAAAAGAAAAAATCACATGTTTCTCGCTTTATGAAATGGAGAGTTCAACCCAAGAGGATAAATGACAAAGCCTAATTCAAGGTCCCAATTTCAGGAACAGACATGGGGTAGGTTGGAGTGGTGTCGGGGGTTTCAGGCCTCAAAATTTGTCTGATACGATGAAAACTGGTTGCGGTGGCTGAAAATGGGATACGGACCCTCTGCATGGAGTCCTGTTGGTCCGCTTCTGCTACTTACGAGGTATGCATATTTCTGTTTCTTTCTTCAGGAACAGTGTCCTTGCAACGTACATTTAATACATCTATCATGTGTTCCTCACATCAACCTAATCTTTATACGTCTAACGATAGAATCCAGTCAAATATCACCAAAAACCTGAATGCCGCCGCGTCTCATTCCGGTTCGCAATGTAATCACTGACCAGGTCTTCCAGGTAAACATAACGGGGTCTGAATTTCTTGACACGAGGACAGTCCCATAAAATAAATGTAAAAAATATTTATACATATCTTATTGAGACAGTTACCCACTGAAAACCTATATTTTCTGTTAACTTTTAGAAAAAAAATGAGCCAACATTCCACATCTCAGTTAAAATATCTCCCCAACCCAAGTAGTAGGCCCGGTATACCGGGTTTATCAGCTAGTATATTATATCAGAGAAATCAGAAAATGACACAGAAAGAAAAATTAAGCGAATCGTCAAATCGTCAAAACGTTTCTCTTAAAGTGTTTTGCAAAACCTGAATAGGCTGAGCGATACCCAACCCTGGTACATTATAGAATCTTTGTAGCTGATATTTAATATAATCACGATTGACTAATAATAATACTGAATAATGAGGTATATACTATATAAAATATATATTCTTGTATGTATGGAGAGTACAATAATGTAGGGCTACACGAAGAAACTAGTTAGTTTGTTAGATACTTCACTTTCACTCCCCTTACAGTTGTCACTAAAAAATGCTTTGCTTGTCTCTGTGCTATCCTGTTCGGTTGCCCTTTGACTTATACCTCTTTCGGAATCCCTCGTGTTTATAGTTATCATGAGATGGGGAGTGGTGAATACGACATGCATAAGACCGTTCGAAACGAACTGGAAAATTTATGGTAAACATGTAACGAACATTTATTTTGAAAAGTGTGTGGTAAAAAAATATCAAGGTTCTGATTAAGTCAGGCCTGTCAAGGCATGATGTGACTTTGCATCTTTTATATTTCTAATTTACATAACTATTTCTTTTAATAATTCGGATTTGTGCGTTTTCATTAATCTTATCGAATTTTTTATGCAATTATCAAAACAATTATATGTAATTTTATTGAGATGCACTTTTAAATACTACTACTACTACTACTACTACTATGATAATAATAATAACCATACATTTAAAAAATGATATAAAAATTACAACAACTTTGATAAAAAATTACCAATATTCGCTCCATTCTTTATCACATACTTTTTTTTACACAGTATTAAAGCATTATTAGCAACATAACTGTGGTCAATACTAAGAAATGATGGAATCCTAGCCAAAATTGTAAACATAGTAAAAGAAATATTCTGTGGTGGTGAAGGTGGAAGGATAAACAACGGAAACCCCACGGAACGGTTTCAAGCAGAACGTAGAGTGCTTCAGGGATGTGCAATGTCGGAATTTTTGTTAATTACATGGTTCAGCCATTGATTGGGTCATAAAGAGGGCTACTGAAGACCAAGAGGAGCACGATTGAAATTCACTGAACCCCCGGAAGACCTGGGATTTGCATAAAACACGGTCTTCATATCAAGTAATCATGAACACCTACAGGAAAAACATACAGAGTAAAATATATTACAAAGAAGAATAAAACAGGCAATGGTAGCTTTCACAAAACTAAGACCAGTTTGGTAAAATTTACAATTCATACAAAAACAAAGTTAAGAATCTGACAGTGATGTCGGTACTAGATTATGGCTCAGAAACCTGGACGACGAGAAAAAATGAGCACAGAAACTTGATGCTGTCCAAAGAAGATGTTTGGGAAGACTACTGATACTCCACTGGCCAATGACAATAACCAATGAAGACTAACATTGAAAGCCTGTAAGTGTAACAGTTAAAGCAAGGGGTCGGAGATGGCCAGGACATGTTTAAAGGAAAAAAAAAAACCCCACCAGAATCGCACTCACATGGACATCCGATAAGAAAAAGACACGGGGAGACCAAAGACAACATGGGTACCAACTACTGTAGAGAAAAGGCACGCACTGGAATTGAAAAACCAGACGGAGCCATTGTAACTCAAAACCGGCATAAATGGTGGAAGATGTGGTATGGCTTATGCCCTGTCGTGCAGAGGAGAGGTAGTTGGTAGGTATCAAAACAGCCAGCCTGACAGAAGTATAACGCATGTAATTGTACCAGACACTACGAAAGTATTTCCTTTTCTGCCGATTTGACATACAAAACATTTATAACCTCACAGGGTACCGTTGGAGACCAACCACAAGGCGTTTAGTGTATCAGACTTGCTTATCTTCTCTATCTGGTAACACAGGCAGCTGCAGAAATTTTTAAAAAGAAATTTTGTTCGATGTTTCCGCTTCCGTTTTCTCAATGCTGACTCATCTAATTCTTAAGTATTTACAACTACAGAGTTCCATTTCGGTTTGGAACTACGTGCCTTGGCAGTAGTATCCGTTTCCTGTCATTTCTATTTTTATCCTTGTGTTACACAGGACCGCTGTCTACCGCACCTACAGGTCCTTGGTGTATAATCACTCAATTGCTGGGTCATAATACCGAGAAACCTCTCAAAGACGCACTCGTTTGTGAGTGATACACAGCTGTGGGGAAAAGCCTTCTCATTATTCCTGCAGAGTCCACCTCCCTTTGAATCATGTGCTCTACTCTTAGAACACAGAAACCTCTTCTAGAGCACAGAAGCTGGTCTTATTAATTTATAACCTCATAAGTTACTTTGGAAACAAAACTATACCACGCGTTTAACACATCTTAATTATACTTATCTGCAATATCTGGTAACTCAGGCAGCTGCAGAATTTTTTCCCTCCTTTCAAAAGAATGAAATTTCTGTATTATTATAAATCGCTATTTGTTGCATGAAATAATACTAGCTGTATCCATAATCAGAGATATCCCTATTATTGGTCAGGGACATCGTCTTTTTGTTTTGTATGAGTTCATGGAAGATGATCACATAGCCTAACACACGCAACAGACGCTGTATATTCTTGATTATATAAACGTTCTCTACCGGAAGTGAATCACGTGACCTAGCCACGTGACGTGGGTAAAAAGTAGTAAAACATAGTTTTGCACTTAGTGATAATATTTTTCATCATTTTTCGTTCAGTTTATTTTAATATTTGCTTTCACAATGTGTAAATTGGATAACTTCATACCGGAAAGGGGAATAGATAAATAAATAATAAAATGCCAAAGTAGACCCGACTATAGGATCGTCTCGTAAACTGTTTTCTGAAGATTGCACAAGTGTCCCCACATTGCAAGACTTAGTATTGTTAATCTGAAGTAAAAAGGAAAAAAGCCGTTGGTAAGTCGGTTCTCTTGATGAAAATCTGAATTGAAGGGGACTACGTGATTCCCGGCAACAAAATAATGAAATTTGTCAAATATAGAACATGTATGATTAACCTAGTAATTTTTTCCGGTTCCGTTACGGATTTTAACATTACCTGGTTAAACAGAAGATGCCACTGCTATTTGTTCGCTTTGGCCCCATGGACTTTGACCTTTCGAGAAGATTCGTGTAAAGTGCCTTGACAAAACCACGTTACACAGAAATGTGTAGCCTGGTTGCTTCAGCTATTAACTTGGAAATACAAGCCCCCCAGTGACAGGCCCTGGTAAGAAAAACACAAACTCAATAGATAACGCGAAAGCATGAGTCAAAGGATAAGATAAGAAGCCTAGCACTGGCATAGTCGTACACTCTACCAACTAAGTAAACTATGAACCTGGAAATATGGAACTAAAAGCCACTTTTGATATTTCAATACCTATCAGTTAAACGGCATTCTACTTGCTGTATATGGCAAATTTCAATATTTTTGGGGGCGTATATATAATTGATGCATCCATGCAAATATCTTAGTAAAATTTAACAAGGTCACCGTAGACTAATCCAGATATATAAGACTTTACGTCTGGCCATTGTGAAAATAATTATGACGGTCCTGGGTCCTGTGACCTTTGACCCTGCGACCTAAAAATCAAAAGGGTTCTTTCCCTGTTGATCGCTGAGCTGTATGAGAAAGATTGAAGGTATAGAATTGAAATGTTGGCTCTATATGCGTCCAAAAAACAAAACGGATGAAAAAAAACAGACGGATGAACGGAAAGAAAGGCTAATGCAAGAACGGAAGCGCTGCTATATCCCATCGTGCAACTTACGAGGTAATGAAAATACTGTAGAGTCTTTACATCGCTTCCATGTTGACACTTTAGACACCTTGGTCAATATGGGACATACGCCAATATGGACGTTTAAATAACATACGCCAACAAGTGGGACACCTTCCGCACGAGGTCGTTTCTAATCAAAACGAACACCTTCCTGTTTGGCACTGTTAGACGGCCGTCACTACTTGTCTCAAATATAAAATCATAACTTGTTACAGTTCAAGAAACCACCTTTTGGTTACATTTCACACGCGCATGCTTACATAAATTCTTATTCCGTGAACTCCTTACCACAAATACACCCAAGTTTACGTAATTTGCTTTAAAACAGTTCTCATCCAACGTTTTTGAACGGACTCTTTAACCCTCTCCCCTACATTTATACCTACGCCATCTGTGTATGCAGAAGATGCAGAAGCCCCGGTGCATTGTGGGCTGCATATTTTGAAACCTAACCAGCAGGGCCCTTCTCTTGTGTGTCTGATTCTGTCCAGTGTGCATGTGAGACAGTTTAAATCATTGAGCCTCGTTATGAATGTCTACATAAACGAAAGGAAGTAACATATACCTTGAATGTATATAACCTACGATAAAGCAGAAACTACTTTTCTCATCCCGTATTAACGAATATTTAAGTTCAAGCAGTCCAATATAGCACTTTTGCATGGACAGGTTTAATGCCTAGCTTTAACATGGCAAACGTAGCATGTTTTACGACAGGATTTAATTTCCTGAAAGAGGCCGTAAAGAAGAAAACATGGCGGAGTGAAGCAAAGCATGGACCTAAGCAGACCATAAACAATTAAAAAGCAAAGATCCAATTTCATTTGTTCTTTACGTTAATCAAATATTTGAAACCCATTAAATAAGATGATAGATGCAATATTAATTCTATTAATCTGCTGTTTTGAATACTGGCAGTAATTCAAATGATTATCGGTTTGAAATTTTGGTGATGTTAGGGTTAGAGAAATAGTATTCCCAGGGGTACCATAATTTTAATTTTGGATCAATATTTTAATAAATTATAGAAAACTTACTTACAATTTTGTAATTAAGACAGTTGATGACAAAAAAAAAAATCAGCAGTAGCCTTTTTATTTGGTGTTTTTTTCTCGTTCGATTAATAGCTTAATTCAAAAAGTTAGTTGTACTTCTAGAACATCCTAGAGAAAACTGCTGTGCCATTAAGCACAAATTCAGTTGTGTTTACGACATTGTTTCTCTCATCCCAAAAGAACAGCAAATACCATGTGATCTTTACACACCTATCTTTTGAAATTGAAAAATCTGATATTCAGGAAGCGCAATATACATGTTTTACCACACAGATAACCGCAAAGAAAAGCGAACTCTTAACGTCATTTGTATTACTAACATATCTTGCTTTCAGCATCCCTTGGTATATTGAAGTACGAGGTTTTGCCGCCAAGGGAGTTCCGTTCAGCAGACGACATCAAACTTAATTTTTATCGGTTCTGCCCTGCTTGACAACAGTAACTAACTGGGCGGGGATTTCAACCACACATCAGAACCCGTGGGCGCTACTGACAGTGATGCTTTTATTTTGAAGACATTTATATACTTTACGGCAACCCCGATGTTATCCATGTCACGTGACATACAAGCAGTTGCGTGCCACGCTGTCTTTTTTGTCCCTGAAAAACGATCTCCCTCAACGTCTAATGCTGTTTACAAATTTAAGACAACTTAATGTATAGACGTTCCATCCACCGGTAACGCATACCAATTGAACAGTTAGACGTGGAACAAGCTAGTATATCACTATAAAACATTGGCGCTGACACACACAAAGAATATTGATGCCAGCTGGGTCTCCTTGTGCCTTTATATTGGATTTGTCACCAGTAAATGACGATGTACTCCCAACGACATGAAATGAAATAATGAATCGGTGGACGAGATCTAACCCAGGTTTCCATGGTAATGGCAATTTGATTATTAGTTTTTATTTGACAGTAAATTATCCAAATTTTGTTGATGAGTACATTTTTACCAAATTAGAAAAGACGCCTAACAAAAGGTGTCAAAATATGATTGTTTATTTTCCGAAGTTATTGCCCAGTACCCGCTCGAGAAAATACATTGATTCGATATTCAGTGAATAAAAAATGATGAATGCAGGGGTGTTTGTTTGATTAGAACCAAAAGATGATTTGGGTTTCATGATTTCATAAATATCAAAGTTCAGCTAAGAAACATCTCTACGGCGCAATTGTATAAACCTGTCCCAAGTTGGAGGCAGAAAGATGGGTTAATCCATTTTTTTAGGTAGGTCGTAATTAACCTGCGTTTTCGTGGAGAGTAAACATGGTATATTTTTATATTTTATATTATACATGGTATAATATGAGGGTTTTAAAATACTCTTTTATGATAATATGATAATATTATTAATAATAATACCAATAATAATAATAATGATAATAATAATAATAATAATAATAATAATAGAAAAAATAACAATAATAACAATAACAGTAATAATTAGAAATTGGAAATTACATGGTCAATATTCAAGGAAACTACACTTTATTAATCACTCGACATGCGTGATGAGCATAGCGCCAGATCAGCCCTCTAACATTATTTCCAGATCACTATGATGAGCATTGGCGAAATCAGCCATAGAATATGATCCCCCACTAAACTGTACCGCGCCGGCCTATATTCCAATGTTCATAAGTGAATGTACATTAGTGAATATTCCTGGATGACGTTTCTGAATCCAGATCATGTACGGGATCCACGTCAAACACACACACACAAACACCATACACACATCATCCCACACACGAACGGGGATGAACGCATACTTCCCTGGCAGAGGAAATGAATATCTGGGGATTGTCTCAATTTGGGGTCATACCCAAAGATCATTATACTTAACCATACATATGACCTTAACGTTTGCATCTTGTGATCGAAACTGCTTATACATTTAAGTATTTATAGATGAACCACCAACGCAGTTCATACGTTCAAATTACACCGTCCCTGATAGGACTTCTTGAATGAATGAGATGAAAATTGTGACGTCATCTGTTCGTAATTTGCATAAACCCCTAAAAGTATTAAATGTATCGGTTCATACATACTGCATTGCACTGTTACGTCGTAAAGACGCCTTTCCCATGAATATTTGCTGTCTGGGTCTTATCCTTAATGAGTAGATACGGAAATACCGGAAGTTATCGGCAGCTGAGTATTCTAAAGTATTCTGATACTAAACAGAAATTTTTAATCAGAATGAAGCTGGTTATCCTGGTATATTTCCACATGAAGTACAAATTTTATATCTTAAGTATTTCATTTGAAATTGTTTTCTGGATTTTGACCTATTGACCTCTGCTTTGGTCTTGACATAATTGAAATTATATTGTTTCTTCTACAGTTTGAAAACGGTGTAGCACATTGTTGTAATTTGCATATCATTAAAAAACTATTTAAGATATCAAACAAACCTTCGCATTGCCCTCCACCGTCATGGGTGACATATCATCCAGTAAATATCAGTTTTTCAGCATTTTCTCTGAGGGAATGCAAGTTAACCAGAAAAAGTCGGAAGCTGCCTGTTACAGAGGGTGCTACAGATAATGAAGAAATGTCTATGACAAAAGAAGCCAGCAACAAAGGTGAATATGCTTTGACAGTTTGTAATTGATATTTGAACCGTTTTTGAACCATTTCAAAGTGATAGTCGTCTAGGCATTAAGAAGAAAAAATGAAGAATATCTACAACTACAAATAAGTTTTCTACTGAATGCAAGCCTCCGCCATTCGCTTATTAGGCCCATATTCCCGTCCTCATTTCTGCATTAGTGACTGAACATTGGTTAATATATCTTAAAGACATCCCTAAATCCAGGTTATGTGCCTTATCTACACCAAAATCTAATCGATTCTTCCCTGGCACATTCCCGATATTTCATAATTCATACTGCGTAAGTTATGTTTGAACAGAGGGTGCTACAGATAATGAAGAAATGTCTATGACAAAAGAAGCCAGCAACAAAGGTGAATATGCTTTGACAGTTTGTAATTGATATTTGAACCGTTTTTGAACCATTTCAAAGTGATAGTCGTCTAGGCATTAAGAAGAAAAAATGAAGAATATCTACAACTAGAAATAAGTTTTCTACTGAATGCAAGCCTCCGCCATTCGCTTATTAGGCCCATATTCCCGTCCTCATTTCTGCATTAGTGACTGAACATTGGTTAATATATCTTAAAGACATCCCTAAATCCAGGTTATGTGCCTTATCTACACCAAAATCTAATCGATTCTTCCCTGGCACATTCCCGATATTTCATAATTCATACTGCGTAAGTTATGTTTGAACAAACACACACACACACAAATACGGACGGGGATGAACGCATACCCCACTAGCGAAGGCAATCACAATAAGAACTCCACACATTGTAAGAAGTTGTTAATAATAATAAGTAGGAGAGTCAGATCTCTGATATAAATAGTCACAATGCTATCTCCCACTTAAAAGGAATGCACAAGCTAATCCATCTAACTCTCCAAACATCTCCTACCTCTCTTTCTCTTGCTTAGTATATAATTTAAATACTTAAGCATGTGGACTAATTATTACAATATAGATACCACTGATACGCTGTTAAGAAAATATTAAGTCATGACAGCATGATTCAACAAAATATGCATGGCTATCCTATATGATTCCTGCACTATATACTGTTCCACGAAAAAGAGCCATTTGAATTTTTGCAATTATTCTGTCCTTATTGTTACCCAGTTTGGCACTTACGTGGACGGAAGATTAAAAGGCCTAATTTGAGATGAAAAACTTAACGACAAATGACAGCACTTATATTTTACAACCTTCAGATCCTCCTGAGTCTTGAGGCAAAGTAACAAGGCATCTGACTATAGCTACAAACCTCACTTTGGGAGTTAAGATTTGTTTTATAAATATTCAAAACACTAATCAACCATTCAGCAGCTTTTTAACGTAACTCTTTGATGTGACGAGTGACCTTCACCTTCATCAAAGTGTCTGATACGCTGTAAATAAAGTCTTGTTTCTCCGAAACTGATTTAATGCATTTGCAAAATCTTTTACAGGGCATGGTAAATTTTATTCGATGTATTTCTTCTAGTTAATTAGGCATTTGCTTTCTGTCTTTATTGTGACTACATGTTTAAACTTGATCTGCAAATTCTGGTGAAACTATACTTACAATTTAAGGTGGTTGGTGAGCAGGAATAAAAATTACTTAGTTCAGTCATTTAATCACTTACATGCCTGTCAAAGGTCATGGTTAAGGAATCTTACGATCATTCTCATTGCATGCAAGAATAATTTGCTGACATTTTTTGGTTATATATATATTAACATGCATCTGTAAAAAGAATACGTCAGACGAGGTTTCTTTAATTATATGCAGGAAACGTCACTAAAGTCCAGTGACCGAATGGCGTCTGAACGTTTTGGTACAGAAAAAGCTATGGTTTTCCGAAATCCGGCACTCTGCAGTCATCGTCAGTACTAGGTCCTGGACACTAAATATCCCGCCGTGTGATTGTCGTCTGCTCGTCCCTACGTGTCGTCTGCTTGGCTCCCACGCTTCCTGTTTTAACATCGCGCGTCTAATTGGTTCTGCAGTAAGCTGAGAAGTACAGTAATTATTTGACCTGACGCTCCCATGTCGATTCAAGCTTGTCTTCTCGCATGAATTAGTCAGGATCTCCTGAATTCTGTTGTATATACAGTGGAACCAATCTGAACGACATCCTGTCTAGTGAGACCACCTGTCTATTAAGACCACCCTTAAGTGAACCGAAAACATTCACTTTGGTTATAACTGACCTGTCTGATAGTACCACATGTGAACTTAGACCATTTTTGGCCAGTCCCATGGGTGGTCTTATTTACGGAATGACATGGAATTTTCAGCTATTTTCGGGAATGAAAAATCGGCCAGACTTCAGTGTGGATCCGGTGTATGATCCAGATTCAAGACCATCATGAACGAATATTTACAGATGAAAAGTCACTTATGCACGAATGAACCTGGGAATACGGGCCGAATAACTGATTGCAGGCAGAGTTGTTTTAGCGCCAACCCCCCTAATGGCTTTGGCTTGCATTTCTTAGAATGCTGATTTTTAGGTTTTAATGGACTACTTATTGGTGGAGACATAATTAAGGTGGATATTAAATAAACACAGGAAATAATATACCAGAGACACAAAATCAATTTGTTTTGAAACGACAATCCATATATAATAAAACAAACCAAATTAACCATATAATTACATGGGATTCCATAAATTAATCACAGAAAAACGACAAGTTTGATAATGTCACCACATCTATCTAACATAAAGATATAATCAGAGATGAAAACGTCTTTTATACAAAACTTTATCTCGATATTTATTTTCTCATTAAAACTAAGATAATATTAACATCAACTTAAGTTACGAAAATTTGATTACTTACTTAAAGATTAACACTGTTATAGCCGATACAAGTAACCAAATGTTCGAATTTTATACATTTCTATTCTGTTTTATAATTCATTTGTTGTGCATGAAGAGTTGTGGAAACTTGAACCAACCACAGCGGGTTTTTTTTTATTAACAATGTCTTTCAACTGAAGTCATTGAAACATGAACGGTCATTCTGCCCCGTTAATGGTACAGTTTAATTAAATTGAACCTCAATTAAACATCTAATTTCAACTTCATTGCGTATTACAAACTATTCTTCTACACCAATCCACGTCATAAAGGTTTCTTTTACTAATTCAAATTAAGATTTCGTGCATAGAATAAATGTAGATATATTTATCTGTTTCAATTGTGATTACATTTAATAGCCAGCTACCACGATATTTATCTTCAAAGATGAAAACATGCATTCTTCAATTCCGATCATTTGATAATTTATAATGAGTGTTTATTCTCCTTATAATGATCGTACTAATATATAACCAGTAAGATACTTCGGAAGTTTCCAAGAATAACTGCAGCATGCGAATCCCTGCCCTGTTGTCTTGGCAACAATTCCATCATTCAAAACCGTAAATCAGGGAGAGCAGTTCGGTACAGCCGACATGTATGTTTTCTGTTTTGAACATTCAGTAATATTAATTCGCAATGATATTATGATTCACACTTATACGTCCAGTCATATTCAATATCATTTTTTTTTTCATCTGTGGTCATAATTATTCCCTACTGCTTACGCCTACAAAATTACGGCCCTCAAGTAAAAGCTTTAGATTGCTACAGCCATAGTTTGGTTATATATATATATATATATATATATATATATATATATATATATATATGATCATTGTCACAGCCCAAATTCGGAACCAGGGGTGCGCAATTTAATTTAAACGCTCATTATCTCACCTTAAGTCAGCTGTACCCTGTTCCACCAAAAGTATCCACCTATGTTTATTCTCCTGTAAAAAAAGGAAGAAATAAAATAGAAATCCGTTATTTTTAATTTCCTGGTGACCTTATTCTTTTTGTTTTCTATGAAATTCTATAAAAATACGATAGTTTAAGAAAATTATCACTAAAAACATATCACTCTATTCGGAATAGAATGCCAGAACACAAAACTTTTGTAATATCTCTGTATTTTGGGAAGATAACACATATGTATGAATATATCACATTTAAGACCAAGTTAATATGTTCAGAGGGCTGATCGTTATCTCATTTTGACTCAAGAAAATAACTTCAATATCTTCATTTTTATAAACTGGAAAAAAATACAGAAATTGGCATTTTAACCTTTCAGATAACAAGAGTACTCCGAATCAGACAATTTTATTGTCCGAATTTTCACAAAAATTTGGAAAACGATTTATCCATACATAAACTACATTAGGGTTGGGATGCTTGTGAGAGGCCTGTCGAGGAATGCCTGTTTATTTGAACAGTAATTTGACAGTTAAGATACAGTCCGTCAAGAATAACTTTCCGTGTAAAAAGCTGATTCGATAATGTGAACATTTAAAGGACAATGATTAAATTAGTATCCATGGGAAAACCCTTTTATCATGTCACTGACGATTTGCTCACATCGCCGTTAAAAACGCATTTTGAAAATAAATAATAAAGAACAGAGAAGCTTTAAGGGTTACCGAAACTGTGCCTAGGTTTTATCCTTTAGGGAGCATCTTTCTCTGGAAAAGTGAACACCAATGCAGGGTTTTCACTAAAGTTGTTGAAGTCCCGTGCGACTTGATCTTTAACGACCGTACTTGCATTTACGTTTTGTTATAAGCTGACACCACTTGGGGAGATAAAGGACTTTGTAGAGAACCATCCGGGATTTTCAATGTAGGGCTAATATGACACGCACGTTTTACTCTAAATAATAGAGGTAATGAGGTTTGAATAACTTTCTATATATATATATATATATATATATATATATATATATATATATAACATTTATGCAATTCTCAGATTTGCACATCTTTTGGATAAATTTATAACTTAATTTTGATCATGTTCGCTGCCATTATTTTATACATATGAAAAAACATATAAAACTTATATTTTAAATACAACCTTAGGAAATAGCTACCGTAAGCAGAAAAAAAAATCTATCTTAGTGGGCCCCAGGAATGAATATTTATTGCAGTCTCTGACTAAAATACAGACCATGCAAATCCCTGCTTCTCTGCTGTAAACCGGAAGTAATATTTTTTATTATATACATATATGTAAATGGTGCTCTGCCAGGCTAAACTGCATAAATTATTTGCTCGGCGTTCCGCAGGAAATATCCAAATCAGTTTATTGGATAATCTTTCTAAATAGTCTCCAGAGGGCGTCGGTGATATCATCGTCTGCTGATTTACCTTAGCAACAAACACGACCAAATGGTGAAAGACTGAACCCCACTGCGCAGAATCAGACTCGCTCGCGGGAGAAAGACTGGTAAGGGTTTATGGGCGTTTAAATATGTAGCCCACAATGCACCGGAGCTTTTTACATACACAGATGGAGAACGTTTTAATGTAGAGAAGAAGGTACTGTAATCCGTTCAAATACGTTGGATAAGAATTGATTAAAAATTCAATGAACATAGGTGTTTGTGGTGAGGACTTCACGGAATAAGCTTTTGAAAGCATGCGCATATGAAATGAAAGTAGAACGGGTTTCCTTGAGATGTAACAAGAGCTGAGACAAGTAGACCGGGTCGTCCCACAATGCCCAACAGGAAGAGGTCAGTTTTGAGTAGAAACGACCTCTGGCGGAAGGGTCGCCCTACCTTAGCATCAAACACGAGCAGAATGTGAAAAGTTAAAAGTTGCGAAGGATGAGATCTTAGTCCTGGTTCCTGGTTCAAAGACATGGCCTATTTGTGGGACCTTGGAACGAGGATATTAAGATATGATAATCTAGGAGAGAAACCAAGCCAAAAGCAAAACATTGAAGGACAACCTTTTGCGTTGCCTGCCATTAATCTTTTTTTTTATAATTTAGAATATTTATATTTATACTATAATCTGCGAAAAATTGCCTCATATCCAGAATCTGCAATTCGTTTTTTTTCTCATATATATGTACGTTAGACTCTGCCTGTTCATATATTTAGAATATTGCTGTCATCATTGCAATTATGACCATGTTCTGTTGAACGGTGAAGATTATAAGGATTAGCGGTATATCTCCTAAACAACCAGCACTTAGCATTATTTTATATTTGCCCGCATGTTTTCTGTCTTTCCCCGTATCTACCATGCTCTGTCTGTCTGTCTGTCTGTCTGTCTGTCTCTCTCTCTCTCTCTCTCTCTCTCTCTATATATATATATATATATATTGACATATGGAGGCTTGGTCAGACTACCAATGAGTTATTTATTCATTAGCTATTCGTTGGTACAGCGATTAGTCGTATGGCCTCAAGGCTGTAACATTTAAAACGCCCTACTGGTGAATTGAATGACCTGCCTCGAATAAGATCGGCTTAAATGCCACCCTGAGGGCAGAACAGGATAAAGACTCATTAGGTCCTTTCAACGTGACCAGTGTCCGACGTATCATAATGAACGCCCATAGTCCCAATGTCTGCATGAATTGAACGCCAGGGATTACTTTATCCGGTCATTTTCATCCTTGAAAGCTGTAGCCGAAAGGCCCATCGGGAAAGGCCTAAGTTTGGGGTGGAAAATCATTTTAAATTCACTGAAAGATTTATAGAAACCATTCTTCCTTTATCAATAGCGATTTGTATTTTATTTAAAACTAGCTTATAAACCCGGTATACCGGGCTTATTACCGGGGTTGGGAGATATATTAACTGAAATTTGGAATGTTGACTCAATTTTTATTTTAAAAGTTAGAATAAAAATTAAAAGAAAATATAGGTTTTCAGTGGGAAACTGTCTCAATAAGATATGTATAAATATTTTTAACATTTATTTTGTGGGGCTGTCCTCGTGGCAAGAAATTCATTCCCCGTAATGTTTACCTTGAAGACCTGGTCAGTGATGATGTTTACATTGCGAAAGTAATGAGACGCGGGGGCATTCAGGGTTTCAATGATATTTGACTGTATTCTATCGTTTGACGTATAAAGATAAGGTTGATGTGAGGAACACATGAAAGATTTATTAAATGTACGTTGCAAGGAAACTGTTCCTGAAGAAAGAAACAGAAATATTCATACCTCGTTAGCAGCAGAAGCTGACTCAACGGGACGCAGAGGGTCCGTTTCCTATTTTCAGCCACCGCAACCTTTTTTTGCCATCGTATCAGACAAATTTTGAGGCCTGAAACCCCCGACCCCACCACACCCCACCACTGTTCCTGAAATTTGGACCTTGAATTAGGTTTTGTCATTAATCCTCCTGGGTTGAACTCTCCATTTCATAAAGCGGGAAACATGCGTTTTTCTCTTTTACTGACCACGCACGTTGGTGAAAGCCTCGTTCAAATGTAAACCCTGAATAGCTCAAAGCCCTTACTGAAAGCAAGTGTTATTCAAGTGAACAATAGTAGTGTCTGAGGTTAAGTGACCACGATGCACGATGGTCATTGCCGAAGGCAGTTCGGCTGTGCTCGGTGACCTCCGTGCAATTAAGAAATAACGGAAAAATCACACAAAATTATATGTATCTTTATCTTACAGGTTTCTGTTTTTCTTTCTGTTTGTGTCCGGACATGTATCCAGATATCCAGATGTTTACAAAACGACGAACATGACGTGTTTACGGCTTAAGATTCATTGGCTTCCGCCGTAAGGAGGATAGGCGTTCTTCCCCTTTGTGTGCGTATGTGTCTGTGTGTTTGTTCGTTCACTACATAAATCAAGCAATTATGAACGGAATATCAAGACATTTTTAAGGCATTTTGAGAATGGGTTAGATTTTGTTGTGCATCCGGCACATGGTCCGGATTCAGAAGCGTCATCAAGGAATATTCACAAATGAAAGGTTACTTATTCACGAATGAACCTAGGAATATCGGCCGAATACGTGAAGGCAAACATTTTTGGGAGTGCAGAATGCAGATTTCTAGAAAAAATTAGGATTGAATTTCTGAATTGAATTTTTGTTGGACACGAAAGCAGAAGTAGGAAAGGTGTTTAAAACGGTTGTGTCATGTATGACTCAGAATCTTTTGCTCCAGTTTTTGTTCATCAGACGGAAAGAGAAACAGAGGGACATATGTGAATACAAAACCTTTCTGTGATTTATTTTTATATCTTTCAAATTATTTGATCCAGATGAAATCATATTCAAGGCCTGTCCTTGTGGGGTCAGATTAGCCAATAATTACTGATCCTGTGTACTGTGTTCAGCATATGCGTACATTTTTTTCACATATGAAAGCGTCATGTCAAGGACCTGTGCTTTCGTGATCAATAGAAATCCAATTTTACCTTAACTGCGGGACTGTCATTATCAGTAGTTGTGCTCTGATTATGCTTGTTATATGCAATAGCGTCACCCGAGTGTTCTCCGCATATTTACAATTCAAATAACCATGGGAACCATCAAGGTCACTCAACATTGAGATCGTTATGGTGAACTTTGCCATAACCTCTTCTTTGAAGTCTCCAAGAAACGCCGATTCTCTAACAAAAATATCTCATATCATGAAAATTTCTTAGTTTTTTCTTTAAAAAAGAACAATCATGTGTTTCAAAACAGAACTTCAGTCCATCAGTCCATCGTTATTGCGTTTCTGTTAAAAAAAGAATAATGAAATTTGTTGCCAAAAAAAATCATTTTGCACTGTTGTCAGAGTGAATACTGCACTTTCACATATGCAGTAGGGGAGAGCAAATTGAATTTCTGTTGGACACGAAAGCAGAAATAGGAAAAGTTTTAAACGGTTGTGTCATGTATGACTCACAATCTTTTGCTCCAGTTATGGTTCATCAGACGGAAAGGGAACAGAGGGAAAGACAAACGTTTGTGAATACAAACCCTTTCATTTGTTTTATTTCTTTCAAATTATTTGATCCAGATGAAATCATAATCTAGGCCTGTCCTTGTGACTTCATATTAACCAATAATCACTGTGAATCAGTCATGGTACTATACTATGGTACAGGAACTGTGTCCATCATGTGCATACATTTTTTTCACATAGAGCAGCGTCATGTCAATGACCTGTCCTTTCGTGTCCAATAGAAATCCAATTTAACCTTTTCTGCGGGACTGTCATTATGAGTAGTGATGCTTTGATTATGCTTGTTATTTGCAATGCCGTCACCCGAGTTCTTCGCATATTTACAGTTAAAATACCCATAGGAACCAACAAGTTTAGTCAACATTGAGATAGTTATGGGGAAATTTGCCATAACCTCTTCTTTGAAGTCTCCAAGAAACGCCGATTCTCTAACAACAAAAATATCACAATATCATGAAAAGTTCTTAGTTATTTATTTAAAAAATGAACAACCATGTGTTTCAAAAACAGAATTTCAATATTGATTAAAATCAGTCCATCGTTATTGCGTTTCTATTAAAAAAAACAAGAATAATGAAATTTGTTTGCAAAAAATTATTTTGCACTGTTGTCAGAGTGAATACTGCATGAACTGTCACATATGCTGTGATTGGCACTTCATGCAGATCAGCCGAAAGTTAGACTTAAAAGACACCAAAAAATATAACAGATAGTTGTTATTATGATATTTTTGCCCTCGCCAGGACGGTATGCGTTCATATCCGTTTCTGTGTGTTTTTTTTTTGTGTTTGTTCAAAAAATAAATAACACAGTTATGAAAGGATTCTTAAATTTCCACGATTTTTCGGGACTCGGGAAGAATCGATAAGATGGTAGTGTGGATCCGGAACATGACCCGGTTTCATCGAATAATCACAAATGTAGAGTCACT
Organism: Sipunculus nudus; assembly: GCA_026874595.1. Lineage (NCBI taxonomy): Eukaryota > Metazoa > Annelida > Sipuncula > Golfingiida > Sipunculidae > Sipunculus > Sipunculus nudus. The sequence continues at coordinate 74,337,289 of CM049307.1, read as the reverse complement.
AATACACGAATGAACCTGAGAATAAAGGCCGACTAAGTGAAACACAGTTTTGTGGCATCTCACAATATGGACCTGATTTCTCGTTTAAGTATGAGCATTTAATGAGTTTTAATCACTAAAGCCTAAGTCACATTTCCCACCAATCTCAGGTGGAATTTCAAATCGGCCGAACAGCGAGCTCCTCGCCCATTAAAAAAAACCGGCCGATATCCTTCGATTTTTATAGTTTAAGGTCACATTGGTATCGAGTACTGAGTCCAAAGATTTTTCTGCACCTGAAATGTGAAGGGGTTCGATAAGACGTCGTTGGAAACACGTCCGAGCCTCCTCCGAACATCGATTCGGCACTCATCCGATTGCTTTTAAGTCGACCAAGGCTGCTTCTCAGTTGTCCACTCGACCAGTTTGGACGTGTCAGCGGTGTCCTGGCGGAGTTCACGCGACTGGAAAATTCGGATGAACCCAATGATCCCCCAGCGGTGCTCGCTGGAGGCCCAGCCGATCTCTTCCCGAGTTGCTACCGAGCAAAACTTTCGCCGAATTTCCAGTGAGTCCTGGTCGCCTTTTAACTCCGCGCTAAAGAGCAACGAACTCCCCAGCGAGCTGTTGAAACACTGACGAGGCTCGCCCGAGTAAAAAAATGTCCGGCTGAAGCTCGCCAAAAAAGTCCACTTTTTGGCAAAAAAAAAAAAACAAAACAAAAAACAACTCGGTAGGGGGTCGTTGACGTAATGTGACTGGGGCTTATCCTATACGTGAAAGTCAACACGTATGCACGTTAATCTGACACTTTGTGGCTTATAAAGCGATTGAAAGTCTGGTATATATAATATCCTTCTTTAAAGCCTACTTTAATGAATCAATGCATAAAAAAAAATCGGCGTCCTAATTGAATTTAGTATATTACATATATGCTTTCACAAAAGATGGGTTATATTTCAAAATGAGGTATAAAAAAGAGAATACGTAATTTTCAGCTAAAAACCTCATCCTTAATTGGCCACTGAAGGCATTTTCAAAGGGCGTTTCCTGTACTGATATTATTAATGTTCTCTTCTCTTTCTTTGTCTGAATGAAAAAAAGCATATAAATGATGTTCACCTGATTTCTGCCGGGAATTACAGTGCCCATTGGTTTTGATTAATTAGTGTACTCTTTCCGTAGATAAAATGTCTGTGGACACGTAAATTTCGTCATACACTACAGATTGATCATTTGGGCTGGAGTTGACAGACATATTCCAGGCACAAATGGTCATTTAGTTCCGAGAGTGGAGGAAAGCACCTTTGATGGACAGAATATTGGCTTTATTAGAGTAAAGTACCGGCAATATGTAATCCCCTAATATTAATGGTCATAACGAAGCCGCTGGCTTGTTTGGTGGCTAATTAGGTCCTAGGGGAGCTAGGGGAGATAGGTCGTTCGACTAATTCACAATCACGTCATGTGCTGGCGTAATTTTTCACTTATCAGTCCATACCCGAGTTCCATAACTTTGATCTCATATTTCAAAAGCTTGTCGTCATCCCGTGATGCCCTTAATGCGTTAGAACAATTATCTTGGCCAGCGTTATTCTGGCGCTTCTGTACGTGGTCTATGTAACTTTATTTCCCCTAACGCAACGTGTTTCATCTCTGATTACCAAATACTTCATCCAGACTGCATTGGATCCCGATGTCAGAGTTTGCCATCTCCCGTTCACCTGACAGACAAGGCGTCTGTGTGTCGTTATTCAGACTGCAACTGACGGACGGACATTTTGTACGCACGCTTTAATATGATGGTTCTATACCCCCCCCCCCCCCCGTGTAGACACGTGACCCTGCTAATTTGAAAGTGTTTTTGGCCACCAAGGTGTGATTGGTGTTATCAGTAATATTAAAGTCGGTACGTCAACTCCATTTATATCTGCACATCCGCTGAAAGCTTGAAGTATAAAGAATATGAAATTACTGTCTTTTGCGAAAATACCATGATATATTTCATTGTGCAGGTAAATGAATGTTAAGTATTAAGCTGCTCTTAATTTCTTGTATAACATGTTTGCCAGACCGTTTTTTGTGAGTTTGTCTCTGGCAAACGTCTTTTAATTTTGTATGTGACAGTGCACTCTGAATTTCAGATTGAGGGTGAGATTAAGAAATATAAACCTGAAAAAATATCTCAGCCATTCCTTCAAAATGGTTGGGAATGCGCTTCTTAAACGTTGTTTTCTAAATGGCCTTATATCTGATATTATGCACTGTTCTTTCATTCCGGAAATGGCGAACAGTTCAGTATTAAAACAAGTTTTGTGAAACATACGTGTGGCTTTATATATCTTGCTCTATATACCTGAAATTCCCTGTTTCGATGAGAAAACATAGAAAAGTACTGATCAGATGTTTTCCTGTCCTGCTTGAACTTCCCATTCCTGATTCGCCAAAGTTTTCTATCGAAATTGATGTATAATATTCTATGTTCAACTAACAGACATAATATACCCATAACTGAATGTCTATTATCAGAACGCCATCGGTTTCTGTTTATTACTGTAGTGTTCCGCAAGGAGTTGATCGGTGACATTTTTCTTGCTTGGTTTATATACGACTACCAGGACTTATGACTCTGAACTCAATAACATGTACTCTCTAACGCCCGGCTGGACGTATTGATTTCGATACGTTAATATATGTAATATGTCTCTGTAGGGACAGACCCGGACCTCTTCTTCACGCATCAACGCCTTCAGTTGTCCGACCAGTCTGGCTTATCAAGCCTAGGTTTATTTTGGGTTTTCTTAACAACATCTATCATTTTCTGTTCTCCAAACAGCTCAATTTTCATAACCATCTGTATTTTTATTTCAATGATGTTAATGCATTAATTATTGTTAATTTAACAAATAGCATCTAAGTTTAGATATTTTATCAACAATATCTAATTTACATAAAGAACATTAAATATTAACATGTTATTCAGCAATCTTCTTTTCCGGGGATGTATAAAATATGTACCTCAACAGTATCTTATATAATGTAAGAGTTAATATTCGTCAAATTGTTATGATATATTAAACTATATTTATTACTTATTTACTATTATTATTATTATTATTATTATTATTATTATTATTATTATTATTATTATTATCTGCAGCAGGATATGTGGACCTAAAACCGTTTTGCCTGTTTCAGGAACAATATTTTAGCCGGGACCATGCTGAAACACCATTCAACTCAATTTATCTTCATAATTTAAAAATACATGAATAAGTAAATTCATATAAAAGCAAAAAAATTTATACAATAATCAAATTAACACAAAGAGAGTTTGACACCCTCAGGTTGTATCTACCCTCTCAAAAACTCCAACATGTCAGTTTCAGGTGCAGGTGCAAGTTAACTTGAAATAAACATAGGTTACAGAATCCATATTATACATACAGGTACATGTAAAACACTGCAGATTTGAACTGTTGTATTAACTTTTGTTGATGAGGAATGAGAAATTCAACATTTTTATTTAATATTGATATCATGTTCAACAAGCATTATCTTAAACTTGCTTTAAAACAGGAGAGTGCAAAATTTATATTTAATTTTGATGAAAGTAAATTCCACAAGTAAGCGTCTCTGTTACGAAAAAGTCCCGTTAAACGCAACATATTTTGCCTTTGGTACATGCAGTTGTCTCTGGTGATATATTTATACGTTGTTAAAGCTGTGATTACATGAGCTTTAGAACATAAACTCACACAACAAATAGGGCGGTGGTGTAATTGTGGGGCGGTGGTGTAATGGTTAAGGTGCCAGGCTCATGATCGAGAGGTCGTGAGTTCGAATCCCGATCAGGACCCCAACCGTGCGAAGACCCTTAGGCAAGGTCCCAGCCGCAAATGTGCCTCCATCCACCAAGCAGTAGAAATGGGTACCAGTAAATACTGGGAAAGTAACTTGTGATGGACTAGCTTCCCATCCAGGAGGAATTTAACTCCTTAGTCGCTTCACACTACCAAAAATTGGGATAAGCTCCGGCCTGATGAGCCATTAGGCTCAGGTGTGGAAGCCCAGCAGACTTGACCTTTACCTTAGTCTGATGGGCTATTGTCGTCACCCAAGCTGTCCGTCCGTTGACTTTTACCTTGTGAGCGGGATATCTCTAAAAGGATTCACCGTAGGAATTTTATTTCTTCTGTGAATTTTTCGGTGAAGATGTGTCTTGACAATATCTGGGTCAAGTTCGAAGATGGGTGACCTTGACCTATTTTTCTACGCTCGGGTGTACATGCAGTTGTCTATGCTGCCTGGTGATATATTTATACATTGTTAAGGCTGTGATTACATAAGCTTTAGAACATTAACTCAGACATAAAAAAGCATGGAAACTCACACCACTAAACTTACGTCCAAAATGTAACTTAAATTATTTTATTGAAACATCACCCGGTTGTCTGATATGTCTGGCTTTCACGAAACAATAAATGCCCGAATTATAGACTGTGTGACAGCATGATAAGATTTTGGATTTCAGGAAAGTTTTAGTTTATTTGTGATTCAATATCGCATCTGACATATCAACATCTCGACCTGGGCAGAGGGATTAAGACATGACGTCATACACATGAGTCGGCTTTAAAATCCAGGCTATTCAGCTGTTTATTGCCTCCGCCAAGAGGGTATGCCTTCATTCCCATTAATCGTGTGTGTGTTTGTGAATGTTTGTGTGTTTGTGCATGTTTGTTTTACAATATACCCAGTGGCGTCAATTTATCTTTAAGAGTGGGGGATGACTTGAAGTGGGAGGGTAATCAAAGTTAGGACAACGTTTTTTTTTTGTGTTTACATATATTCCTCTTATTGTCTTTATGACATATATCAAATATATAACAATAAATGGCAAGGTTAAAAAAACAACAAAGAATTATGTTTCCCGTATAGGTTACTTCCTAAACTAGGTTTTAAAGTCATCAAGAAATATTCACAAATGATCCGTCATTTATGCACGAAAGAACCTGGGAATATGTCCGAATAAGTGAATGCCCACATGGCGGAGGCTTATATTCCTTGTAATGAAGATTTCTAGGTGGGCCAAAAGGTTTGTAAGACAACAACCAAATCCAACAACCAAATAATATGCAGTTGTTTTTTTTTGTAAAAGCGCCATAATATAGAGCGTTATATTGTTGCATCAATGATAAAAAACTTATTATATGTACGATAAATAGTAAATTGAGCTTTCATAGTGGTTATACTGTATTGGTGAATTTCTATTTTACCCCATAAATGATAAATTGTAATTTAACATTAACAATGTTCAGGTCTTTTTTTACGTGAATCCAAAGCCGTCAATGGCAATACGTATTACCTGCAAATAAGCAAATTGAAGAAAATTATATACATATACTTGTGATATACCCATATTTTTACAGGCCACCTGGAACATCTTGGTTTTAGTGTGTACTCAAAATGACAGCCCCCATGAGCTGTTTCGGAAATTGGAGAAATAAACCTGTCAGGGTTCAATAAGGGGGGGGGGGGGGTGGGGGGTGAGGGCGTAGGGCTGGCTGCCACACGAAAGTACTTCGAGGACAGCGTCAATGCGAAAATATATCTGCGATTACAGTTAAGTGGTAAGGGGGACGTCAAAATCACGTCAAATTCCTAAAATTATAGTAAGATTCACGATTATCAGGCATTGAATTCACATTTTTCTATTAGATCATGTCGTTTCAGCATAGTTAGCATCTATATCGAGTGGATATACCTATATCAACAAGGATTATGACAGGGTAAGTGTAGCATTGATCGCTTTAATTTATTTTGGATGTTAATCGTAACTTACTGTTAAAAGTGACCTGGGTTGAGATGATAGATAATACATGCTGCAGCAGAGCGGTGGGATATTTATACCCCGCAGGGAGGTTATTATTGTACTCGAGTCCCATTGTAACCAAATAAGCGGAGTCGTACGCTCTGAACACAGCCCGTGACCTCCTGGAGACCTTCCAATCACACGCTGTGAGAAATAGCAGGATTCTTTAGGTTTGGCAAGGTGCCAATCACCCAGTCAGTTTGCGCTAAATAAACTAAAATCTGATTGGCTCCGCGTTGAAACAAATCTGCAGAACAGGTAGAAGAAATCTGATTGGCTTAACGTGTAAACAAACATGGCTGCGCCCGTGTAGGACTGCAAGAGAGAATATATGCAGAGAGTGGGGGATAACTGACCTCAGGCCACACCAGTAAGTCAGTACAGAGACTGTGTTGAAAGTTGGCGATTGCATCGTGTGTATTCCAACGGAGGGTGGAAAAAGTTTGTGCTACCAAGCGCTTTCCACCGCAGTTCAATGTGACCGGTACCTGGAAGAACACCCGATTGTGCTTGTGATACCTGCAATGTGATTGGCTAATTATTACGCAGGGGGAATTCCACAGAGACAGCACCGCCTGGTGGCCAAACCTGACCGGCAACCGCGGTTTATTGCAGCGGGTAGTGTAGCGAATAGTTGAGCACTGCGTTACCGCTGCTACTGGAGCGTAGTGGAGGTGCTGCTTTCCCCCTTGCTTGTTTGTTTGAAGGTGTGTTTATATGTTAGCAAGATTGCTAATAAATTTCTAAACCCGCTTCCACGAAACTTAAGTTTAAGGGTGATGTATGGGCCTGGAAAACCCGAAATAAATTTTTGGCGCGAATTCATATGAAAGGGTGGATAAAAATATTTTGCTTTAGCGGAGGTATGCGCTTAACCGAGTACCACATTAGTTGAAGGCATATTTGATTATCACTTGGTACACTTTTTGTATATCGGCCATAAATCAGTTATTATATTGTTCAATGTGGCACTTACTTGTGCCAAATTGACATTTTACAATCCATTATAATCCATATTTGTTCGTGTCCGAAAAATTTTTAAAATTCAAGACCTAGAGACTCCGGCTTAAAACATCTTGGTTTAGTTCTGTATTTTATTATATTTTCCCTCGGGCTTGGTCGTTTTATCGTATCACGTTTTGTGTCATCGAGTGAAGTAGGCACTTTCACTGTCCTTCACGGACCTTTTACGACCACATACTTCAGACTCGATTTCTATAAAAAGCCAAGCCAGATGTGATTAAATTGAATTCGCCTGTCCAGAAAGTGCAGGTTTGGAACATTGTTTATATCTACCATTTTCCAAACCACATGTTTTAGTTAATATTACACCATAAACTATATAACATTTCCCGCCAACTGGTTGTAAATAATTACATATGAGTTTTACTGTGATCGACTGGATTATTGCTAAAAGAGGTAGTTTGGAGTTTTTGGAACTATATCGACATATTCTTGTCTAACGAGTCGCTAGAGCGTTCATGGACGGATTTACGGGCACAGGGGCCCGGCCCTTCTTCTTTACAAGACATACTGTCATAAACTGAATGTTTTATCACGTTTCATTTGCATTAATTTTAACGGTTTTTATATTATGTTTTTCTATCCCACCGCTGTTCCATACGCTGTGTAGATGGACATTATTTAAATATTTGTTAAAGTGAGGAAAGGAACTTTAGCTGACGGAGCCTACTTAATAAGGATGATAGTCATATGATAATGAAAAGTAAGTTGTATATAATTATTTTTTTGTTTTGTTTTGTTGTGTCATTGCATGTATTGTTCCTGCATAAGTTCCTGTACACACACATATATATATATATATTTTCATATGTATGTCAGTTGTATATGTCTTGTTACGTTATCCGTGTATTGACTGTATAATGTAACAATATAAATGTGTTTGTTACTGAGGATTATTTAATAACATATTGATGGAGAAGAGGAACTGATGTAGGGCTGAGCCTTATTTCCAACCCCATTGTTCTTTTTGCAATAAAATATTGTTTACACCAAAACGTAAGTTGTTCTGGGTCTACGTTGTTTTTTCTCTCTTTGTGATTTGTTTGTATCGTGCATATTGTACTCCGCAACTTCTGTGCAGTCTGTAACCGGGGACCACACCCTTGTGTTGGGTACCAGGCTCGCAATGTACATAGTAGTTTGTTTTATGATAAAGGTTTACAACAAATCTTGGGAATTGTGGGTAAACACCCGCGCGACCTCATTTCAACCTGTCCAGATCAGTCCGTTCATTTGGATTTACGTAATCTGATTTTCATCAGGAAAATCGATAACGATGGATTATTCAAGTTAATTTTGCATTAGACTTGGACATTGGTATTCATGAACGTGATTTAAATGTTTTGTGATTAATACATTGGTTTGCTCAATTTCGACTTGCCATGTTTTTATGCTCTATGTGTTAACTGTGGGATTTTTTGCAAGCCCCCCCCCCCCCAATTTTCACAATATATTGTGGTAATATTATAGTAACGTTATCAGTGGAGGATCCATTTCGGGGGGGGGGGGGGGGGGGGGGACAAATATTTTTTTCAAGGGGGATCGCGAATGTCAAGTGTGTGTAGCGGCTGTGAGGGTTTGGCGTGTGAGGGGTGTCATCCTATTATGGTGTGGGGAATTTTTAACATGTCTAATCACAATTAAGGCTACTTCGAAGCAATTTGAGAATAAAATAACAGGGAATGGTCTCGCTTTAGAAGAACAAAATGTTTTTCAATAAAACTCCTAATCTATATAAAACCTGCATGAGTCCTTTTTAACCATTTGAGCGTTCAATGGCCGAATACCAAAATATCGTGGAAACGGGGGAATCATGTCATATTACCTGTCATTTTGTTATTTTATTAATTTCGTAGAAAGATTATTGGTATATGATGAAGTTTGCGACACAGGGACACAGTTTTGTTAACCAATTTTGCTTATTGCCGTTAGACCCCATATTTAATGCAAAATTACATATATTTAATTAGATAATTTATTAAATTTAAAGTGACCTTGAAGATCAAATGCCTCCTTGGGAACCGGGTGATTCTAAAACCTTGGAAAATGGTCATACTACCTAGCGCGGCTGCCAGCCTTAAACAAAAATAATAAGTGACAAAAGTAATAAATATTTAATGCCTCTTCTGAATTGTAGCGTAAATAATAGAGTGGGAAAGGAAATTTAATCACGGTTATACTATGTCATCGTGAGAGTTAAAAATTTCAAACCTTCACAAAATGGATTGACTTTTTCAGTATATTTGGACATTTTATTTTGCTTTTTTTATTTGATTGTGAAAAGACATACCCAAGAAAACTGACTTGTTTTGAGTTTAATTAATTCCTAGTCCGAAATTGATACTCCTTCCTCTTGCACTCAATTACCCAAGCGCCGCTATTTCCGTTATCCTTGGTTTTCACAGTATTATTGGCCTTGTTTCAACAGGGCTGTCCCCCTCACATTTAGCCATTTGATATGACTTATAGGAGAATATAACGCATAATTGTGAGGACAATTAAGGATTTCGAGATGATTCCCTCATCTAGTACACGGTTTTTCTAAACTCTCCTAAATTATACATAAATTATGCGTCTAATGCTAAGAAAATTGCGGATATGTCAGAAATATTATCCTTAAGTATGTTGCTGAATGTTCAAATCGGATGTAAAGTATGATAAAATTGTTGAAAATTCATATATTTATATTAAATCTATATTAATCATTACATGTATCAAAATATAAAATATATTACGTCACAATATGTGCTTGGAATTATTTGAATATTCTGGGAGGGTGCCATTATCCTCTTTTTCAGGGGTGGGGGGGGGGGGGGGTTGTTAATGTATCCCTGTGCATTGCCCGTATGTACCTTTTTCAACTTTTTTTCAAACTCTCTCTGTATAAGATTATCTGCTTTTATAAACTCTCATATGCACGTAAACCCATATTAATATCCGTCAATATAAATAGAAAACCTAAAAAATAACAGTTTTTTGAATATATTAAATTTCGTTTTTGCTTTTATCAGTTATACGATGAACTAGAAATCTGCATTCTAAGGAATGCAAGCCTCCACCATGTGGGATGCTCGGAAAAACGTGTTTGCTTTAAATTATTCGGCCAACATTTCCCGGTTTTTTTTAAGGCTTGAGACAAAATTTTGCCGCCTGGACCCCCCCCCCTTGTTTTTAGGGTTTTCATTTGTCCTCCTGGGTTGAACCCCCCTTTTCCTTAATTCTCCATCCGCCCTTGTATTCCTTGATGACATCCCTGAATCCGAATCCACACCAGCATCTAATCGATTCTACATCGTCCCATTCCCGAAATGACCTGAAAATTTCAAGAATTTCGTTCATGATTGACTGAGACATGTTGTGGACAAACACACAAAAACACAACGACATCTTCACATACACATGCAAACACACACGAACGAGGATACTCTCCTAACGGGGGCCTCATCATGGCTGAAAGTTTCTGTTATACTACAGAGATCTGTTGCTTCAAGGTTAATGGACAGATACATTTGGTCTTAATGATTTCTTTTTATCTCAGGATACTGAAGCAACTGTGATTTCCAAGACATAGTGAAATGACATGGTCATGGTCCTTATTGTTAAAAGTTTTCATTTCTTCCAAATATTTTGTGAAAAAATCCATGTTCTCTACCTTTCCTGACGTTTATTCATACATTTCAGTAGTCTGAATTAACATGCCATTTACAATTTCTTTGTTTTTTATTCCGTTCTTGTCACAAACACGCACAGAGAGACACATGAGACCCATTTTGTTTGTGTGCGTGCTTTAATGTAAAGAAAACGTTCTTTTCATATTTCCGTATTCCGGTTAGCAAATTTGTACAGTTAATTTTGGTTAAGCTCTTTTCGGGTGTGAACATTCGGGTGTGATAATTAACACTTCTGTTGTGGAATAATAAACAGCACATAATTTCATCAATTAGGAAAGGTCAGTCGGGGACATGCTCCTTTAGGCCAGCCATATATATTAACGGGAAACTTGAGACTTGCCGTTTTGTCGTTTTTTCCTGCAATGGGGGTCATTACTTGTATTAACCCTGTCTAATTATTACCCATAACACACCGCACTGGAGAATAGACCTCTTAGATGGATGAAAGACAATTCCCTGTGTCGAACAATTTTATCGAGACTATCGATTATATTCAAGCAGGAAAAAATACCCCAATCAATTTAATGGCTCTAATTTAATAGAGCCTCGTCCTCTTTAACTTCCCAGTAATCGAGATGTGATGATTCTGTAATTACTGCTGACACAACCTGAATATCAAAGTTAACAACATTTTTTATTAATGACATTTTCAGACTGCCATTATTGCATGACCTTGGCACAGGATGCAGTGTAATGAATAGCAGATAGTGTCTTGTTATGTCAAAGTTATGGGTTTATTTAATTAATGTTGGGACGAAGCTGGTAAATTTTGCCAATCCCCAGTAGCAATTAAAGTTTCATTCTTCCTTTAACGCTGGTTAAGGTATTACGAGATACACGATTTAACACACTGTCATTCAAGTGAAAACACAGAATGCATCTTCTAATTTGAAAAATAAAATTAATTTCTTCTTACAATTATCTGCAGTTTTAAAAGATCAAAGGATTACTTCCCCGTTTTTCTGTTTCGATTTGTTTTGCTTTAAAATATGGCACAGAGAGAAGACCATTAAGTATATTGTATGATCACACCAAATTCCCCATGAACGGACCCGGTGATAAGGTCATGTATTTTCTCTATTTATTGCCTTATTATATACCATAATGTCCTTTGATCTGGTATATGTGGTTTTCTTTGGTCGGAATGCCATGTATTCTTTTCTGTCGGTGTGCTGAGATAAGACTGAATTCTTCTCATTTGTCAGTCCATGGGTATAGGAATATGTAATGCAATGGTTATTTCTTTCTTGTTGTATTTGGGTATAGGAATATGTAATGCAATTTTATCTATCCTCTTTCTAGTAGGCCTTTGCTATAAGAATATGTAATGCAATGTAAAAAGTAAATATCAGGTGCAAACCTGTCACCTATGAATAATATTTGCCCAAAGGCTTGTCTTAGAAAATCAGCCATATTGGAAATATAGCGCAAACGGTTTGGGGGGGGGGGATGCTTTATTATGGATTGTTGTATGAAATTCATACTTTACATAAAATATCTCAGAAAAGATTACATGGATTGTTTGGAAATTTAGTAAAATTACTGATCATAGTTAGCCAATGAAGTGTGCTAGACTGGTGGTGCCATCTACATTTTCTTTTTTTTTTAACGAATAATTTCATGATTTTTTACTAAAAAGTTAGGGCTGGCTCACACTTATGTCTAATTATTAAACAGACATAATCAGAAGCCTTATAATGTCTATTCTTTCTCACTATCAGTTCCCCTTAGCTTTATACAAGTTTTCAGGCAAAAACATCCTAGCATACGATCTCAACACCTCAGTTTGAGCTGTTTAACACCCTGTCATTGTTTTGCGTGTTAGTAAACAAAGTCGTGTGTCTGTTTACAATAACAAGGCCGTGTGACCAGAGGACCGATTTTGCGCATGCGCGACAGACCCCAAAGAGTAAAAAAAATAAATGGACCATTATGTCTCCTGATATATCTCTGCTTGATGGACATTACGGTCCATGGGGCGAATGTAAATTGATTGTAGAACCTGTCGCAAAATATTTATATGAAAGGTCCAGGGGCCTCATCGGAAATGACACAGGTAGCACAGGTCGTGTATCGGATCCCAGGCCCGAATAACCACAGTTTAACATGCTGTGTTTCATTCTGCGCGAACATATATTACATTTTGGGACCAAGCCAGTCATGCTATCTCCTGATTGACAGGTGTTGTGGCCAAGACGATGTAAAGAGTCCTACTCGCTGTATTTATGTTGACGCCTATGATCGCGCCCAGTCCACTGTTTTTAACACTTGTGTACAAGAGTAAGCCAACGGTTTCAGGGCAATATTTTGGCAGGTATCAATTATTTCAAAGAGAAGACTTTTTCGTGTTAATACCACATGCTTTATAAGTAATTAGACCCCTTTAAGTATTTGAAGAATATATATAGAATATATATATAAAATAGGAATCTTACATTGTCACACACAGAGCAATCTCAATAAAGTACACTTTAAATAATTCCGGGGTTTACAACAAATGTTAGATAGACCGAGTGGTAATAAAGTTTTCTGAGTTATGCGTAATATAACACCCGATATATATTTGTGACTTATTTTGCTTTTTTATTTTCGTTCGATTTATGTGTGCTGTTACCGTGATTTTCCCGGTTTTACAGGATGATATTTGTCAGAAGGGTTGCAGCATGGGTTGCCTTTGTCTACTAGAGGAATTACTGTTTCTCCACGGCCGCCTCAGCTTGCATGCGATCCTCATTTCAATTAAACAATTATATTTATCGGAACATTGCATAAAGGTGACACCTAGTAGCGCTCATATAAAACAACCCAATGGAAGCACACAAATATGAATCACAGTCAACACATTAAGCCACCGAGGCCGAAAAAAAATATTTAAATATATATCTGGCTTTGTATAACAATTCTTTAACAGTCCCCCGTATTATTCGTCCCTGGGTTTGTATCTATCTGTCCTTCCGCGGTCATCCCAGAACCTCCGCAAGTAACACTACAGATTTTATGTACAAGCCACACACAACGAGTGATGTCAGTACCTGTTTTCAGAGTTTGAATACTATTGATAGATCAGTTGTTATGACAATCCCAATACAAGATTTAAGCGTTTGGTTTCTAACTTAATAATATGCTTGCATCTATCTTTACATTGACAGTTTTCTGATTCAAACTTCGATTATAGTGAATATGTTCATGCTGTTGTTGTTTAAAAGTAGCGTTTTTGTAACTGTCTCCGCATTTTATAAAATGCTAAATAGGCGACAAGTCGTCACAGATTAGTAAAAAATAGTGCTGGTCTTAATTATGACGTGATGTCACATGGCGAACAAAGGGGTTGACATCAGAAGGGACGGTAAGGAAAGGGAGGGTAAACTGAGATGGTGAGGTGAAGGGTTTCTGTTCGCTCTAGGTGTGTTTTAGAACTGTCACACGTACTGATTTTCCTGTATGATATTAATATATTTACGACAAAGCTTGTGAAGAGTGATCCGTGAATTTACGTGGAACAGAATACACGGTGAATGTATATGATAGAGCAGGTATACTCGTACAATATGATGGACAACAATCATTTCATAAAGAATTCATTGTCGTGTTGAGTTATAAACGAACCAACACACACACCCACTATTGTTACGAAGACAATTAGCTGAGGGGAAAATATCGGGCCGATCCAGGATTCAAACCGATGTCGGTGGCTCACAAGTCCGGCGTATCAACTGCTTCGCTAGAAAAGCAAGCTTCACTAACTAGACAGTTCGGTCCGCTTTTATGTCATCCCGTAACATTATATATATATATATATATATATATATATATATATATATATATATATACATTCTAGTCGGTCAAAAAAAAACTACACTGTCATTGGAAGCGGAACACTGCGGAACGACTGAAAAAAGCTTGGTTAGGCACCCCAACAAATCAATCGACCAGTCAACGCTCGTACACGCCGCCAGTACATCAATGATGCCCGCTTTAAGAAGGTTAATTTATCAGAAAAATATCATTTGGGTCGGGAAAACTAAACGTTATCCCTAAGAGCAAATGCTCAGTCATACACACTGTTTCATAAGGCCAAAAAAAATAAATAAATAAATAAAAGGTATGGTTCTCAGGCACCGCCCGCGTCAATTTTAATCCCCGCATCAAACATTTTTATATTGGTTTATCATCTTTCAAGAAGATAAAATAATACAATTTTGATACGATTTCCTTTGTTATGTAGTGCTTTTACCTGTTTAGCAAAAAAATCCTGTTATTTTCATGATTTTCCCTGATCATATGACATTTTTATCGAAACATACAAAAAAGGTCAAATATAAAATGCCGCCCGCGCGCACTGATTTCTGAAAAAATTGCCCGAGAACCATACTTTTTTTAGCGAACCTGTGAGCTTATGCGATGGTGTTGAGTCGTCCGGCGTCCGTAGTCCGTCGTCTGTACGTTAACCCACACTATCTCGAAAACGGCAAGAGTTAGCATCACGAAATTTAATGCAAAAAATTAGTCAACTAAAAAACTCTATCGGATTCTGCTTATTTTTTGGCTAACTGTATTTTCTTAGATTTTATAGGGAAAAAGCAAAAAAAAAGCTTTAAAAATGTTTTTCTCTGAAACTGTTTAGCCAAATTGTCCAATATTTCACAGAAATAATTCCTGGAACAATCTTTCTCAAGTTCGGTGATTTTTGGCCGAGTTACAGGAAGCTGAACTTAGTCATCTGTTCAAAAAAGCATACTAAAATTACAATCTCAGAAACGGCTGGAGCTATCATCACCAAATTTTATGACAATGTTGGTCACACGAGTCATATCTGAAATTGAGGTATAGGTGGCGCCACCTGCAACGGCCTATATTGTAGGGTGGTCATCAGTGCCCGTATCATACTGAAGGCTACAAAAAACTTCTTCTCTGAAACCATATGGCCAAATTGTTTAATGATCCTAAATGATCCTAGGGTAGTGCTTTCTGAAGTTTGTTCAAATGGTTCAGTTTAGTTACTTTTGGCTGAGTTATGGGAAGCTGAATTTAGTCATATGCTGTAACAGGGCCAAATTCTTAAATCTCACACATTAATTATCCTTAGATGTTGATAATTCAAGTTTGTTCAAATGGTTTTGTTTCAGTGATTTTTGGCTGAGTTATGGTAAGCTTAACTTAGCCGTTTTGCTGTATTTTTCCATACGAATTAAAAACCTGTAAAAATTTTTTGACTAATGCCACTGAGGCCAACTTGTTTGATATTTTACAAGAATAATCCCCTGAATAATTCTTATAATAATTGTCTTTTATGGTTCGAAAGATTAAATTTTGGCTGAATTATAAATATTGAATTGAGTCATTTTACCATATATGTTAGCTGTGTGCAGCAGATACATCTAGCCTGGCCAAGTAAGCATACAGACATAGTAATCTCAGAAATGACAGAAACTAGCATTACCAGGTATTGTGCAAACGTTAGTCACATGACTCATATTTGAAGTTGCAGATTTTGTGGTGCCACCTACATTGACCTGTTTTTTATGGGTAAAACCTCACAATTTTAGCCTCTTTCAGCTTTAAAATGTTTATAATGAAACTGTCAAGTTGAATCGTTCAATTTTTCAAAAGAATTATCCTAGGACATGATTCTTTCAATCATATCAGAAATGCTTAAGTTGGTCTTATGGCCATTATTATGTCTATTTTAAACTGAGGACTGCAAAACTGTTATTCTACATAATTATTGTTTCAATTATAACTTATGTAACATTGCACAAAAAGTATTCTTAGTTGGCCTTTTTTAAGTTTTCTTGAATGATTTTTGGCAGAATTATTGGACCTTTAACAATAAAAGGACTGCATCTTTTATCATTCTAGATATTTTGATAACAAGTTAATGAATATATCAGCTTGAAAAAAAAAACATTTTAGCCAAAGTCTTTCAGTATGTGTAAACAGATTTACCAACAGGCCAAGATTGTGTCTGTATCTTTAAATAGGTTGAGAAACTGCCAACTGTTTCAGATTTGGCAACAGATCAAGCGTTCATTCAGTGCAGCCAAGCACAAGGCATGTGATCACCTCATGGGTGACATGTGAACACCTCATGGACAGCATGTGATCACTTCATGGGTGTCATGCCCCTTAGGGCATGGCCCCTGCATGAGCTTATGAAATGGAGTGGCTATTATTTCAGATTTGGCAACAGGCTTGAGGTCAGTCTGGATCTATTTATAGCTCTGGCAGACTGCCAGGTGTATCAGATGAGGCAACAGATCAAGAGTTCACTCAGTTGTTACGGAACGTAATATAAACAGATCATGTATACGTGATGAACACAAATTTTGTAATGGAGATAAAAAAATCAGATTCTGTAACACTAGGCAGCGTGAAATGTCTAGGGGAATGAATAAAGAAGTCAGTGTTTTTTTGTTAACAAATAACTATAATTTATTCTTAAAACAACCCTAACATTAAAGTACACTAAATCAATACAATTGCACAGTACAATAACAGTATAACATCAAATCAATATAATCACACAGCCTAATAAACAAAGTGCACAGTACCTGGATACCATCACCGCCACAGCTACAAGCTCTTTAAATGATTACTCTCGGAGAATAACAGTCCAATGTAAAGCTCTTTTACCAATCCAGAGAATAAACTTTAGGCAGGTAGCATTAAATTTATAGAGTTAGTAATAGTAGAATCCCTGAAATTACTGGATAATCGGACAGGTCCCCCAACTGACATAAACACTTCTGTGTCCGCCGGAATATTCTCTCCTCTCTCCAGGTTAAAAACACAGCCATGTATTTATAACTTCTCATCCCAAGCCGAGAACCCTCCACTTCTCGAACAGCCTTAAGAATCCTACACAACACACAGTTAACACGCGTTACAGGAATCATCTAGAAGAACATCGCTGTGTCTCCACATACCAGGGTCCACATGTGACTCACGACCCGGCTCGGCCAGGCGAGAAAGCCCCAAGCCAGCATGACAACGAGAGTTCAACCAGTACGGATAAAAACCGAGACTGCAATAACAACACGAGTTACGCCCGTGTCACACAATAAAAAGAGCACCTGTAACAAAGTGCAGTCAGGTATGGGTCAGGAGTTCACTCAGTGCAGTAGCTGCATTCTATTTATAGCATTGGCAGACTGCATAGTGCATCAGATTTGGCACCAAATTTACGCCTGGATCTATTTATAGCATTGGCAGAGTGCCAACCTGATTATGCAACAGGTCAAGAGTTCACTCAATGCAGCTAGGTACACGTCAAAGTTCACTCAGTCTAGCCAGGTACAGGTCACCAGTTCACTCAGTGCAGTAGCCTGAGCAAGCAAATTTGTCACAGTTCACTCAGGGCAACTGCCTTTCTCACCTAAGCCTGGTCAGCCCCATGCATCAGACTCAAGGTAAGTTTGGTGTATTGGCCTGATATTTTGACCTGTCTATGTGTCTTTGATGGCTTTCTCGTTCACAAGACAGGTGTCGCCACCTACAATGACTTTTGCACAGTGTATGTGCCTGCTTATTTCTACAGAGGAATTTGATATATCAGCCTGAACTTGGGCATATATATACATATCGAATAGCTTTGTCGTATAAAAGACTGGTGGTGCCTCCTACAATCATTTTTGCACAGTGTGTGTCCCTGCTTATTTTCAGGAGGGGTTTGATATATCAGTCTGAAATTTGGCATATGTATATATCTCTGATGATTTGTTGTATACATGACTGTTGGTGCCAGCTACAATCATTTTTGTGTTGGTGCACCCATGCCAGAATATCAGCAGTTATGTTTGTGTAATTGTTTCTTATTCAAAATGTATAGTACTTGCATTGTTCATATACATGAGAAGTAATGGTCCAGCATTGAAGCATTATACCTGGTGTATTTCCCAATGCACAGGTTCGCATTAGGCCTGAAGGCCTTGTTATTATTTGGCCTAACACAAAATGTAAGTATATTTTTAAGGGACTCATATCCAGTGCCCGTAATAGCCAGTTGCCCAATGTTTACTGGAGATCGCATAGACAGGTTGGACTAAATATATATATATATATATATCAGTTATGTAGTCGAGTCCACACCATCACAGTCCGAGCGCAAGTCCGAGTCCAGATCACTCGAGTCAAAGCCCTTGTCCTTGAGAGTCGAGTCCAAGTCCACCTTCTTTGAGTCTCACTCGTTAGGATTCGGAGTCCACGTTCTATTCAAATAACGGTTAAATGCAATTTAAAATGGATATTTCAGTTTTACATGTACACCTTTAAGTTAGTTCACACATGCTTTACTATAATGGTTAATTACATTAATAGCTCCAAATGCTAACCAAATCTTGGTATATATGGTGTAATCATGTTGTAATAAAGCGATAGTAGGTCGCCCATGTACAATATGTACAAAATCTTTATAGTATGTGAGATAATTGTTTTCTTCTGGACTTGAGGTGGACTCGGCTTTATTTCTCGAGTCCTTACCTCAGAGTTTGAGTCGAGTACCCTCGAGTCCAAGTCCGAGTCCCTAAAAAGATGGACACAATATATATATATATATAAATATATATATGTATTAAAACAGCTGGTAGAGAACTCTATGGCATTGGACCAGAGCTTTACAATTATATAAATATAGAGGAATCAAATTTTGTCAGACATTTTGACTACTACGTACTTCGTGCAACATGTATGCGTACTCATCAGACTTACCTCATTCATAAACTTTATGTACTGATTACAATAACAATTATCACTTATCTGAATAAATGGGAGAAATAACCATATATTGCTCAAAATGTATTTTGCAGCATTGTGGGCAGCTATTCCAGAAGCATTGATTTTTGTATTAATGTGTTACATCGTCATCAAAAGTGATATATGAATCTAGCAAACCACGGACCTACGTAATTAGGTTACATTATCTCAATTATGATAAGCGCAGGAAGTTTATCATTAGGCCATCTTAGCGGCGAGTTGGCTATTGGGTCTAATTTCCGTATTTGTCTGTGGACTGTGTCCTTACTGGGGTCTGAAGAACGATTAATGAACTTACAGTAGTTGACGTATGATTACGAATATTGAGCAAGCAGTCAGCTCATGGATATGACTCCGTTAAAATATAATTTATTTTAGATTTAATAGGGAAGGGCTCACATTGTCTCCAATAAAGGACACTGCAGTAACACGTTAATTATCTTATTGTTACTGCTCAATCAATACTCTCGTAAATAAGGCCCACTGGCTTGGTAGTAGAATAAAAATAGGAACTTTTCCTTCAATATCGCCGGTGCGTACGACACTTTTTTTATATTTATGATCTATGTGAGATTACACATCGTATAGGTTTCTTTAGTGGTTACAGACTTTTATAATCAAACAGGAGTGTAGACAGAGACACGTTAGGTCTTTTTATTGATATTTAAAAATATTATTAAAAAACACATTCATCGGTTAGGATGTAAATAATTACGCGGTTATGATCAGAATATATATGAATCACGTATCAGGTCCTCCTCTCTATCTTTTTTTTACTTTTGCTTTATGGAAATATAAAAATATTATATATTTTATATAAACATATCTGTGTTGATGGGTATTGAGCGATAATAAGGGAAAGTAGACGCGAATTAAATTGAAAAATGTCCGAAATTTCACATCAAGGCCAAGGAAATATACACTGGTTTTTCCTGATGGAGAAATGTCGCATCACACTGATTTTCGGCATAGTTTTGAACAGTGTTGTATTCAAAGGATTAAGGAAACAAACGACTCAACATCAAACACATAACCCTTTTTAGTGGGGAGAGAATAATTAAGGTTAATTTACCCGCAATTCCTTAAGCATTGGTCGTGTTACATTCGTTCCGACCATTTAGTTACTCGACTGATTGTAAAGACGCTTTGGACGTATACGGCGCTAACAATAGCAAATAACCTTTCAACCAATCATGAGCGCGGGACTACGACGGGATATATCTAATTCAAAGGCAGCCTTCGCAAGGAATGGACAGCAGAAAATATGAGCATCAAGGTTACGTGACCATTGCGTTAAAAGGAGTGTGTTTGGGGGGGGGGGGTCAAGTGAAGCTCTTCCTCAGGTAGACCTTTATCATAGATTCTGTAAAGTGAAATCCAATACAAATCAGGATCTCCGGCAGGAACATCACCATCAAATATAAGGTACGATTTCTACTATTAATCATCCTAGATATAACAAAATATGGTCTTGCTTGACGACTCGAACACTCAGTGTCAAACATTGCTGACAGATGTCGCAACTGTGATGGTAAAGGTGTTTGTCAGAAACGAAATAGTCATAGTTGTCATACTATGTCAGGCTAAAACAAAGAGTCTTCAATCAATTACATATATAACAATGCTGGATGTGATGACGCCTAAAACAAGCAATAGGTTAGTGCTTTTTAGCGAACCTGTGAGCTTGTGCGATGGTGTGGCTTCGTCCGGCGTCCGTCGTCCGTCGTTTGTACGTTAACC
Organism: Sipunculus nudus; assembly: GCA_026874595.1. Taxonomy (NCBI): domain Eukaryota; kingdom Metazoa; phylum Annelida; class Sipuncula; order Golfingiida; family Sipunculidae; genus Sipunculus; species Sipunculus nudus. The sequence continues at coordinate 74,316,250 of CM049307.1, read as the reverse complement.
CATACTATCTTGAAAACGGCAAGAGTAAGCATTACAAAATTTTATGCAAAAAATTAGTCATCTAAAAAACTCCATCGGATTTTGCTTATTTTTTGGCTAACTGCATTTTCTTAGATTTTATATGGAAAAAGCTTTAAAACCTTTAAAAATCTTCTTCTCTGAAACTGTTCAGCCAAATTGTCCAATATTTCACAGAAATGATTCCTGGAACAATCTCTTTCAAGTTTGTTCAAATGGTTTAAGTTTGGTGATTTTTGGCCGAGTTACAACGAGTTAAACTTAGTCATCTGTCCAAAAAAGCATACTAAAATTACAGAAAACTGCCGGAGCTATCATCACCAAATTTTATGGGAATGTTTTTCACATGAGTCATATCTGAAATTGAGGTATTGGTGGCGCCACCTGCATCAGCCTTTTTTGTACGGGGGTCATCAGTGCCCTTATCATACTGAGGGCTACAAAAAACTTCCTCTCTGAAACCATATGGCCAAATTGTTTAATATCGCACAGAAATGATCTTAGGGTACTGCTTTCTGAATTTTGTTCAAATGGTCTCAGTTCAGAGAGTTTTGGCTGAGTTATGGGAAGCTGAATTTAGCCATATGCCATGGCAGCCCATTTTAGCTCAGTGACTAAAAAGATCTTCTTCTCAAAAACCCCTAGGCCAAATTCTTAAATCTCACACATTAATTATCCTTAGATGTTGATAATTCAAGTTTGTTCAAATGGTTTTGGTTCAGTGATTTTTGGCCGAGTTATGAGAAGCTTAACTTAGCCATTTTTCTGTATTTTCCTATAAGAGTTATAAACTTGCAAAACATTTTTGAAGGACACAACTGAGGCTAATTTGTTCAATATTTTACAGAAATGATCCCAGAGGCAAGCCTTCTCAAGTTTGTTCAAATGGTTTGCATTTGATGAATTTTAGCGGAATTACACAAATTCGAACTTAGTTATTTGGCCAAGTAAGCATACTGACATAGTAATCTCAGAAATGACAGAACCTAGCATTACCAAGTATTGTGCAAATGTTGGTCACATGACTCATACTTGAAGTTGCAGATTTCGTGTTGCCACCTACATTGACCTGGTTTTTTATTTGCAAAACCCTCATAATTTTGACCTCTTTCAGCTGATAATGTTTTTGATGAAACTGTCAAGTTGAATCGTTCAGTTTTCAAAATAATTATCCTAGGACATGGTTCTTTCAATCATATAAGAATAGATTAGGTTTGTTGATTTTGGTTGAGTCGTGAAAAGCTTAAGTTGGTCTTATGGCCATTATTATGTCTATTTCAAACTGAGGACTGCAATAGTGTTCTTCTAAAAAATTGTTGTTTCAATTATAACTTCTGTGACATTGCACAAAAATTATTCTTAGGTGGCCTTTGTTCAAGTTTACTTGAATGATTTTTGGCAGAATTATTGGACCTTTAGCAATGAAAGAACTGCATCTTTTATTATTATAGATATTTTTGGTAAAACATTTATGAATATGTCAGCTTGAAAAAAAGCATTTTAGCCAAAGTCTTTCAGTATGTGTAAACAGATTTACCAACAGGCAAAGATTGTGTCTGTATCATTAAATAGGTTGAAAAACTGCCAACTGTTTCAGGTTTTGTAACAGATCAAGAGTTCATTCAGTGCAGCCAAATATAGGTCAAGAGTTCAGTCAGTGCAGCCAAGCACAAGGCATGTGATCACTTTATAGGTGTCATGTGAACACCTCATGGCCAGCATGTGATCACCTCATGGGTAGCATGTGATCATCTCATGAGTATCATGTGATCACCTCTTGGGTGTCATGCCCCTCAGGGCTGCATGTGGAGCCAATCTGTGAGCTTATGCAAAGATATGGCTACTATTTCAGATTTGGCAACAGGCCAAAGGTCAGTCTTGATCTATTTATACCTTCGGCAGACTGCCAACTGTATCAGATTAGGTAACAGGTCAAGAGTTCACTCAGTGCAGCTAGGTACAGGTCAAAAGTTCACTCAGTCTAGCTAGTTCACTCAGTGCAGTAGTTGCATTCTATTTATAGCGTTGGCAGACTGCTCACTGTGTCAGATTATGCAACAGGTCAAGAGTTCACTCAGTGCAGCCAGGTACAGGTCAAAAGTTCACTCAGTCTAGCCAGGTGCAGGTCGTGAGTTCACTTAGTGCAGTAGCCTGAGCTAGCAATTTGTCACAGTTCACTCAGGGCAACTGCCTTTCTCACTTAAGCCTGGTCAGCCCCATGCATCAGACTCAAGGTAAGTCTGATGTATTGGCCTGATATATTTGCCTGTCTGTGATGGCTTTCTTGTTCACAAGACAGGTGTCGCCACCTACAATGACTTTTGCACAATGTATGTGCCTCCTTATTTCTACAGAGGAACTTGATATAATCAGCCTGAAATTTGGCATATTTATACATATCGAATAGCTTTGTCATATACATGACTGGTGGTGCCACCTACAATAATTTTTGCACAGTGTTTCCCAGCTTATTTCTCAGGAGGGGTTTGATATATCAGTCTGAAATTGGACATATGTATATATCTCTGATAGCTTTGTTGTATACAAAACTGGTGGTGCCAGCTACAATCAATTTTGTATTGTGTGCACCCATACAAGAATTTCAGCAGTGATGTTTGTGTAATTGTTTCTTATTCAAAATGTTTAGTACTTGCATTGTTAATATACATGAAAATTAATGGTCCAGTATTGAAGAATTATACCTGGTATATTTCCCAATGCACAGGTTCGCATTAAGCCTGTAGGCCTTGTTTCCCATAAAACAGGTGACGTTTTCACCTGTATGTTTATGCTTTTTTGTTCGTTTTCATTAAGGACAAGTAAGCAAACTACCGTTCCGATTTCCACGAAATGGCAAAGGGGCAAAGGAAGACTGCATTAATTTCGTATAAGGATCGAATCCTGTAGGATTTTCTTTTTGCTTAGGCAGGAGTATGCGCTCTACCGAGGGGCTTCAAATTTAAACGTCATATTTGTAAACACTTTTACTAAACAAAAGATTAAATTAATAATCAGGGTGCTAGGGATGATTTTAAAATAACTATTTTTTCAGATTGAAAAACTCCTCGCCTGGCCTTTTCAAATAGATATTTAACCAGACGATAAATAGAGATTAGAACATCGTTTGTGTCGTGTTCCCGCCTTATTGTCGTGTAGTCTGACATGTCAGCGTGAACTGACCCAGTACGCCAGGGCAGGCCTAATTTACAGCCAAGCAAATCTTGGCCAAAGGAAAATAAGTGACAATGATGCCGAAAAATGAACATTTATTCTTGTAGTCCAGACACGGGAGTACTAGATTAGCAAGACAAGTAACCATGGGCGCGGTGTCTAGACTGACTAAAAGGGACGATCCCCTAACATGGCGATTAGCGCGCCCCAGCCATTTTAACACTCTGTACGCTACATTGGGCTATGGGACGGGGCACCTAAATCATCGTTCCTAAAGAGGTATTTGGCGAGGTATAAAGTTGTTATCGGGATTCGCATAACTTAGATGCTGATTTGTCGTGTACACCCCCAACCTAAACCCAGATATATATTATATATATTTCATCTTGGTGACGTGTCTGACCACGTTTAAAGATATGTAAACAAACAGTAACGATATACAATGCAATAAACCATTCCATTCAACTTTTTTTCTATAAATGCTAAATATTAAAATAATAATATCGTTATTTTGTTTTCAGAAGAAATGTAACTTTTATGTAACCTTTGTTGTCTTAAGATAATTTACAATTATTTTCGGCCTGTGTCATTTCCATAATATATATTAGATTATCGAAAATGCGAATTTTCAGTTTTTTTTGTTATCAAGCTAAAATTATATGTAGAGAACATCTTCATACCTTTCATAACATAGATAAAACATTTTTGATATTGTAATGATATGCCCAATATTTTGATCTTAACCATAAAAAAGTCACGTCACGGGCAAATCATTCTACCGCTCTGTAATAGATTGGGTTGACAAATCTGTTAAATTATTCAAAAAGCAGAATATTGTCAAACTCCCGCCAGATTTCGTTTCTGCTCCCAACGAACGTTAGGCACTGTTGGACGCCGGGAAGACTCAACTTTCCAACCTAAAAATAAAAATATGTTTCCTTTCAAGGAAACACGTTCTGTTAACATTAACACTGTTAACACGTGAGTATGCTTACAGAGTATTACTTATTCCCTGCAGTCCTTACCACAAATCACCCGTGTTTATATAATTTGGCTTGAGACATTTCTTATCCAACATATTTGGACGGACTACATAACCCTCTTCACTACAATTATACCTACAGCTTTTAGAAGCCCTGGTGCATTGTGGGTGGCGGATTTTGAAGCCCACAAACCCTAACCAGTAGAATACTCGGTATACCTCGAAAGAGGCCTTTTGTGTTGAATAAATTATTATTATTATTATTATAGTCGAAGTCTTGTGAGTCCGAAACTGCGCAGTGTGGAATGACCTCAACATGTTGTAACATTTAACTTTTGTCAGCTGAACAGAAAACTGCATACTCAGCAACCCTTTTACGAAAATCGATTTGAATCATGGAAAAAAGTGACCTAATTTCGGCTAGGGCCACCATTTTCGATTTCTCATTCCGTATGCAACCGAATTATTTCGTCTTGTTAATTTACCAGAAGTAAGATTTTGTCAACGCCAGACAAAGGAGAGGAACATTCGTGAAGACTTATGAACATTGTTCTCCTGGCAAAATGTTGTCCAGAAAAAGGTAAAATACCCATATTTGGACCATAGGCTACTATAGCGTACAGTACTTTATTATTGTTCTTTATTATGTGTGACACCTTATGAGTGCATGAGTACTTTTTTTCCTCTGTGTGTTCCAAAATAATTCGATCTCAATGCATAAAAATATAGTGTTCAGGCTGATTTAAATTGATTATATTTGGAGATTATACGTATCCAATTGTAATTGGAATGCAGGAATATTTTTATTTCCTTACAAGTACATCTGTCGTGTAAGATTGTACAACCATTATATTTTTATTACATTACATTTTTATTGATTATAAAATACTCATATTTTTAGTTTACCAATCAAGATTATTTCGGTGTTGACATGCTCTTGGACATCATCACACATTTTTTGTGACGTAATGGAATAATTTTATCAAACAAAATGTCCATTTATTAGTTCCAATGACCGCCCTGAAATAACAGACTTTATTCCTTGAACAATATCTCTATTCAATAAGAAATAAAATATGAATAAATATTCGTATGAAAAAGAGGTATAACCTAATATTTTAATTAGTTTTACTTTGTTTTTAATAGCACACTCAGAAAAGTAGAAATTGTTAATCCTAGACATTATGACATTGACAAACAGAACGGTTATTTTTGTTACTTCCACACTGTCACCTTACAAGAATGAAAACCAGTGTTACAATCTGTAGGGACGAATTTTACATGATTATCGCATAATTGGTGCCGAAAGTGATGGAATCATGCAATTGCGCAGTGTTGGATAAGCGTCCTTTTCCGTGCATGCAACTAATGTGGAAGATTTCCCCACATGCTGCTATCATCTATATGAATAATTAATAAAAAGAATGAGGCAATCCCATCAGGACTGAGTACTCTGTGTGTTAAATATTACATGGTGTAGGAACATATAAAGACCAAATTGGTATAATTTCCCCTGATAGTAACTTGAACGTTAGACCACACGCACATGGGCACCTACACGCCCCACACAGAAATAAATCTTCTTCAGGCTCTGAGAACCAAAAATATGATGGAGCGAACAATTTGATTCAAAAAATATTTTTCAATATGTGGATTGTGTAATATAGATATGAAAATTCCCAAAATTTGTTTCCATTCTTTAAATGATGTTTATGATCAACACAACATTTACTCACTTTTCAATACCTTTAAAAGTTATTTTAAGGAACCGAGACATATTAGCATATATAAGTAACATTACCATGGACCTTTATTATCCATTTGCGGAACCTAGTTTTTGCTGAACACTGTTTCTTGTTACGGAAACAGATTCTGTAACACTAGGCAGCGTGAAATGTCTAGGTGAATGAATAAAGAAGTCAGTGGTTTTTTGTTAACAAATAACTATAGATTATTCTTAAAACAACCCTTACATTACAATACACTAAATCAATACAATTTCACAGTATAACAGCAGTATAACAACAAATCAATACAATCACACAGTAAAATAAACAAAGTGAACAGTACCTGGATACCACCACTGTCACAGCGATAAGTCCTTTAAAATGTATAAGCCGGACGAACAGTTCACACAAATTCTCTCGGAGAATAACAGTCCAATGTAAAGCTCTTGTAACAATCCCGAAAGTAAACCGAAGACCAAATAAGATACGTCACAAATGCAGAAGAAAATCTGAAGAAAATCTATTATTGCCGCCCTTATCGGAATAGGTCCCACAAACTGACATCTGTGTCCGCTGGAATATTCTCTCACCTCTCTCTCGGCTCTAAAACACAGGCTCTTTATATAATTTTTCACCTCAAGCCGAGAATATTCCATTTCTCGAACAATCTAAAGAATCTAACACAGTACACACGCTCAAAGAACATACTAGAACGTGAACGCTGTGTATCTAGGGTTCAAACAATGCGGATTAAACCGAGCTTGCAACATCCGGCCAGTCGAGGCCGCTACAACACGAGCTACGCGGGGCACACAAACAAGATGCCCACAACACATGGAACATCAGTGTGCACAATAAAACAATCATCTGTATGACCGCTGCACACAATAAAAGGGGCACCTGTAACAATCTGCATTATCTGTGTTATTCGTCATCCTATATTTGAGAAAAACAGTATGAAGAACATACAATAGAGAAAATAGACATACTTCCCTTTGGGTATCAATAATCATATGTCAGCTCTCCGTATTAATTAAGTATTGAGTTGTCTGTTTTAAAACACAATGCAAACAAACGTTTTTAAATTTCATAAGGCCATAAAAAATATAGATGTATGGATTTTTCCCTCCCATTTTTCGTAGATGAACATTTTTTTGCAAATGAAGACCAGGCCGTGGTGATGTCCCAGTTTCGTGAAGGACTTCTTATAAAGGTATAAAAATGTATTACATTTTGTGATGATCATATACACCATTTCAAGAACGGGTGCAAATTTCGATATTTCCTAGGCAAGCTGGCTAAAATTCCACTGACTGGATAGAAAAACTAGTCCCTCGCTCGCACCATATTTATTTTGTTCCCTGGTCTGTAGGACTTTGTGTGTCTGTGTGTGTGTGGCCTAATGATTAAAGGAGAAAAAAGATTGACATAACCACAAGGAGACGACAATATTAAAGTAGCCTTCTACAGATTTCTGCCACCAAATTATGATTCATTTGATGTTCCAAATAAAAGATATCTAAAATTCTTAATTATAACGTTTTGCGTAAACTACATCTTATACTTGGTATCTCATATTGGTTTTAATTTTGCTAATAAAAGTCACTTGTTTCGGCTGTCAATCCAATAAATAATTTCATCATGCGTGCATCCAATAAAGGTGACAAAACCTGACCAAAACTTATTGTAATGAAAGTAGGAATAGGAAGCAAAAGAAACTGATTGTAGAAGAAGCCTCGAAAGATTGCTATGACGAATATGTATTTAGTCTAATCAATTAAAAAACATTTAATCATACTTCTTTAATGTTCTTACTATATAAACGTAGGCTCTATACATGACGGTAGATATTGTCTCATTGAAATAATATCGTACCTGCAATATTTCGTGCTGAAACGTTTGCTTACAGCTATACACGAGTGACAATAAAGCTAGCCCCGGGAGGGATCAGTGCGACACACATATAAACACAGCGTTCATTCCACCTGGTAACCAAAGGCGTCGATTTGTTGCAAAAAGTGGAGAGGATGATAGGGCGTCTGAGCTGGGGAAAGAAACACGAGAGAGGGAGAGAGAGAGAGAGAGAGAGGGGGGGGGGGGGGTCTCCCTTTCACACGTTTTTCTATTATATATATTTTAAAACAAAACTTGGATAAAAAATTAATACATTTATTATATATTAAATTGATGTGCCTGCATCAAACATAAACAACTTTATTAATTACAAAATGTTGGACTGGAAATGTAAAAAAAAATTAGTATTAAAATTAGTATTAAACAAGTTTGCCCAAAAGAAATGTGTACACTTTACACAAATGAGTCCAAGGCAAAAAGTAATTACAAAAAAGTCACAATTACGGAATCATGGATTTACACCAAACTCTCTTACTCGAAGTTGCCGAAAATATTTCGACGGGTGTTTGATCTACAAGCAAATTCCTTGGCCAGGGAGTGCATGTTTAGATCCTCAAGGACTGTGGGGTGTACATGGCACAAGGCGACGGAGTTAAGACGCTGTTGACTCATCGTGCTGCGTAACCAAGTCTTCAGCCGTCGGAGTGCTGAAAAGCTCCGCTCACAGGATGTGGATGTCACTTGACACACAGGCAAGACTTTCAGAAGAATCTCCACTTGCGAAAATAACGCACGCACCTCTGGATGCATACCCTGGAATGCAATCTTAGCTTCATGCAATGTTTGTGCATCTGTTTTTTGCCGGAACATGCTCAGCTGGACGGATAGTGATTCCTTCTTGAATTCAGGATACCTCTCGACCAGAGACATCTGATCTGAGTCGATTTTGCCTTTGATCAAAATCTGTTCAGGCTGGTTGTATGTCTGCAGGCCTTGGTTTGAGCTGCCGAACCGTTCCTGTAGCTCTGTCACCATGCGATCCAGGAAGAGGAAGTACTGTTGTCTGAAGTGTTGCTCTGGGCTGTCATGGTGGAATTGACTGTCTGACCCGCCTGCTCGTTTAGGACATTTTCTCCTTCTAGGGAGGCACAAGGGATCCAGTTCGTATAGTTCCACTTTGGCAGATGCTTGGGAAAATATATCCTTGAAATTCTCTTCACTCCTCAAAGACTGCAGCTGTGCTGTGCACACATTTGTTGCCTCTATCAGTCCTTGAAGAAGAGCATTTAAGTGACATTAACAAACAGAGCAGCAGCAGAATAATAATAATAAAAATGATAATAATAGTACTTATCAGTATTATGATTGTTATTATCATCTAAAAAGGAAATCCAATACACCCTTATCACTCAAAGGAGCTAGTTCTAAAAATAACATATTTCCGTACTCCGAAATGGCTAAAAAATCGGTTGCATTCAGTTTTCAAATGGTCGTATCGCATTAAGCAAAATGATAATAATAAAAATCTCGATAATACATGGGTATAATGCACATTGCATAACCCTGAGTGATCACATTATGCTTGCGTTATTGCAAATTCAACTTGGTTTTCTATTCTACTTTAAACTGATTTACTTCAAAAATTGTGTGGGCATAATATTTTAAAAAAGCATCTTACCTGAGATATTTGCTGACTGGGCTTGACAGGAACTGTTCAACTGCTCGAGTATTGCAATTGGACCTGCTGCCATCACCAATGCCAAGAGAGTAGATCCCTTCTCAAACCTATCAAGCAGTCCATTTGCCTTTGCCGAACTTTCTGACACACTTAATGCTGCCATTTCCTGCAAGCTCTTCAAAACCGCCGGGTAGTTTTCAAGGACTGAAGTGATGGCCGGAAGCCGACACAACCATCTAGTTGGGCAAAGAGGTCTGATGCTCTTTCTGTTCGACGGAAGGTGATCTGTATCACTGGACTCTGATGACCTAGATGCAATGTCTTGAAATATTGCCTGAAATTCAAGATGAAATTAATAAATAAGCGCATTTTAACTGTTTTACTAATGTTTGAAACTTTTATAACAGAGGGTTTATTTAAGACTCAAACTCTCAGATATATTAGGGGTTTTATGGAGGTAGTATAGAGATTAACTTTATAGCAGTCATTGCTTCAATTGCATGAGAAAATGTGGTATAAAGTTACAGAATATTGGTAATAAATCCTACCTTATACTTTGAAGACCGTTTGAAGAGTACCCCTAGCTCATGAACCCATTGGACAGCATCTCGGATCAGTGTACATTCCGTCACAGAATGTTCAAGGGCGAGGTTCGCAAGATGTGAGGCACAATGGAAATGAAGGGCCAAGGGATGTTTGGCTTTGACTTTTGCTTGGCAGCCGTTATGCTTTCCTTTCATGTTAGCAGCACCATCGTACGTTTGTGCACGCAAATTGTCTGGGTTTAATTCAAGACGTGTCATCACGTCAAAAATCATCTTGGCAATGGTTTCACTACTTGTGTCAGGTAGGTGATAAAGGCCAACGAAATGTTCGTGAACCTCCATGTCAGAGTCAACGTGACGGAAGCAAATCGACTCTTGCTCCAATCCGGAAACGTCCTGGGTTCCGTCTACCATGATGGCAAAAAAGCCACTTTGTCGAATGCTATTTGCCAGCTCCCTACATACACTGTGCCCGATCATGTTTATCATCTCCTCTTGTGAAGATGGTGATGTGAACTTGGTTGTTCTCGTTAAGTAGGAGCGCAGACCACTGTCTTCGCTACCTATTAGTTTCAGAAGCTGATCAAAATTCCCACCACCTGGTGTTTTCCCACGGAAAGACAAGCCCTGACGCAGCAAGTATCCCAAGGCTTGAAAGACTTTGACGAGTGCTTTGCGTGAGGCCTCTTGGTTCCTGGCATGCTGAGTACTAATTTGGTTGGACACTGATGGCTTTGCATGGGCTTGTAGCTGGAGAATAGCAAACCGATGAGATTCCGAGCCTTGATGTCCATCGAACTTTTCTGTGCCTTTTTTCAAGTTATTAAACCCGTCCTTTATGAAGGCTGGCTCTTTGCACTTGCTAAGGTCTAACAACCCCATGGCGTCAGCTCGCCTGCAATAAAAACAAAGGACTTTTTTGCTGTCATGTTGGTAATCAAGCCATGGAAATTGACTGAACCACTTTCTCTGAAAGTAGACCCTTTGGGTCTTTGTTTCTTTAGGAGGAATGAGGGAGCAGTCTGAGGGATGGTTTGGTACATCTCAAAAGACAAGATCATGGCCTTCTACGGTAGAGCTTGTTGTCGGTATTACAGAGCATTCTGGTCTCTGCTGATTTCCCTCACTCGGAATTTCATCAATGCACGAACGTGAAGAACTTTCCTTGTCACTAGTATCACCTTTGTCATCTCTGGATGATCTAGCGATATCTTCATTTGTCTTCTCATTGTTCTTTTCTTTGCTGGCGGTTGTAAAAAATTGTGTAATCTTGGAGTATTTCCTCCGCTTTTCCTCCATATTTGCCTTCTCGAACTGATGTAGGCGTACAACGTTGACAGTAATTGACAACTGAATTAACTATTTTCAATCTTCAAAACGTTGGTTGGTACGGTGCTCTCGGTGAGCTACGGGCTTCTTCATTAACATATGCTTTGAGCATTTAACAGATTACAGGTTATACTGTAAAGGTATGAATTATCAATGCCTTAACAAATGTGTATGAATTCACCGTTTTCACTGCTGAATGCAAGGGTCTGGAAGTGTAGATAACGTCGTATACAATTGCTGAACAAAGCATGGGGACCAAAACTCAAGTGATTCATACAAGAAGTCCACTGTACGCCCGGCATGGAACTATTGTAGAGTAATCAGTGGAGAGGCGATATACTGCTGGTGTGATTGTATTAACAGGAAAAAATACAATGTGCTGTTTAGCAATAAAGTAAGAATTCTGACGGTAGATTTTAATATTGAATCATGCCAAGTCTATATAATTTATCGGAAACTGACATTTTACCGACAGTTGCAACTAACCACTCCGCAGTTAAGTTTAAATCAGTAAATCTTCTTACCGATTCTCAGCGAGGTCCTTGTTTTGGCGTTTAAAGTGTTCGCTGTTAGCTGGCCGTGTTTATATTGATTCTTTAAGAAAGAGAACTAATAAATTGAGACAAGAATGGTACTAAGAAAATCAAGATGAGCACATAAGAAATTGATTGGAATATTTTAAATATAAATCTCGACAGTTTACCATAATAGAGTCTATAAAAAGGCGCATAAAGCGGGGGGGGGGGGGGGGGAGGGGGGCGGACTTGGGGAGGACAAAAAGCACATAGCTAGAGAATATATTATAAAGTATAGGGAATAAGAAAGGATACAGGTTCCGACATAAGTTTGCATACAGAAATAAAAACGAATTTAAAGGAGCACTTTGTGACTTTGATAAAGTGATTGATTCAATAATGATCGATACACGGCTCTTGGTGCAATTAGCATGAAAAAGGGGAAAGGAAAAATAAGTTTTCAGGATCAGAAAGGAAAGACAAAATGAAAGTAGTATACAAAAAAATTATGCGCCCTCAATAAGAAATATCTGGGTAGTGTTTTTATGATGTATTGTCGCTTTGCATATTTTTCTTTTCAAATCTTTTGTACATATTTACTTGTGTAACGAGAAGATCCTGGAGGATAAGTACATTTTTCACAAAATAATGTATATATATATATATGTGTGTACTATGTTAAATCTTAAAAAGGAGCTAATGTCTAATGCAATATATTTTCTCAAAATGTAATCCTGTATTCCTGTATAATCTCCACTGATATGTATGTGTGTATTAACTCTGGGGTCTATTTGAATTGTGAAATCTACATCGATGAAGTTGCGGTCTGGACCTGGACGCGATGAGAACCCCATACGCACGTACATTGTTTATATGTAATAGCCTTCCGGCTGGACAAGTGAAGTTGGATTTCTCTTAATAGACTAGCGTTTAACGTAGAGCAAGTGGCATGTGGATGACATCAGTTGATATCTTTTGCTCCAGCATTGTCTAACGCTTTTGCTAATGCACACTTTTTTTTCTTTAAAAATTTCTAAAAATGTGGGGGGGGGGGATGATTTTATAGGTCATCCCCCCACCTCAAAAAGTGGGGGGGGGGGATATATACCCCCCATCCCCCCCAGGATCGACGCCCATGCTGGTAACCGTACCTCGCAACTTCTCATATCAGGGTTTTTCAAGTTTCCAGCAGGTGTTTTTCTGTATTTCTTCTTTCATCTTTCTTCTTCTTGTTTGGCCTGAGTAATGCATGCGCAAAATCAGACATTGATCAAGCAGTCCTGCTTGGGTAAACCGATATACATGGACCGTTTACTCACACACAAAGCTATAACAACGTACAAACAGATAAACTGGAGATAGTCAGTCCATGTGCCTGATGATGTTAATGGAAAACTTCTATATTCCTTCAAACTTAACAAAACTTGAGATAATGTACATATAATTAAAAAAGGTTTTGGTACCTTTCAGAAAACCCGTTATGCTTTCCTAAAGAGCCTAAACGGAGCCGTGTGCTTGCTAGTTGGAAAGGTTTATTTTCTTCAGTAAGCAGTAAATATTGAAGAATGAAGCATAATTTAAAACTGCTCTGTTTTTTTAAATCCCTTACCTGGATGAAATGAATATTCAGTCTCCTCAGTTATAATTGTTAACAGCCCTCGGTCGATGTTCCTTTTGAAGCTTAGCCATGATGTGATGTGTCACGGCCATATTTACACGAGTCATCACATTTCACGTCAATAACCGCCACAAAGGATCGTTTCCTTTCAAGCTAGTTCCATTAGCTCTCATGAGAGACCAGCTCAGCCGAGTGGCTTTGATGTTGCCGCTAATCGACTTGAATCCAAGACAAAAGAGCTGTAAATTTCTATTATTTGTATAGCCTCGAACACGGCAGGTGTTTATCCCATTCTGTGAAAGCACTCTTTTATTGCCGTGATATAAAGCCAGTTCCCATGAAATGTAGGTTTCTGATCTTTATTTATGGACGGGGCTTATATCCATATCTCTTCAGGGTATATATATATATATATATATATATATATATATATATATATATATATATATATATATATATATGGAACTACAATACACAAAAGTCGGTTCAACGCCGATTCCCATGATCTTCCAATTTGCGGTCGACTGCTTAAACCACCAAGCTACGACAGATCCCCAACCCTTCTGTGTATTTGTACACTTATTTTTCATACATCTCTCTATATTAAATATGCCGAACACCATATAAGGCCACCAGTTTTATCTGCTACATGCAAAGTCGTTGTGAAGACGCCGGTAGTGGATAGTACTCTGACGTCACTACCGTGACGTCACTTCGCAGGATCCTATAAAAAGTGTGCAAATACACACAGGGATAAGAGATCTGTGGTAGCTATGAGGTGAAAGCAGCCGACCGGAAATCGGAAGATCATGGGTTCGATTCCCATCGGCGGTGAACCGACTTTTCTGTGCCCTATAGTTCCATCTCTATATACAATGAACCAGCATGGATATTCATACCTACCGTACGAGACTGCCGTCTTGTTCTCAGTGCATCGGTTAAATAAATTCTGATCATTTAGCTAAAATATATCTTCCGTTCCTGTCTACAATGACAGATAATCCTTTCTTATAATATGAATTACTAATCTGGATGGTTTCATTTTGAACATATATTGGCGAATCACGAATTATGTCAATGAATATATTGTTACCAGGATGATACTTACAACATAGACCCAGTCTACTAGACCGCACTAATAAAAGGGCATTTTCCAGTCCTCACGATGATGTACTCCCTGCCTATTGTCAAGAAAATGTCATAACCAGTGAAACTTTCCTTAAGGGGGAACATGACACTTTAAACTACCAATGGAATTTCTTAGATAGTTTGCACATGATATTTACAAGACATACTTTGTAAAATTATGAAATGAAATTTAGGGGTCAATGTGCTTATTTTTGCAGTATATGAAGCTGAAAATTGACACTTGTGGTGGGTTTTTATATGATATTATAACTAAGGGGGAAACAAAAGTTACATATTTTAGAAAACTGACCAATGTATTTTTCATAATATTCTAAGTTAACATGCAGAATTAAATATCAATCTTATTTATAGACAAAAATGTGTATGTCAATGGGTTATATTTTAAAATATTATGCAAATATATGAAAATTTTGGACATTATAGTTTAGAAAAAACCCAAAAGGTGGCGCTGGTAGTTGTGAGACAGAGAGCAAGACTACACATAAACGGCTTCTGGCGTCAACAATATATGATCAGCTTTAAAAATGCCCATATAAAAAGAAATAAAAATATCAGCACTAAAAAAACTATAGGTATATACTAATTATCTCTTCAGAATTACACCATTAGTGTCACTTACAATCATATTGTGATATCTACTTGCAAATGCCAAAACTGACAGTTGACAACATAGCCGTTGGTATATTCCTTTACTTGAGCCTCCTCTGGTGAAAATTTCTTTGTAAAACTTTAGTTCTATTTAAAAAATAATTAAATTAAGCTGTTACACTGAGCATTCCTACAATTATTGTTCA
Organism: Sipunculus nudus; assembly: GCA_026874595.1. Taxonomy (NCBI): domain Eukaryota; kingdom Metazoa; phylum Annelida; class Sipuncula; order Golfingiida; family Sipunculidae; genus Sipunculus; species Sipunculus nudus. The sequence continues at coordinate 74,300,870 of CM049307.1, read as the reverse complement.
TCGTAGTTACTTTTCTCAAATGATGCCCTGAAGCAATGACGTTGTTCATGACAACAAAATATGTAGCCTCTTGATAATATAATTAAACCAGATATTTTTAATTTGCAGTGTCATCAGTAGGGGGCGCCAGTAAAGTGTCATGTTCCCCCTTAAATGGCTGACAGACAGGTGTACATGGGAACAAAAAGAGATCAGGGCTGATTGAACTTTAGAAAATTGAACATCTCCTGTATTTGACTCAATAAATTCCACAAATTTGACCTAGATTTTTCATAGGGGCTCGCACCAAGAAAAAAAAATGGGAGAAAGCCTTCGTCCGATACATGTGATATCGTGAGTTGTGCAAATAAATTTCAAGAACATTAGAATTGTCTCTATCTTATTTGAAGGCGGGGGCTTTGTCAGGATTTACAGTGGGAGCAGGGTATTCCCGCTGGCCAAAGATATATATATATATATATATATATATATATATATATATATATATAATATATATATATATATATATATATATATATATATATATATATATATATATATTAGGTATAGGCACCAGCTGTAAAATTATGTTCCTTGATTGAAAGATAAAAAAGACCGATGATCGATTAATTATCAATCAATTATTTTAAGTACCATCCATATAACAGTGATTCATGCTGTACAGAATAATACCTATATACTAAAAGGGCAAGATAATGGCATTGGTGTTGTCATGTGTACATTGAACAGTTAAGTTTTAATGCTGTTCGCTGTTTATGACTGATTTGTTTATGATCGATTTTGCAATCATTATATAAAAATAAAACTGATATATCTTCGTACCCTTTTAAGACTCAAATCAATCATCTGAGAAATTCCATCCTCGGAATAAATGTCTTTCCATGTATAAAATTAAATATCTGCAGATGGTAGAGTAATTTAAAGAAACTTGATGTAAAAAGACTGATATTTTCAGTTTTCAAGTTATTCCTCAAAATGACATGCAAAGTCGGGCGGGGGGGGGGGGGGGGAGTGGGGGGGGGGCATACTTAACGTTTGCTTCTATTATTATGTATTATATTATTCTCTTTCTGTTTCGTGTGGACTCTATGAAAATATAAACAAAACCATGACCTTTGCAGGTGGAATATTCGATGAAAGTTCCTTCAGAGTACGCGATGTATGTACGACTTCTTTCACATAATATTATTATTTTTATATCGTAATAACTAGTAATAAATCAAATACATATAATATAATGACATAATATAAACCCATGCAGAGGTAAAGTTATGGAGAGATTTAAATAATTATACCAAAGAATTTTCTTGGGTGAGGGGGTTAGTCCGTTTTCCAGTGGCATTTAGTGACAACAATCTCCCAGCGATCTTTGTGTTTTTCTGATCTTTTTAGATGGTGATTGCGAGTGGCATTTGGTCGGATGATCCATTGTTTCGTCGGCTAGATCAGACCGCCAAACGGATGAGTCCTTCAACAAATATAGACAGCCTCATTGGACCCTACCACAGTTTTCTATAGCAAACCTGAGGTGGAAAATGAGCGGTTTTACATCTGAGGAAGGCTCTTTTATTCCCGTGACCTCGGAGTGACATGGCTGCCCTGCGTTACGTGAGCGGTGAATGCCGCGTGGTCGGTTTCCTGAAACCCTACCCGCTGATTGATAAATTGACTACGGTTTATTACAAGGATAACCTCCACGAAAGACAAAGGTATCCTTTGTTAAGATGCCTCCGCAGAAAAAAAATTCTTTACTTCAACTCTTGTGATACAAATTGAAGAAGATTTTATATGTCTCTCCGAATATCGTATAGCACTTAATTTGTATTACCTCGTTTTCTTTTATTTTCGATAAAACGTTCTGGAAACGCCGAGGGGATGAAGAATATCCGCTTAAATCATACGAGTATAGAACGAATAAGAATTGCAGTCAGAGACAATAGGAGTTCCTCCGCCAGGATCATAATCTTAACGCTCCTGTGTTCTACATCTGAATGATATGTTCCACTTTACCACCTTCTGTCCATGGTTCACCATGTTCTTGTAGGTCGTGGGAGGTCTTTGTAAGACGTGGCCTTTACCGTAGCACACCGTAGGGGGACGTGAATGAACGTGGGTGGTCTTGAGGGTCCATCTTTAAAATGTTCAACGGGAACGGGACAAAACGTGGCCCCTGGCACAAAAAATGAGCACCTCTTGGAACCCTGGATGGACTGATTTGGGCTGTCAAACCCTGGCATCTGTGACCAAAGCCTCCTCAAAAAAAAAAAAATCGGTCAAAAGTGCAGGTTAAGCCACCAACATTGTAACCAGGTTAACCAGTCAAAGGAAAGATAAAATGACTCGCAACCTGTATATTTCCCCTACCTCGCAATAATATTTGTATTGTGTTTTTTAAGGATTAACACAGTATTTTAAATATAAATGTTTCCTTTTACCTCTGTGCAGCGAGACAAAGTGTCACTGTGTGGCTCTTGCTGGTCTTCCTTGGCGGCTGTGAACATATTCACTGATTTGAACTTTAAACTAGGTCCTGGATAACAAGAGGTGAGGAGACCGAAAGACTGAGCTGTGAACTCTGGCTTCTGAAGTGTCTGATGCCACGTGTATCCTTAGCGGGGGCATTTTCAATATTTCCTCCTAAATCCTGTAAAATTAAATATTATTTGGGAAATGCACAAAGCCGCAATGTGTCATCTATCAGAATATACATTGGTGCTTCTAGCGGCGGATGAATTTGGCAAATGTAAAAAAAAAAAAAAAAAAAAACATTCCGGAGGAATTTGCCCGAAGTCGCTCGGTCCTGCCTCAGCGCAAAAAAGGGTTAACCACCGAAGATCGAGTGCAACCGGCTTCTGTGGCTCTGAGGGTAAAGCACATGCAGAGGCTACAGCCGGGAGGTCATGAGTTCAAATCTCAGCCGAGGCGGTAAGGTTTCCTCGGTCGGCCCCCACTCAGGGTGAGCGCTCAGCAGGCTTAATGGGAAGGCCTGGACAGCCGTGTATCACCCCCAAACGAGTGCGTCTATGGGGGTTCTTCGGATTTATGACGTAGCAATAGGGATGATTAAACACCCAAGACCCGCAGGTGCTGTAAACACCGGGGTTGGATGGCAACAGGATACGATAATAACATGAAAGGAAGCGAGTGGTGCCGCCCTGTCACGTAGTCCCAAACCTAAATTGAACTCTGCTGATGTACACATTTAGATTAAGTAAAAAAAAAAAAAAAAAAGGTAAATACTTTAGATCAAGGTCAATTTTTAGAACCCCGGGTTCTTTTTTATCCGAATACATTTCAGAGGCACTCGGATGTCCGAGGGTTTCCTGTACTTTAATATTGATCGATGATCTAGTCTTAACTAAATAGCAAGGGATCGATTTATCATTTTAACATATCATGCACATACAAAAATAGGACTGTGCTGTTTTCTCATTCTCAAAGCAGTGCACTCATTAACTAACATTACACTGAGCATGCTTGTGTGCGCACGGTTTGTTTGATCAGTTTCTGGGTGAATGAATAAGTCGATGTGTAAAGAAGGTTATCATTGTGTGACGTCACTCGTGTTTTCTGATCCATGGTTTTGAACAATGACGCTAAAGGTCAGAGGTACTAAAATCGCTGTCCCTCAGACTACACTGCGCAGAATCGGTCTCAAGAGAGTAGGACTCGACTGATTAAGGTTTGTGGGCGCCACAATCTGACCTCCAACAATGCATCGCGGCTGCTTCATACACAGGTGGCGTAGGTATAAATGCAGTGAAGAGGGTAATGGGGTGCGTTCAAGTATGTTAGATAAGATTTGTTTCAAGGAAGACAAATAACATAAACATGGTTATTTTTGTGGTAAAGACTTCATGGAATAAGCATGTGAAATGTAAACAGGAACTGTTTCCTTGAAACGTAACAAATTTTGTTTTTGAAGTTTTAACAGTTGAGATAAACAGTTCAGGCCGTCCCACAGTGCTCACAGGATTATTTTTGAAAAAACAAACTCTGGAGGAAGGGTGCTCCACAGACATGAGACTTCCTTGTTGGAGGGAGATAAGTCCTGTCGTAGGCTTGCAGATGTGTGTGATATACCGAAAACCAAATGAAAGGCTCTTTTCACATTTCAAGGTTCTAGCTAACATTATGGCACATTACGCGAAGCCTCTTCCAGAACAGACCTGTCGTCTCTTTGTATTGTGGGTGGACAGTGCGGAAACTTCCATGTCATAAACAGATAACTATGTAGAACAGAAAACAAGCTGTAACCTACGTCATCCCATTGTATAAATGCAGGCTATATGAGAGACTTCCTGTGTAGAGGGCTAGAGTGGACGAACAGGTCCAGAACCGAGGGAGTGCTAGACAAGTTCAACGGGGACATTTCCTGTAGTATTGTATACAGAGACTAATTAATGTTAATTCCATATCTATTTCTTTTTTTAAACCTTTATCCTTCAAAAATGTTCTGGAGCCGTGTCTTCTTGTTAAAGCAGCAATTATGGTAGGTCATTATTCAGGGTGAACAATATATAAATATTGCTTCTAATTCATCCATCACTGCTCTAGGAACTATAATGCCACTAATATACTCTTACTTGCACGCGATACTCCATTGGGACCTCTCTTGACTCCCAAATGCACGGTTTTATAACAATTCTCCATACAACCATGGTCTTAAGGATCATCAAGTAATAACCCCTCATTAAAATTCCTGAAAATTTAATGCAATGCAAACATTTTTAATGTGATTAAAATAAACTTGATAGCGCATGGGTTGATTTGATCAGAGTCATCTATAACTTATAACTTTCTAATCACTTTATTCACGTTATTTAGAGACACCCGGAACATTAACAAAGAAATAGATCAAGAACACACTGTAAGTGTGACTCATCTCTGCCTGATAAGCGCAAATTCTGTCTAGAATTGATTTCATATATTTATTATAGTGAGTTTCATGAAAATCCTTCAAAATTTATGGTAATTCATCGCGACAACTCAAATGTCTGGTGACCTTTGACCTCATTAAATATGCGTGAATTAAGCCCAGAATCGAAATAAGGAAATATTTTATATTGGTTTATATTTCTGTTGAGGTTTATGAAAGTCCGCCATATTTCTGGTAGGTGATCGCGTTGACACCATAGAGAAGCCTGTAAGCATCTGACATAATTCATTTTGAGTAGATTTAGAATCTAATATATAAGTAAATAATTATTATTGAGTTTCGTGAAAAAAAACCCAGATAAATCCCTGGTAAGTTATCACTGAGGCAGTAAAAGTAAATATACCCCGAAATCAGTTCAGAATTTTAAGATTCTTGTAAATTTTTTTATATAAAAAGGAGTAACAGTTGAAATAGTAAATGAAAATAAGGAATGAGATAAAAAGTGTCAATTTTCACAATCGTTTTAACCTAGTAATAATTTGTTTGGTTTCTGAGATCTCTTTCTGTCTATAACTTGCTGTAGATCAAAGTGTACAGTAATATAAACATGACTGATATTTAAATGGTTTATAAATTACTTTCATACAATAAAATCTATCAGAAATTCAGCATCTTGAAAGTTTAATATCAATATTACATACACGAAGTCAGAAATAGTTACATTTATTCCGAAAGGTTATGTTATTTTTAGATGAAAACGCTTAAATAACATATACGGATACGTAATCCAGGGTTAATCTTTCAACCAGAATGCCGTTTTTCCCAAACCATATGTCAAAAGAACAAGATACAATCTTGAAATGGCCATGATGAATCACTGTCGCAAATTAAAAATGAAATGTTGTATCGTGACCCCGGCATCGTATAAGAAGCTTTGTAAAAAGCCAGCTGCGTGACATCTATCGTGAAGAAAACGCTGCTCCTCGCCCTAACCCTGTCTGAAGACCCAAAGCGACCCGCTGTCCTCGCTCTTAACATTCTGGTTTAAAGAGATAGGGTTTACTTTGATTTCTTTATGTAATGGAGAAGGATCAGAAAGTTACTCAACAGATCGCATGCATAGCAGGCGCGTTTGTTCCTATTCGATGAATGTGAATTCTGACGTCATCAGAGTGCTTGGTATTTATATATACCGCGGTTATGAAAGTGATATATCATCAAACTGCAGCTTTGTTCCCTCGCTGGATCAATTCTTCTAAGCCGTAGAAGGCCCCGCTGGAACAGATGACATGCACCATAGTCCTTTCATGGTAGTCATTTCAAATGATCAGTGAATGTCACTCATAAAATGAATCTATAGATTACGGTCATGACGTTTGCTCAGATGTCTAAAAATGTTTAGGTGATGATTTTCTTTTCCCTTTGGCTACCGTGTCTGCCGATAAAACGCAACTGTTGACTAGTCGAAGGGCCAACTATTAGGAAGACAACAAAAAAACACCGAACCAACCCTAACGCCGGACAGAGGGTTTTGAATAAGAGGGGAATGGGGATCTTATAGATATCTCACAGGAGCCCCCTCCCCTTCAATGGTATAGCAACGTTTTCGAAAACTGTTTTCGTTATTCAGTATTGGTCTAGTTCCCAGACTTTTTTTTTTAAATAAAGCGCCCACGTATTACAATGATATTTTATTTCAATCATTCTATATGTAAAGCAAAGGTAAATGAAATTAAGAAATCTGCTGGAAATATGATACTTGGCATTTAAGACACGAGGTAATTTTGTCTGTTTTGTCATGTGGACTTGTATTACTGTCAAAGTTCCTATTAATAAATGACTCCTTAGATAATCTGTGTAAATTCAATATGACTTGATATTTTTCATGAGGTGTTCTCCCCGCCATTCCATGGTAAAAGACGTGAAGCCAATAGAAAATTACTGAGAGAGGACAGCCATTTATTATTTCTATTTCTAAAGCTTCTCGTTTGGGGGGGGGGGGGGGGGTATATATGGTGTTAGTTGATTAACATTATGAATCATAGTATGACAGTAGTTATTAAACTATTGTTAGTCGGTGATGGGATCCTGCAGAATTAGCTCTGTGACGTAAGGTATAACACGGTAAACATTTATTTCCTCCCTCTAAAATCTGTCAATTTCCACAGGTTTAACCCTGAGGCATGCGATGTATACGTTATTCAAGGACTTCCATTTCCACAGGACAGGTTTCACTTTGAGGCATGCGATATATTCGTATATCACGCACATCAAGAGTATAAATGAATTGTGTTATGACTTTAACATATGATGAAAAAAAATTAAGAGCTGATCTCAAGGGGGGGGGGGGGGGGAGGCGATCTTCTCTATGTATTATCAGTCAATACTCACTACTGAAACCAAGCTAAATGAAGCAATAAAAATTACCAGGAGTTCCAGCTTGCATTGCCAGAATTTCAATAGTGGGATTTCATTAACGGTTTTACTCACATGCCCATATAATGAATCTTCTGTCTTGTCGGAGATAACTGCGGTGTCCTGATCAGGGTGCAATTACTGTAGCAATCACATTGGTTCAGATCATATCTCTAATTATTTTGTATTTTTGTAATCATTTGGCAGGTGATTAAAACACAGAATATCATGTTAAGCTAGATGATCATGGCTATAACGTATCTTTCAATGGCAATCCGATGTTTCTTTTACAATTATCTGAGAGTTGGCTGAGAACACCGAATATGTTGGAAAAAATATGAAAATTAAACATTTGTTTCCGATCCTGTCAAATTAAAACGCTCAAATAGATTTGATCTTCTCCACAATTAACTTTTTAAAGGAAAGTAGCGGCCTGGCGTTCGTGGGGAAAAGGTCTCACATGACTCAAACAACAAAGTTTGATTGACAACAAAAAGAAAACACAACAATTTCAATCAGTGCGGAGCCTCTGCATGATATGGCCCCTCTTTATACGCTAGGGTTACATCACAAAAAGTTCAGAAGCACTCCGTATGATTTCAGTAATCGATTGCCTCTGTAACCTGCCAGACGGATGGGGTCACGCATTGGACACTCTCCTCACTCTAGTTTGAACTTTCCTTAGCAAGATGTCATGGAAACAGGTGCGGGTGGTTATATTTCCGCAGCAGGAATGTCAATAAACCTTATTCATTGGTTTGTTAAGGAAGAACCCATAGAAAAAACTCTACAGTCAAACTCAATGCAAAAGTCATTTAATATTTATATAAAACATAAAAAGTATACACCATTTAAACCGTGACGTAGTGTTTTTTTTTTCTGATTGCTTATATATTTATGAAATTCACATTTATTTTTAATTGATAATTTAATGCTTTTTGTTTAAAATAAAATAATTTTTTTTTATTTAAAAATTCAGTTTCAATTTGAAAAGAAACATGAGTTAAAACAAACACGACTTTTAAGATAATGCCATGTAGTTTGACATTCGACGACTACATTTATGTGTTTCTGGTTGCTTAAGATAAAGTACCTTTCAGAAATTGAAATTTCAAAAATATTAAAGAGCATATAAAAATGATCTTTATATCAGAATGAACCCTGTACAACGTTTATGATGATATATAGTTTTATAGGGTCTAACATGCAATTTTCACAACTTTTGGATGGATTTAAATTGTGTGTGTGTGGGGGGGGGGGGGTCCAGGAATGCTACCTGAAATCTTCCAATGCAGCTTGACTGGTTATTTTTCTCTTTTCCAGCACATTCTTTGTTCCTCCGTGTATAAAATATCTTAAAATTTTGTGGGTGTCTTATTCTTTCTTTAAGTAAGGTAAAAGCCGCCTGGTCCATCAACTGTCGTGAACATAAAATAGCTTATGTATGGACTGCTGACTTAACAATGGAATATGCGAGACTGCGTCAAATCATCGTCAGCGCCAGCAATTTTCCGTTCTATGAAATATTAAGAAAATAAGTTTGCATTGTATATTTCCTTTGTATATTCATATACAGTTTTTTTGCAAACAAATACGAAAACCAGGTGGCGCTAATCGGCAATTACGGTATTGACGTGTATAACATTTACCAGGACTGTATCCTCATGTTTTCTGTGACCATATATTTGTGGTTTCACAGACGAACAATACAAAGAGACACGTGTGACGTATAGTGATAAGAGTAACATTCATCACAGAGCCCTTGCGTTGAATACTCCAACATGGCAAAATATAAACACGGCGTGTTATTTAACTCACCTGATGTCTTAGCAAAGCCAAAGTTTGAGAAAAGTAAGCTTAAAGTTAGTGGTTAAAGCTGCATTCCCAATTAAGCTTTCCGATAACGGATCTAGTTACGGATCATTTAGCATGTTTTCACTTGTCCGGACAGGGCTACGGATAGGGTTGGAACTTAAATGTACTATAATATAAGGAGTGTTTCCACTTGTACGGGACACGGATACTTGCCATACGCCTGTACGGTTCCCCGCCCGGAGCCTTATACGGCACGGTGCTCTCGTGTTTTTTTAAATATATTAATAGTACTTCTTTAATGGAGAAATATTTATAAACACTATTTGTGCGATCGGAGACGTTCATATATATATATATATATATATATATATATATATATAAATAAATATATATATATATATATAAATTTATATATATTGTTACATGTATCTGTTTATTATGCGCAGGTATTTGCATGGCTTGACATGTGCCTGGCGTTCTGATTCGTTTTAGGCGCAAGCACTGTGTGTTGCTTTGGGAACCGCATTTGTTGAACTCTGGCTTACCCACAGAGTGTAAAAATACCGTGTTCGTTGTAGTCTAAAAGATTCGAGTTTGTTCTTTGGAATATTCCGGACTAGAAGCTGCTGGACTTCGGGGGGGGGGGGGGGGGTAAAGCTATAAAAAGGGGCAGTGTTTGGAGCCGAAGAAAGGAAAATACCAGCGGGCACTTAATTGTGCGACTTTCTCGTCAGTCTTGGGAACTACTCCGATAATTTCATAGTTACAGATATTTTGTGGACTTTATACAGATTTTATATTGATTGTCTTCAGTTTGCCTTTGGGATTTTACCTGATCTTCACTTCTGAATTACAACAGATTGTCTTCGAAATTTTATTGGACTATTCACCTGGAAGATTTACTTGAACTGTTCACGTGGATTATTTGTGCTAAAAGACTTGTTGGACTGTGACAGTTGTGGTATCCAGGAATCAAAGCCTAGGATCCGGACGCAGGTGATGTACATTTTTATTATTGTTATGTCTTAAATACTGTGTAATTGTATTGATTTAGTGTATTGCAATGTTAGGATTGTTCTACGAATAAATTATAATTATTTGTTAACAAAAAACCACTGATTTCTTTAATATTCCCCTGGACATTTCACGCTGCCTAGTGTTGGGGAATTTATTTTTTTTTTGTCTTAGTAACAAGGGTTTGTGCTCGTCACGATATCGTGATTCTTTACAATTATTAGGTTCCGTAACAATATACATATATATAAATATATATATATATATATATATATATATATATTGTTACGAAGGCAAATTGCTCAGGGGAAATCCTGGATTCGAACCCATGTCGGTGGCGCACAAGTACGGCGTCCCACCCGCTTCGCTAGAAAAGCAAGCTTCACTAGCGAGACAGTTCGGTCCGCTTTTATGTCACCCCGTAACACTCCCCCTCTTAAGAGCGTTCTGCTATCAGAACAAGACTGATTATCCGAGGAGTCTGACTTTGGTGAGCTTATTCTCTGGGCCACAAAGTTAACCGTCACGTTAGACGAGCCCCCATTTTGTTACGAAAGACAAATTTTAAGGGAGAACACTGGGCCGATCAGGGATTCGAACCCATAACGGTGGCGCACAAGTCCGGCGTACCAACCGCTTCGCTAGAAAAGCAAGCTTCACTAGCGAGACAGTTCGGTCCGCTTTTATGTCACCCCTTAACAATATACATATTTATATATATATATATATATATATATATATATATATATATATATATATAGAGAGAGAGAGAGAGAGAGAGAAGAGAGAGAGAGAGGGAGAGAGAGAAATGTATGAATAGCCATGCTGGTTCATTGTATTGGGATGGAACTGATATACACGGAAAAGTCGGTTCCCACCGGCAGTGAATACACTTTTTTAAGACCTAACACAGTTAAAAATGTTAACTGTGTTTAGGCCCATTTAAACCCGGTGAAACGGAGGCTTAACTGAACGTACAAGATGTTGGACTTCCAAAAAGAAGGTCCTTTTGTGCGGAAGGTTCCATTCCTTCGGTTTGTAATGGTTAAATCTTGATAGAACCTCAGAGATTCGCTCACATGTCGTAACGACAGGATAGGTTACTCAAAAAATTATTGTTCTAATCACTCTCGCAACAAAATATATGGTTCCAATTTTATTTCTTTATCAGTCGAGAAAAAGTACGTAGAATTTTGCAAGTATGCCAAGCAAACACTAAATTTTTGCTCCAAATATTGAAAAAGTGTAAATGTGTAACAGATAGTTAAGTCGATTAGTATTAATTTGCCAAATAAAATTAATCAGCAATAATGAGAGTCGCGAATCTGTAGAATAGTTATTTTTTTGTATGGCCTTATGGCTTCGTGGTCATTTCTAAGGCCGAGCACACGGAGCCTGAAATCTAGGTGTCTTAACATTGTTACATATCAATCTTATTGCTATAGATATCTTCAATAGACAGTGCCACCAACAGGCCGTGGACCTATCTTAAAAAAGAAGAAAAGACCAAACGTAAACCAAGAGAATTAGAATATCACTAGTGTATTATATATAGTGTCACGGAACCTAATATCAACAGATCACGTATGCGTGATGAACATAAATTTGTAATGGAGAAAAAAAAAATCATATTCTGTAACAGCGTGAAATGTCTAGGGGAACGAATAAAGAAGTCAGTGGCTTTTTGTTAACAAATAACCATAATTTATTCTTACAACAATACCAACACTACAATACACCAAATCAATACAATGACACAGTATAACAGCAGTATAACAGCAAATCAATACAATCACACAGTAAAAAAAAAAAAAACAAAGTACACAGTACCCGGACACCACCACCGTCACAGCGACAAGTCCTTAAAAATGTATTCTCTCGGAAAATAACAGTCCAATGTATAGCTCTTGAAACAATCCCGAAAGTAAACTGAAGACCAAATAAGATTCGTCACAAAGCCAGAAGAAAATCTGAGGAAAATCTATAATTGCCGCACTTATCGGAATAGGTCCCACAAACTGACATACACGCTTCTTTGTCCGCAGGAATATTCTCTCACCTCTCTCTCGGCTCTAAAACACAGCCCCCTTATCATTACCTCTCGCCCCAAGCCGAGAATTTTCCACTTCCCGAACAATCTAAAGAATCTAAAACAGTACACACGTTCAAAGAACATACTAGAACAAAGAACGCTGTGTATCTAGGGTTCAACCAATGTGGATTAAACCGAGCCTGCAACATCCGGCCAGGCGAGGCCGCTACAACACGAGCTACGCGTGGCCCACAAACAAAATGCCAACAACACATGGAACATCCGTGTGCACAATAAAACAATCATCTTTAAAACCGCTGCACACAATAAAAAGGACACCTGTAACACTCCCCCTCCTGTAAGAAAAAAGAAAGTTTTCTCAAAACTTTCTTTTTTGCGATCACAATCACTAATTTATTACAACTTTTCAAACCATCTTATTTACAACATTACATAAACATCTCGTTACAACATTTAATAAACATCTCGATAAGCAATCAGCAAGTACGTTGTCTTTCCCTTTAATGTGTTAGATTTCAAGGTTGTAATCTTGTAAGAACAAACTCAATCTCAACAATCTTTGATTTTTACGCTTCAACTTGTTCATGAACGTGAGAGGAGTGTGATCACTGAAGAAAATAATAGGCTTGACTGATGAACTAACATAAACTTCAAAATTTTGCAATGCAAAAATCAAAGCCAAACATTCCTTTTCAATAGTGGAGTAGTTTTTCTGGTTTGCATTAAACTTTTCTTGAGAAATAACAAATTGGATGATCTATGCCAACATTGCCTTCTTGCAACAACACAACACCAGCAGCAGTATCACTAGCATCTACAGCTAACTTAAAAGGTACAGAAAAGTCTGGAGCTACCAAAACTGGTGGATTTTGAAGAATTGCTTTCAAATTCTGAAATGCATTTTCACACTGAACATTCCATGCAAACTTTTGTTTGTAACAAATTAGTCAAAGGTTCAGCTACAAAGTTCAGGACAAAACTTCCTGTAGTATCCATCCATACCAAGAAAACGCATTATTTGCTTTTTGTTTTCTGGTCTAGGAATTGCAGAAATAGCACTTATCTTAGCATCAACAGGTTTTACCTGACCCTGCCCTACGATATGACCCAAAAATGTTACTGGTGCATGACAAAACTCAGATTTTACTAAGTTGACGGTCAGACGTGCTTCACTGAGTCTTTCGAAGAGGTCGCGAAGAATTTGCAGATGTTTCTCCCAGGTGTCGCTGTACACGATGAGGTTATCAATATATGCGTCGCAGCCCTGAATGTCCTTGGCAACCATATAGATGAGGCGCTTGAACGTGGCTCGCGAGTTCTTCATGCCAAACTTTATACTGGTACAGTCCTTGCGCATCACAAATGCGGACACTTCTTTCGCTCGTTCTGTCAGCGGATCTTGCCAGAATTCTTTTAGCAAGTCAAACTTGGGTACACATCTAGAGCTACCGAATCTTTCAATACAATTATGGATCCTCGGAATTGGGAACGTGTCAGTCTTGGTGACAAAGTTCAGTTTTCGATAATCTGTGCACAAACGGTAACTTCTATCAGGTTTTGGCACAAGAATACATGGTGAACTCCAGTAACTGTTACTAGGTTCAATAAAAGCATTGTCCAGCAAATATTGAATCTCATCCTGTAGACACTTTTGCTTTTCTGGATTCAGTCTATAAGGATGCTGCTTGACTGCGCTTGCCTCGCCAACATCGACGTCATGGCACAATATATAAGTTCGCGTTGGAATGTCACTAAAGAAATGCTCATAATCCCACAGCAGGTTCTTGAGGTCTTGTTGTTGTTGTGCGGTAAGGTATGACAGTTTGGCATCCAGATGCACGTCTGAGTTTTTTAATGGTACTGTACCACACTGAATGTCTACATCACACTTACAATCAGTATCTACTTTAACTGGGTCAGTTTTAAACAACTGACAGCAGTAACATTTTGTACAGCATCTGATGTGCTATTTCTGTCATGGTTTCAACATGTTAACAAGGCACAGTTGTTTCTTCTTACGCCGAACTGGTGTCAACAGTATGTAATTTAAATCACTGACTTTCTTGTCAACAATGTAAGGACCAAAATACCTAGCTTGTAGAAGTCTGCCATGGATGGGAAGTATGGAAAGGGCCTTTTCACCAGGCTTAAATGTCCTACTTACGGTGTGCTTGTCATACTTTGTTTTCATTTTACTTTGTGCAGATTTTAGATTTGACTTTGCAATCTCACAAGCATTGTGTAGTTTAGTGCGAAAGTCTGAAACATACTGCAGTAAACCAAGAGAATCAGGTTTTTCACACAAGAGTTTTTCTTTAAGCAGTTTCAGCGGAAGTTCAGTTCGCGGTCAATGTCCGAAAACTAGTTCAAAGGAACTGAAACCCAAGGACTCCTGAAAGGATTATCTGACAGCAAACAGTAATAGGTAGATTCCTTCATCCCAGTCTTTCCCTGTGTCATAGCAGTAGATCTTAATCTTATTTTTAATGTCTGGTGAAAACGCTCGTCGAGGGCGCCCTGACTTTCAGGATAGTATGGCGAAGAGCTGTACTGTTTTATACCTAGCTCAAGCATAACTTGCTGGAATAAGCCAGACATAAAATTAAACCCTTGGTCAGACTGGACGGATTTTGGTAATCCAAAAGTTGTAAAAAAATTGGTCAGAGCTTTGATAACACGTTTGGTATTAATTTTGCGCAATGGTATTGCCTCAGGGAACCTGATAGATGCGCACAAAATTGTCAGCAAGTATTCATGTCCAGATTTTGTTTTGGGCAGTGGTCCAATACAGTCAACAATAATCGTACTGAATGGTTCCTCGAAAGCAGGAATAGTCCTAAGTGGGGTCTTAGGAGGATTCTGATTGGGCTTGCCTGCCATCTGACATGTATGGCATGATTTACAATATTGTACAATATCTTTCCTGAGGTCAGGCGAATAAAAGCGTGTACTAATTTTCTGATAAGTTTTATTTATACCTAAGTGGCCAGACAAAGGAGCCTCATGTGCCATGCTTAGAATTTCATTGCGAAAGCTTTTGGGCATTACTATTTGATGTTTGATGGCCCACTCATCATCAGCACATACATCAGGTGGTCGCCATTTACGCATAAGCACTCCATTTTTAACATAGAAACAAACTGGGTTCTGTGACTGTTCATATTTAGGAACTGCCCTGGGAAACAAACATGAAATTTCATGGTCCTTATGCAGTTCCGCGATAAGTTCTGACCTTGAAAATGCTACATCCTGTACGGGCGAGTCGTTAGACTAGTCACTAGTGACTCCCAGAGAGTTATTATCTGGACCATTCTCCTCATGTGTGTTTTTCTTGGCCATAGATGTAGTTACAGCACATGAAGGATACAAACCAGGAATTTCCTGACTTTCAGGATCAGTGTCCTGACCAAGTGACGGCTTTTCTGTCACTATTGGTACCGGCTGTACTTTATCACCCCCAAAATCATTGCCTAGTAGCAACTGAATTCCCTTAAAGGGTAAAGTAGTTCTTATGCCCACAGTAATATTCCCAGAAATCAAATTTGACTTTAAATGTATACTGTGATGCGAAACTGAAGTGTGTTTGTCTGAAAACACACCATTGACAAGTGCATGTGCACCAGTAAAGGACCTATAAGAAAATGGCAAAGTGTTTGCTAACATGAGAGTTTGGCCTGAACCAGTGTCCCTCATATTTCTAATAGGGGTAGAATCTGAAAAATCACTTGAAAGTGATACAAGACCATCATGTATGAATGGCTCAAATAACTCCATTTCAGAGTAAGGAGAGGAATCTACTGCCTCAGTTTCATCAAACAAAGAACTGACATTGACAGTGTCAGTCATAAACTCTTTTTTTTCAGAGTCCTTATAGGAATCTTCATCCTTTTTAAAATCAAACTCCTCATGGGAGTCAACAGAGGAATTTTCCTCAGCAGAAACAAACTTCTGTTTGTCATAAGAGGACCTGGTCTCATTTGAAATACTCAAGACTCTTAAAACAAGAGTCATAAAAGGACTTTATTTAAAGAATACTCCACACAGGAGTCTTGAAAGGACCTAGCCTTATCAAATTCCTCGTAGGAATCAACTGAGGTTTTTACCCCGCATGCTACGGATTCTTCTTTGGGTTCAGACGGCACTTGGGCCTTTATGGCATCGAACTCTTTATTAGAGCTAATAACGGAGTTGTACCCCTTACTTACATGAAAAGAGCCTGGCTCTTGTACTATGCTATGCATAGCTTTTGAAACAAAACCAGAAGGTTTGTTATTTGGTTTATTCGCAAGTTTCCAGCAGTCAGATATTAGATGACCTTCTTTCTTGCAGTAATTACAGATTTTCTTCGAAAATGACTGGTCTTTGTTGGACTTAGACACAGTGGACATGGACTGAGGTGTAGCAATGGACTTTGTTGAACTATCAGGACTACTAGTACTGGATGACTGCGCTTTAAACTTCTTTTGACCATACTGATTTACATTCTTGTTTGTGAATGACTGGTTTGACTTGCTAGTAAAGGACATTTTGTGTCTAAATGAATAATCATCAGCTAATTGAGCAGCAATGTCAAGTGTTTGTCGACTTTTCTCATCAAGAAAAGTTTTAAGATCTGCGTTAATGCAGCGCTTAAATTCTTCAAGCAAAATCAACTGGCGCAAATTGTCTTAATCTTTCATTACATTTTTAGAACTACACCAGCGATCAAACAACTGCTCTTTTGTCCTAGCAAATTCGACGTAGGTCTGTTCTTTGCGCTTTTCCCAATTTCTGAATTTCTGGCGGTAAGCCTCTGGAACTAACTCATAACCTTTCAGGATTAACCGTTTTAACAGGTTATAGTCAACAGCAGCTTCTACTGAAAGCTCTGTATAAATTTCTCTGGCCTTGCCAGTAAACACACTTTATAACAGCATATTCAAATTTTCCTTGGGCCATTTTAAATTTTCAGCTACCTTCTCAAAGTGTAAGAAATATTTATTATCTTCTTTTTCTTGAAAAGGTGGGACAAGTCTAATGTGTTTAGTAACTGTTCAAAACTGTGAGTTGGGGCAGCACTTAGAGTATGTTCTAGTTTAAGTCTTTCCAACTCCAGTCGTTTTAACTCCATTTCTTCTTCTATTTCTAATCTGTCTCTTTCTATTTCTTTTTATAGTCTTTCTCTTTCTAACCTTCTTTCCTCTCTTTCCTCTCTTTTAATGCTAGCTCATGTTGCATTTCCAACTTTTTAAATTCTAATTGCATGGCAAGGCTGTCATTTTTTTATGTTTCTATTAAACCTTTAGACACTAGATCCTGCATGAGTTTAGCAATGATATCAGGCTTTCTCAAAGCTTTACTTAGCCCTAAGTGTTGTCCCAAACGCAACAACGGTTCCTTTGTCAACTGTTCAAGTTCATCACTGGTCGGGATCGTCAACAAATGTCTCAGGTTTGAAATCTGCCATGTTAAGATGTTAAAACAATAACAAAAAACACTGAGATAAATCCTGTAAACAATGTACTGTAAACAATATGTAATCTTGTAAACAATGTATGATAAAACAATGTGTGCAGGTCAAGGCCTGATAAATTTTCAAAACTATTAAGCCTCCCGGACGAGCCCTCAATTTTATGTCACGGAACCTAACATCAACAAATCACGTATGCGTGATGAACATAAATTTTGTAAACGAGAAAAAAAATCAGATTCTCTAACACTAGGCAGCGTGAGATGTCTAGGACAACGAATAAAGAAGTCAGTGGCTCTTTGTTAGTAAATGACCATAACTTATTCTTAAAACAACCCATACACTACAATACACCAAATCAATACAATGACACAGCATAACAGCAGTATAACAGCAAATCAATACAATCACACAGCAAAAAAAAAAAAAAAAAAAAAAAAAGTGCACAGTATCCGGATACCACCACCGTCACAGCGACAAGTCCTTAAAAATGTATTCTCTCGGAGAATAACAGTCCAATGTAAAGCTGTTGTAACAATCCCGAAAGTAAACTGAAGACCAAATAAGATTCGTCACAAAGCCAGAAGAAAATCTATAATTGCCGCACTTATCGGAATAGGTCCCACAAACTGACATACACGCTTCTGTGTCCGCAGGAATATTCTCTCGGCTCTAAAACGCAGCTCCCTATTTATAACCTCTCGCCCCAAGCCGAGAATTTTCTACTTCTCGAACAATCTAAAGAATCTAACGCAGTACACACGTTAAAAGAACATACTAGAACAAAGAACGCTTTGAATCTAGGGTTCAACAAATGTGAATTAAACCGAGTCTGCAACATCCGGCCAGGCGAGGCCGTTATAACACGAGCTACGCGTGGCACACAAACAAAATGCCAACAACACATAGAACATCCGTGTGCACAATAAAACAATCATCTATAAGACCGCTACAAACAATAGGTATATATATATATATATGTTTTTGAAAGCCTAATTCCATTAGAAATGATTTTCAACATCGATTGAGTAATATCAGTTAAAGCTTGATACAAATATATACTAAAGATATATATGTACGTCGCATATTTGTTACAAAACACAATTAATAATACAATTAGTTGTACAATTTATACAAGTTATACAATTATTATAAACATTCTCATAACCAATATACACCGTTTCAAGACTCCATTTCCATGCTTTGTGGATATCCTTGCCTCCACTCACACTAGTGTTTGTTCACAACATAACTGACAAAATCATGAAAGGAGTCTCATTAAATTTTCAGGGGATTTCGGGAATGAGACAAACCAAATTAACAACAGTGATGCAGTTACTTTAATGTCAGTTTAACAACATTTTGTAGCTTAATGCATGCAGTCATCGCCATTGATCAAAAATAAAAACAAACACATTGGACGCTATCGTGTTAACACTATAAAAATATTAATTGGCAAAAATAAAGTTGACTGTTCATGATCGAGGTCGTTGCACATGTCAGATCACAGAAACACGCCATGACAGGTCGTAAAAATAACTTCACATTTTTATAATAAATGGTTTCACGCCGTGTTAGATTGTCACTCTGATGTGTATTTGACTGTGAAGTTTAAAAAAATCAGCCTTTCAGACAATTATGGTGAAAAAAAATCAAGAAATGAATCGTCGTAAATTTCCTTGGCTTATAAAAGGCAATAAATCTGAAACGGAATATTTAAACACCTTGTTAGAAAATATTTGGCTATTTAAAAACAGTCCAAAAAACTTTGATAACGAGTTGCTGATACCGAGCAAAAACAGAAATAAAGCTTCAGCAGACACTTCATAATAGCAGCACCAGTATGTCGTATATTTATATATTCAATATTTTAAATCTACAAATTCAAAACTTAAATTATATAAATGTATATGATGTGAACAATATATATATATCTTTTCTACACATTCCAGATTCTGATAGTGAAAAACTCATTTAACAGTCACCCACTAAATCTTGTTTGATTGATCCAATTCCTACCTGTATTTTGAAAGAATGTCTAGACGTGCCGCTGCCTTCAATCTGCAAAATTGTGAATTCATCCTTGGCAAATAAATGGTTGATTTCCGGACAATTTCATGCAAAAATTTCTGACCTGTATCCAACCTTGCCTTTGTATCGAAACTCATTGAGAAGGTGGTGGGTAAACAGCTCCTTGAGTATCTAGCTGCAAATAAACTCTGCACAGAATATAAGTCAGCACACAAAACATTTCATAGCACTGAAACAGCGCTGCTGAGAGTACAAAATGACATATTAACCAGCATGGATAACCTACAGCTTGTCCTTTTCCTGCTTTTTGATCTCTCATTAGCGTTCGATACAATTGATCATCAGATTATGCTTAATCGACTGTCAAAGAGCTTCGGAATTTGTGGATCCGTATAAAATTGGTATCGTACCTATCTAACAGGTCGATCACAACGTGTTACCGTTCTAGGAACAAACTCACAACCCAAACCTTTGATTAATGTGGTGCCAAAGGGGAGTATGTTGGGCCCGATTCTATTTACACTCTATACATATCCTATTGGTGGGATCATTCGTAAACATAAATGCCTCTATATGCTGATGATACGCAGCTTTATCTTCAGTTCAAATCCTTTGTTCTGTTTGATCGGCAAATTAAATTCAATGATGATGAAACTGAATTTTTTGTCATTCGAACTAAACAGCGACTTACTAAACTCAAATTGGGGAAACTGCAGTAAATCATGCTATTACCGCCAAGAACTTGCGTGTAATATTTTATAACAACACGAATATGACACCTCATATCAGCAGTATTTGTCGATCAGCCTTCTTCCAATTGATGAACATTTATGATATTCGAAAATACCTTACTAATAGCGCCACAGAGGCTATAGTTCACGCATACAAATTGTCAAGGATAGAATACTGTAACAGCCTACCTCATGGGTTACTTGCTATTCATATTCAAAAACTTCAGCGTGTCCAGAACGTTGCTGCTAGGCTTGTACTTGAGATGAAGAAGTATGAACACACTACACCTGTACTTGTTAGGCTACATTGGTAGTATAGAGCAATGTTTAAGCTTTTGCTGCTCACTTATAAGTCATTGCATGGTTTGACTCCACGTTATCTGTCTGAACTGTTTAATATAAAAACGCCTGTACGATCAATTAGATCATCATCTGCCACAAGATAATTTATGCCACGATCAAGGCTGGTGACCTGTGGTGATCGGGCTTTTGCAGTTGCTACTCCAAAACTATGGAATTCTATTCCTGAAGATATTCATTCCGCTAGCAACATCTCAACATTTAAAAAGACCTTAAACTAACCTTTTAGAGTAGCATTCTGTTAAAGTTAACTTGTCAATTGTAGCTGGATATTCCTTAGCTTTTAAGCATCAACTTCTTAACTTGTTTCACAGTGGTAACTTGGTATATACATGTTATTTAGTATTTTAACTTGTGATATTTAGTCTATCATTATCTATTAGAGTACAACAGTAACGTTATGAGCAGGTGTACCTGGTATGAGCGCAATATAAATAATAAATTATTATTGTAATTATTGTTATTTATTTTATTATTATTATTATTATTATTATTATTATTATTATATAAAATGCGCAATGAGGATAAGAAAATCAATTCCATTCCATATAAAGTATACACAACTCGATTCAATATAACATCAATATACACATCTAATGAAAAATATATAAATGTAGATTGTGTTGTATAAAGTAATATTCAAATTTTTATATGATGCTTGTCATTTTTATATGCTCAAGTTTTAAATACAGATATAATTAATAAAACACATACCTCTTGATTTCACAAAGGTAACCAGCTTTTTCTTATTTCCAGGAAATGTCCTTATCTTACCAGTTTCCTTCACCGGATATCACTACCAGTAACAGGTCATAATTGCTGACAACAAGACAGACAGACAAGACAAAAAATCGTGAATCTACATGTACATCTTAGTCATCTATGAAACCTAATTTTTCATCCAGCCGAGTCCAGAAAATGTTTGAAGGGCGGAGACAAACATAGAGACAGACTAACAGTCACACCACATGCAGCTGGCAGAGGTTATCGAACTTGATATATTTATAATTGATATATGTCGATTATACGTGTATCAATTTCCGTGTTTTTTTGTTTACATATTGCAGTTTGTCCTAGTTTTTTCGTGTTGAGTACAGAGAATAAACCAAGATATTCAGTATAATATACGTTCAAAGATATAAATTTGCAACACCCCATGTACCATATAGAGTTTCACCAAATGAATCCATGTGGACAAGACTGCATATCTGGAAAAATTGTATAAATATATCTGATTTCATCCCGTGTTTTGATTTCATTGAGAGAATGGTTCCTTACATTGACTTAAAGGATATGGTAAAACCACCGTCACGTCGAGTGACACCATCCTGATAAAAAATCCGGGTCAGCCAACGTAACACAACACTCAGTAAATACATTCATTGATTCCTGGCCTACATACGACTATTAAGTATAATGGTGTTTCGTTAACACAAGACATCATCCTATTTTATATGTTTTGAATGGAAACTCCTCTTTCTCGGCTCAAGAAACAATTAATATGGTCAGCTGACATTATTATATTTTATTCTTAAAATTAAGTTTGCTAGGAACGCAAAGGAATACTCTTATTTCTGACTGACATTTTGTATTGTGATATTTGTTCGTTGTATATATATATATATATATATATATATATATATATATATATATATATAATGGACACACTCAACCTGGATCTATAGTTAGTTTTCCGTTCTCGGAGGAAATATTTTGCTTAAACATTTTTAGCAACTGAGATAATAAAATATAAAAAGGGCACACTAAAAAGATATTTTTTTTAAACATGAACGAAGTTCACATTGAATGTTGCTTTAATTCGTTTTCTTTTTGTTACATTTATGGTTACCACTCAATAATTTAAATCCAACAAGCAGTTGTTATGGCAGCAAAGACATGTCCCCATCACAATATGAGGACCTAGTTACATCAGTATGAGAACACTCTAGATGTTCGAACTTTTAATTACCTAAAATGGTATAAATAGCCTAGATATGTTTCCGTCTACCGGGAAGAAACCACACAGATATAATGTAGACATGGATCATGATGAAGATCCAGATTGACGAATAACAGAGCTGTGGCATCATTTATTAAAACTGATAAAAACTTCTGTAAAAAAAGGTCAGATACCGGTATATATTTTTAAAGTATTTTTTCAGAGAGTGTAAAATGAGAGAATCGCAAATTTCTCTTTCGTATACATATTATGTTTTACAGGCTCTGGAATAAAACATACCGACACGAAGACAGGCACGTACCCACATTATTTCATGTAATTAAGCAATTAAGTGAGAGGCTCCAAGATGTTCAATGAAGCTCCGTCATAACTTACTGAATTAAAACAATTAATAAGTTCTAGACGGAGAATTTCATATCTCGTCATGCATGGAAGAATGATGGAACAAAGCGCTTTTTCACAACACAGTCATAAATTTACTACATGTATAAGTCAAGTCTCTTTGGGTTTGTGTCTGTTTGCCTGTTTATTTTGTATCTCTATCCAGAAACCAAAAAGAGATTTTGGTTTTCCAGGAAACTGGTTAAACTGACAGGAGACGTTGTAAAATATTTAACATGGTCGGAAGACACAATCATAAAAGGCAGCGGTTCTATTTGACTACCAGCAGATGCCCCAGGGCAGAAGTCTCCGTTACCGCGACCGGAAGAGGGGTCTCCCCGCGTGGCTGGTCGGCAATGATGCCCCTAGTTACCATGTGCCAGACTTTCTCTTTTGGAAGCTTGACGGTATTCAAAATCAAGCAGAATCCTCTAAACCTCACCAGGCCGTCAACAATAAAGGTAATGGAAAATTCAATATTTGGACCAGCGCCACCTTATAAATACTAATAATGCCTTGCCGGAATGCAGGAAAAAGCCCGGACGAGATCCTTTTTAAATGTCTATCACTGTAATAGGGTGATCTAGTTGGCCGTAAGGAAAACGCAGCATGGAGCTCCGATAATACGGCGGTTATTATATTTCCGATTCTGTCTCAGAGCTACACAAAGCCGGGTCATAGAAAAACCAGGGATGAAACCAATAAAGCCGACATACCAAGGTGTAGTGATTTCAGATTACCCCCTCTATAGATTATCCGAGGGGGGGGGGGGTAACTATAAATCAATTTAAGATTTCTACAATTTCCTTCTCAAAACATTTATTTTTCATGGCTATTCCCTTATTTTTACAAAGTATTGCATATTATTTCTGGAATTAAAAAGGTTGGACGTCATGGAAGAGTAAGAATCAATAATTAACAACTTAGTTAAAATTTTGCGATTCTTTCTATAAATAATCATATTTTGATTCCAGCTTGAAATCTCATATCTTTCACGTTCTGAAATATCAATGTGTTTTTTAATTAATACACTATGACATAAAAGCATTAAGCATGTATCAGTTCTCCAGGGGGTTATCTAAACTATGCGGGGTAAGGTTAAATCGATTTAAGATTACCATTGCTGGGGGGGGGGGGGGTTCCTGGGGAAAGCCTGATCTCTTTACACTACCCCACTCAACTTTTGTGACAATATGTTTGTCCTTTACTTTTTTTTATAATCTGTCTTTCATATCTATGACAACAAACTTGGGCAGCGTTTATTTTAAAGGTTCATGGACAATGGAACAATATGCTTTTACCAGATCCTATCACATTGTATTTTTATTATTTCATTTCAAAACTACCCATGCAATATTATTGGCTGTTGTCTTGGTTATTTTCCAATCTGTCACGATAATGGTTTTATAAACATATAGAAGTGGTCGTTAGGAAAATCTGTTCTTGTTTTATTTGCTGGAATGGCTGTTTTAGACGACTGCAGATATTGACCAAATGAGGTATAATTCGTTTCTCAAGCACTGAACGTACTTGCTTATGTAATTTTCCTGGACTGAATTTATGTTTCGTAACTTGGCCTTTGCACAAATGCAATATACGAAAGATTTGTTATTATTTAAACCATTTTACCGTTCATTTTTAATTATTACTGGCAGTAAAGCTCCACAGAGGTCAAACTGTCACACATGTGTCTCTCTTTATTATCTCTGTTAGAGTGGGGACTGTGAAAAAATATATATCGGAGAAGGGTAGTATCAGGCGGGATTTCCTTGTAAATATCTATAGAGCTAAAGCTAGTGTGTTCTGTTTTGTACCTGTCTTACTCTCATGCCAATATTCGGGGAATCGGCAGCATTTTCAGAAGTCCGGCGGGTCGGCCCGGTTTAGAACCACGTTCGAACGTGCCTATTTGGTGATCACACCACGGTTTTAGTACAAGCGACCAATACGCCTTGCAACCCCAAGTTAGGTGTTTTAAATGGGGCCTCAGAAATTCAGGCATTGTCTGACAATGTCATAAATTCTTATTTTTGTTGTTCCGAGTTTAGTAGGAACCAGTTCACCAAAGTCTGAGTTCCCACCGACCGAAATATAGGAGATCGGTACAGAATAGACAGCGTTTAGGTTTCCTACTACGGATAAAATAAAACAACACAGGAATTTAAGTTTAACATCACCGAATGGCCTAATGGTCAATCTGAATTTGGATCTGTGAATCAGTTATATGCCAAAAAAGTATACTGCTTGTCAGTGCATGGGGTGTAGGCTATACTAAAGTTATGGAGGGTTGTGGGCTACTCAACTTCGCCGATGCTTAACTTCCTCCAGCTCTTTATACGCGGAGACCTTAGCTACTCACTAAGCCATAGGGTGAGGTCTACAACCTAGTCCTGCTTTCTAGACAAGTTATAATTCCCCCTCTCTGACCAACTGCCCGTATTTAACCGGAATTAATGGGTGATTCCTTTTATAGTGTAGGGGGGGGGGATATCTATAAAGAGAATTTAAAATATCCTACAAGCCTACTGAAAATATCCCACCAGCCTTTTCCACTTGTACCGTGATCCTTCTGCCCGGTATTCGGGGAAGCGGTATAATTTTTTCCCCGAAATTCGACTTTTTAGATTTGGTACTAAGTCAGTTCCGATTTTGTGGTCATACTTCCCTCCAGCCAACGAGTCAAAGTTCCTGGCTCCTGAAATCCGTGACCTACGGTCCCGCTGTCAGGTTACCCGATATTCAACTCGACGGACCCTCAGAAATTCAGCGAAGTTTGACATATCAGACTCTTCAATTTTGGGGGTAAGAACTTCGTGGGAACCGATTCACCGAAATTTGATTTCACACAGTCCGAAATTCAATAGAGAAGTATCGTAGAGTCGGCCGACTCAAACAACTGGGCGGTGAGACCATATAACTTAACAACACGTATTCAGTCAAATTTTAAAAGAACATCGACTGCCAATTAAGACACGAAGTTTGAAATAAGTGAATTGACCTTAGCGCACCAACACTGCAAAAGGTACGAACAGATACTATGGAGAACATAATCGTGATAAAAAATGACTCGAAGAACCATTGGTAACATTAGATCGCATTTATCTGTCCTAAACAACCTTCATCTAACTTTAAAGAGGCACTGACGCCTCCATAGCGACATGGCTCTGAAGAACACCCCTGATTCTCGTTTTATGACAGATGTCTGAAAGAAACTGCTTTGCAATCTGCTTACGAAACTGCGGCTTGCTAAGTGAGCTCGTTTTAGTGCTGTCTGAAAGCACTAATGTCGAGTAAAAATGTCCAGCAGTGACTTGTGGAGTAAATATTTCAGCGGCTATCCAGACTTCGTGCAGTTTTTACGTGTAGATTTCGTGCAATGACTGCCAGTTGTGTTCGGGAAATAGCATAACTGGATTTTCAACAACAAAACCCTTTGCTATTTATAACAAAAACACTGTCTTACTCGTGATAGAGAACAGCTGTTTGCCTTTGTAAACAAGGCCATTCATAGAAAAAATATGTAAAATTTAAATCTGATAGGTTGTGAAAGCGGAATCAATGTATAATTTTACTGCCTTATTATAAAATTTGACACATTATTCTCAACTACGAAAAACACCTTTATGTAAAAATATCGTGGCTATACCGTGATTTTCTTTTGTTAGCGAATAATTTCACGACATCCGTGAATGGGAAATAATCGAAAGTGTGAAGCCCTCAGAAATAAAATGCTCCATCAACTAAGATGAAAAAGATTACATGATCTGCACATATAGATTAGTTATCACACGTTTGAAAACAGGGCTCTTATGTCAGCAACCTACTTTGTGCATGGAACTATCGAACGCATATCCTATAAAAGACGTAACTGATTCTGAAACTTCTGTGCTGACCGGTACCAAGTGGATGAGCATGACGATCGAGGATTAATCATCTATTTTCCACGAGATGGGAGATCATACAATATATAAGCTTACCGACTGGGCCAGTCTAAACATACGTAATTTTTATTAATTGCAAATTGTTACCAACATGACATACGAACAATAGTTTTTATTTTGTGTTTCTTCCGTTTCTATTGACGCTGTCGTTAGGGATTCCCGCTTTAGACATCATGATATATTTGAGATACTGGAGAAATCAGTCCCCCAACAGTATACAAATTTTAAGGTTGCCATATCCGTAAATGTGGCATTAGAAAAAGCCGTATACCTAGCTGTATTCTAGCCAGAAGAGAGTTAATGCACCTTTCTTATGGGGGAACAAAATAGAAGGCAGATACACTGTACATACTGCTGTTACTGAAGATTCTTACACAAATGATTTTTCTCCTGACGGACAACTTACAATGGTATGCACTGAATATTGTTTTTTTAAAGATGTACTCTACTCTCTAGTCATTTTCGTTATATCTCTTCTCTGTTCTGTTGTTTACATGTTTCTTTCCTTTACACACTCTAATAAAAGAATGTCTGTCTGCTGATTCACTGGAAATTTGACCTTTACAAACATTGACATACGTACACAGGACAGGTGGTTGCCATAGATACACTGTATATATATTAAACCAAATAACCCCTTAAAGTGACCGTCTATACATGAAATCTTATTGAAAAAGACGTTCATAACTACAGGTCTACAACTGCTAAGAGATCGCCCGGGAAGCCCCTGTAGTCACAACCTTAAATTTCAGGTAAAAGCTTAGGTGTCATTTACCGCGTCCTTCTACGTGGCATTGTCGGGAATGAACGTGATGAAATTGAAGCCCGCGTTCTCGTGACGTTCGTGGCACGTTCATCCCATGGTATTGACGTTGCTGTTACGGCATTGAAACGGTTATTACCACGTTCTTCTACGCTTTAACGTGGCTTGCTGCAGAAGAACGTTGGTAGGCCCCGTTTTTCCAAGTGCTCGCAATGTTCTCGTAAATCATATGAAATTTGCATTGC
Source organism: Sipunculus nudus (assembly GCA_026874595.1). Taxonomy (NCBI): domain Eukaryota; kingdom Metazoa; phylum Annelida; class Sipuncula; order Golfingiida; family Sipunculidae; genus Sipunculus; species Sipunculus nudus. The sequence continues at coordinate 74,272,833 of CM049307.1, read as the reverse complement.
ATTTCGAGAATGGGTCAATGACAAACGGACAGTCACATATGTACGAAGGAACTTGGGAATATGGACCGAATATGTCGATGCAAACATGTTATTGGGGAGCACTCACAATAGGGACCCCCACATGGCGGAGGCTTGCATTCTTTAGAATGCAGATTTCTAGTCAGACATTTTATCAGGTACATGGCATAGCACGTCAATAATATAATGACAAAAACATGTTTACTGCAATATAGATAACGGTATGGTGTCTATAGATGCAAGCGAAAACAGCTTTACCATGTGAACTATTACGGTTTGCTTTCCGGCTGACGTTTTCTGGCTTGAACGGGCTGCACTTTGGTTTAATTTATTAAATACTCTCTCGTTGGCAACTACTCCTACTTTTACCAAACAACACCAAGGAATGTTTTGATAAACACCCGTGTTTACCTCTTCCACTTCCTGGCTCACGTTACGTCACTTCTCAATGTTTATTGAGCCAGAAACACGTTCTAGACAATTGATCAAATATTCTATTTCGTAAACAGCTGTTATAGCTTCCAGTCAGTCAACAATCTGTGGGTGGTAAAATTGACACCTGATATAAACCCTCCCTCACAGTTAGAGACAATTAATGATCCTTCTTAATTGCAAAAGAATTAATTAATTAAACTCTTGTAAAAAAGTTTGATGGTATTCCCGGTTAATGTATAGGTTTAACGCAAAAACATTGGTTTTGTGGGGATTAGTTAACCCGACCCAATGTGCATGTGCCAGAAATGCATGTAACCGTCCATTTCTTATGGAGGTCAGCAAAAATTATAACTAATCTTAAAAGAATGTTCAAACCGCCATATGGGAATATTATAATATCCATTTCGTGTTACTTGGCCTTCCCAGAGTTTTTTACAACAAAAACCGAATGTCTATGTGGTATAGGTTGGCAAGGTGCCCGCTGACATTACTGACGTATCTCAATTCAGCTGCTTTATCATTTGTAATCAGCCGGTCAACCTTCAAGACAAATACCAGGATGTCTATCGACTACCTAGTTTTTAAATGAATCTTATTATGCTTGTATATATATATATATATATATATATATATATATATATATATAATACCATAGTTACGAAGAAAATGGGATCGCTCATGTGTCGCAGTGAGTCAAATACGTTGTAAAACCATGGCCATGTGATCTTGTATCAAGGATTTTGTCCTTAAATACCTCCAAGTCAGAGTCGCCGACATACTTGCAAATATGGAATTTACTCGACTATCTACTGACCGTTATGTGCTGGATGACCGGAGCAGCCATAGACGGAAATGAGAGGTTAACCTTACATATGGTCCTTGCGCGATGTGCCAGTGGGTCACCTTCCTTTCATATTTGCAGATTGCAAGTGTCCGGGATGTCAGCCTCGTCCAGCCAGGTCTGACATACTGGTACACCACCGGTTATTCACGGAGAGGCCAGACGTGCTACTCACACAGATTGTCATCTTCCTCCCATATAATGACGGTACCACCCACGATTGATTTCCAACAAGGTTTTGGCACGACTGCTACATGAATGTATGGCTCTCCAGTTATATCCCCGTTTATATTGTACATTTGCATGAAAATCCGATATTAGCGTTAAAACACATGGTTAAACATGAAAACGTGGAGCGTGGTGGCGTTATGGATAGGGGGCTGGACTTGTGACTGCAAATTTATTGGTTCGCTTCCGGTTCTGACCGCCGTCTGCGCTAAGACTCCTAGCCAAAGTCTTTAACACAAGGGTGCGCTCTCTCTCAAGTGAATGGGTACTGGTCATAGGCGGCAGGCAATAGTAGAAAAAATACACTCTAGCGCCTTATTTGGCTGAAAGGTTGTATGCTCCCAGGGAAGCCGAGAAAAGTTATAAGAATGAACAGGCTAACAAATCAGGAATGCAAATTGTAAAGTCGGATGAGATTGTTATCGTCGTTGAATATAAACCCGCACCTTTTTTTTACCTAACTACACTACTGGTATTCCGCAACCGCATATATAAATATATATTACCTGTATTAGAGTATTTGAACGCAAGCGTTGTAACAAAAAAAACATCACTCTTCATGTTTGGTTTTGAAGTGCCCGGAACGATACCGGGTTATGTCTTAATGGGGACTATTTTCCACATTTCCCCAATATATTCAGAGAAATGTGATATTACTTCGAGCAGGGTCTATCACAGCGCCATCTGTCAGAAACTGCGCACGTTGATCCAACGGGTGCCCTTGCAGCGTCATTTATCGTATTTGAAATGAAACTGGTGTTCAAGTGAGAGAAAATTACCGGGCAGCGTGCTCGTTGTCATAATGATGGACATTAATGTCCGTGAAATAAATACCTGGGGTTGCCGTCATGTACGGTATATTTTCTTGAGGCATGACTAAGGACCGTCCTGCTGGTAAAAGTAAAAAGACTGTTGCTAAGTTTCTACTGTTATAGTATATGCACGCGCTGATTGCATTAAGAGCCAGAGAACTACTCAAATACAAAAAGAAATGAAATTTTTGTAATTACAGAATCGCGCCACCTGTTGCATGGATCAGTTCGAGATTAGGATTAGATTAGGGCGGTTTTATACACCAACTAAGCTCTCTGATTTATTTCTAAAAATATATCTGTTTCCTCTGGCTGGGTAGATTACACATATATATACATATAAAAGCGTCATAATTCTAGGCTAAACGTAAACCAACACAATGAAGTGTATATCCATATCCTGTTAATTTGTATTTTTGCAGATTTTCTTGAATATAATACCTGTGCTTGTTAAAATTAATAACCCCTGTGACGTATACTGTACACCTCTTCTATTGCTATACTCGACATTTAATTAAATGTTCACCTACGAATTTTTTTCACAAGCAAAGTTGTCTTATGAAAATGCGTGGCTTCCAAGCAAGTAATTTAGAATTACCAATTAAAGGAGTTTTTTTCTCAGTTTAGACTTTACTTAATTTACATGGATTGTACAAATAGTTATTATAACTGATACTGTAAAATCTACATGCATTCTACTGGCGTTCGGTACTGTATAGAGATTGCGGAATATGGGCCGAGCAAAGGAATTCAAAAACGGGTTAGGGAGTAATCCACATGAGGGACCTTCCTTAGTATATTAACCTGTTTTAATTACAAAACCTTACATGGACATGATTCGTAAGGAGTTTTTTTTCTCATACAAAACTCACTAAAATATTAATAATGATGCTATAGTTCATCGTCGTCTGCTCATGTCACTACAGTATTTGAATAATTTCATAGAATTACCCGAAAGTAATTTTGGGGAAATACCACGGAAGAAAATATACACTTATAAGTAGATAAAGCTCTGCTATATTTTCATGATGCTTAATGGCCTCAGTCAATTTAGATGCTGCTGGTTTCGTTAGCAGTTTTATTTAATGACTGGGAGATTTCTGCTTCCTATCTCAATTGCCTTTATTGGACTGCGCTGGTATCATTGGCACCGATCTAATCTCGCATTATCCGCACAACCGCCGAATTACAAAATAATGGTTAATAGCTCTATATTTTTTTTGGATCAAAACTCATGATATTCCATTTCATTGTTTTACATGATCGTGTGTTTCGTAAACACAATTATCTTATCTCAAATTACATGCATACCCAGTCAATTCTAATTCCTGGCGGCCTTAGGTTTTTATTTGGACATTACTAATGATGCATCTACTTTAATCATTTCGCTAGGATGCGTTAATTGCATTGGTACATGACTATAATAAGGAATTACACGTATGAGTAACTGTACTAAGGCTTGATAGTTCCACATTTTTATTGGTATACTGTTTCTATAATTCATAGAGCAAAGTTGGTCTTTCCCAACAGGATTGTTGACAATGTGCCTCAATTGATTTAATTAACGTTTGGTTGGCCGATTCCGTCAAATGACAGCGACCACGGTCGCATTAAGGGGCCCCTTTTCAAACAAAAAATCTGGTAAATAGAACAATGCAGGCTTATAACTACATAAACATTTGTAATAGCGATCCGACGCTATCAGGTAATTTTGGCTGAATACATCAGTTTACACACAAAACCATCCAAACACAAAGACTTTCTGTCTCCAGTTCACCTGTTTTATATGTTATACAGTGGCGTCAATTGATCTTTCAGAGTGGGGGTTATTTATTATTTATATTTAATTTGCAATATATAAATTTTGTCTCTGAAAAGTGTGTGTGTGTGGGGATATATACCCCCATCCCCCTATATAGATGCCCCTGATTTTAAAATTTTGCGTAGGAGTAAACATGGTTTAAATTTTCTGTTTACCATAACAAGACTGCATAATAAGAGGTCTTATCTTGCTCACGCGACAGCTCCCCCCCCCCAAAAAAAAAGTGAAAGAATAAACACAGAAGATACGGCTCGAACAATCTTTATTGTAAAGTTTCGCGATAAGAGAACCAGGTGGCGTGCACCATGTTTATGTTTGCACCACCGATCGTGTCCGCGACAAGTTTATTTCCACTGGAGTACAGAAGTAAGCAAACAGTTTCAGAAATACTATATTTTACAAACCTATCATTCCTCTCCTTTACCCTTCTGACTCGCTCCGCGGCCGAGGCGATATGAACCCCTTATATTAAGATTAAGAAGAAACGCAACCGATATGAGGCAGTGTAAATGCGAATTCAGCGACATTGGCACCATTAAGTAAGGGTAACTAAGGGTGCTGAATCTCTAGTACAACAACCAAATATGGAGATTACCTCCGGTTCATCTTTGATACGTTGCAGCGATTCACATCCTTGAACTGTTGCTTGATAAATGGTAGTGATTCGCGGTCTTTCAACTTTTTCAACTGTTTTTATCCATACCCAATTCCTTTTTAGAATATTTGAAGAAATACAGAAAGGGGCCTAGACGGTCGAGTGCATGGTAAAACGCTCGAATCTCTCCGCAAGTATGTTGTAGTGACCAGTCCAAGTTGGTGGTTTTCCTGGGCTTTCCTCCAAGTCAAGAGACTACCGGACGCCACCATCCAAGCAAAGAATAGTCCCTTGCAGTAGTTACTGTAAGTTGTACGACCATGTAAAATAAATAAAATTATCCAAGTGTTATTCTTTTATGTTTTGGCCTATTTCCTTACATGAATATAACTAAACACAATGTCTATTACAGTCAGTGAGATTTACAGTAAATTAATTGTAGGAAGTGTTTTGATAAACTTGTTACCATGCCATGTTTGTGTATTTTACAAACATTGCAGAGGGCAGGTTATTTGGAGCAGAAAGTCTTTTAATTTTTTTATTTATCGTTAAAAGTAAGTGACAGACTTCTGCTGTGGTTAAGATAATTATCTATATCGTCTGTGACCAGTACATCTGTGTAGTAGCTTCTAATCATAGAGGAACCAGCCACGGAACTTCCATATACGAGTGTGATGAGACAAACCCTCGTCATGTGACCGTGATTATGTCATCGCCAATCAATCAGACGGCGGCGGAATAACGGCCAACAACGGAAAACCGTAACGTCGTCGTACACAGCCGAAGCGCATCCCCAACACCTGTTCTAGTGTCAGCGATGTACGGCCAGGGAGCTCCAATGAATAGGTACGGATGCATGTTTGTATGACAGATGACGAGGAATACACGACGATAAAAAAGGGAAAACGTACGAGTTCGTTGAACCAAGACCGTAGACGACGTTACGGAAGGTTTTAGTTTCCCGGACGACGAAGGATCGCCACGGTATGGCATAAATAAGGCTTCCCCCTCGCCCTCAACTCCATCCAAACAGTTAAACTTCCTAAGTATGTACAACCTTGGATTCTGGGTGCATTGTGCTATATGGTGTAATTAGGAGACAAGCTATCTATAGTGCAAATCTGTCACCTACGACTTTTCCTCTGACTTAAGCTTAGATAAAACAAAAAATAAGATTCTAGCGCAGACATGGATGCCCTTAGACTTTAGAGAAAAACAAAAAATATAATGTAAGCATGCGCATTTGAAATGAAAACAGAGTGTGTTTCCTAGCATTGTAAAAAAAAAGATTTAAAAGTTTGACAGTTGAGATAAGTAGTGCATGACGTCCATTGCGCTAAACCGGAAAAGGGTTCGTTTTGAGTAGAAATGATCTCTGGAGGAAGGGTGAAATCTGGGTTCAAAAATCGATATAGAAATAAACTCAACAGCCCTTATAGAAACGGGGTAACTGTACATCCAATCAACCTTCAGCACCCTACCCTCGGCTGGTCTGCAAATATTGTATGGCAATTACAGTCAAATAACAGGTATTAAACAATTCTTTTTTTTAATAAAAAATACATTGTTCCACTAAACATTCCTGAGATAAAAGTGAAGGGATCGTTTTGTTCCATAAGTATGAATGGTTGTGTAAGGTTTTCCGTGTCTTTTTATTAACTCCTTTTACACATTCTCGAGTTTGAACGGTAATGGAAAGTTCAACAGAATCAGTTCAGCAATTAGAGATACACATTTGGCGTAATTTCTGTTAAAAGAGCTGCGACATGTCTTTATATAAAAACGCTTCTTCGAATTGACCTCAGATGAACTGTAGGACAACGATTAAATTCTATCGCTATCAATTAAGATACAGATATTGCATTAAAATCCTATTCTTATATAAAACAACAGTATGAAGCAGAGAATATGTTATTAAACATTCATTAATTCAGTGTGCGTATCCATAAATTCCTTTGCATGAGAGGTCATATCTGACGTCACAAAGAGACCTCAAATCTTGTGGCATAAATGGTCAAACAGATGTCTGTAGATATCGTTGTTTAGGAGACGCTGTATATTAGGTGAACGGGTTTTGGTTGGATAGGATTGACTGAATTTGACTCTGTTCAGTTAATACTGATTTATATCAGTACAGCGATCTCTGATGTCAAAGTAGTTTATTTCTTTTTGCGGCGAATATAATCCCTAACCTTTTGTTTATGCAGAGCGTTGACAATATCCTCAATATGAAGAAAGGTTGAATATATATGTGGAGCAAATAAAATGTTCTGACGGCGGATCTATATACACGAGGGCTATAGGGAGGTACCAAACGTCTCTCTGTGTCTAAACCCTTTAACTAGATAAATGATATACATTTGTATTCCATACATATATAATGATATACATTTGTGCATGAGCTCAATTTCGGTCTCTTAAGTTTATTTTGTACATTTGGTCATGTGCATGTATTTACATAATGTAGATGACAATCATTGCATCGGGTTGATGGATTTAAAATCTCAACATAAACTGCATTCAAATTTTATGGGTCATGTAGAAACATAAGAGTTCGGTATTTAGTTTTGTTTATATATATATATATATATATATATATATTTATATATATATATATATATATATATATATATTCGACTCAATGTCAATAAACCTTCAACAACAAAACAAGATGTGTATCAAAAGTGATCGCAAATGAGTACATTGCAAGATTTTACACTGAAAGGTATTGATCTATACTTATAAATATACCGACCCCCACTGGTACATTAGGAAACAATCTGTATTTGTCATATGTTGCGTAAATTGTATTAAGGTACATGCAGGTTTTCCTTTATTTTCTTCCAAAGAAATCCTTTGTAGGGCTCATTAGATTTCCTTGTTTGTGTTTGAGGTTTGGTTAAGTTTAATCTTCAAAGATGCTAAAAATGGGGTTCAGCGGGTTGAACCGGGAACGACAGCTTTGAAATAATATGTCCTGCAGCGTTCTCGCAGAGGCCCCCAAACAACAAAGGAATAAAAGAGACATTGTGTGTGTGTATATACATACATATATATATATATATATATATATATATATATATATATATATATATACATTATCAAGACGAGTGATCAATCTTAAAATGCTAAGACTTAATGGAAAAGCCCGGGGATATTTCTATTAATAGCATGGCACAAAGGTTTCAAGAACTTCAGTAAGAACTTTTGAAACTTCAGTAAAGTTCGCTGTACTACGGCACAGGAAACATACCGTACAAACTGAACTTAGGTACTACTACTGTAGTATGTGGATGAGGGCGCGGTCATCCCTAAGCAATCCTCCGGCTTCTACTTGGATAAGAGGCTTTTGTTACATTTCTTGTTGTCATACCATATTATTATCTATTAATATATAAATATTGATTGTGAAAAGGCATGGGGTTTTAAAGTGCTCAACTAATGAAAGGACGTGTACGTAATATATACAGTTTAGGACTTAAATACACTTACTTGTGTTCGACAGCTCTGTTTCGTAAGAATACATTTATAACAAAGTGAAATATTTCAAATCCGTAAAGGCTTAGAACAACACCCAGCTTACCCCAATAAGTCGTCGCCCCCCCCCCCCCTTGAAGAAAAATTGACGCCACTGAACAATCAACAAGATAAAGATAATATGCTATAATGTATATTTATTCACTTATACCAAGTTAAGATAATGTGTATTTATATCATTCTGTGTTTTAAATTGCGCGAGGTTTATGCTGCCATATATAGTTATATATATTCTTCTTGTAAAGATCGCCTGCCGGATGAAACGTTGAAAGGGGCAAGGCTGGAGTCGATTTCTCTATAAGCCTTATGAAAATATTTATGTAACTCTCAGCTACCTCTTTGAACTTAATCAGCTTCCGGGATAGAAATATCGAGCGGATACTGAAGATCGGCACAGACAGCCAAGACTAATCCAAGATACTTAAAGCGTCGCGGTATTGCCTGCCATTTATTCAAACCACTCGTCTGCTCTCCACTGTTTCCTTTTCCGGTGTCATATGAAGCATAATTTCCGGAGGTTTCAGCAAGGATTTGAGCAACATGCAAGGAAAAGTTTAGTTTTGTAATTATTACTTTGATCAAAACGAATCATATCAATAACCATCCGTTTTTAAGGAATAAAATAGGCAGCTTATAGAGCAAAAATGCTTTTATAATTCAGTTAACAGACATATTTTAACTACTTAATAGAAATCCATTTTTAACATGAGACACCTATCACCAAATGCTAACACTGAGTATTCTGGTGTGGTTTATAGACAAAGAAAAATCATAATTTGTCTTTTAAAAAGTAATGGTGTGCCGATTGATCGATTAAATCGATGATTGGTCATTTTCTTTCAAAATCGATTGAATCGATTGCATTATTTCGTAATTGATTAAACACAATTATGTATGCACATGCAAAAAAATCTAATCTTGTCAGAGATATACGAACACAAAGTAACGAACAGCATCAAAACAGAACCTTGCGCAGCCAACAATCTTCGGACGGCAAGTCGACCATGGATGCAGGTGGATTGTAGGTTTCATTATGAATACCGATATATGCATGTCGTTACGGAACCTAATATCAACAGATCACATATGCGTGATGAACACAAACCTTGCCGAGGAGATAAAAAAATCAGATTTTGTACCACTAGGCAGGGTGAAATGTCTAGGGGAATGAATAAAGAAGTCAGTGTTATTTTGTTAACAAATAACTATAGTTTATTCTTAAAACAACCCTAACATTACAATGCACTAAATCAATACAATGACACAGTATCACACATAATTAATACAACCACACAGTTAAATATAAAAAAAGAAACAGTACCTGGATACCACCACTTTCACAACGATATGTCCTTTAAAATGTATAATCCGGCGAACAGTTCACACTAATTCTCTCAGAGAACAACAGTCCAATATAAAGCTCTTGTAACAATCCAGAAAGTAACTTGAGGCAGGCAGCACTAAATTGTAAAGTGTTAGTAGAATCCCTGAAATTACATGATAATCGGATAGGTCCCACACGTCTGTGTCCGCTGGAATATTCTCTCACCTCCCTCTCGGCTCTAAAACACAGCCCCTTTATATTACTTTTCACCTCAAGCCGAGAAGCTTCTATTTCTAGAACAATCTAACATAATACACAGTAAACACGCGTTACAGGAATCATCTAGAAAAACATCGCTGTGTCTCTACATACAAGGGTGCACACGTGAGCTCGCTCCGGCTCGACCAGGCGAGAAAGCTAGCATGACAACGAGAGTTCAACCAGTACGGATTAAACCGAGAGTGCAACACGTGGCCAGGCAAGAGCGTTACAACACGAGTTACGCCCGTGTCACACAATGTTACGGAACCTAATACAAACAGATCACGTATGCGTGATGAACACAAATTCTGTAACGGAGATTAAAAAATCAGATTCTGTAACACTAGGCAGCGTGAAATGTCTAGAGGAATGAATAAAGAAGTCAGTGGTTTTTGTTAACAAATAACTATAATTTATTCTTAAAACAACCCTAACAATACAATACACTAAATCAATACAATTATACAGTAAAACAGCGGTATAGCAACAAGTCAATACAATCACATAGAAAAATAACGTGCACAGTACCTGGATACCAACACCGTCACCACGGTAAGTCCTTTAAATGTAAACTCTCGGAGAATGACAGTCCAGTGGAAAGTTCTTGCAATAACCCAGAATGTAAACTGAAGTCCAAATGTATAAAATCCAGGAGAAAGTCTATAATTGCCGCATTAGTCGGATAAGGTCCTAGAATCTGACACGCTTCTGCGTCCGCTGAAATCTTCTCTGCTCTCTGCCCTCTCGTTCTAAAACACACCCCTTTATATACCTTCACACCTCAAGCCGAGTATCTTCCACTTCTCGAACAGTCTATAAGATCTTGCACAACACAGTCTACATGCGTTTCAGGAATTCTCCAGAAAAACAGCGCTGTGTATCTCCACATACCAAGCTCATCACATGACCCACGACCAAGCGTGAAAACCCAAGGCCAAACATGACAACGAGAGTTCAACCAGTACGGATTAAACATAGAATGTAATACGCGGCCAGACACGAGTGCCGCGATCTTCGATCGTTTTTAATATTTTTCAATGAAACCCATTCCTATCACCTATAACAAGATATCGGGACAGATGGTATTTTATATTCAACTGGGAGGTTATTCGTGGCTCGTATCCGGATCACTGAACAAAATACCGCAAAGCTGGCTTATTTTTCTGAAGACTTCAGACGATCATGAAGCGTGGTACGCATGCTCGGGGTAAAGGTGAACTGGTACGGAATCTCCCTCCCGCCAGTAGTCGTTTCTACTCAAAACGAACCTCTTTCGGTTAGGCATTGTTGGACGACCGGGACTACTTGTCTCAACTGTCAAAATTTATCATTAAATTTTGTTACATTTCATGGAAACACCTTCTGTTATATAAAATACTACCTTTTTTATTGAAGTCTTTACCACAAACACAATCATTTCTATGTTAATTGCCTTGAAACATTCCTTTCCAACTTATTAGAACGGACTACATTACCATCTTCACCAATTGTTCTAACGCCATCTTTGCATGTAGAAGCCCGGTGCATGGTGGGTTGCAGACAACCCTAACCAGCAGAGTCTTACTCCCATCGAATACGATTCTGCGCAGTGTGGTACGGTATGTGTGGTTGAGGGCATGATTATGGGGTACTTTTAAACTAATATGTATAGGATAATATTGTTGTATTATTTAGAAGGCTTGTACCTTTTGAGGTTATTGCTGTTAGCAGAGAGCATGAACCCTAATAAATACAAATCATTCTCATCATTTCATTACCATCATCTTCATCCAGTATACAGTGCCACCTACATGCGGTCAACATATTCTTTGTACAAAGAGGAGAAAAAAAGGGGCACGATACATTACAATTTAATATGCCCTTTTGAATAAGATATACGTGTAGCATTGCTAATGCCACAAACGTTTGTGTCTTTACAAATGGCACTTGTATAACTGCTTTGTCCCTTGTGTACCAGAATAAAAGGCACGGCCACAGTACAGACTACTAAGTGCGATTATAGAAACGATACGACTCCTTAAGGGATATATCTGTTACCACCGACAGCTCAGGACTGTTCTTGGGAGCGCAACCAACGTGCAGTCAGACATGTATTAAGTGCTGGCCTCCTTGAATAAGTAAAACGTCTTATTTTCGGAACCAGGTCGCAATTATCGTGTCTTTTGATCGGCGCACGCGTCTCTCCAGCGGAATAAACAATGCGGGCAATATATATATATATATATATATATATATATATATATATATATATATATATATATATATATATATATATAATCATCACAAAGTAATAAATAGTTCATAACTATAGAGGTGCAGGTATCAGTCCATTCCTCGTTGCAAGAATATATGAGAAATTAAGTCCCGAGACCCTCCCCAAAACCTCCAATACAAGATCCTCCACTCAGCCCACCACCTAAATACCGTTAAAGCGCCACACAAAGCACTCCGGAGATTAGGCCATGGGCGATTTTACCTTGAAGGGGCAGGCTCGCGCAGCCTTGGTAACTCAATGAATATTTATGACCAAGTCCATCAGCATACTTCTCCCACGAATAACATTACATCATCTTATAACACCTCATTTTGGCGCCTAATATCCTCCCGCGGATCCATAATTAAGGCAGAGGACATTACGGTACCACGTGTGACGCATGGCTACGCAGGGCCGGTGATAAACTTGGAACATGATCTGATTTGGCCGCCCTTTTCAGTCGCCTTACGCTTGCGAAAACTCATTAAATTCCCTCTGTGTTCTAAATCAATTAGGTCTGGCATCCTTAGGGTGTACATTCCCTTACCCAAAGGCATTCTGATGCACACGTTCCTGTCAGGTTGTTGAAAATCATTTACGCCACAGGTGTGAAAGCTGCTTTCCTCTAACGGAACCGGCCAAGAGAACAGGTAACGCAGAGAGACTTAGTATAGGAGAAATCACATCAGCATATATATTTACTTGAAGAACAAATAGACACCTTAGGAGAAAGACAAATGCATTAATTAAAACGGGTTTATTATACGTAATGTGACGTATTTAGTACGTCTTAAATACCCAAGAGAACGTTATCAAATACCTTACCTTACCATGCAATTGCTTTGTCCGTTTGTCAAAGAACAATTTCACCATGTAAACGGAAAGGCCTTAATTTAGATTTTACGTATGCTATTGAAGAGAAGTTCTGTTTAATATTTCGTGAGGTAACTGGTAAGACGTTCTGGTGTAATTTTCATTATGGAAACGACTAGACGTCTATCTGTTGGTGAATTAAATAAGGTTAAAGGAGAACAGGACACGAACGGCCGCTTTAACTTTCACATAAGAAAATAAACTGAAGGTTTTGTACAGGTCAATGTGAACGCATATTCTTTTGTAAACAAGATTCTAAACTGAATATATTCTAAATTAATTGAACAGCAGTGAACAGCAAAAAGCGTTTATCTAAGCTTTTGAGCGAATCTTAATATGATATTCCTAATTTTTAACCAGGTATCTTCATATAAATAGATATTCTTCAGTCCATAAGCGCCAGGCCGCGACCTGGCATTAAACCTGGTTTTCTTTCCGTCTGCCAATGAAGACTGGAGGATAATTGCTCCCCAGTCCTGTTCCCATTGCTTCAATACAGAATGGAATTGCTTGCATTTTTTTAACCTTTGTTGGACCTTTATTAAGGGCCAGCTCCGTTTTCATCATTTACACGATTATAATAATATTTAAAACGAAGAGGGAATAGAGATAACGGTAGATATAGGCCTATATTTGACGAGCTCGACTTGCATACTCAGCGACGATGGTGAGGCATCCTTAACGGCATGCAGCCTCGGCTACTACTAAAACCAAATACGAATATCTAACTAAGGGATCCTTTGACGTTTTTCAGGATCCATTTATCTTTTTTATTTTTTAACGTTTCCACGGAATAATGCATATCTTAAAAATATAAAGACGATTTTCAATCTGTTGTTTAAAGCGATAAGCTAATAAAACTTCTTCTGTTGATTGGGAGAAGAAACAGCCCCCGTAATCCCAGTGACGCTCCCCAGCTCCGCAGCACAATTACAATTTAGTATTGCAGCTCCGCTTTCATTTCAAATCATAAGGAGCGTCATGTCAAATGTGGCATTTTGACATTATTATAGGAAAATCGAGACGTAATTGAAGGTTTCCGGAGAAGGAATCTATAATGAAGCAGATAATGCAATGGCTTTAATCCAGGGGACAATAATTACCATTAACAACAGTTCCCGCGGCTATAATCTATACGATTTATGAGATTAAAGCCTCCGATGAATGAGTGTGGCTGAGGTCACGTGCACTTGAACTAAGCCCGAGGGAAAATTAATTTCTGGCCCTTCTAGTGTAATAATATTGGATTGGTCCACGGCCTTGATCCCTTAGAAAAATAATAAGAGTCATTTGAGAAACATACCGCCCCGGGTCTATAGGGGTGTAGCAAGGTCCTATGGAATATATATATATATATATATATATATATATATATATATAAAGGCTTTCAATAGGAAGAAAGTTTGAAGAGTCCGGGACGCTTAGGCAAAACATTTGGGGAGTTCCATCTGAGTGTAGAGCGTCCGAAGGGGACATGGTATATGTGTGCAGTTTTGAAGGGTTATGAAAAATTGAAGTTTTTTTTTTGTTTTTATGTAATCATCATATCATTATATATGATTAGAAATCGTGTCATTATATGAATATATGCTGAAAGCGAAATGTAAGCCTCTTCGCGGTGTTTACACAGGGGGCAGTACTATGACGTCACTGCTGTATATGTGAACTACCAACATGGCTATTTATACAGCTCTCTCTCTCCCTCTATATGTATATGTATATATTTCAAACTGTTTAACCCAATTATTATTTGTGTGGAATGCATGATTCCTAAATCTTTGTGGTTAAGGCTTTGGACTCGAAGCTGAAGGTCTCGGGTTTAAACCCCGCCGGTGCCTCAATGGCATGTCGGTGAAATCTCGTTGAACCTCATTCCAAAGATTCGCTGGAATGTCTTAACGATGGTTTGTGACTTCTGGATTATTCCTAACCCCATACATATAAAACCTTAAATCTAAAAGGCTTAATCATAACACAAGATATTTTTATCGTATTTATATTTTCATCCTCATTCAATAGACAGTGCCACCAACAGGCCATAGACCTATCCTAAAAAAAATTCATAATTCTAGTTGCTTCTTTATCACATGGTAGATTCAAACATATTAATGAAAACATTTAATGAAACTTGAGGAAAACATCATCCCCTTATAACTATTTTAAATCTACTCTCACACGATAATTTCTTGGAATCATTATGTCTAGAAATAAAAAAACATTTCTTCATTGTTGCAAGCAAAGCTGAACAGAGGAGAGGGTGCGTGGCCCCTTGTGACTCCTCCAGACTTCACTCCTGGTACCACCCAAAAGGAATATTCCATATTGACTGCCACAGCGGATGTTAAATCGTTATTCCCTAAGAGGGATATCCGTGGATTGAAAATGATATTTAATCATCGGAAAACAGAGAGACTAATTTATATAAGAAAATGAAATATGATATAAATATCACGTGGATTTGACACACTAGACAATGTCGGAATTGAGATATGAAGAGTTAGAAGACCGATTCGCAAAAGAAAATCGGTGATTCAATCATTACTTCTGACAACAAAGGAATCAGATCTTCCTTGCATTATAACTCGTCAGTCATTTTATATTTGGCATATTTGTAATAACGTTGATATACTGCCCAGTCTTTTTGTATCAGATAATATAATACATCTATGAATCAACGGCATAAAATTCAATTCCAAATCCACTTTGCATTATAATTTTACCATATACACCTCCACGACAAGCAAATACCAATTATCTAAAATATAATAGGCAAAACATAGGGGAAGAAATAAATTATACATTACACTGGGAAAAATATTGAAAAAAAAGACTCAATTCGATTTTCAAAGCCAGCTTGCATCCTATCTGAAATACTATTAACAGGTTCTTGATGAGGAGGCTAAAGTTGACTCAATAACTGTTAAAAACAGAAACACACACAAGTATTATTTCATTTTCAAAGTCATTTTGTTTTTTGAGTTATTCTATGCCTGTTAGACCGATAGATTTTATATATCTGAAACATAATCAGCGGATCATTAATGAAGACGGCAAATTAAAGTTTACAATGTAAAAGAACAGAAACCAAACCGGGAAAAAATATTACTAAACACACAAGCGAAATGACAAACAATTAACGGTCAGAGATGGCACAGTAAATCAACTGCAGCGGACAAAAGTCGGAGATGATAAAGTAGTAATACTATAATTGGAAAATGTCGGATATGGTAAAGTAGTTAAACTACAGCAGACAAAAGCCTGAGATGGTAAAGTAGTTAAACTACAACAGCAAATGTCGGAGACAAAAGCCTTAGATGGTAAAGAAGTTAAACTACAGCAGATAAATGTTGGGGATGGTAAAGTAATTAAAATAGAGCAGACAAATGTCGGAGATGATAAAATAGTTAAACTACAGAAGACAAATGTCGGAGATGGTTAAGTAGTTTAACTACAGCAGACAAATGTCGGAGATGGTTAAGTAGTTAAACTACAGCAGACAAATGTCGGAGATGGTTAAGTAGTTAAACTACAGAAGACAAATGTCGGAGATGGTTAAGTAGTTAAACTACAGCAGGCAAATGTCGGAGATGGTTAAGTAGTTAAACTACAGAAGACAAATGTCGGAGATGGTAAAATAGTTTAACTACAGCAGGCAAATGTCGGAGATGGTTAAGCAGTTAAACTCCAGAAGAAAAAAGCCTGAGATGGTAAAGTAGTTAAACTCCAACATCAAATGTCGGAGAAAAAAGCCTTAGATGGTAAAGTAGTTAAACTACAGAAGACAAATGTCGGAGATGGTTAATTAGTTTAACTACAGAAGACAAATGTCGGAGATGGTTAAGTAGTTTAACTACAGCAGACAAAAATGTCGGAGATGGTTAAGTAGTTAAACTACAGCAGGCAAATGTCGGAGATGGTTAAGTAGTTTAACTCCAGCAGACAAATGTCGGAGATGGTTAAGTAGTTTAACTACAGCAGACAAATGTCGGAGATGGTTAATTAGTTTAACTTCAGAAGACAAATGTCGGAGATGGTTAAGTAGTTTAACTACAGCAGACAAATGTCGGAGATGGTAAAGTAGTTTAACTACAGCAGACAAATGTCGGAGATGGTTAAGTAGTTTAACTACAGCAGACAAATGTCGGAGATGGTAAGTAGTTAAACTACAGCAGACAAATGTCGGAGATGGTTAAGTAGTTAAACTACAGCAGACAAATGTTGGAGATGGTTAAGCAGTTAAACTACAGCAGACAAATGTCGGAGATGGTTAAGTAGTTAAACTACAGCAGACAAATGCCTTAGATGGTAAAACAGTTAACCTACAGCAGACAAATGTTGGAGATGGTTAAGTAGTTAAACTACAGCAGACAAATGTCGGAGATGGTTAAGTAGTTAAACTACAGCAGACAAATGCCTTAGATGGTAAAACAGTTAACCTACAGCAGACTTATGTCGGAGATGGTAAAGAAGTTAAATTGGAGCAGACAAATGTCTTAGTTGGTAAAGTAGTTAAACTACAGCGGAAAATAGTTGGAGATGGTAAAGTAGTTGCAATGGGCAAAGGTTGTTAACCTGCAGTAATCCTTGGTCGTCAACATGATGTCGAACTTGGTAAAATTAATTACGCCTCATGGAGAACTTTTTGATAACGGATATTCATTGCTTGATATTATAGATATAATACTGAGAGCTGTAATTCAAATTGTCATGAATCTTGGAATTATCATGATGATTAGTTTAAAATAAAAGAAAAGATTAGATATGCTAAATAAGTAAAATATGGATCTCATTACGAGAATGCGACATAAAATGCATGCGTCTTTAGATTACATTAATATTGTTATTAAAATGTCGATCACTACAAGATTAAATATGAATAAAACGTATGAAAATGAAGTGTTGGTATTAATTATATATCTTCAAGATCCTACATTATTTAAAGAGACATAATCAGGAGCATCATTATGCCTACTCAACACTGCCAGTTCAGTTTTTCCTTACACAAAAGTTTACCAGCACACAGTCTCAGTACCTCGCATACGGCGGTTTCGCACCCTGTAATGGTTCTGCGTGTTGGTAATCACAGTCCACGTTTGTTTGTTTACCAAAACAACCCCGTCTCATCATGAGCCGCAACGCGCGTTGTTTCAGCAAGCAGGAACATGTATTACATTATTTTGGCCAAGGCAGATAGGGCATCTCTGGACTGTCACGTGTTGTAGCCAGGCGATGCACGCGCGGTGTTTATGTTTACACCTGTGATCGCGTCTGGTCCACTGTTTTTAACACTAGTTTACAGGAGCAAACAAACGGTTTTAAGGCTATTGTTTGGCAGGTAAAAATTCATTTTAAAGCCAAGAAGCTAATTTTCGTGTTAGTTCAACATGCTTTATAGGTGATTGGGCCCCTTTAAATTCTCTTTCCTGTTGGATGAACAGAATGGCAGTCGAAATTCCTTCAAGACTGGTGCCCAGCGCTATTTTGACCATGCAAGTCACATACATCAATAGGAACTGGCATACAGTCACCATTTTATTCATTTATATATTACAATAAATTTCAACAGGAATAAGTTCAAACAGCTTATGTTTTTTTTTCAATCAGGGCCTGCTTCAATGAAAAAAAAAACAATAATATGATACAACAGGTGTGATTGACATGCAGGCATGAGTAAAACAGAAGTGGATAAATGCTTAGTTTCCAGTTGTAATCTCACACGGATTTTCAAGCTTAATACATTAATGATCAATCCATAAAAATCTGACAATAGTATAAGTCATCGCAGATAGCTAATCATATCATCTAAAAATAGTATCTGGGTATAAGAACGTGAACTTAGATGAATACATCATGTAAAAACGTATAAGAGATAAAAAAAGTTAAAAAACGTTAACGATTTTACTTTTCCTGGAGTGTGCGTTTCAGCATTTCCCTGACAATATTAAGAATTTTGGGTTCGATGGAAAGATTATATTCCAGTGAAAAGCTCCTGAGTTTTGCGTTTTGTGTCGGAAGTGCGAATTACCCGTATAGGCATCTTTATTTCCATGAACGTATTAAGTAAAATCCAAAGAATTATAATAATAATCAACTGCAACGCTTACCCTTGAAAAAAAAATGATTAAAGAAACAATCAATATATAAAGGGATTCCTACCGAAATGGATGACAGATATAGTCTATGGTAGATCACGGCAAAATTTGTCTCTGTATGAGCTAATTCAATAGTGTGACCGCCTGATGGAGGTTCGTATCGATAAAAATACAAATAATGACAACAAATAATCAAGAAATAAAAATTTTGGGTCTGTATATAATCCACAGGCCGGAAAAATAATATGCGTATTTTGATTTTAACCATTTGACTTTTTTTTTTAATTTTGGACTCGAACCGGTTACCTTAGGCTCCCGAAGTTAAACTCCATATCAGAAAAGAATGACTTGACTGGACAAAATTTAATTGTACCTTTAAACTTTATTTTTATAAAGGTAATCCTGGTGTCCTAATTAGGGCTCACAGATTTAACACGAAACGTTAATTATCCGCATATCTGTCGACAAACTCATGTTCCCATGACAATTAAAAACAAGTGAACATTTTTTCAAATTAACACAATATGGTAGGAAACAAAATTTTCCCCTGAAAGTAAAAAGAAAAATTAAAACCGGAGAAGATCGTTTACTCTTAAGTATCTCAATATCTCACACTTTTTTCCCATGAAAAAAAACATATTAACCATTAATGTTAAATGTAACCGAAACCCATTTTGTTGGTATCAGTAGTAATTTTTGCATTACATTGAGTAATTTGAAGTGTTCCTATATCTGTTTACCTAAAACTATTCTCTATGAAGACAGATTTACAAGAGATTGCATTGAATCATGAAACCCAGAGGACCATGATTTAAGGTTAAAATTCATTCATGTTTAATATTTATATTTAATATACCTGGTATGTGGATAGGTCCTCATAAGTTTTTAATGCAAAGAAAACTGAATCATCAGTAACCACCGAGAGCCGTCCTGAGAGACATACAGCTATAATCCCGTCTTCATTAGTTGTTAAATAATGCAAAGACGGCGGGAATTCTGCTAAAATGATCGCAGGATCACCTGGGCCGACAGCAAGGAAGCCGAAAATATTTATCATTTCCTTTCCTGGAGCTATGATATTCTAAAGTGGTATTTGAGTCCTGAAACATTTATATCACATGCTTGTTTTTTCTCCCCGGCTGAAGGAGCATTGTTCGATAAATCGATTGTACAAACGGAAGCAGCTGCATGGGTAAGCTGCTTCAGCAGTAGCAGCTGATCGGTTACACCTGATAACAGTTAGAGAACCTATCAACAGAGAGCAAACTACAATCATAAAAGCTTTCTCACGAATGTGGACAGAAACACTCCCTCCGTGTTCTGCTTAGAAAGCTTCACTTGGTTCAATAAAGCTGTGAATTCACATCTCAGTAGGCAGCTATATTGGGCGGGTAAGCCTAACCTGAATTGTGACACAAGACATTCTCGGAAATGTGCTGCACTGGTCACCCATCCTGTTGCATTGATTCCATGGTGAACAACCGGTAGTCTTAAAATAGAACTACGAGTAATTATGAAACACGAAACGTACAACCCACCCTGAACATCCGCCTCTATTGTATATGGTAACGAGACACTTCCTGTCAGGTTTTTGTCGAAAATTCAGCAAACAAGCAGAGGGATTTACCAATATGCTGAGTTAAAACGGAATTTTACTCGCACATTGAAGGTGTTGTTAGAAACTATACTAAAAAATCTATCGATAAGCCTGGTGTTTGTAAAATGACTTTAATGCCATGAGGCGTATTCAAAAATGACGCTAAAAATGACGCTTATATGCTGGTGGTAGACTCCATAATGTCAGAGGGCCGATATGGCGGTTGGTTTGACACTCTGATGTGGCCCGCTCTATTCGCTTGGTAAACCAAATAACTAATGATCCGGAGTGACCGTTTCATAAAAATTATTTTGGAACAGAGGAGGACCATTCTAGACCCTCATCAATACCAAGAATACCAAATAAAATCGTTATTCATACTGCCCCGGTATAGCCCCGGACCGTCCCGGCAGATCCGCGGATAGAGGCCTAGCTATAAATGAAGATTGGGCCAATGAAGATTCAGTTAGACTTTGGTGTGGATCCGGCCCATGAACCAGATTCAGGAGCGTCAACAAGGAATATTTACAAATGTACAGTCACATATACACAAATGAACCTGGGAATATGGGTCGAATAGGTTCAATGTAATGCAAATACGCATTGGGGATTATCCACAATAGGGACCCCACCATGGCGGAGGTTTGCATTCCTTAGAATGCAGATTTTCTGGTTAATAATTTGATTAGTATGAATACGAAAATATGCTCCCTTGAAATACTTTATTTGTGTACCAATGACAAGTTATCATTTTCACAAGATATTACTTATCTAGCTTTCATACCACACAGTTCCTTGGTGCATGGAAGTGGGATTAAATGTGTATAAACGTATATGATTACATCTGAATAATGCTTAATACTTTCGGCCCACGTAATCAATAGAGATTTAAGGCCACATATGACTTTGTGTCTTTTAGCAAATATATTGAGAATGACTGCATGCACTGCAGCAATCATTTCCAAATGTTACAGAAGTTGTTATAAGAAATTAGTATCCAAATATAAGGTTTTTTCGCCACTTTTGTTGACGCACTTCTCAGAACCCAAGAAAAACTTGGATCATTTTTCCGATATGACATCGGTTTAATATATAGGGAACTACTTTGGCAGTGATTGCGAGGTGACGGGGAGACGGCATCGGATAACATAAGAAAAAGACATGTTATCCCGATGCTGCTCAGATCCACGTTCGGTCCTTTGTTTTAATGTCATCGAAGTAACATTGAAGTGGCAGCGTACCTCGGCGTCCGTCCTTTGTGTCTGTTGTTTCCGTCGTAGGACACAACGGACACATATGGCACTTATTAAAAACACGGACGGACGGCCTTGATGGGATATTTTGATGACGTGTGTCACTTATTTTGTCCCTTTTACATATGGCAGGTAAAAACGTCATAACAATTTTTCATAAAACGTATTTTAAAATAAAAGTATAGTTCAGTTATAATTTTCTCCTACAATTCCCAATCGCATTCACAAGCTTGTCACGTGACCACATTGTGCATACCGTACATGGCATTCACCTGTCGCTAAACCCAAATACAGCCAAACAGTGACACAGCACGCGACGCAGCGAGAAGTTTCCTTTCTTAAAAGCTGTATTGTTCAACGGTAAAAGTTGTGAAATAATCCCTGCTTTCCTATGAAATGGACCAGTTACGAGTTCTTTTAAGGATTCTAAAGAAATGTTCTGAACCCCCCAAAAAAGAAATGTAAAGTCGAGTTTTACTCAGAGATGACGTTTATCATGTACATTCATTGTATGGATATATTGAGAATTTAAATGTAAATCCCTGTTCTTGTTGAACATTTGTATTAGCTAAAAATGACTAATTATTACAATGTTCCATGGTTCCCAGCAGTGCCTGGCATACTCATGAAGCACGGCGAACGTTGGTTTAAGAAGTATAACCGAATTCCGGTCAACATATCAGCACCCAGCAGGGATGAGCTGTCTTTGCACTTAATACCCGCGGATTAAGCGCGATAAATGTTTACGCTGGAGACTTTCTGTGCGTGCTGGTGTGAAAAGTCGTTGTCTGGAAGTAAGGATAGCCACAAGTGTAAATGTAGCATTAGTAGCTTCACCTATAGAACAGCCTTATTGTTTAATCCCTAGATTTGCTATTACAGTGAAACCTTTAGCGAAATGGCCCCTATTTCAAGGAATGTATTTTGTAACAAAATGTCCTTGCGATTATCTTTGACGCAGTACAGTCAAGTAAAATTTATCGACCCCTAGTAATGGACAACATCATCATATATACAACGTCAAAGATACCAGTTATATGGTACAGCATTTCCTTTGTGTGTGTACAACACAACCCTGTCATCAACACAGAAGCATTTTTGATCTTGACTGTGCGTAGCACCATTTCGCGCCTCTGACGTTCACGACCAGTGAACCAGCGTCAGAGTGCCTTAACATCATGCAACGAGGACAGTACTGTATATGGCTTTATGGGGATGCAAATATTATTGTCATTTTTTGACAAAGCCACATGGCATACAAGGATGCTATCACTTGACATAATCGAGACCAATTGTTAGCTTTTTTAGTATTCTTTCTGACAACTACTACCATGTGCAAGACAAATTCCGTTTTAACTTTTAATATTGGTAAATCTCTCTGCATGTTTATTGAATTTCAGACCGCATGGATACTAGCATGGCAAGCACGGGTTACTGGTCAATCGCCAAGTTGTACGCGAGACGGAGCTTGCAGAGAGACGGATTTCCAGTTTGGGTTGCCAATCCTTTTCTTTATTTTATCCTTAAAGTCTAATGATAAAATTAAATGATGTTTACCATTATATCAATGGAACAAGATGGAAGACCATTGCAGTACACTCCCGTTTGGCTTGTATCACGACTCAAGTTAGGCTTACCAGTACACATATATCCTTACTAAGTCGTGTTTTCACGGATAGATTGTACTTGAATTCAAAAGAGGCAGTTCTTTAATTTTAAGGTCTGTGAGCAATGGTGTAGATTTTTATGCCGCTGGAAGTTAGGCGGTTAGATCCCATCAGTGAAGTAGTGAAGGATTTAGCGGTAATAAGTCCTGTGCTAGAAGACATTGGGAGGTATACATGTCATATCATCTGTTCGCGAGAAACAAAACCTGTAAAGAAGAGTGATGAATTGCATTTAATATATAACCTTTAAATAGTCTGAAAGCGTGGCGTAAATTTATCTTCTGGGGAGGGGAGATGACTCGCAGACATTTGCAAACACACATACAAATATATATATATATATATATATATATATATATATATATATATATATATATATATTGTAACAGATGTCTGTTTTATTGTGAGCGGTTGACATGTCTCTTTTATTGTACGCTGTCGACATTCTGATTCGTGTTTGGCTCAAGCCATGGGCGTTGCTATGCTACAGCGTTCCTTGTTCTAGCTGGCCGGGTGCGGCCCCGTGTAAACACAGCGGTCATGCTAGTCTGGGGCTTTCTCGACGGGCCGGCCCACGTGTGAACCCTGACATGTAGAAACATAGAAGAGTGTAAGTCAGTTTGTGGACCTTGACTTGATGGTATCACGGTACTGTGCACTTTATTTATATACTTGTATTGATTTACTGTTGTACTGTTGTTATACTGTGTAATTGTATTGATTTAGTGTATTGTAATGTTAGGATTGTTTTAAGAATAAATTATAATTATTTGTTAACAAAAAACCACTGACTTCTTTATTCATCCCCCTAGACATTTCACGCTGCCTAGTGTTACAAAATCTGATTTTTTTTTATCTCCATTACAAAATTTATGTTCGTCACGCATACGTAATATGTTGATATTAGGTTCCGTAACAATAAATTATAATTTTTATTATTACAAAATTTTTCAACAGGATAGCTCATTCAGAAAATGCTGTTCTTTGATGAGGTTCTGCTAAAACATAAAAACATATGATACAATAGATATAGAACTGACATATGGACCTGTGTACAATAAAAGAATACCTTTTTAAATATTCAAGACATTTGAATTGTATTCTAATGTAATTATTCAAGCTCAATCAGAGTAAATTAATATATAGTACTAATATTTGATATATAATATTATATAATAATATAGTATTAATATATAATACTGATATAGCGATCAGTTAAATCTAATAAATGCACAGGTCATCGCAAATAGCACATCATAACATGGAAAAATAGTATCTATATATGCGAACGTGTACTAAGGTCAAATATTATTTAAAAAAAAGTGATAAAAAAGGGTTAAAAGCGTGAAACAATTTACACTTCCTTTAGAGTATGTTTCAATATTTTCTTGAAAATGAGAATCGATTGGGCTTCTCGGATCTGAGTAGCGAGTCTGTTCCAGTGAAAAGCTCCCGAGTATGAAATTCAGGTTTTGTTATGTTCTGTGTTCGGTTTCGAGAGTACAAAATTACCCCTATAGGCCTCTCTCGTTTCATATCCATGACCATAATTTGTCAAATTAATTAAATAGGTTGAGCTATTCCATGATAACATTGAATACGAGTAGTTACAGAAAGTAACGGTAACGTGTATCCAATGTCATCCAGTTCAACTGAGTTACAGGTTCAACTGATGATAACTTCATATCATACTTGTTGCAAATCTCACCGCACGCTTTTGTTTTTTTTTTTTTGCGCTCGGAGAACATTGCCTTTCGAACAGCTTACCCAAACGGTCAGACAGTAGTCAAAATGACTTTGTATTAGAGAATTGTATAAGGTACATAAAGTAGGTTGCGGTAACAACTTATTTAGGCGATATAGAAGTCCGATCCTCGGCTAGGTTTTCTCTCATAATTGTTAACATGTTTATTCCATTTAAGGTCTAGATCTATCGTAAAACCAAGTATTTTTATTGTATCCTGGTATGGTATAATCTGGTCATTTAGTCTTAATGTGAACTTGACTTCAGATCATGACCTTTTATTATTTAAGAACAGGGCATTACACTTATCCGGATTGATCTTTAATCTGTTCCTTGTAAACCATTCATTGCCTTTGTCATGGTTTAACTGAAGCCTTTAGGATAGATTCAGAACTAGAACAGAGGGTGGTATCATCAGCATACATTATACATTTACATTTGACAAAATCAGGGAAATCATTTACGTATACAAGAAATAGAATAGTTCCTAAGATGGTTCCTTTGGGAGTACTAATATTCAGCTTTTTGGGGTGTAAAGTGCATGTTATTACTCTAAACAATTTGAATCCTATTATTCGAGATTCTTCCAGATTCCTTATATATTGGAATTATTTTTGCCATTTTCCAATCTTGGGGAAACGATCTAGAATTAAGAGAAAGTTTAAAAATATGTATTAATGTTTATGTAATAACAGGAGCTGCGGCTTTCAATAGGAGTGTTTCTGGTGAGTGGGGACCGTATGGGCCCTTATGAAACAGAACTGTCGAACACAAGTAAGTGTGCTTAATTCCGGAAATTATTTCATATTATATTAATTTATATATTTAATTTGCAATAAATAAACATTATTCCTTGAATTACGGAGGGAAGGGGTGATATTTTGTCTGTTGAAATTTATGTGGAGCAAAAAATAAATAAAATAAATAAATAAAAAATAAAATTAAATTAAATTAGATAATCGGCGATCCTATTAGCGCTCCTGTATTCTGGAATTTTGATACAAATTATTGAAAAGTATTATTAAACGCTATATTTTTGTCAATAGGTCATGGTCCTTCCCCTTAATATGAGGTCCAGAGCTGTTGATCCAGGACTGGGGATGATATTCGGGTAAGTGCTCTGTTTACCTGAGTGAGGAGAATTGAAGGACACAGATACATGGGAAGCCTCGCTATTACTCACAGCTGGCACCTGTAGTGTAGCCGTCCCACCTGCCGGGCGGCAAATGTTCCATAATAATATATTTATTAGTGGCATCGTATGAAGATATACAGAGCAAAGAACCAATCAATAAGACCCCCCGCGGAGCGAATCATGGGCGGAGACCGACTCAAAAGCGGGTCCAGTTGTGTCGCAATTAACCCCGATGGATCATCCACGCAAGAGCGGTATTCTTGAAGCGTGGACAAAGGCCGCTCTCTGAGAACCTCATGTGGGTACATTTCTGTCAACGATTAGCAGATAAACAACCGAGGTCGCACGGCTGGTCACATAAATGTATTGATGAAACCTGCCATACATGCTGATTGATGACCCTAGGAAACTCGTATTAGATCCAACTTTCCAGTCAGACTTCAAAATCTTTAATAAGCGTTTTTATTTTAATGTTTGAATTCAAAATACAAGTGATAGCATTCTTCATATGTGCACTTTTGTATTAAAGTTTTTGTAAAAAATATTTTACGTCATCATTAATATATGATTAAATTATGATACTTTTTTGGAATCAACAGAGGTGGATTTATAGGGCGCCAGATTTTACGTTTCGCACTTTTTTTTTGTTACCCCAATACTTCTGCATGCGAGAGTTATGTATAAGGTTTACTGGCATTCACGATATACTTGTTTACCCCCCCCCCCCGGTGCAAGATCTAGTATCTGGATCTTCTAGGAGGCCCATGCAGGAAATAATGGAATTCTGCTGGGTAAACAATGCAAGAAAGAATGGGAATTCTGCTGGATAACGAGTAAAAGATTAATGGGAATTATGCTGGGAAAATAGTGTAAGAAAGAATGGGAATTCTGTTGGATAACGAGTAAAAGAAAGAATGGGAATTCTGAACGGGCAAACAGTGCAAGAAAAAAGGGGGAAAAGGAATTCTGCTAGGAAAACAGTGCAAGATAGAATAGGAATTCTGCTAGGTAAACACTGCAAGAAAAAATGGGAAAGACGGAAGGAAATTAAAAACACGACTTTCCTCTGGGCAAACAATGCAAGAAAGAATGGGATTTTGGCCATATAAATCCTACAAGAAAGAACGGTAAATCCGTGCGACACTATGCAGCATTAACCAGGCTTTCACGTATCCATCGCTGTGATTCTTATCACATATCAACCGTTGGTGACGTGAGAGTTTCTATGAAAATGAAGAGCACTGAGCAGCCAATTTTTAAATATGGTGGATATTCATAGGCCTTGTGAATGAAGACTTGATCTTACTACTCATATATGTAAGAACTGGACATTCCAAAAACATAAGTTATGCATGATATGTTCATGATATGTTTATGTTATAATCCTACCAGACAGTAGACATATGGACTACTTATAGTCCTACGTGGGACCCAACGGGTTCGGATACAGGATTTTAGAAAAGGTGGCACAGAGGGGGAGGATATGGAAGAGGGAAACTAGAAGCATTTAGAAAATTTGGGCTATATTGGAATAAAAAGGAGGTAGTTTCGAAGGCATAGTGGTGCAAAAACTGGCTCTGTTTTTAAGCATTTATCGCTTGTTTTCTACTTCTGAGAATTTTAGAAAAAAAGGGGGGGGGGGGGAGGGCGCTCCCTTAAATCTGCCCAGGGTTTAATCGGCAATGTGCATACTGTGAGAAAACGTACTTTAAGAAACGTACACAAAACTTTAATTGACATATCCACGTAATGGCAACCAGAGATCATAAAACATAAAAGGTACGAGAGAGACCTCCAAAACTACCTTCTGAAAAAGAAGTCAGGCCAAGGATAAGAACAATCAGTGTCAAAAGTAGTGCATTAAATCAGGGGCTATCCAATAAACACATAGCGATCTTGACTGTAAGAACGTTGATTAATCTTTAAACTGATAAATTGCCCAATATACGTCTCTAGTAAATCAGGATAAACGAACTATTCTCTATATAAGTGTCAGTCTATCGGTCTTTTCTTAAGTACAAGATCTTACTAAAAAAAGTAAGCTAAAAATGTCAAAATATCTTTCTTCAGTTTCTTTTCTGAACCTTTCATTCATGTTCATGTGAAAAACACTCCCTACTTTCTTCCAGTAGTGTGCTCATAAAATTCGAAATGCAACATTAATTGTATATTCACATATACGGATTTGTATATTGCACCTTTTTGATTTAATATAAAATTTGAAACATCATTACTTTAATGGTAGATTTGCATATAAGTAATGGTATCTTGAATCTTTTTTTGTTTTCCGAATAACAACTGCTGATAAAATTAATACAGCAACCGTCGTCTTTATATAAAACAAAAATTGATCTTTCTCGTTTTATTATCAAATAATTTTGATTTATGATAGCATATACCCAATTAATTCGAATAAGGGTTTCTTTTTTATATTTTACTACAAATATCAACTACTGTATTTCCATAATCCCCCGCAGGTCAGCCCACGGCTACCGAAGATATGGATTTGGCGTACTAATGCGTATACCTTTACGAGTGAAGCACCCAACGCTAGCAAGTGCAGTCTCTTAGCAATTCTTAACGGCCCAAGGTGTATTAACACTTCAGTCCTTTAGTCGCCTCTCCAGAAGAACCATCATATTAAAAGATTTACGACTAACAGCATGGGATGCAGCTTACTTTTTGTCCTCCTGAATATCATTTTCCGTTGGTTACGGCAGTGGTTTCGGCAAGTACCACCGATCGCAAAACATACCACTAACGGGGAAATTGTGTGAAAATGTCATGCAATAATTCTCTTTCCGTGTTTATTTCCATCAAGGGATTACATGCGCTAGCTCCGTCCTTTAAGATTTGCATCCTAGCACTTTTTACGGGAAGCCTAGGAGAAAGATATGACAGTCTTACGACGAGATAAAATTCAATCGTTTCAGCGAGGCTCGCAGACCTGCCCGCCTTCGGCTCACGCTTTAACAAGCCCCGTCTTCAGTTTTATTGGATGAAGCGAGAGCCCATGCGCTAGAAGATTTAATGGTACTTTGTTTGTGAGAATTATTAGATGTAATACTTCCGAAGCTCTATAGATTATGTCGTTGCTACTCAATCGTTCCTCAAGGGTGATCGGATACCATAATAAATTTAATAACGGCGAGGTGTTTGCCAAAGCAAACTGCTGTATGGGCAAATACATTAAATGTTTTGTTGTCATTTATTTTGCTTATATATTAATTTTAATCGGTTATTATGAAATTATGGTTTTATGATTGAATCCTCCACAAAAGTGGTATATGATTATTATTCACTTTTATCTATTACATTAAATAATGATAATATCTGATATTTATTTAATTATGTTTTACATGAATAATCTCTCTCTCTCTCTCTCTCTCTCTCTCTCTCTACATATATATATACATATATCCTTCAGGTTGTTAAATTTAAGATCCCAGGAGGGATTTCATTCGTTTAATGATTACTAAAATTAGGCTGCTTTTTTATTGCGCAGTACGGGGAGATTGTGCACAGGTTATGAGGACAGTTTTGCCGGCTATATCTTTTGGCTTATCTCATAGACAAAAATGGCCCCTGTACCAGAATACTTGAAATTCCAGGTTTCTGAAAACAACTAAAACTGAATCGCTTTGCAGGCATGCAGAAACTCTTTTCTTCCAAATTCTTTAGAAGAACAGTCTAATATAACCATTTAAACTTATTTTTTCTGTTAACAATTCAGTTCATATTTTAGTGATTGTGTTTTGTCTCAGTTTAAAAATTCGGGCTAAAAAATGTTTCATCGCAAAACGCACACGTCAGGCAGCGGACAGCTGTGAACAGCTGTGCTTTGTTAATTTCATTGTTGATTTCACTGCGACCACACCCATACAAAATGATTAACACGTTACAGAGACAAATGGTAGAACTAACGACCAGTCCATTTCTCCTTTCCCAAAGATGAAACTATAATAATGTTGAGGCCGAAAGAGTTTCACCTAAATTTTCTTTTGCTTAAAGATCCACCACTTTGCAAAGTTCTACCTTGTACATAAATTACAAAGACAAAAATCTGTCATCCCAACTCACCACCAAATAATATTAAACTTCTCCTTGCTTAATATATTACATTCCTAATTGTACAAGGATACACTATCAACATATTTACAAACAGGCAGAGGTAACCAGGTATTATAAATCATATCTAGTCATTTGAGCTAAAAATATTCATGCCACATTTGACACTTTGAAAAAAGTAATCACAAATACTAAATTTTGAGGCCAATTAGTAAAGAGGAAATCTACGAAAAAGTATGTAAAGCTAAAGAAAACCCCACAAAATAACCTTGTATTTTATACCTGGTGAATTATTTGTTTCACGAACTCGTTGGAAAAAGACTAGTCAACAAAAAAAGGACATTTTTTCTTTGTTATATTTTTTCTGTTTTTTTTTCGTTAAAAACTCAGGTGCTTTTTATTCATTTTCAGTCAAGTTGATAGCCTCTGTCAGATTATAGACATTAGCATTTGTCATAAAAGAAAAACAAGAAATGAAAACGTAGTTTTAAATGTCAAAGCATCCCATGTTGCGCACAGTAAAATAGGAAGGAAAATATAAAAACAGATCTAAGGCCAAAATAAAAAAAGGTATGGTTCTAAGACATGTTTCGATAAAAATGACAAATTATAAGGGAGAAGCATGATAATAACCGATTTATTTTGCTAAACAAGTAAAAACACTACATAATAAAGGAAATTGTATGAAAGAAATGTCCGAGCGGCTGAAGTTCGAAATTGGTAAGTTTCTATTGATATCAGAATAAAAATGTTTGATGCGGGGGTTTAAAATTGATGCGGGCGGTGTTGGAAAACCATATCTTTAATTTTTTTTGGCCTTATGTTATTTTTCTCTGAATTGTGTGTCGCGATGGGGCAAAAAATGATGCATGTGTTCGTGTAGTCATGACACTTTATTGTTCTCAGATTACACAAAATTTAAGTGTGGAAGTAAACAATAGCGTGTTTACAAATTTTGGAGATAAATGATTACAATAAATTAACGTAACAATTATTACAATGTCTGCTTTTCTTTATCTAAAGCAATACTAAAGTAGGCAGTTCCTTATCGATGGAAAAAAACGTTAACAAATTTCTTTACAAAAATGATATATTAGATTTCAGTCGATCAGTACCGTAATCCTGAATATTAAGCGGCATTGTTTCACACTTGTAATGTTATATCTCTTTTTTTCTTGATTCGGTCCCTTGCATGGTAAAAATATCTGTTGGCCCTGGAGCCAGAATAATCTGTTATATCCCTGTCTCCATATATTTGCTATATATAGTGATAGAAGATTTTGACACCAGATTAAGATTTTTTCCCGCCCGATGGCTTAACTGAAACTTTTACAATAGTGGCGGAACTCGGAAGATAAGATCTTTGATAAAATAAATTGCAGCTGGACGTCTATTCACCATTCATTTCAATTGAAATGGAACATATCTATCCGTCTGATGGTCTCAGTACAAAAACTGTTGTTCCTGCAGTTCCGCAGGTACCAAGGCCGGGCTAGAGGTAAAAAACAGTCCTCGAAATCTGAATGAATTTCATGTCCGTGGTATTGATTTACAAATGTGAAACTTCGTTTTTATAATGTTTCAAGGCTGCAATTACATCAGGGGCGTAGCCAGGATTGAGGGAGGGGAGTGGGGCAATGATCAGAGGCGGATCCAGACATTCGAAATCGGGGGTGGGGGGGGGGGAAGGCGCTAATATGTATGTATGGGTACTATGAAAACGTATACGTGTATATGTATATATTATTATTATTATTATTATTATTATTACTATACGTTATATATTTTAGTGTATGAAAATATCGATTTTTTTTTATTTCAATCATGAACCATGGTTTCATTAAGGTTAGTTACAGGTACATGGGGAGGGTATGGGAGGGGGTATCCCCTTCCCATATTGAGAAATTTTTGGAATGTGCTATGTAAAGAGGACATTTTGGCAATTTTCACAAAAATATGAGGATTTCCTGTTCCTTAAAAACTGTTCCCTTATGTCTTTGCGTTATGTAGTCAAACTGTAGAGAGGTTCAATATTTAATATTAATATTTCTTCAAAATTGGGATATAAAATTCCAATCGTTTTCAAATGGTGTAAAAGTCGATGGCGCAAAGGCTCATGTACGTTTATAATTCCTAAGAGATCGCGAGTTCGAGTACCGGTATCACCAGAGAAACCGTGAGATTGTTCATGGTCGACCCCAACTAGGGCCTGGTGCTCTGCAGTGGTTCTGTAGCTGTTCATTAATATCCTAAATATTGCTAATTCATAAAAAGAAATATGAAATATGAAAATTATTCACGAAAATTGGGAAATTAGATAAAATGAGAGATATTGCAGCTCAACGTGGGGCCGCGCGACGAAGGCGCCCCTCTTGATTCGCCACTGATAACAAAGGCAATTAAATGCATATAAATATATATATATATATATATATATATATATATATATATATATATATATATATATATATATATTAGACTAAGGGAAATTCCGAAAGGACGGCGAGAACTGGATGCGACGGGGGGGGGGGGGGGGGGGGAAGACCCCTCTGGCTACGCTCCTGATTACATAACATAACATTTGTTCAGGATTCCGGATATATTAAAACATAACATTTCTTATTTTCGGTAAAGTTGTAATATGATAATTTAATATGATAATTTTCTTGTATATATGTTATTTCAACCTGCATTTTTAACATCTCAAGTTTTTGGTGACATGTTAGTCCAGAAAGGCTTGGTTCACATTAGAAAATGTATATATGTATATGGATAATATGTTAAAATATGATGTACATGTCACAATAATAATAAACTTTTACTACTACTTCTACTACTTCTACTACTACTATAAAGACTCATGCAGCTGTTAACACCATCGGCTGTTTATACCAAAATCCAGCTGCCACATGGCCCAGTCGGAGCCAGGCAGGGACGGAACCAGAATTTAAAAATGGGCAGGTGTCAAAAAAGGATATTTTTATTTCTTTATTTCATCGCTTCTCTCTTTCTCGTGAGCACTTTTAAGGACCCTCTTGCTGAAACAAGAAAAAAACTTTTTTAATGTTTGCTGCATAAATTGTCAACTGTCCAGAATGCCTTTGTTTACAGGATGTGAACATAACTCGGGTTGTCTGGGTTGTGTATCTCGGATGTCAAGGCATCGTGTAAAAACAGTTTGGAGAATCGTCAATATTTTATCAAAGGCAAAGATGCCGCCCTGGTGTCTTAACTACTGTTGTTTCTCTTGTTTGGTTCCCAGCTCAGCTCCTATAAACAGGTGCACTGTATAGAGCGCAAATGTAACCCGCCACTGTACATTCAGGCCTACGTAGTGAAAAAAAATTATTTGTCGGATAAATATATTTTTATATATATTAAATATATATAATTATATATATGTATATATATACAGAGCCAGATTAGGGTTGAGGCATCTCTGCCTTGGATCCAAACCAAAACATATAAAAAATACAATAATATTGGCATAATAACCGAAAAGAAACTTCACCGAATCGACCTAAGTTTACGTCAGTACAGCCTAAATATAAAAAAGGGTTTGTACCCCATGGTAACGGGAAGCCACCCCCCCCCCCCCCCCGATCCGGGCGGTTTGCGCCCCACCTTTATATGCTGCTTCTCTATCTCAAAACTTTACTCGTAAAATAAAGTTTCTATAAGCTAAGCTCATTAAAATATTATGTTCTATGTACGTATATTAAGCAAATTCAAGTTACTGAAAATTGAGATTTCTGTAATATCATGTACTGCAAAGTTTAGTCTATATATATATATATATATATATATATATATATATATATAAATATATATATAATTATATATATATTTAAATATATATATATAATTATATATATTTATATATATTTATATATATATAAAGACACCGGACAAAGTATTAGATGGTTAAGCAGTTAAAATATGGCGGACTAAAGTATAAGATGGTTAAGTAGTTAAACTACAGCGGACAAGAGTATTAGATGATTAAGTAGTTAAACTACGGCGGATAAAAGTATCAGATGGTTAAGTAGTTTAACTACAGCGGACAGAAGTATTTATTGGTTAAGAAGTTAAACTACGGCGGACAAAAGTATTAGATGGTTAAGTAGTTAAACTACAGTGGACAAAAGTATTAGTTGTTTAAGTAGTTAAACTACAGCGGACAAAAGTATTAGATGGTTAAGTAGTTAACAGTTGGACAGAATAAGTTAACCTGCAATAATCCTTGGTTGTCAACATGATGTCGAACTTGGTAAAATTAATTACGCCTCATGGAGAACTTTTTGATAACGGAAACTCATTGTTTGATATTATGGATATAATACTGAGAGCTGCAATTCAAATTGTCTTGAATCATGTATAATTGTCATGTAGATATATATAGTACATCTTTATCCCTTTAAGAATAGAAACGTCCGTTAAAGTATGAAATCCGCCAGACAGTGGATTGACGCTTGAACCAGCAGAGCGGTTATGCTTTCTGGTCACCGATGACGAAGTGCCGATTACTGGCGCAAGAATATTTTATGACAACAGCTATAACAACTCGTCCCCTAGGAGCGCTGGTGACACCCTGCAGCCGTATTCGTCTGCCGGATAAAATAGTTCATTCAGTCTTTTGTGTCCGTCCTTCAGCTGAAATTTTAGTTTGGACGGAATAATGCGAGTCTGTTTCCTTTTCAGTGGTCCTCTAATTGGGTCTGATCCCTGCGTTGTCTCGTGGGTAACAATATACGTATTATATTAGTATATAGACTTATTCATTTGCTGCATTAATATTATCTGAGTAACTGTATATATATAGGCATTCAATAACATTAATTCAGGTTGTTAAAGTTAATGAAAACCTGAGCCTGACAAATATCAGGTAGTCTTTTGGGTTAATAAAAAATGCTGTACAGTGTATTAAATAAAGTTATCATTAAACCTCATTAATATTTAGTATATATATATATATATATATATATATCTTTATATATGCGTGTGTGTGTATGTGTATATTCGTGTGTGGGATATCACACTATATTCCACCTTTTTTAGATATATTGATTCTTTAATTTATTCACATCATGTCTCGATGTGTATTTTACAAGGAATCTTCCCTTACAAACGTAAAACTAATGTAACTAATGTAACTAATACATTTTGAAAATATTATTGTCGTTAAATAAAACAGGCATGCATAAATATATACTAAAGTCACATTAAACGTCGTTCTGCTGTGTTTCCGCGGAATAAATTTTCGTTAGGGGGCAACAAGTTCTTGTGGTCTTGTTAAACGTGCCTTCACACCTTTAAGTTTATGGAGCACTGCAAATCGGTTAAACTTTACGATGTATCATCAGCAACACATAAGGATATTGAACAATCAAATGACACTTGTTTTACGCGGCTGCCGAAGCAAATCTGGTGCGATATTTAGACCAAATGTTCAGCATTGACGGGATGTCACCGAAAATTTGACCATATTCATGAGTTCTGGTTAAGCCAGCTTGTGAACAGTAAATTATTAACAATTATTTAGTTGGATACGATTGGCAGTTGTGATTTCGTCCGTACACTTGCATGCCCATGTTCATGATTCATGAAATAGATGAATCAAGGTCTTTGAAAGCGTAGCGGTCAGAGACTTGATAATATGAAAAAGGACCAAGTGGTTAAAGCATTGAATTACTGAGCGGAAGTTCCAACGGTCCTTGGTTCGAATTCCGCAATAAAAATCACGATTGAAACTCAGAGATTCGGTCTTATATTTCTTAGTGGCAAACTGAACTTGTTAAATGTCCCGTGCATATCCCGTGCAAGTCTAAAATATAAAAGGCTTCATAATATCAAATCATATCAAGTGGGTACGTTAATTTTGTTATGCCAAGTACAAAATTAAATCATTGGCAAATAAAAAAATGTACATATATAGAGTATATTTAGACTTATAAATTTCATTTAAAAACCCTTAAAATTATGCCTTTGCACTTGAAAATGTTTAAATGCATTTGTATTTGCATTCAAATGAAATGACTGATAAAACCTTTGCACTTGCATTTATATTATAGAAAGCAACATGGCAATCTTGAACCCAGCTCTTGTTTTTTATGCTTTTTTATGCAAATATATGATCGGTTTTATGTGTATGCGTGTGTATATAAAACTATTAAACTCACGATTTACACTTATGAATATTGAAAAGTACCTCGAGCTGCATATGCTGCTACTTGTACCATTCAAATGAAATACAAATGTTTAGTAAAAAAAAAAAGAAGAAAACTTACAAAAGTAAACTTAACAAAACTATGTTAATACATGTATATTAAAAGATATTAAAAAGATTCCATAAAATCAGTTGTTTACATACATTTAATACACACGTGCCTGCAGAGATACCCTTTTTAGTCAGCACAATAAAAAAAGCCCCGGTCGCTTATTTTTAGTGAATTGGTCTAGTTAGGACTTTGTTATTTATTAGATAAAGCCGCCTTGCTTGCTGAGACCCGTAACATCGCAAAGACAGACTGACGGTCCTGCTAACAGCTGTTTGTTTTGTACACACGAAAAAAGCAAACCAATTCGTGGAAGACATTTTGTTCTTTTTTTCTGCGATCATTTCGAATGCACACCATGCCAAGCAGAATTTTTTCCCGTTTAACTTTGTATTCGTCCTAACACGCTAGACATCCTTTTTTTGGTTGCGTTGCCTGAGCCGATCAAGGATACTGCAAGAAACATGAATAAGTAAATTAAAGGAAATTCTGCGTAAAATAAGCTTATTACTACAGGTATATAAGACGGATCCAGGGTTGGGGGACGGTATTAGGGGTACGTCCCTATTTCATATAAAAATAGATGAAATCTAAGAAAATTTCTTGAGTGTCTTCCGTTCTTTTAAAATGGACGCCTTTAAGCAGATATGTAACAATAACAACACTGTGTTGTTTGGTATAAACATTGGGACAGTTTCAACTTGCTTTGTTCAAGCATATCCACTCTTTTTCTAATTATTTTATATTACTAACATTTTCGCCTCATGAGTCTGAGTCATATGAATTGGTAAACTCCGAACTTGTGTATTTAAAAGAACCTTTCCTGGCGACACAGCTGGGCTGTCATCGGTTCGGATTCTTTATTTCGACAGTATATATTGTAATTACTTACATGATTTAAACACAATAAAATTAAAAATCTGCATTCTAGGGAATGCAAGCCTCTGGTATGTCTTTGCCGTGCATAAATGACTGTAGTAAATTTGTGAATATTCTTCAGTTACGTTCATGAATCCGGGTTATATTCCGGATCGACACCGAATTCTTATCGATTCTTCCTTGGCACATTCCTGAAAACCCAAGAATATTTAATGAATTGCGTTGATGATTGCATGATTATGTTGTTAACAAACACATACACAAACACCCCCCGAAAAAAAAACACACACACACAAACACACACTAACATATGAGGAGGATGAACGCATACCTTCCCGACTGAGGCAGTTACGTTATATATAATGGTGATGTTTTGGCTTGTGTTTGCTTTCTGTTTCACTTGATGCTACGATGCCAGCTCCTTGAAGGCTGACAAAGAGATGAACATGCAGCGCGCATGCCAATGATCAAGTACAGCTGGTTAAGGTGCAATTTTGATACAATTTTTGTAAAAAAAATTGGTAGAGGAAACAGCAACCGCCTCCATGTTAAATGCTAGCTTAACAATGTATGTAAATTGGCAAAATTCCATGTCGGTTTCTGAATACGTGACAGGGAGACAACATACGGTTATCCTGGCGTCAACCAGGCTCGGTTGATCCCACCTGCGGTTCCCGCGGGTGTTATCAGACCCAATGAGTGAAATATGACCGTTGGGCACAAGTCTTCAGAGCGCTGACCTTGGATCGGAGAAGACCGTGATAAATCTAACGTGCCACGGCAGAGATTCGAACTCACGATCTCTGGGCTTTACCTCTAGACCTACAGAAGCCGATCTGATATTTCATTTTGGTGTCTTCTTTGAGAAAAGTTATTTCGAGATCGATTACAATTTTCACGCGCATACAAAGACCTTATTAACTTGCAAGCACTTTGATTAGACACTATACTGTTATGTGAAAAATGGGCATTTCACTTATATATTAAGTATTGTAGATTCGGTAGATGGCGCTTCATGAGTAAGCCACAGGTTAGGTCGGCTCCTCTATTTTGTTATAATTAGCGATGAAATAGGATTTGTACTGCTACAGACAGATGCATGTAAGTTTGAATATTCCATTTTATTCGATTCAAAAATCGTAGGCGCAGTTATTCTGGTGAATATTGGCTTTTTTGTATAGTATTTACACTTGGTTAGCCCTGGAAACGAAAGCCCCGCTCGGTCGCACACAGGTCACCTCGTACACTGCTTACCATAGCTTTCAGGGTTAACAAAGACCCTAAATCCTCCTTGAATAAGCGCGCCGCCGGAAAACCCCCTCTTACAAATAAAGGTAGCAACGTGCCAAGGATAAACGTACTGGTAAACGACTACACAGTGACCCTTCCACCTCCTTGATCCAGGACCCTAAATAACAAATCATGAGTGAAAGTCTTGAATTTGATAAATCTGATGAGCAAACTTTGTCACAATTACAGCCAAACTCTCAAGATAAAATGTCAATTAATATTGAGCAAGAGAATTTCACGCTTTTGTTGACAGAAGCATTAAAATCCGGTAGTGTAAAAGCGCACTAAAGTCAATTATATACACCAAGCTGTTAGTGAAAAAAAACCAGGAACTTGAAGAAAAATTATTTAATTAAGAAAAGCAACCACAGTCCATAAATAGTGAGGTAGATAGTCTGCAGGAAAAACTGGACGATCAGCAACAATACTCTGGACCCACGTCCCTGAGAATATCAAACAGCTGGCCGGAGAATACAGAGTGCACAGACACCATGATAACAGATATGGCCAAGGAACATATATGTGTTGAATTATCGCCAGAGGAAATTGAAAGGTCGCACAGATTTGGTCGGCCAAGTACAGATAAAAAAAACCTGGCCAATTCTAGTTAATTTGTTTTTTTATACCGTACGAAAGCAAACTGTATAAAGCTAAAGCGAAACTGAAATTCGCAGAGGGCCAAGCAAGAGGCATTTTCATAAATGATGATTTGACAAAGCCGAGGCAATATATATTCAAACATGCCCGCCAGCCAAAGGACTGTTGGTCACATGATTGCACCATTTAAATCTGAGACTTCAATGAATGTGTGTTAACCTTCACAAAGTTTAAATTATTTCAGCAGTTGGAATGGGTTTTATGAGAAAACCCTCTACAAATGTATGCTGAGACTGTCAAAGCATCAACACCAAATTAAAGTTATAAGATATCTAATAATGTATTCATTGTAAATAATTGTGTATAATATGTGTCACTATCAACTTCTGTTGATAAGAGAGTATAAAGGCTGGATGAAATGGTAGCTCCAGACAGTAATGAATACAAAATGTACTATGTACAGTGGTTTTCCATGATACATGCTATCCTGCAGAAGTGGCAAGATTGCATTCGTACATTTACAATGCAAGATAACTGTATCCAGCTTCTGAAAATATTAATTATGTTTCATTTAAAGATGATATACTAAATACGATGAAAAGTGTCTTTCAAAGATTTGTACAACATAATAATTCAGAGTAAAAAATATGAGCCTCCAGCCAAAGTAAAATTACAGTCCAGGTTAAGATGTTTCGATTTTGAACATCTGATCTGTAGCAAACCCATATACCATAACACTAGATATGCGTTCTCGTGAATTTCAATTTAAGTTTTTGCATAACGTTTAAACAACAAGGGATAAGCTATACCTGTTGAAAGAAACTGATAATAAGGGGATGTAATTATGGTTTTGTTGAGGAGGAAACCGTGGAACACTTATTATGTCAGTGTCATATCATATTAATATTTTATTTACATATTAAACCTGGGTCAAGAGAGCCAGATCTAAACAAAGAGGTTATATACATGGGTGTTGGGAAACCTGAACCGGTAATAATCGACATAATATACAGAAATCGGATATTTCAGGTGATCCCGGCCCTGATACAGTTTGTAAATTGTGTGAAAAATACAGAATTGTTAGAAAACAAGATTGTTGATAAAAAACACATTGAATGTACATGAAAAAAAAGGAAGAAGTGTCTTACCTTGTTAAGGTATTAATAACTCCTGGGCATTATAACAGTGCTGGTATTATAACAGCGCTGGTAAATCACAAATGTTTTATGTATTTTATGTACAGATTCACATACGTAGGTATATGTGTTAACTGTTATAGAGTTTATTGCACCATGCTGTTTTTTTGGAGATGTTGTTTAGGCTTGTTTATTACCAAAATATTGTAATTAAATAATGTTTCAATTAAAATATAATGTTATATCTGTCTGTTGACATTCTGATTCGTGTAAGGCAGGCCCTGGTTTATTGTGCGCAGGAGTATTGCATGTGTCAGTTAGGCAATCATCGTCCGTTGCCATGGTAGACGCGCGAGCCGGGCCGGCCCGCGAGTGGGGTCTTTGTTCTAGATGTTTCAAGTCTGTTCCTGTAACGTGTGCATTGTTCTTTTGGATTTTCCCTTTTCTAGTATTTCGGATGAAAAGGTTGTAAATAGGGACCGTGTTTAGAGCCTAACGGAGGAGAGAGAAAAAATCTAGCGGACACGGAAGAGTGTGAGTCAGTTTATGGACCTTTCCGATAATTGCAGCACTTATTGATATTCTTCGAACTTTGTAACAGATTTTATTCAGTCTTCAGTTTGCCCTTGGGATTATTTCATGAACTTCACTTTTGATTTACAACAGATTAATTTCGAGATTAAATTGGACTATTATTCTCTGAGAAGATTTACGTGGACTGTTCATCTGAATTATATGTTTTAAAGGATTTGTTGAGCTGTGACAGTGGTGGTATCCAGAATCAGGGCCTAGGATCCGGACACTCTGGTACTGTACACTTTATTTGTTTTCTGTGTAATTGTATTGATTTACTGTTATACTGTTGTTATACTGTAAAGTTGTATTGATTTAGTGTATTGTTATGTTAGGGTTGTTTTAAGAAAAAAATATAATTATTTGTTAACAAAAAACCACTGACTTCTTTATTCATTCCCCTAGACATTTCACGCTGCTAGTGTTACAGAATCTGATTTTTTTATCTCTGTAACAAAATTTATGCTCGTCACGACTACGTGATCTGTTGTCATTAGGTTTAGCAATATATATAGTGTCGATGGTGAGAACAGGTAGAGGAAGGAAAATGTGTGATTTTTTTTTTATCATTAAAAATAAAGAAGAAAAAAGAGAAGAAATAAAACAGTATTGTGCCTGCAAAAATTATAATATTTCTATATTTCAAGTATTCATATAATTATATCTTAACAGGCCCGAACTGATTAGTCATATGTCATATTATACCTATATCATAAATACCATAAATATGATCTCTAAGCTGTTCAGGGTTGAAGACATTTCCAATTTTGACTCTTCCATTGTCTTTATAAATTAAAACAGGCTGTTAAAAGCCTGTAACTATCCCATGGAAGGATGCAAAATTCACGATGCCAGCTTTTAGGACGTCTGTCTATTCCAGGTCGCAGCTGAGAAAAGCGCAATGGCCAATACAAGGAGTGTTAAAGTGATTTCTTTGTCGGCGAAGAGATTTGCAACTAGTACCAAGCAAGCTTTCACATTGGAGCCTAATGGAGTGTGTTTTGAATAATTAAATAAAATGGGACTTTGATTGTTCCCTCACAGCTATGGGAGTAGTACACTTGGGTATTCAAGTCAGATATTAAAGACTGTGCCCTGTAAATGCTCTCAGTATATAGCTGCCATTGAACCATGAAAAGTGGCACACCACACTTAGTACGTCGGAACCGATGCCATTCGTGGTGATAGTTAACACTGTAAGTGCACTTCAGAAGTAAGCTAAACTAAGCGGATAAC
Source organism: Sipunculus nudus (assembly GCA_026874595.1). Classification (NCBI taxonomy): domain Eukaryota; kingdom Metazoa; phylum Annelida; class Sipuncula; order Golfingiida; family Sipunculidae; genus Sipunculus; species Sipunculus nudus. Next base: position 74,230,291 of record CM049307.1, on the reverse strand, counting down.
CACGTGGTTACTAAACTTTATGGAAATCATGGAGCGCATACCTAAACTGTTATATTCATAGTAATTTTTAAAACTTAATCATTACTCACATTTCGACGAAAAGCCAATAACAACTTTGAATTCTAACATTCAATAATATTTTATAACAAATATTAATTAATTAAAATTATTGTATTAGTTTACTGTCCCTTACAAACTATTAACAAAGTCTTTAGAGACAGGGAATCCTACAGTAAAGGAATCGGAATTAAAGACATGGGTGAAATTAGCCGTGAAAACACGACTTACATTTGGCTGTTAAGCCTAACCTGAGTCGTGGTACAGGCCGTACAGAGGAATGTATTGCAAAGGCTATATATCCTATTACATTGATATCATGGTAAACAGCACATAATGTTAACATTATGCTACATGTAATGAATTAACCCAAAAGAATATATATGAACTCACAAACCAAACTGAAAATCCGTCTCCAACGTAAAGAGTTATTTCCTGTATCGGGCACAGGTTGGCTGCGGTCCAGTAACCCGTGCGAGCCATACTTCTATTCATGCGGCTAGAAGTTCAACAAACAGGCAAAGGGATTTACCAATATGCTGAGGTGAAACGGAATTTTTCTCGCACATGGTATGTGTTATCAGAAAGTTTACTAAAATTGGTCTAGTTTATATATGTCAAGTTACAGCGTACCTACAGGCTGTGAGGCGCTTTCGGAGATGACGAAAATATTAGTATCCTGATACAGCCTTATAGCGCGGTCATCGTTGCAGGATGAAAAGACACTCTGGCGGTAGTGCGCTTTTGGTAGACTTAAATTTCAGAGAGCCGAAATGGCGCTGGGGTGAAATATACCAGGTCTCTGCAAGCCGGAGCAACCGGACTCTTGTGTTGCGCTGTCGTTCACACACTCAGGCAAACAGTATGACATGTAGACAGCCAGACAGACACAGCAACAGCAAAAGAATGGACAATAATTTCAACATAATGCAATTGTAAAACTGAAAATAATTTTCCAGACAGTGTCCCAGTAATTTTTTAGACTCCGACCCAAACAGAGATTCTGATTTAAAGACAGACAAAATACATTGCATAGATCATTGACATACAGCTACGAAAATCTTGACGAACGGCCTATGTTGAGCTTGGCGTCGGTTCATCTAATATTGAGCAGGAACTAGTCTATAAAATTCTGCAACAAAAGTATCCAATCAGTTGTGGGAGAGACTGTATTTTCCATTAGACTTGTACCCTGCCCTGATAATGAAAACCTGCTAAACGACGTTGTTTTGTATGGTTTAGATTCTACTTGGATAAAAGCACCAATTATTAAATCTTTGTGAACACGCAATAGTTATCCCATTTAATTTGAGAATTAGAAAAAGGTCCTGTGTATCAAGACAGTTAATCGTAGGAACATTTCAAATTAATTTGGAAGGATTACGGACAAAGATCCACTTAACTGCTTATTTGTTGCCAAAGTGTATTCAGGCTGTTTTTATAATACGCGTCCAATTGCTATGATTCCAAGAAGCCTCTCGTGATAAAATATCTATGATTTAATATCAAATGATTGTCATTAAACATCTGCTTCATTGATCAAGTTTAACAGCCAACTCAAGCTTTCATCAGAGAATGATAAACTTTTTGCTATAGTTAAACAAGCCAATGTTTTCCGCATTCAAGATTCAGTCGATTTTGCTCATAAAATAACCAGTTTCCTTCAAATACGATTGATTGATATTGGTGGTTGGCACAGGTCAGTGGCAAGCTATGATTCAAGCTGTCAAGATTTTATTTCACGACTGATTTTGTAAATATCCCTCTTATTAATGCGCTGGCATAAATATCGAAACATCCAATATGTTACAGGCGAGTTCGTCACCAGGGGCAACCCGGGCCCGTGACCTTTCGCCACTGCGTACTTCGCTCTTATAAGCTGTTTTATGTGGCTGTCGTACTTGTGTTAAGAGCTGAGTATTTGCTCGGGTGAAATGAATTGGAAATATGGCATAACGGCTTGTAGTCGCCTACTACCGGGCTTAACCTCGAATCTACCGAAAAACAAACTTGTGTAAATACAGTAAAAAAAATATGAATAACATCAATAGCCAATAATAGCTAGACCTTATAAAAATGCCAGATCCACTGACCTCATACAACCCATTAGGCTGAAGACTCACTCGTGTTTTAAGGCAACTGCCTTAATAAGATAGGCCCCATTTATGTAGTGCAAATGGCGATCCTAGGAATATTTTCCATATTTAATACCTTCAATGCTTTTTATTAAAACAAATAAACTGTTAAAGTACCATAGTATATAGAGAGTAGATAGATAGATAGATACGCAACATCTTTCTACAAGGGAGCAGGTAGTAACACTTATGATTATACGAAATACGTTATGGTCTTTGAATACGTTATTTTAATATTTTTGCTAATTTAAAGTACGTGCTTACGTGAATTTCGGTTGCTCACAGGGGCGGATAGGAAAAAAAAATAAGGGGGGGGGGGGGGGGGCACAACACCCAGGGCCAGGTGAACAAGTTTGGCGGAAGTGCGAGTAGACCTTCTCTTTAACTATCGTCTGTATACATAGCGCCATTTCGGCCCTCTGACTTTAGAGAGTCTTCACCACCGTACAAGCGCCAGAGTGCCTTTACAACTTGCAACGAGGTCCGCATTGTAAGGCGCTATATGAGGATGCAAATATTTTCGTAAGTTTGACGTCTCATGGCCTACAAGTACGCTGACACTTAACATAAACAAGACCAAGAGTCAGCTTTTTAAGTATCCTTTTTAACAGCACCAACCTCAGCGAGACAAATTCCGTTCCAACTTAGCATATTGGTAAATCCCTCTGCATGTATGTGAATTTCTGGCCGCATGAATACAAGTATGACTCGCACGGGTAACAGTTAACTTGTACGCGATATACAGAAAATGACTCGTTACCATAGAGACGGATTTTCAGTTTGGTGTGGGTGTGTTCACATTTTTGTTAATGCATCACTCGTAATCTAATGTTTAGACTGGTACCCCGCTCTATTATAGCCCTAAGCAAATCATAGAGACGGACGCACAACGCCATCTTCAGTACTCCCAGTAAACTGGTTCCTACTCCAATATGTGTATATATATATATATATATATATATATATATATATATATATATATATATATATGACAAAAATAAACATTTCGTTTGCTCGGGGAAGTTGCTAAATGTTGGCTGTAAATTTCATGTGACATTAGTGATTGAAACAATAGATATTAAGGATAAATCAATGCCATTTACAGTGGAATATCAATATAATTTAGTGTATCGTATTATATATACATCTATCATTCAATTTTTGTGCAACAACTCCCTCTTTAATATTCTAAAACTAGAAGTGACAAAAGAAAGTTATCTTACAAGAACTTTTTCACGGGTAATCATCCATGGCAACCGGCATGATCGTGCATATTGGAGATGGAACCAGTCATCTGGAAGATCAGGAGTTGCAACTGGGAGTACTGAAGATGGCGCTGTGCGCCCGTATCTGTGATTGGCTGAGGGCCATAATTGAGAGGGGTTCCAGTCTACCTAATGTGAAAAGTATCGGCTGTTTATCAAACTGATTGCTCAATTGGTCCTGCGTAGCTGAGCAAAGTGATTTGTAAGCAAAGTGATTTGTACTTAACACATGAAATATATTCCCATACACGAAAGTATTATCGAATACTTATAAAAGGAATTCGGTTCCGTTTGTTCGCAATGTTCTCTAAAACCGCGTTGTGTACAATACTGTGCCATACATCATTTTAAAGGTTATTATCCCCGCAGTGACATAGGCGATATGAGAATAAATAATTTTTAATGTGCATATAGTTTTGAGTGATTTTTCAGTTTTTACTGACTTGCACAGAGGTTAGACCGAGCACAGCTGAACTGCCTTCGGCAATCACCGCAATGCTTGCATCGTGGTCACTCAACCTCAAAGGACTATTGTTCATATGAATAACGCTTGCTTTCAGTGAGGGATTTGAGCATGTCTGCCCCTTCAAATATGAACAAGGCTCTCACCCACATGCGTAGTCAGTAAAAGAAAGAAAAAAAAAACACATTTCTCGTTTTATGAAATGGATAGTTCAACCCAGAAGGATTAATGACAAAACATATTTCAAGGTCCCGCTATTTCAGGAACAGGGGTGAGGTGAGGTGGAGTGGTGGCGGGGGTTTCAGGCCTCAAATTATGTCTGATACGATGAAAAAAAAAAGATTGCGGTGGCCGAAAATGGGATACAGACTCTCTGCATGGAGTCCCATAGGGTCCGCTTCTGCTACTTACGAGGTAGGCATATTTCTGTTTCTTTCTTCACGAACAGTTTCCTTGCAACATACGTTTAATAAATCTTTCATGTGTTCCTCACATCTACCTTATCTTTATAATCTAACGATAGAATCCAGTCAAATATCAACGAAAACCTGAATGCCCCGCGTCTCATTCCGGTTCGCAATGTAAACATCATCACTGACCAGTTCTTCAAGGTAAACATACCGGGGTATGAATTTCTTGCCACGAGCACAGAGCCACAAATAAATGTAAAACATATTTATACACATTTTATTGAGACAGTTTCTCACTGAAAAAAAAACAATATTTTCTGTTAACTTTTAGAATAAAAAAAGGAGCAAACATTCCACATCTCAGTTAATATATCTCCCCAACCCCGGTAATAAATCCCGGTATACCGGGTTTATCAGCTATATTTACTAATATTTGCTATTTCGATATTAAATTCCAAGTTTCGCTTTAATTTGTTATGTTATTTGTTGTCAGTAAACCTTATGCATTCAATGTGCTAGGAATTATTTTTTCATATCATTAAATGTACCAGGATTTATATTTGCTTCTTACGTAATTTATTTTTCACATAAACAGTTTTTGTAACAACGTTTACTTCTACCTTGCTTAACTGAATTTTATTTTGGAACCATTACAAAAGCAATAACAGACATTCACTTGGGGATGAGGGAATGTCCTTAAAGCCTTCGCGACGAATTGTGCTATGACCCATGCTGGTCGGTTCGACCGCTTCGCCACTCGCGCATTATCCGGGTTAAGGGGTATTTTCACGCGACACGGACCGTTGCCGTTCATATGGGAACTCTGTAATCTTAGTTAAAGATATTCTGACATAAAACTTTTGCACCATGGTATAAATATCCTATTTAGACCGAAAGTGCATCATACTGGAAACGGAAAATGTTTTACCTCAGTTACTGAGTCGTTTATTCCCAGAAACTACCCAGAGAAGGCAGTCGAATGGACAAATAAAGTTGCTTTTCGTCCCTTCCTCATAATAAAACCGGCTTTCCAAAACAGCTGCCATTCATCAGAACTATTGGGCTTTTAAGAATGATTTACTCTGTTGAGGGGTCAAGCCACACTTCTGCTAGAGATCGTTTCCACTCGAAAAACGTCTTCAAGTTTGGCACTGTTGGACGGCCAGGACTCTGTCTGAACTGTCAAACTTTAAAATTAAAAACTTGACAGATTTAAAGGATAAAAATTTTGTTTACATTTAACATTTTGTGGAGGGCTAGAATAACACCAAAGGTTTAAGCTATATATTTTGAAAATAATCTGAATACCATAATATGTTTGATTCAAAGGATCATTTACCTTGGTCTCAGGACATTGTTTATTCCGCTGTTTGCAAGGTGAACCCGTGTTACTGAAGCGTGATACTGTGTAAGACACAAGAAAGTGTGATTAGAAGATTCTGGCGGAGGTTTGTAGGTTCCGACTTCTCATTCATGTTTCTAAATAGTATGTCTACAAATTACCTCTACCCCATATGCTTACTTTTGTCTTGACTCTGTCATCCCTACATGTACTAAATGGTACTTTGGCACCAAAGTCTCTCTCGGATCTGTCATGCTAGTTTGGCCTGCTTTCAGGACATTTATGCTCGCACAATTGCAGGTACAAAATATTGCACAAAACTTTGCTGTCAAAATCACACAATAGCATTTGTAAGATTTCATTAATGACACTCCAGTTGAACGGAGCAGTCAATCAATTATTCGCTGAATGAGGTTTTAATAAGTTAAACGACCTGACATCAATACCGTACTCAGAGCCGCCTGATCGAAATGGGTCGTGTGACCTTGTTACCTAAACTGGACATGTCGTTGAATTTCTAACAAACTCTCTGGTTTACTGCTTTTCGCTTGTTGGGACTGTACGTCAGTCAGCACCAAAATACCCTTCGTTATTCTGGTTTCAAATTAACAGCCTGGCACTGTCCTCTAAATGAAGCAACAGGATCGGCTGGCTGCTTCATTTTGCTCCCCACGACTTTCTGAGTTCTCGCTATTCTGGGTCTTTGGGTGTTGTCAAAACGAACACTTGTATTTCAAATGTACACGCAAATGCAACATACACAAGCACGCACACACACACTCACCTACTCACACATACAATTACACCACACACATTTCAGCTTATGCTTTTTGATATACGTATAAATATATATATGTATATGTTTGTAATATAGTGATGTCTGATGAAGATAAGTTTTACACATTTTGAATATATATATATATATATATATATATATATATATATATATATATATATATATATATATATATATATATATATTTATACAGTGAAACCCCGGGCTGCGGACACCCCAATGGGGCTAAAACAAATACTTTAAAAATGCAATTATTTTCTGCTTCTCAACACTTAAAACTATTTACATTAATTTGAACAGGTAGGTATGGTGACAAAACAAAAGAAATTTACTCCATTCACCTAAAAATTTGTAATTTGTTACCGAAACCTGACAGTACTTACGGAGTTCCCATTATGCATAACTTTAACTGAAGTTAAATAGTCATCCTGATTTTAGGCCAAGTTTTTCTCTCATGGGCCCGGGACCGAGGATGATTACGTAGTTGTCAGGTGTTACACACATGAAGGGTCACGGGTCATGACTTCCCGTGTCATGGGCTCGGTAAGGCTTTCGATCAAAGACGTTTATTTTTCATCTGTTTGATGATTAGTACGGTCATTCATTACTTATAAAAATGATGAACTCATGCTTTTCGGAATTGTTTACGTGTAGTCCCGTTAAATGAAGTTTTACAGTTATATGATAACGTGACCCATAGCCCTAATATGAACCAATCACCGATGGTATAACAAACGCCTCATGCATATAAAGCACACGAGCCAATCACAGGGAACATAAATTCGTTCGTCTTTATTAACTTTGACATCGCGAAGAAGGTCAACACAACCAAGATGAAGAAATGATTAGACATGTTAGTAATTCTGAATATTCAAGAAATTTGACATAACTGAAATGCATCGAACACACGGCGTATCTGCGGGTAAGTCTTGCCACTCAGTCAATTTTGGAATGTACATTCTCCTTCAAACTATGATGTTAATGGCCTAATAAATAATTCATGTAATAGCCTCATAAATTAAAAAAATAATAAAATGAAGTTTTTTAATTTATGTTGATGTCCCTCGCCTAGGATTTGGACATCTGGCTGCAACAGGACCGCCGAGCTCGACCTCTGCGTGGTGTCTGGGACGGACACCACGGTATAATGGACAAATCGTTGTATAACATGACTCTCCGCTATAGCGGGGTTTCACTGTATATGTTTGTTTGTTTGTTATATGATTCGGGTGTATTAATCGTATTTTATGAAATGTATCGCATTATTAATATATCGCTTTATTGATCTCTCTCTCCGTCACACACACTTTATATGCACTTGTAGTATCGTTATTATGTGTATGTGTGTATTTGATATCTCATCTTTTTCTCGAATTACATATTCTGTCAAATACACAGGTACATAAATGAATAATAGTTCATATTCTTTCATATTTTTTATTCTTGAAGAAACATAGGCCAAATCTGATGACACATTATGAACTATAAAGCCGGACGAACTAGACGCTACGCACATCATAAGAACAATTTATGTACTGTTTTTATCTTTATAGTCGAGCGGACAGGGCGCACGGTTCTCTCTGATGTCTGATAGCTTTCAATTGAGATGTATACTAGTTAATGCCTGGGAGATAAGTGACCGATTATACCATAAAAAAGGCTGCTGAAAGACGCAATGATTAACCGCACTGCGTAACGTCAATTCGCACTTTGCCTGGTTTGGGTAAATTTTCATGGTTCTCTAAGCATGCGCTGTAAAACGTTAAAACGGCACAAGCCTTACGCTTGCAGTACCGCGATCAGACAGAAGGTTGTCGGAGAAGGAAGTTTATGAGCTTGCTGACCTGTAGTAAGCCGTTAATTTCCCCACTTGTGTTCCCTGTGGAGATGATATAGATAACCCGGCACTAGCTCCTAGAGGGATCTTCCCGCCATCAGCCGTGACCTCTTCCTGCAAATCTTTCACCACCGTCAGGATCTCACCTCTCATGGTCCTCGTTAATTGTCCATCTGTGCGTCTCTTATCTTTATTACTGATTTACGACCACCGTGAGCCTGAACATCCCATATCCCCTGGGCTTGTCCGACACCACAGAATCGAGGTTTGAAGATTAAACTGGTTTCTAATGTTTAAAAGACTAGATTTGTAGGCGTGGGAAGTTGCAACTGTAACCCTGGGATTTATACTTAAAGAAGATGAATTTTTTTTATTTCTAGATATAGTTGGAATTGATATATGTCTTTAGGTCACCTTTTCTAAGTGTTTCAGTGCCAGTGAGTTATACACGTGCAGAACGGGAAAGATTCAAGAAATACAGTGACCTCTAACGCCATTTCTTTTATAACACAAGGCCGTTTTTCCATTTGTGTCTGGTAAGTAATCAATAAACTAAATTCCCCAAGTACGTAAGATTTTCCGATTGATGGTTATTTTGTTCACCTTGGCTAACAGCTTTGGCTTAAAACTACGTACATTGGCATGTCTATATGGCATCTTTGGTGAAGTGTCTTGAAAGATAAAGACAGAGTATTTTAATTATTCCCTAATGGTCCACACATTTTCATCAAGTTTACAGTGTGACAATGGAGGGCATGTGTGTCACTCTGACCTCTCAGCAGAATTTCTCATGTCACAGGGGCAAAAAGAGTCGCTACACTAAACGACGAATGCATGGATACACTATACAAAACTAAGTAAAACCCTGAGCGTAAGTCTGTGAATGTTTACAGACAGAGTTAGTGAATAAATATTTTTTGGGCATTTATGATCAAACGACTTTTTTTTATTTTGGTGTATTTCCAATGGGAATATTTAACAAATTGTGTCAGATAATCGCATTGCTCCCCTTGGCGGTATATACCTTCTATACATTAACCATTATTTATTTAACTTAACGATCGAGGCATCTCAATAAACTAGTATTATAAGTGTTTTTCTTCTTTTTTAAATGAAACCAAGGAAAAGTATGAGATTATCTGGTCATAATCTTATAAGATTACAGTGATTTATACATATGCTTGTTTCTAGTAAGGAGAAGAACGTTTCTAGTAAGTTTAACGACCAAGCATATAGCACATTTATTTTTTGGCACCGCCTTAAAAAAAAACTGTTCGTGTAATAGTGTGATTGTAATGTAAGCAGAGAAAACTAATCTCGTGAAAGATTACCCAGTCATGTCAAACGCTCCTTTGACCACGTACACATTCCATAAATGTTCGGATGAAACGTATTTACTGGCTTTCCTTTTATTTTTCAAAATTGCCCTGGAGTTTTTTTTATAATGGCTTTTATATCACCCTCATAGTATCATTATTAATAAATATTTTAAGATATAACACTGCTCATAATGACTAAACCTTACCTCGGCTCCCTATTGCTTCTGTTTATCTCATTCTGTTATTTCTTGTTTACAAGTATGTCCTCCTGATTTTGTAGTATAATACCGAGCCATACGGGAGCTCCATTCTGTCCATTAATGCGACCATGTTGTGAAGAAACGTTAAAATTCTGCTTTTAAACCTTATTTATAAATACCATCCCTTTTTTCGCCATTTTACGGTAATTGAAGGTCACGTGACAGGAAGTTGAGTCACCGGGAAGGCTTGTTTTTAACGGTGAACTCCGGATTTGCCATCAAAGAACGTTCTGTAATTCGCAGTGTCAAAAACCTAACCATTCCCATTTGGTGAAAGATAACGAGACCATGAAATCTAAGTGCTACTGCAATGACTTGGAAATGCCAAGTTAATACCCAGGCAGTGCTAGGCCATAGCTAGTAATGGAGTGTTTTGGGGATGGATCCGTACCGGAGCTGGAATAATATCTCATATCAACCTTATGTTAAATACTCAGTCAATATCTGGTCATTTTCTTGAAGTCAGGAAAGAAGCATATGAAGGAAATATCTTTGATGGAGCCTTTTGGAGAAATTACATGGATATAGTTATGTATTGCCCACACTCAAAGTAACAGAGAGCGGTAATGGCGTGGGTATCAGAGATTCGCTGTTGCCACGCTGCTTTTTATGACATGAGAGAGTGATGGCCCCTCACTATCACGGGAGAACTTAAATCATTTGTACATTAGGTCTCTCGAGTTGTGTTCCCCTTCAATAAGTACCAGTCCCGGTTTGTAATCAAATATCACTGAACGATTCCGTGTCCCGAGCCCCTTTTTTCTAGACTATTGATCGTAAGCCAAGGTTGCTGTGAACAGAAGTTAAATGTGAGTCGTTAAAGTAACCGTGATGTAATCTATACCCATTTTCCCCGGGTTGCAGCTCCCAAATCAGCAGAGATTCGCAAAAGCCACCTATCAAGACTAACTGTCAATTATTGAGTGAATCGCCAGATGCAAACAGTGGCTACAGCGGTAAAGCCAATTGTGTAAAGCACAATCGGGGGCTAGAAAGGAACCGGACAACGCGAGGATTTGAGCATACTCGCGTTCCATTTGGTCGATATGGCAAAGATGAAAGCTTGCTTTCAAAGGCTGATCCCCCTTCTGGCTTACAGCCTATCATAGGCTGGGGCAAGCACCTTTAAGTAGCTCTCGACACAGCCCTCATTCTTAGATGACATTAAGCGTGCCTTATCGCTTGTGAAGCGGGTTTCTGTACGACAGTGATGACATTTGTCCAATTCGGCTTTTAAAGTGCACCACTCTTACCGCTATCGGCCCATTTCTTACTGTTGACAACCGTAAAGAATTCTTTTAGCGGCTTCCGGCCGGTCCTGAACGGTTCGTGGGGAGGCTGGAGTGCACATATTTTATTTAAGACTGCCACAAATGATGAAATCCTTATCTGTGATGCATCTTGCCAATCAGAAAACGTAATTATCTCTCCCACTCACAGAACGGGTTTTGTGCAATCACTTGAATCAAGTCGTGTTGACGGAATAACAGCCTGCATGGTTTTGACTTTACTCTGGTTGGCTCTATGTGTTGCCAGGGACGTATAATAAATCACGGAGCGCTTTTCCGCCACAAATCAAGCGGCGTATCTCCCGTGACAGAAGAACTAAATAGCTAGCAACGTTGCGTAATCAACGTTTTAACGGGGTTTAGTGAAGCGTAAGCAGCCGTACATCAGCTCAGTGGGGCGTTGTTTATTTATGACAAACTTCAGCCATGCTTGGATAATTACAACATATTTGAGGGCATTGAAATTATCAGCTGTCAGAGTTATTGGAGTATATTCCATTACAGTAATTCTTTGATAATAACAATAATGCAAATGTGAGTCAAGCTAGAAATTGTCAGTCATGCTAAAATAATGACAGCACAATGATTTGGGGACTGTGGAATTGCCGGCTATCACTTTAATCTGAGCAGAGTCCATTATAATAATCCATAAATCATAAAAATAAGATAAAACAAACCGGATTGTAAACTAGATCAGATCCATTAATTCAGCCATCTGTCAAAGCAACAACATTAGATACCCATTCATCGTAAGAACTGATTCATTTGGTAATCTATACACCGTTTTGTATTCGTTTGTAATACAGTCACTGGTTATTTTTCTGTCGGGGCAGTCGATGTAATTACCATTATTGACTTGAAGCCGCCCGTGTGTACTGCTCTGGTTTGACGGAGATCTGTGTGCACTTTTGGTATAGAGTTTTCAAATAATTAGCTTTTGTTACACGCGAAGAGGGATAGCAGGAAATTATACTTGTATATCAGACTTATTTAATTAATTGTGACATGGGACTGGGTGCCTTAATGCGATTGAGTGAGGAAGTGTTTGAGTGAAAGCCGGTGTAAGGGAGGGAGGGATTGAGCGTTGGATCGAGTGTGAAAGTGAGGCTATGAGTATGGGTATGAGGGGTTGAGTGGGGGGGGGGGGGGGGGGGGGAGGGATTGAGCGTTGGATCGAGTGTGAAAGTAAGGCTAGGAGTATGGGTATGAGGGATTGAGTGGGGGGGGGGGGGGGGGGGGAGTGAGGGAGTGAGCGTTGGATCGAGTGTGACAGTGAAGCTACGAATATGGCAATGAGGGGGTGAGTGAGTGAATGAGGGGTTGAGGAATTGATTGATTGATTGATTTGATGGTGGTGGGGGGGGGGGGGGGCTCAGGAAGTGATTGAGTCAGTAAGTGAATAGGGGAAAGGTGGAGAGACTGAGTGATTGATAAATTGATTGAATGAGTGAGTGAGTGAGCTCGGCAGGGTTTGAGGGCTTAACTGATTGATTGAGCGAGAGAGGGGTTGAGGGTGTCATTTACTAAGGGAGCGAGTAAGTGAGGGAGGGAGGGTTGAGGGAGTGATTGATTGAATGAGTGTGGGAGGGTTTGAGACTAATTCATTGAGTGAAGGAGATATTGATGGATTGATTGATCGATCGAATAAAGGAGGGGTGGACGGAGTGATTGATTGATTGATTGAGAGAGTGAGGGAGAGGTCGAATGCTTGATGGATTGAATGTGGGAAGGGATGGGCGGAGTGATTGATTGATTGATTGATTGATTGATTGATTGAGTGAGTGAGTGAGTGAGTGAGTGAGTTAGTGAGTGAACTAGTGAGAGGTTGAGGGTTGGATTGAATGATTGAATGGGGGAGAGGTGGGCGGAGTGATTGATTGATCGAGTGAATGAGGGAAAAGTCGAGGGATGGATTGATTGGATGCGGGAAGGATGGACGGAGTGATTGATTGATTGGGTTTGTGGGAGGTTGAGGGATTAATTGATTGATTGAATGAGGGAGGGGTCGATGTACTGATTGATTGATTGAGTGAGTGAGAGATTGAGGGATGGATTGATTGAATTAGCGAAGGAGAGGTTGGGAGAGTGATTAATTAATTGAAAGAGGGGATTGATTGATTGATTGAGGGAGGGGTTAAGAGTGTTCGGGCAGGAGTGAAGCAGCTGATGATTTTATGACAGCGGTGCTTCTGGGAGAACGTCATTGAATGAGAGCGAGAGAGCGAATGAGAGAGAGAGAGAGAGAGAGAGAGAGGGAGGGGGGGGTCCAGAGAAAGAGTGAAAGCATGGAGGAGAGATGGAGTGGACCAGTAAAGAGGGGAGTAGAGTGATTGACAGACTGAGTGAAGTACTTTAGTGTATAAATAAGTGAGGACCGGGCAAGAAACCTTAAAGGAATGAATAACCAGTTTCAGACAGAGCGAAGTGAAAGAGTGAGTCGTGAAAGGAATGCGTCATGAAATAGATGACTGAGTGAGTAAAGTTGGTCAGAAGTGACCGCTGAGTGAGTAAGTGAATCAGAGACACAGCGGAGAAAGGGTGAGTCGAGGGAACGAACGTAGATCGAAAAAAAAATCTATAAGCGCAGCGAGGTACCTTCGCCAACAAGTGCATGTAAATTGTAAAATTCTGAAAGCAAACTCGGACGATCACTTGCGGAACTTGTTGGCCCTTTAGTATACCGACAATCCCAACCGCACTTTGGAATTCACCATATGCACCCCCGACGTATGACTTTCAGACATTTCATTATAAAATATTATATCATAAGCCCTGAGTTGATCATATAATTAGGTTACACTTTGATCACACGCAATTTTCGTATAATTCCCGGCTTCGTTTGACGGTGACAATGACGAGGTCCACTGTATCATGCTATCGCCTCGTTATGTAAATAACTCTATGACTGTGTGTAATAAAATATAATACAATTGTTAAAATTATAATGATTGGTAGAATCAGTTTGTTCGTAATGAAAAAAAATAAAAGTTGGTAAAATGAAAGAAAAAGAAAAAAAAAAGCGAGGAACTTGTGCGGTGTTCCGACGCGTGTTACTTGACCTAGTACATTTCCACTGAGCCATCTTTCCACACGTTTCATTGGAAGTTTATAGCAATCATAAACCAGAATAAGACACAAACCCCCGCGAGTTCTACCAGATCGGTGAAGTGACATTAGAACTTTGATGATCATACATGATAATAACTGTGACGTTTTATAAATCTTCATCTATTATTTCAACTAATATATCGAAGGTCGATCCGAGTGTGTACAGGAGCCGCTATTGCGTGAACCGCTGGACTTTCCCGGTCCTGGTGTAAACATGAATTCTTTTTTTTCTCTCTCTCTCTCTCTCTCTCTCTCTCTATATATATATATATATATATATATATATATATATATTTGTGCATGTGAGGGCGTATCTGTGTTTGTGTGCGCTTGTTTCCTTTGAAGTCCTTTCTGGCTGTAGGCCTAATTAGCCTAGCTAATTAGGCCGAACAGGGTTATGACATCCTTCTGTGCGTAACACCTCAGGCAAGTTTTATGGCCCTTGGACCAGGTGGACTTCACACCCTCGTTATCAGGTTTTCACACCTAGAACTTACTCACCCGGACCTCCCCGAGACTGTTGCAGGCCCTAGCACTGGGGGAATAAAACCGGACAAGACCACCGATCTTGGACGGGCAACTAGAACCGACTCTAGTGTGGGGTTCCAACCGGGGATCAAACTCTGTTGGCCAGCCTAGAGAGCAGACTGTCGACTGTCCAGGGCCAGATAACAGCAATAATTATTTGACAAACGTTTCGTATTGCATGATGTGGAGCACTTTCCCACTTTTCAAAATGTCCAGGGGTGTTAAAGTAGCCGCGAATACACGACTCAGTAGGCATTTATATGGGGCTGGTAAGCCTAACCCGAGTCGTGATTCAAGCCATACGGGGGGATGTATTGCAACGCTCATCTATGCTGTTGCAGAGTTCATGGATATTGTGATAAACAACAGATAATCTTAACATTACACCACAGGTGATGATTTAACGCAAAACATAAGAACCCACCAAACAAACTGAAAATACGTCTCTATGGTAACGATCCAATTCCTGTATAGCGAACAAGTTTTCTGTCGTCCAGAGCATGGTATGTGCTGTTAGAAAGTATACTAATAAAAGCTACCGATTCGTCTGATTGTTCTCAGATGACAGTGTACTTGTAGGCTATGAGGCGTCAAAATGACGAAAATATTTGCATCCTCATACCTCCTTACAAAATTTACAGTCGTCATGGTTGAAGGATGTAAAGGCACTCCGATGCTACCGACGCTATTCGTAGACTCTCAAATATCAGAGGGCTGAAATGGCGCTTGTGTTAAACGAGAGTTTGTAAAATATCAGTGGAAAACTAATAACAATATTTACCCACACTCGAGCTGTTACATAGAAGCGAGGATTCACGTCATAAAAATGATGGTATTATAAAAGCGCTGCTGGTTTGACCCTTTAAAAGGTTAAACCACTTACCAAAATGAACAGCCCAGTAGTTTTGACGAATGGCAGCTGTTTGGGAAAGCTGGTTTTATTATTTAGAGGTAGGGGCGAGAAGCAACTTTATTTGTCGGTGCGGCGGCCTTCGTGAGATGACTTGTTACTGGATCACTGTGGCCGGCGTCAAAGCTCGGCGATAATCGGCGATCCTCTGAAAGATGGCGTCCATCTGTAGATAAAGGATAGACAATGCATCACGTGTATCCAAAGTCCCAGGCGTTTATACAACACGCAGCAGCCCAGAGCTAGACTCCGCGGGGTCGGTATAAATTGATCAGGATTTCGTCTCGGCCTCAAGAGTCCTACGCCAATTTGTAACTTTTTTGGAAGTTTGACTGCCCGACCTTGCACCATATGCTTTGAAAAATAGACT
Organism: Sipunculus nudus; assembly: GCA_026874595.1. Lineage (NCBI taxonomy): Eukaryota > Metazoa > Annelida > Sipuncula > Golfingiida > Sipunculidae > Sipunculus > Sipunculus nudus. The sequence continues at coordinate 74,214,202 of CM049307.1, read as the reverse complement.
TTATGTGGAGCAGTAAATTTCGCCATCAAGGGTCAATATTTAGAGTTTTACCCAGGGAAGCAACAGGATGGATGTTTATGCTTTAGCTGCCTTATATGCAGAAACTGCCCTTTTTCAAGGAATGTCCATGGGCAGAGTGAGGTTTTAAGACAAATGGTGTTTACCGCTACACCCATTGATTAGTTCACCCTAAGAAACACAAAATTTGGAGGGGGGGATCGATAAAAATACTGCAAAAAGATAAAGGAGGATTAAAATCCGATAAATACAAATAACCATAAAGGGGAAAGTGTCGTTGAGACTCAGAGAATATCTCAAGTTTTCATCCATTGCCTCCGATGCTCTAGGCAAAGATCGAGCCGGGGACCTTCAACTGTCCACACCAATCCCCCTTAACACTGACTAGAACACGTCCTACCGTCAAACTGTCTGCTCCGTACCTCGTCAGAGCCTGAAGGAATGTCATGACATTTGGAGAGAACTTTAGCTAATACAGGAGAGCCTCAGCTGTTACGAGAAAACCCGGATATATGACGCCTCAGAACCGGACGACATGGCCATACGAGATTATTACCAAATTTAAATTTCAAATGGATTGTGCTAATAAAGTACGTGATCCCAGCACGGTAAGAAGTTATTGCATTCGAGAATATTCTCTTATCCTCAAATAGCATTTTACCATTTAGAATAAGCAGGGCATAACTTTGCGATTGTTTCTTATACTTGTACGGATTTACAGTGCCCTGTTGAATATAAATCCAGCCTTATTACCGTGAGTCATATCCTGTTCCCAGCAAATCAAATTACATATTCAGTTTTCACAGATAATTGAAACTTGTATCCTCAAATAAATACAAAAGGCTCAGATTTAGGGGGAAGGTTCAATCATCTTACCCATGCTGTAAAACGTCGGGGTCTTTTTGAATTTTTCCCCCGTATAGTATCCCGACTGGTCATAAATAACGCAGCATACAAACAGCCCCCTGACATTTGCTGGCGGGCTCTTGAACTTGCCTTCTTATCTTGCGACCTTCGATTGACGTTCCATTGATTTGGAAACAGCAGGCGGGCGATATGGACTCAGTAAAATCCACACAGGGCCAGTTGCAGTCATTCACTGGCTAAAGCAGGGGCTGCAAAAGAATCCAGTGACAGTTTACTGTTATATTGGCTATATGGATTAATTGAAATTATAGTCAAGTCCAGCATTAACCTTGGATTTTTAGACTATGGAAAGCATTACTGCTGCAACGCATGGAGTTATTTATCAAACCTCGTCCCTAGCCGGCCTCCCTGTCTGTTAATTCGTTCATATTTTCAAACTTTGTGGCAAGCTTACTCACAGACCATACCTAAAGTAATAAAATAATATATTTACACACTCACACATTAATTCTATCTTATTAATACCTATTCATTATAATAATGTTCTTTAAAATAATTAGTTATTTGAGTGTTTAGAATTATATTGTTGTTTTTGTATTACTTATTCAGCAAGACTCTTTTTTTCTGAAAGATTCTGAGTAGTTTTAAAAGTATGAACCAGCAGGTCAAATACTTGATTTCAACTAACCACGTGGCTAATAGACGCCTGTTTTACTCAAATAAAACCTTGTTAAACCTCTCGGGCCAAGCAAGGCCAATGACCCGATCTATCTCCAGATTCTGTATTCACATCCACTGACAAAAGACGCACAGAGCAACGGGATAAAGAAAGCTTTCTAATAATTACAATATAAATATGGTAAAATAACTATATCAAGGAAGTGGTTTTACGTAAATAATTGACTTGTTTAGCCCTGTATGTAAGGTTGAAGTTGAAGCATTGTCTGACCTTATCTTGTCAGGAACAAAGTCTCAGACAGTTTTGACAATTGTATTTAAAATGACCATCTATGACCGTCTAGACAGCCCAGAAGGCGACTGCGAAATTTTAATCAGAAACTAATACTGATAGTCGTGAAAGCTTCTACTGGCACCATTGTGGATGTTCTTGGGTGTTTGAACTTTAACCATGCATACGCACAAAGCGTCTGTGTTTCGTGATAAAACAAAGGCCACCGGATCAAAAGTCTGCCAAAGTCATTTTAAGTTATCAGATAAAGTATATTTTCTCAGGCACCATACATGTCCGCTTTGAAGTAGTCAAATCAACATTAATCTTAAATGTTAACGAACTTGATTAGAAGGCATAGTGCTTTTATTCACCGAAGTATCTGAAAAGTTAAGGTAATCATGCATATAAGAAACCTTCCCCATTGAACCAGAATATCATTCAATAGAGTGCTTACGTCTTATTGCTTTACAGCGCCCTTCTACATGAAGGCCTGCCTAATCAAATTTGTTTCTATTGAACAGCTAGATTGGGGTTTCCAAACCGTTGAGGATCTCAACATATCTAGTAAAACTTAAATGCAAAGAGTTAAAGAAAAATACCAACATTTATTCCCCAGTCATGTTTGTCACAGTTGTGCCTTCTTAATGATTCCTAGCCATGGACATAATATAAAAAAAAATTTTTAACATGGATTGTACATATATAGTCATCACAACTAATCGCGGCACTCTCCGTGGCCCAGATGGAGGCGTTCGGTAGACTATAGGTGGAGAAACCCGGGAGGACCCAGAGAAAACCACCGTCCTTGGGCGGCAACTACAACGCACTCGCAAAGACACGCTTGGGTTCGAACACAGGTCCCGAACGGAGAGAGTCGACTTTCAAGGCCCCATATAAAACCTGAAATCGAGAAGGCTTGAAATGATATGTAATATGGTAATCTTTATTCTCTCTCATTTGAAAGTGTCATTCAAAGGCCATAGACAAGTCCTAATAAATAGTAAAAGGGCGATTGTTTTAACTTCAGTTAGGTCAGTACTTAGGAAAAAAAGACATTTATTTTCGTGGACATTGTGTGATAAGAATAATGACAGTTATCAAATTAGAATGGTGGTATCATATCAGCCCGGCCATCTCTAATCATTGTACATATTGCCCCAGAATGAAATTGACAGGCTTCACAGGCCTCGGGCCGATATGGCTGCCATCAGGCTAATAGTTGAATGATTGAAGTAAAGCAAACTGTTTTATCCTAAAAGGCTTACATACTTGTTCCGGGCAAAGTAGATAACCGTAATGCGTTTTGCGCACGCTCGTGGAGCATATCTATTAAGTAAAGTTTGAATTATTCTGAAGTTGATCGGGATCTACATGGACGGAGAATCGTTTTGCTGTTTGCACAGCTGCTTCTTAACAAGTGACTGCCCTTTATGCAGACAGCTTGTAGTTGAAGTTATTGCTATTACCATCGGGGCTGGTTAAGGATTGTTGATGAATAATTTGTGATAACAAATATATTATTTATTGGAAATTTTAATTTTAATAATATAAATTGAATATAAATAAATAATAAATATTTTATAATAAAAAAAAACCGTGAAAAATAATGAACTCTGAGTCATTTATGTAACTATATATGCCTGTCATGCCACAAGCTGAATAAAACATGGGAAAATCTTACATATATGCTTGACCCTCCTCGCATTGGAGTTACCTAACTTATTCAAAGATACGCCACTGGAATATCTGCACAGGCTAAGCAGACACAGCTAGGCCTCTTAACCTCCAATGTCAATGTTGTTGCCTTAACAACAACAGTCACCATGGATTCCCATGACGTTGACCCATGCAGTGCTGCGTTAACCGGGAACTGACCCCTGTGTAATTTTCTCTCTCATGGGGTTCAACTAAAGCCATGTATACAAGATGAGCCTCGGACGGTGTTTATTAATGCTGTCTGTTCACTGGATTACTGCTGATTAACGAAATACACTCCAAGTTAGTTGAGGTCAATTGACAATGCGCTTGGACATCGCAGTGTCCAGATTTAAGTACAATCATTAAATTTTATAAAGTAGCACATATTTTGAGATCGAGTTAGTTAGTGGATACTAGTGCGTATGTTATACGTGAAATTAAATAAATAACTTACAATTAAAAAAAATCAAAGGATTTCAAAAACCACAGAAGGACGAACAAATGTTCAAGGATTCTTTACGTTTCCCCATTTAAAGATATCTGTTCGATTGATATATTTATTGGAAACAAGAAGAGACTCTACAACTGCCCGAGAATCAGTTCAACATAAAATTAATAATTTGCACTCAGAGAATGCAGACCACCGACAGGTAGCATATTACCCCCATCTCGCATTGTCAGAAATGCAGCATATTTCCTGGAGCTTTTAAGAATGCCAAAACTTTGAATGTAATAGTTGCAGTACTATACATTTTTCCTTTAGTTCAGTTTACGACATAGTTTACACTATTTGGAGGGTAGAAGGCCATGGTTCTCAACATCAAAGCAACATCGGTATAATTAGGATGCAAAAAAATAGTCCAGATGGAAAGATATATTTTCAGATATCACAAATTAAACTTTGCTTTGAGCCAATTGATTCGGAAAAGATTGAGTTTCAAAGATAAACATCAAACACCTAAATCTATGGAGTTTCTGCCGTATCTCGTTTGACGTTAATGAAATGGGGCCACAACCACACCCAGTCGTATATGAGTAGCTCGCTGAGCATCAACAGATGTTGAATCCATTAAATGTCAAGAGTGATGTTGTGACCTCGCCGTGGTTTTGGCCTTGTTTCTCTGAAAGAGGTAATTAACTTAAAAGGCACAGGGCCTTTAATGAAGTACAGATGCGGATTCCAGCATTGTTCCGTACATACCATTGGGTACATTCATCTTGAGCGTGACCGGAAGGTGATTTTATGAATACTTTCAGCCGAGTTCGTGTCGGCCTTGGTGGCAGTCTTGTTACCGCGGTAGTTAAATGTACGTGGTCATATTGATTTTTTTTCTATAATATGTCAATAAACTATTAGGGTCTGTATTTTTTTATGGCCTGATATAAAACTATCTAGGGGTCTTTATTTAAGAAAAAAAAAACCTCCGGGATGTTCAGTCTTGTAACGCAATTTAATCATAATCTTCGCTCGCATAGATTTTCATACTTTTTGTGATGTTGCATTTAATCAGCCATCAAATCGATATCAGAGTTCTTCTATATCTGTATATACCTACCACTTGACGTGCCATATTTTATTATTTATATTTCGAGTGTAAACACCTGGCTTCATAGATAACGGAAATCAGGTGATGTATCAGTAATACCATGGGAGTATAACTGATATATGGAGAGGTCTGCGCATAGTATTAAAATATTTTATAATTAGAAGCGCACATTCATATAAACATTTACAAGTTGTTCTTGCATTATAGGGAGTAAACAATACAACTGAAAAAATTGATAATTTTTAAATTGTTCGTTTAAATTATCCGGCCTACATTCAATGATATTCATAATTGTAGAATAACATGCATAAGCTGCCAAAGAACCAAGTTTATTTTGTCAATTTCTTGAAATCGCAAGTACAGTCAAGCCTTAGAAAGCCTTAGAAATGGCATAGCGCACACACCCACCAACCCCCCCCCCCTCACACACACACACACACATATATATATAAATATCGGGTCGCATCCCGTGAAACAGTCTGTTGTGAATTAACAGTGTTGTTTTTCTTCAGAGTTATATATATATATATATATATATATATATATATATATATATATATATTACTGAACTGAACCTAATATCAACAGATCACGTAGTCGTGACGAGCACAAATCCGGTTACGGAGACAAAGAAAAATCAGATTCTGTAACACTAGGCAGCGTGAAATGTCTAGGGGAATGAATAAAGAAGTCAGTGGGTTTTTGTTAACCCACTGTGTTGAATAATTATAATTTATTCTTAAAACAACCCTTACATTTCAATAAACTAAATCAATACAATTACACAGTATAACAACAGTACAACAGCAAATCAATACAGGTACACAGTATAATAAATAAAGTGTACACTACCTTCATACCACCACTATCACAGCGACAACAAGTCCTTTAAAATGTATAATCCAGATGAACAGTTCACATAAATCTTCTCAGAAAAAAGTTGTCGAATTCAATCACAAAATGTAGGGGGCGGTGGTGTAATGGTTAAGGTGCCGGGCTCATGATCGAGATGTCGTGAGTTCGAATCCCTGTCAGACCCCTACCGTGCCAAGACCCTTAGGCAAAGTCCCAACCGCAAGTGTGCCTCTGTCCACCCTGCAGTAGAAATGGGTACCAGTAAATACTGGGAAGGTAACTTGCGATGGACTAGCGTCCCATCCAGGAGGAGTTAAACTCCTAAGTCGCGTCATGCTACCGAAACCGGGATAAGCTCCGACCTGATGAGCCATTAGGCTCGGGTGTAAAAGCCCAGCAGACTTTACCTACCAATCACAAAATCAATCTATTGGTATCCAAAAGTGAAGTTCTTGTAATAATCCCGAAAGCAAACTGGAGACAGGCCGCACTATATCTGCATAGAGTTCGTAGAATCCCTGACACAACTACAATTGTCGGATACGTCCAAAACTGACTCACACTTTTCCGTGTCCGCTGGAATATTTCTCTCTCCTCCCTCCTGGCTCTAAACACAGCCCCTGTTTTATAACTTTTCATCCGAAATTCTAGAAACTTCTATTTCATGAACAATCTAAAGAACCCAAACCTACCGAATAACACGATCACCTGGATATCACAACAACTTTTTTTGGGTCCAGTTCGATCATTTTGCAATTCATGACTTAAGAACCAAGAAGAGTATCACCTGGCTTACACAACCATATTAAATGATGCCTGAGACGTCATTTAAACGAGAGTTAACTGTACTGAATATAAAACAAAGTGCTAACACCTCACGGTTAACTTACGAGTACTTGACGGTACACTTCTCCGGAAAATACAATCGATATCACTCAGTGCACTCGTCTGGAAAATCCCGCTACAAAGTCGGTGACATATTGGGTCATTACACTTAATAGACTTACACGTCATCGAACAACAGTGCCGGGCTGAATCCCCAGGGACGCGAACGCTATTCATGTAGTAATATTCTAATTGAATTTGAACGCACATTTTAACAATTTAATAAAATTGTAAAATGATTATGACGGTTATCATACCTGCACCGACTGACGGTCTTGTGCAGTACTTTATTTTACACGGCATGTTAACAATAGGTCTAACCGTTGCTGTAAAATTTGATACAGAAAATTATTTATACTAGTTGAAAGTAATGTTGATATTTTGGTTAAGGATAATTATGACAATATTAGTAATGGAAAAACAAAAACTACTACTACTACGACTACTACAACCACTATTACTACTACTACTGCTACGACTACTGCTACTTATGATGATAATTATCATCATTAGTAGCAGTAGTCGTAGCAGTAGTAGTAGTAATAGATGTAATACAGTAATCTGACATTTATACCAACATATAAATATGTTATTTATAAATGTTGCTGGACAATTTCAGTCTGTCATGCCTATAACTGGAACGTGTTTGTGTTCTGCTTTGGTGGATTGATGGACCAATGAGCATTAAACACTCAGCTGCCGTATTTTATCTACAATATTACATTCTCGTATAATAATGAAGTGAGGTACATCTGGTTGAAGGGTATAAGTCGAACAATATAGTAACGTACAGGATAGAATTTACCTATCGGGCTTTTCATGCATGGAATATGGTAGGCGTTCAAAGCAGTATCACGGACTGCTTTCATTGCAAGGCTGTAACATGGGATCGTTCGATTATTCCTGAATTCCAAAAATAAAGATGTAATACTATCCCATTATTCTCAGGAAATGGTTATATTAATCCTCAATCAAAGGAATACCACAACAGGCCAAGCAATCTTACTATAAATTACGGAGTTGGGTGCGGATCATAAAAGCGTTATACCGCGTTATCCTTTATGGGTATACGTTTCCTTGCCACCAAACTGTCTCTGGAAATAGATTCTCGCATCGGAGTACTTATCGAAGCCTGACCGGTTTATTTCCCCCAGTTTCTCGAAGCCGATCATGGGGGCTGCCATTTTGCTTAAACACTAAAACCCAGATGTCACAGGTAGCTTGTCGAAGTTATGGACATAACGCTAGTTATCCTAAACGCAATGAAAAGCTTTGCAGTTAATGTCAAATCTGCTTGTAAAGTGGTGTATGCTTGCATGGATATGGGTTGATTAGATTATTGATAAAGCAACCTTACATATAATCATTCAAGCACCGTGACTATACAGCTGGGCTAATACGTAAGTATAAAAAGTGTAGGAAAAAATGTTTTTTTATTATTTATTCACATATCATATATTTCGTGGATATAGTTGCACCTGCTAAAGAGTAATGCTAACTATTACAGATGCTTAAACACTTTGTGATTACAAAAAAAAAAAAAACAAGAAAGGACGACATTGATTCATTAATTATCATGTATTTGCCTTACAAATCATAAACTTTTGTAGAAATTCGCAGGTGACACATGTGACAGTGTGCACGGTTTTCTCCGTTGTCATGTTCATCATATCAGCATTTCCCTTAAAAAGCCGAGATACATGGTTAAATATAATTAACAAATCATTCGACGAATAGCAATTAAGCTTTTAAAATGATACCATAAGCCAAAAAACGTCTTATTGAATCGTAGTTCCAATTTGGTGCGAGACCATTGTTTGGTGAATAAGCACCAAGTACTTTGTTAATGCTGTCAGTTGATGTTCTTTTTTTCGATTCCTGTAAATCATAACTGTGGAGGGAAAACAGACTTGAGCTTTCATCATTTCATGAATATTAAAAGGATTTTTGGGTGGACGTAACCGCCTCCATTGTTTAATGCTTGCTTATCAAAGTACTATGCACATCTGCAGAGTTCCATTCCGGTTTCGGACTACGTGACAGGGGCTTACACACGATAATTCCGGTGTTAACTAGGCTCTGTTTACAACCTGCGGGTCCGGAGTGTTTCTCGTGGCCATCGTTGGGCCATAACAACGAGGAACCCCTGGATGACGCACTCGTTTTAGAGTGAAACACGACTGGTGGGTGCGTCTCCTAATTAAGCCTATAGAGCACTGGGTGGGGGCCGACCGTGAAAAATCTTTCCGCTCCTCTGCAGGGATTGGAACTCACGATCTCCCGGCTTTGAGGCCTGTGTTCTACCCCTAGATCACGAAAGCCGGTTCATTAAAAAAAATTCCAGCACATTTTTATATAATTCCTAGAGGCTCACACTATTCAACGAATTTTGTCTCAAGTAAATCATATAAAGCATATTTGCCGTTTTGTTCCGACTTTTTTATCCCAATATATATATATAATAATAATAATAATAATAAAATAAAATCGTCCAATTATGTGATCTGCAACATGTTTAAATTCGCAATCACGCGATAAAATTTGATATACACCCAGTTTCACATATATTATTGAATGCCAAGGAATATGAAAAGGGACTTAATAAGAAGGACAATAAGACAATTGTCATTTCATTTTCCGGGGGCATAGGGGACGCCACTAAAGCACACAGTTTTATATAATAGTCACGTGACCCCGCTTACAAGACCACATCCGGAACCATCATATGCCTTCGTGTCAACGAGGTGATTGTAAGCAATTTTTTGTCAATAAACAAGTTATCACACAAAGAGAGGGTCATGCTCAGTTTAAAGATACATAATCATTTATCATAGTAACTGTAAATCTAACGCTGTTGGTTCAATTTGGCTCCAATTGACCTGTGTAATACGTTATGGTTTTGTATGTGATTAAACGGTTTAATGCGTGACGACTCCTATAGAAGGAGAAGAAACATGGAAGAGAACAAGAACACAGAAGATACACCAGCCGGAAGCTCGAAAATCGTGATTTGTGAAGTTGTTATGTTAATGTTTTGCGCCACAGATCGCGCCTGATACAAGTATATTTCTACTTGTGTACAAGACTTAGCAAACGGTTTTTAAAACCAAGTATTGACAGATACTACAATTGAGAAAGCACTGTACATATATTTAACGTACCTGGTATATGAATACGTCCCTTCAAAATCCACTTGCGCGGATATTCCTGCTTTATCATTTATGCGATTTTGAAACCCTATTAAACCCATATGTCCGACGGATAATACCAGTATGTGGGTATTTGCGCGGAAATATCACAATGTTTAGGTATAGTGTCTGCGTAAACTGAACTTTTCCTGGCAATTAAAACGAGGTCAGTCCCGCGTCTTTCTTTCAGCGTCGCAGGCCCTTTGGCAGTTGTATTAGCTGATAACTTCTGCGCTGTTAGTTTTTGCATACATGCATATAGGCAGGCATACACTGGTTTGATGGCATTTTTTAACGCATGTATATGGATACATGGGTTTTGAGCTGTAATAGACCGGTGTGCTTTCGTTTGATCCGCCATTCATCGTCACGTGTGTTCGTGTGTGTGTGTGTGTGTTTGTTCACAAAAGAAGACTCGCAATCATGAGATCTCTTGAAATTTTCAGGGCATTTCGGGAAAGAAATGAAGAATTATTTTGACTTTTGTGTGAATCCGGCACATGATTCAAATTCAATAACTTAATTAAGGAATATTAACAAATGTTCGGTCACTTATGCATGAATGACCCTGGGAATATGGGCCGAATAAGTGAACACACACATGGCGTAGGTATGCATACATATTTAATCATTGCCATCATCATGGCATATTTAACATCAAAGTATGTATAGAAATGAAAGCCCACGTCAAACACGCAAAGAAAAATAAAGAAAACAAAACCTAAGATGAATAATTCAATATGGTTTTACCAATGGAAAAGATTTATAGCGCAGCCTTGAGCAGTAAGATTAAATAACATACAAGAGCAGCGAGTCCTTCCGTCCCTGACCGGCTAGCCGTAGCGTTATCTCATTACATCAACCCTCAGAGCGTTCATTCGTGTAATTACACGCTTTATATTCTTTTCTCCGTTGGAATAACACTGCCATTTGATCATATTTTTGGTTTGTTGATAAAGACAAATGGAACACTCGAGGGTACAGAATGAACTTAGTCGAATTAAAACTTCATCAAATGCCTAAGTATTTTTGTGGAATAAGTGTCCGTTCGCTTGAATAATCATATAAAATAACCGGAATGTGCGATAATAATTTAAATGATATACCACTTTCTAATTACATCAACTAAGGAAGTCATGTTTTTTACTCCTGTCTCCAGTTATCTGTTTGTTGCTTGCCGGAAATCTTCGATTTCGGCAAGTTGGTTGGTCAGTTGCGTATGTCCGGTTGTCTGTTTGTTGCTTGCCGGAAATCTTCGATTTCGGCAAGTTGGTTGGTCAGTTGCGTATGTCCATTTGTCTGTTTGTTGCTTGCCGGAAATCTTCGATTTCGGCAAGTTGGTTGGTCAGTTGCGTATGTCCATTTGTCTGTTTGTTTTTTGCTTGCCGGAAATCTTCGATTTCGGCAAGCATGTTGGTCAGTTGCGTATGTCTGTTTGTCTGTCTGTCTGTTTGTTTGTCTGCACTCTCCTGGCCACAATTTTGCCACAATCACCTTGAAACTTACAGGGATGACGAAAAACATAATTTCTAGGTGCCCTATTGTTTTTCGTTAAAATAGGTGAAAGGTCAAGGTCAAGGTCGTCAAATCTTCCCAAAACGGTTTTTTCTTCATATCTTTGTGACTATTAGCCGTATCTACTTCAACAATAGCTGATTTTAATCGTCATTCCAAGGCCTGTCAACTGGTGTGTAGCTGACTCAAATTTGCCGTAACCATGGTTACAAGTTTTGGGGGAAAATTCATAATATTCGAAAATCTTGGGTCTTATTTTTCTAACTTTGTCAGTTTTAAAGCTAGAGTGATCTAGTTTTTTGCATCAGGTAGCATTCAACTAGTACTACAAGATTTTATTACAAGTCTTGTAGTATCTCGTAAAATATCTCGTGAATAGAGATATTTCGAGATTTCATTCATCTTGCGCCAAAGGCCACATTATTGCAGGAACCTCTTTGAAAGTGACATATCGTAAGTCCTACACTATTATCTCGAAACGGTTTTCCCATTTTTTGAATGCAGCCGCTAGGTGGCGCTGTATGCAAACCTCCCCAACATATCATGTTTTGGCCATATCTCCAAAACTGTGAGCCTCAATTACATAAACTAAAGCTTATTTTCATCCTCTGAGTCTTTCCTAAATCCTGGTGTAGTGATTTCGACTCAATCTTGAGTCACTTTGTCAGTGTGTCCGTCTGTTTCTCAGTTTTCATCAAATTCGCCTGCTTACCGGTTCTGGCGTCTCACATATAGCATTCTACAGGTCATAGTTTTGAAAGAATCCTTTTAAAACTATTACATCTTATGTCGTACACTAATATCTCGAAACCGATTTTTCATTTTCCAGAATTCGCCGCTAGGGGGCGCTGCACATGACCCTCACACACATATCATTAATTTCGCCATATCTCTAAAACCCAAAGCCTCAATTACATAAACTATAGCTTATGTTCTTACTCTGAGTCTTCTCCATAACCTGGTAAAGTCATCTGGTCTCGGTCTTGGGTCACTTTGTCAGTATGTCCATATAAACTTTATAAACGGAGGGAAAACTGAATGCACAGAGTCATGCAGGAATGCACGATGACACGCGTTTTAGTAAGACAAAGACACGTGTAGGTATGAGCGACAATCAGCGCAGTTTGCTCGTTTTTGTGTAGGGTCCATCGGGCCAAATGTCAATTCAGGCCCGCAGCCGACGGGATGAATCAATTGGCGTAGCGGGGGCCACGGCCATTTCCTTGTAAAAACTTGTGAATAAATAAACGGGACGGGCTGACCATTTTCTCAGGGCCATAGGAACGTCACCATTCCAGTGTGCCCTCAGACCTGGTCAGACCTGGTCAGACCTAAAACGCGTGCCTGCACGTCTGTGCGCATGCAGGTGATTGCTGTCCAAAGTTTCAGTCGGTGTGTCCTTCAGGAAAGGACCCGAACCGTTTTTTTTTTTTTTTTTTTTTTTCATTGCTTGCCGGATATCTTCGATTTCTGCAGGCAGGTTCGCCAGTCGCAAATGTCTGTTTATTGCTTGCCGGAAATCTTCGATTTCGGCAAGCATGTTGGTCAGTTGCGTATGTCTGTTTGTTGCTTGCCGGAAATCTTCGATTTTCGCAAGCATGTTGGTCACCCGCGTATGTTTGTTTGTTTGTTTGTTTGTTGCTTGCCGGAATCAGAGATTTCGACAAGTATGTTGATCAGTTCCGTTTGTTTGTTTGTCTGTATGTCCCCGCTCTACAGGCCACAATTTTGCACCAATCGTCCTGAAACTTATAGATAGAGTGTATAATCGGTTCTTCTCGGAGCCTATTGTTTTTGGTCATGATCGGTCAAGGGTCAAGGTCAGGGTCACCAAAAAGCTCAAAAACGGTTTTTTCTTCATACCTTTATCAAAAATAGCCGTAGGCACCTAATCTGAAGCCCGTTTTATTTGCCACTGCATGGCCACTTCCAACACTGCAAAATTGCCTCATTTCGCTGTTACCATGGTTACGCAATTTTGGGGAGAAATCATGGAATTTCGTGATATTTTTCAAATTTGCAGCAATTTTACTGATTCTGAGATATTTTATGTAACATAAGAATATCTCGAAACGGGTTTTTCAGATTTTGGAAATGGCCGCCAGGGGGCGTTGCAGATGAAAAAACATGAAAATTTGTTTTGGTGCTATACCTCCAGAACTATTAAACATTGGGCCATTTCCATCACAGCACCTTCAACTAGGGTCCATGGGCTTATTTTTGCGCATAGGTGCCAAAGTGCGCTATTGCCAGATTTCTCTATTTTTGGGGTAAAACCTTTGAATTTTGAAAATATGCAGTTTTCAGCTTCTAACTCTGTCAGTTTTTATGCTAGAGAGGTCAAAATTTTTGCATCTTGTAGCCCTTGGTGAGTTCTCCCTGATCCAACCAAAAATCTTGCAAAATCTCGCACCGTTTCTCGTCGAATGAGATTTCGCGATTTCACGGTGACATGCCCTATAGGCCACAGATATGCAGGCATCCTTTTGAAACTGATACATGTTACGTCATACACTAATATCTCGAAAGCAATTGTTCAGTTTTTGGGAAATTACCGCAAGGGGGCGCTGCACTGCAACCCCGTACCTACTATCATTGTTTAACCATATCTCCAAAACTACACATTTTAGGTACATAAACTGTACACCATATGAATTGGCGTTTCATGGCCTTTCTGCCCATGACCTCTTTTGTTTAATCATACACGGTCCCCACAAATTTTAGCAACTTTGTAAAAATTAAAACCCGCATGCACAAATACATATGCCATCACGCATGCATGCACGCGTTTTAGTATGAAAGACAGATACGCTTTCCCGTGACTGCAAAAATCATGGCGTTCGCCGTATAAAATAAGTGACCACAGGCACTCATTCATTTTTCTAAGACCATCAAGTCACTGTGTTTTAACCAGACATAGGTGATGTATATTTCTGTTGTCGTAGAAAATTTCAACATATTGGCAAATTGGTTCTTCAAAATGTGACTGGAAGTTGTGAATCTCAGCCCATGATGTGGCAGGTCATGCTTGGCAGCTGAGCGTCATGACCCATGGGTCACTTGTTAAACTATAACATCTTACATCTTACAGTAATATCTCGAAACAGATTATTCATTTTCTGGATATTGCCAATAGGGGGCGTTGCACTCGCCTCTCCCCTATATATATTTCTTTGCCATATCTACAAAACTATAAACTTCAATTACAAACACTATGACTTATTGTCTTCCTTTGAATCTTCTCCATAATCTGAGTTAGTCATCTGGTCTTATTCTTGTGTCACTTTTTCAGTATGTCTGTCTGTTTGTCAGTGATCCTCTATTTCACCTGCTTGCTGGATCTTGCGTCTTACAGTTAGCAATCTTCAGGCCACAGTTTTTCAGTATGTCTGTCTGTTTGTCAGTGATCCTCATTTTCGCCTGATTGCTGGATCTTGCGTCTTACAGTTAGCAATCTTCAGGCCACAGTTTTGAAGGAATCCTTTAGGAATTGGAACATCTCTTACAATAATATATACATTTTGGAACATTTCTTACAATAATATCTCAAAAGAAATTTTTTAATTTTTGGGATATGGCTGCTAGGGGATGCTGCGGTAGATCCTCCACACCATATCATTTTTTGGCCATATCTCCGACATTATAAACTTTACCTTCACTTGTAGTCTGTTATCTCAGGTGTGTCAGTATATTTGTCTGTTTTGAGCTATGTCTGATTTCATGTTCTTTTGTGTGATATATGTCGTTCAACAGGCCAAACGTTCAATCACTTTAAAAGTCATTCAATTGATAGAAAACCGTCAGTTTGTCCTGTTTGTCCATCTTTCTGTCATTTAAGTCCGGCAAGCTCTCGACCTATGGTCGTCTAGTTTGTCTGTCTGTTTGTTTGTCTGTATGTACACGCGCTACAGGCCACAGTTTTTAAGCAATCGCTCTGAAACTTATACATTAAGTGTAAGATTGGTTCTCCTCGGAGCCTATTGTTTTTGGTCATGATCGGTCAAAGGTCAAGGTCAGGGTCACCAAAAAACCTAAAATTTTTACTTTCTTCATATCTTTGTCAATAATAATCGTAGCCGCATAATCTGTAGCTCATTTTATTCCTCTTTATGTTAGCTTTCCAAGTGCTGGCTAATTTTTCTGGTCAATTGTTACCATCGTAATGTATTTTTGGGGGAAAATCAGAAAATTCGAAAATTTCACTCCAAATTTCTCAATTTTTAAGTAAGAGAGGTCTAGTTTTTTGCATTGTGTAGCATTTAATATGCTCTATGGAAAATTAACGGAAGTCTCGCAAAATCTCGTGCCATTTGTCGTCAAATGAGACTTTTCGAGATTTCATTAAAAACGATTTAGAGGTGGCAGTTTTACAGCTAAGGTTCTAAAAGTGACATATTTTCTGTTTTTCTGTATTATCTCGAACTTGTTTTTTCATTTTTTGAAACTAGCCACCAGGGGGCGTGGTACTGGAAACACTGCAACTTACCATTTTTCTGCAATACCAAAAAAAATATTAAACGTGGCACAATGTTTACTGTCTTATCTGAAACTAGGATCGTCGGCTTATTCCTGCGTACATGTAGCTTTGCGCTGCTGTTACCATGGTAACCAAATTTTGGGGTAAAACTTGGCAATCTGAAAATAATAAGTTTTTTGCTTCTATCTCTGTTAATATTTATACTACAAGTGTCTAGTTTTCTGCATGAGGTAGCATTCCCTAGCCACTAATGCAGTTAATTGCAAGTCTCGTAGAATCTCGCTCTGTTTTCCGTCAAACGAGAAATTACGAGATTTCACAGAAATGCATATAACTTGGTCACCTTTTCGGCTAAAGAGGAGCAGTTTTCAGCATTTTGTTGCGTTTTGGGAGCTTAACAAGATAATAACTTATATCTCGCCACATCTCGTACCATCTCCCGCCAAACGAGAATATTCGAGAATTCGAACAAATGTCTATATCTCTGTCATTTGAATGCCAGAGATTTTATTTTTCTATTGTTCAAGATTCACTTGACTAGTTTGAAGTGACAAAATTGAATATCTCGTCATATCTCGCATCATTTCTTGTCAAACGAGAACATGGGACCATTCAAAGATACGCCTATAATTCTGTTATTTTAATGCTGAAGACCTTTAGTTTTCAGCATTCGATAGCGTCTAACACTCTCGGTCACATTATGTGTTTATATTGTAAGTTTCGTCAAATCTGGGATCGTTTTATTCTTCAAATAAAAAAGTACATCCTATTGCCGTGACCATAAGTGGCGGCAGTATGTGATAGTAAATGTCGGCAGGGGCATTACACTTGACAGTTGGAGCCGTGTTCTATGGGTGTGCGATGGCCCATGAAGAAGACTTCTATTGTGTTGTTATCGTCTTCCTTTGATTGCTGCTTCGTAAGCTTCACAGACCAGCGCCTACCACCTGGTTGCCATGTGTCCTCAATGTAAACAACCTTTGCTGTTTTCCTTTCCCTAAGATATGTATGGTAGCCTGTTCACTTGTCCTTAGATTGTTTATTGTTGGTGTATTGAAGTAAAATAAAATGCCAGGTTTTCCTGCATATTGATTGTAAATTGAATAAAATCATACAAGAACCAACTAATGTTCTATGACCACTATTTCAGATTTGAGATCAGAACAATTGATTTCTGCATAAACCACTATGACCAGATTTGATAAACTTTAAAGTGGTCTATATTTTTTTCTGAAGAAGTTGAGCTATATGCTTGGAGATGCCAGCCAGTGGGTGTGAATGGATTGCAATGAAACCCAAGCCAGGTGTTTGTGAAGAGTCTGGTGGAGATGAAGGGGGCCAAAACCTATTTGACTGTGTATAAGCATAAACTGGCCTGAAATCAGGTTTCTGTGGGCATGAAATTTTTGTTTGTGGGAACAGGGTAATATTTTCTTGTTTCCCTCTATATACACCCTAAACTGGGCCTAATGACACCAAAACCAGGTTTGTGGGACCATCAGTACAGATTTGAGGGGGAAAAATGGATTTTATCTGTATATCACTATGTTCACTGTGTCCAGATTTGGAAATTCAAACTGGTCCTAATTTTTTTTCTGATGGAGTTGAGCCAAATGCTTTGAGATACCAGCCAGTGGGTGTAAATGGATTGCAATGATACCAAACCAGGTGTGTGTGTTGAGTTTTGTGGAGATGAGGGGGGCCAGAACCTATCTGACTGTGTATAAGCATAAACTGGCCTGAAATCAGGTTTCTGGGGGCTTGAAATTCTTGTTTGTGTCAACAGGGTAATATTATCGTGTTTCCCTGTATATACACCTTGAATTGGGCCTAATGACACCTGAACCATGTTTTAGGGACCATCATTACAGATTTGAGGTAAAAAAAAAATGGATTTTCCCTGTATATCACTATGTTCACTGTGTCCAGATTTGGGAATTCAAACTGGCCCTAATTTTTTTTCTGAGGGAGTTGAGCCAAATGCTTGGTGATGCCAGCCAGTGGGTGTAAATGGATTGCAATACATACAATTTTATGGATACCCGTATAATTGCGGTTTTCTGGACCGTCCCAGCCCACAGGTAGGATAATATGGATTCCCGACAATATTCTAATGACCGTTCCCTGAGCTGGAACGGGCTAAGAAGGTCCCTGTCATTTTTTTTAATTGTCAATTCCCAGGTTTTTCGGAGAAAAAAATGGCCCAATCCTTCATTCAATCTCCAGCCTCTTCTGGCGTTCCGGGTTTAAAAAAGAGCCCGTCCCATGCCTATTTCAGCTAGGACTGCAAACTCTGGGGTCAAAACAACTCAACTACGGCTTGGGATTACTACCTTTCCTCTTAAATTTCCATCGCGCCCGTGTCAAGTGTACCGTTTCATTCACAAACGTGCGGCAGGCGCCAAAAAATTTGACAGCACCCCTTTCGGATGCCAGAATATATTTTTATATATCAAGTCCAAACCCACCACGGAACTAGGGACTCACAATTTTTTATCTTATTACTTACCATTTCAGACTCCTTAAAAATCACCGCTTTCCTTTTTTAACCAAAGATTCCAATTTTTTAACATATATTAAATTTCACATTACAGATAACTTACACCAAGGGGACATTACAGTTAATCCGTGATGGGCAGGACTTCTTGGAATATTATAATTCCCGGACGCAGGCTGACCGGCTAACCTTTTTTCTTCAAGGAAAGCCCTAATTTAAGCCGAGACCTTAAAGGATGGTCTAGATAGGCACCTAGCTTGTCCAGGAATGAAAGGTCACGTCTCCCTTACCCAGAGGTCGGGTCTCTGTCTAACACGAACGCGGCTTCGCTTGCATTTCGGCATTCTGGACGTTCAACTCTTCAAGTTTCTTTTTCAGTCCTTTTCTTATTTCCAGCACTCAAGAATAGGAGAACTGCCAAGGATTCAGTTGGACTTCCATTATTTTTATTTCTGTCCAAAAATGGATTATCCTGTATAGGATGGCTACTAATAATAACACTATTAATGTCTCTCTATCCGTCTGTCTGTCTGTCTCTCTGTCTGTCTCTCTGTCTACTCCTCTTTGACTTTTGAAAATCAGCAAGACCTTATTCATACGTGCTACTGTTTTCCCCATGATAGAGGTTTTTCATCTGATCAGATCCAAATGTTTCCTGTCTGTCTGCCTAGTAACTGTCCATCTATTTCGCTCTCTTATTTCCGGTAACTTCCGGCAAGCGTTCGACCTCAGGTCGTCTAGTTTGTTTATTTGTGTGTTTGTCTGCGCTCTCCTGGCCACAATTTTGCAGCAATCAACATGACCCTTACAGGGTTGATTGACAACCGAACACCCTGGAACCCTATTGTTTTTGGTCAACATTGCTCCAAGGTCAAGGGTCAAGGTCACGACAGGTGTGGTTAACGGTTTTTGCACTATAACTTCGCCATAAATAGGCTTATCCACTTCTGCAATAGCTCATTTTTTTCGTCATCACCTGGCCTTTCTTTTGATATGTAGCTTACTTAAATTTGCCGTTACCATGGTTACATTTTTTGGGCAAAAATCATGGGAATTGGAAATAACACGACCATTTTTTTGTAACTTTGTCAGTTTTTAAGCTAGGCAGATCTAGTTTTCGGCATTTTGTTCCACATGACCAGCTTGACACGACAGAACTGAAAGTTACGCCAAATCTCGCGCCATATCTCGTCAAACGAGAAAAAACGAGACTTCGCGGAAATGCTTATAACTCAGCGACTTTTACAGCTAGACAGGTCTGGTTTTCGGCATTTCGTTCCACCAAACAAGCTTGACACGACAGAGCTGCAAGACAGGCCAAATCTCGCACCTTATCTCGTCAAACGAGAAAACACGGGATTTCACGGAAATGCTTATAACTGGGCCAGTTTGACAGCTAGACACGTCTGGTTTTCGGCATTTAGTTCCACTAGACCAGCTTGACACGACAAATATGCAAGTGCCGTTACCATGGTTACATTTTTTGGGCAAAAATCATGGAAATTGGAAATAACACGACCATTTTTTGTAACTTTGTCAATTTTTAAGCTACAGACGTCTGGTTTTGGTCATTATGTACCTTATAGGCAGCTTGACATGATAAAACTAAAAGTCTCGCCAAATCTTGCACCATTTCTCGTCAAACGAGAGTCTTCGAGATTTCATTAAATATGACCTACAGGTTGCATTTTTTTAACAATGGCTTTGAAATTGATATATTTTGTGTTATTTATAAATATCTCGAAATCAGTTTTTCATTTTTTGGAAATAGCCACCAGGGGGCGTGGTACCTGGAACACTGTAACATATCATTTTTCTGCAATATCTAAAATAATTTTAAACATGGCACAATTTTTATCGTTGTATCTTAAACTAGGAACATTGGCTTATTCCTCCGCACATGTAGCTTTGTGCTGCCGTTACCATGGTTACCAAATTTGTGGGTTAAACTTGACGATCTGAAAATATGCAGTTTTTGGCTTCTATCTCGGTTAATATTTATGTTTCAAGGGTCTAGTTTTTTGCATGAGGCTGCTTCCCCTTGGTTCTAAG
This sequence comes from Sipunculus nudus, assembly GCA_026874595.1. NCBI lineage: Eukaryota > Metazoa > Annelida > Sipuncula > Golfingiida > Sipunculidae > Sipunculus > Sipunculus nudus. Next base: position 74,193,651 of record CM049307.1, on the reverse strand, counting down.
TCTTTCAATTGCAAGTCTCGTCAAATTTCGCTCGGTTTATCGTCAAACGAGAAAAAACGAGATTTCACAGAAATGCTTATAACTCGGCGACTTTTACAGCTACACAGGTCTAGTTTCCTGCATTTCATAACATATGACCAGCTTGACACGCCAGAAAAGAAATCAGGCCAAATCTCGCACCATATCTCGTCAAGCGAGAAAAAAACGAGATATCATGGAAATGCTTATAACTAGGCGACTTTTACAGCTACTCAGGTCTAGTTTTTGGCATTTGGTAACATTTGGCCAACTTGACATAGTAAAACTGTGATACTTGGCGAAATCTCGCACTATATCTGGTCAAATGTGGAAAAACGAGATTTCACAGAAATGCATATAAGTCGGCGACTTTCACGGCTAGATAGGTCTAGTTTTTGGCATTCATTAACATTTGGACGGCTTTACATGACAAACCTGCAAGACTGGCCAAATCTCGCACCATATCTCGTCAAACGATAAAAAAGGAGATTTCACAGACATGCTAATAACTCGGCGACTTTTACAGCTAGACAGATGTAGTTTTCGCCATTTCATAACATTTAGAGAGTTTGATATGACAAATCTACAAGACTGGCCAAATCCTGCACCATATCTCGTCAAACGAGAAAACACGAGAGTACACGGAAATGCTTATAACTTGGCGACTTTTACAGCTAGACGGATCTAGTTTTTGCCATTTCGTAACGTTTGGCCGTCTTGACATAATAAAACTGCTCGTCTTGCCAAATCTCGTACTATATCTCGTCAAGTGAGAAAAAAACATGATTTCACGTAAATGCTGATAACACGGCGACTTTTGCAGCTAGACAGGTCTAGTTTCCGGCATTTTGTAATATTTGACAAACCTGACATGACAAAACTGGAAATCTTGCCAAAGCTTGCACCATTTCCCGTCAAACGAGAAAACACGAGATTTCATGCAAATGCTTATAACTCAGCGGCTTTTATAGCTAGACAGGTCTAGTTTTCGGCATTTCATATCATTTGGCCAGCTTGACATGACAAACCTGAAAACGTCTCACTGCTTCTTGTCAAACGAGATTAACGGGATTTCATGAAAAAATTTTGAACTTGGTCCCTTTTACACTAGAAAGATATGCAGCTGTTAAAGGTCAGCATGCATAAATAAACATATTATCCGTTTCTGCTGCCCCCACAATGTTGCTCATTCATATGACTGTTTCTACATGCACTCTCTGTCTATCTGTCTGTATCATTTCCATTTCCGGCAAGCGCGTGACCTCTGGTCATCTTGTTTTTTTGTTTATTGCTTGCCGGAAATCTTCGATTTCGGCAAGCATGTTCGTCAGTTGCGTATGTCTGTTTGTCTTTTTGTTTGTTTGTTTGTTTGTTTGTTTGTTTGTTTGTCACGACTCTCCAGGTCACACTTTTGCATCAATCAACTTGAAACTTACAGGCTTGATTGATGAACCGATTTCTAGGTGCCCTATTGTTTTTGGTCAACATTGCTCCAAGGTCAAGGGTCAAGGTCACGACAGGTATGGTTAACGGTTTTTGCACTATAACTTCGCCATAAATAGGCTTATCCACTTCTGCAATAGCTCATTTTTTTCGTCATCACCTGGCCTTTCTTTTGACATGTAGCTTACTTAAATTTGCCGTTACCATGGTTACATTTTTTGGGCAAAAATCATGGAAATTGGAAATAACACGACCATTTTTTGTAACTTTGTCAATTTTTCAGCTACAGACGTCTGGTTTTGGTCATTATGTACCTTATGGGCAGCTTGACATGATAAAACTAAAAGTCTCGCCAAATCTCGCACCATTTCTCGTCAAACGAGAGTCTTCGAGATTTCATTAAATATGACCTACAGGTTGCATTTTTTTAACAATGGCTTTGAAATTGATATATTTTGTGTTATTTATAAATATCTCGAAATCAGTTTTCCATTTTTTGGAAATAGCCACCAGGGGGCGTGGTACCTGAAACACTGTAACATATCATTTTTCTGCAATATCTAAAATTATTTTAAACATGGCACAATTTTTATCGTTGTATCTTAAACAAGGAACATTGGCTTATTCCTCCGCACATGTAGCTTTGTGCTGCCGTTACCATGGTTACCAAATTTTGGGGGGTAAACTTGACGATCTGAAAATATGCAGTTTTTGGCTTCTATCTCGGATAATATTTATGTTTCAAGGGTCTACTTTTTTGCATAAGGCTGCTTCACCTTGGTTCTAAGTCATTCAATTGCAAGTCTCGTCAAATTTCGCTCGGTTTATCGTCAAACGAGAAAAAACGAGATTTCACGGAAATGCTTATAACTCGGCGACTTTTACAGCTACACAGGTCTAGTTTTCGGCATTTCATAACATATGACCAGCTTGACACGCCAGAAAAGAAATCAGGCCAAATCTCGCACCATATCTCGTCAAGCGAGAAAAAAACGAGATATCATGGAAATGCTAATAACTAGGCGACTTTTACAGCTACTCAGGTCTAGTTTTCGGCATTTGGTAACATTTGGCCAACTTGACATAGTAAAACAGCGATACTTGGCGAAATCTCGCACTATATCTGGTCAAATGTGGAAAAACGAGATTTCACAGAAATGCATATAAGTCGGCGACTTTAACGGCTAGACAGTTCTAGTTTTTGGCATTCATTAACATTTGGACGGCTTGACATGACAAACCTGCAAGACTGGCCAAATCTCGCACCATATCTCGTCAAACGATAAAAAAGGAGATTTCACAGAAATGCTAATAACTCGGCGACTTTTACAGCTAGACAGATGTAGTTTTCGCCATTTCATAACATTTAGAGAGTTTGATATGACAAACCTACAAGACTGGCCAAATCCTGCACCATATCTCGTCAAACGAGAAAACACGAGAGTACACGGAAATGCTTATAACTCGGCGACTTTTACAGCTAGACGGATCTAGTTTTCGCCATTTCGTAATGTTTGGCCGTCTTGACATAATAAAACTTCTCGTCTTGCCAAATCTCGTACTATATCTCGTCAAGCGAGAAAAAAACATGATTTCACGTAAATGCTGATAACACGGCGACTTTTGCAGCTAGACAGGTCTATTTTCCGGCATTTTGTAATATTTGACAAACCTGACATGACAAAACTGGAAATCTCGCCAAAGCTCGCACCATTTCCCGTCAAACGAGAAAATACGAGATTTCATGCAAATGCTTATAATTCAGCGGCTTTTATAGCTAGACAGGTCTAGTTTTCGGCATTTCATATCATTTGGCCAGCTTGACATGACAAACCTGAAAACGTCTCACTGCTTCTTGTCAAACGAGATTAACGGGATTTCATGAAAAAATGTTGAACTTGGTCCCTTTTACACTAGAAAGATATGCAGCTGTTAAAGGTCAGCATGCATAAATAAACATATTATCCGTCACTGTTGCCCCAACAATGTTGCTCATTCATATGACTGTTTCTACATGCACTCTCTGTCTATCTGTCTGTATCAATTCCATTTCCGGCAAGCGCGTGACCTCTGGTCATCTTGTTTGTGTGTTTGTCTGCGCTCTCCTGGCCACAATTTTGCAGCAATCGACATGACCCTTACAGGGTTGATTGACAACCGAACACCCTGGAACCCTATTGTTTTTGGTCAACATTGCTCCAAGGTCAAGGGTCAAGGTCACGACAGGTGTGGTTAACGGTTTTTGCACTATAACTTCGCCATAAATAGGCTTATCCACTTCTGCAATAGCTCATTTCTTTCGTCATCACCTGGCCTTTCTTTTGATATGTAGCTTACTTAAATTTGCCGTTACCATGGTTACATTTTTTGGGCAAAAATCATGGGAATTGGAAATAACACGACCATTTTTTTGTAACTTTGTCAGTTTTTAAGCTAGGCAGATCTAGTTTTCGGCATTTTGTTCCACATGACCAGCTTGACACGACAAAACTGAAAGTTACGCCAAATCTCGCGCCATATCTCGTCAAACGAGAAAAAACGAGACTTCGCGGAAATGCTTATAACTCAGCGACTTTTACAGCTAGACAGGTCTGGTTTTCGGCATTTTGTTCCACCAAACAAGCTTGACACGACAGAGCTGCAAGACAGGCCAAATCTCGCACCTTATCTTGTCAAACGAGAAAACACGGGATTTCACGGAAATGCTTATAACTGGGCCAGTTTGACAGCTAGACACGTCTGGTTTTCGGCATTTAGTTCCACTAGACCAGCTTGACACGACAAATATGCAAGTGCCGTTACCATGGTTACATTTTTTGGGCAAAAATCATGGAAATTGGAAATAACACGACCATTTTTTGTAACTTTGTCAATTTTTAAGCTACAGACGTCTGGTTTTGGTCATTATGTACCTTATAGGCAGCTTGACATGATAAAACTAAAAGTCCCGCCAAATCTCGCACCATTTCTCGTCAAACGAGAGTCTTCGAGATTTCATTAAATATGACCTACAGGTTGCATTTTTTTAACAATGGCTTTGAAATTGATATATTTTGTGTTATTTATAAATATCTCGAAATCAGTTTTTCATTTTTTGGAAATAGCCACCAGGGGGCGTGGTACCTGGAACACTGTAACATATCATTTTTCTGCAATATCTAAAATAATTTTAAACATGGCACAATTTTTATCGTTGTATCTTAAACTAGGAACATTGGCTTATTCCTCCGCACATGTAGCTTTGTGCTGCCGTTACCATGGTTACCAAATTTGTGGGTTAAACTTGACGATCTGAAAATATGCAGTTTTTGGCTTCTATCTCGGTTAATATTTATGTTTCAAGGGTCTAGCTTTTTGCATGAGGCTGCTTCCCCTTGGTTCTAAGTCATTCAATTGCAAGTCTCGTCAAATTTCGCTCGGTTTATCGTCAAACGAGAAAAAACGAGATTTCACAGAAATGCTTATAACTCGGCGACTTTTACAGCTACACAGGTCTAGTTTCCTGCATTTCATAACATATGACCAGCTTGACACGCCAGAAAAGAAACAGGCCAAATCTCGCACCATATCTCGTCAAGCGAGAAAAAAACGAGATATCATGGAAATGCTTATAACTAGGCGACTTTTACAGCTACTCAGGTCTAGTTTTTGGCATTTGGTAACATTTGGCCAACTTGACATAGTAAAACTGTGATACTTGGCGAAATCTCGCACTATATCTGGTCAAATGTGGAAAAACGAGATTTCACAGAAATGCATATAAGTCGGCGACTTTCACGGCTAGACAGGTCTAGTTTTTGGCATTCATTAACATTTGGACGGCTTTACATGACAAACCTGCAAGACTGGCCAAATCTCGCACCATATCTCGTCAAACGATAAAAAAGGAGATTTCACAGACATGCTAATAACTCGGCGACTTTTACAGCTAGACAGATGTAGTTTTCGCCATTTCATAACATTTAGAGAGTTTGATATGACAAATCTACAAGACTGGCCAAATCCTGCACCATATCTCGTCAAACGAGAAAACACGAGAGTACACGGAAATGCTTATAACTTGGCGACTTTTACAGCTAGACGGATCTAGTTTTTGCCATTTCGTAACGTTTGGCCGTCTTGACATAATAAAACTGCTCGTCTTGCCAAATCTCGTACTATATCTCGTCAAGTGAGAAAAAAACATGATTTCACGTAAATGCTGATAACACGGCGACTTTTGCAGCTAGACAGGTCTAGTTTCCGGCATTTTGTAATATTTGACAAACCTGACATGACAAAACTGGAAATCTTGCCAAAGCTTGCACCATTTCCCGTCAAACGAGAAAACACGAGATTTCATGCAAATGCTTATAACTCAGCGGCTTTTATAGCTAGACAGGTCTAGTTTTCGGCATTTCATATCATTTGGCCAGCTTGACATGACAAACCTGAAAACGTCTCACTGCTTCTTGTCAAACGAGATTAACGGGATTTCATGAAAAAATTTTGAACTTGGTCCCTTTTACACTAGAAAGATATGCAGCTGTTAAAGGTCAGCATGCATAAATAAACATATTATCCGTTTCTGCTGCCCCCACAATGTTGCTCATTCATATGACTGTTTCCTACATGCACTCTCTGTCTATCTGTCTGTATCATTTCCATTTCCGGCAAGCGCGTGACCTCTGGTCATCTTGTTTTTTTGTTTGTTTTTTTGTGTGTTTGTCTGCGCTCTCCTGGCCACAATTTTGCAGCAATCGACATGACCCTTACAGGGTTGATAGACAACCGAACACCCTGGAACCCTATTGTTTTTGGTCAACATTGCTCCAAGGTCAAGGGTCAAGTTCACGACAGGTGTGGTTAATGGTTTTTGCACTATAACTTCGCCATAAATAGGCTTATCCACTTCTGCAATAGCTCATTTTTTTCGTCATCACCTGGCCTTTCTTTTGATATGTAGCTTACTTAAATTTGCCGTTACCATGGTTACATTTTTTGGGCAAAAATCATGGAAATTGGAAATAACACGACCATTTTTTTGTAACTTTGTCAGTTTTTAAGCTAGGCAGATCTAGTTTTCGGCATTTTGTTCCACATGACCAGCTTGACACGACAGAAATGAAAGTCACGCCAAATCTCGCGCCATATCTCGTCAATCAAGAAAAAACGAGACTTTGCGGCAATGCTTATAACTCGGCGACTTTTACAGCTAGACAGGTCTGGTTTTCGGCATTTCGTTCCACCAAACAAGCTTGACACGACAGAGCTGCAAGACAGGCCAAATCTCGCACGGTATCTCGTCAAACGAGAAAACACGGGATTTCACGGAAATGCTTATAACTGGGCCAGTTTTACAGCTACACAGGTCTAGTTTTCGGCATTTTGTTCCACATGACCAGCTTGACACGACGGAAATAAAAGTCACGCCACATCTCGCGCCATATCTCGTCAAACGAGAAAAAACGAGACTTCGCGGAAATGCTTATAACTCGGCGACTTTTACAGCTAGACAGGTCTGGTTTTCGGCATTTCGTTCCACCAAACAAGCTTGACACGACAGAGCTGCAAGACAGGCCAAATCTCGCACCGTATCTCGTCAAACGAGAAAACACGGGATTTCACGGAAATGCTTATAACTGGGCCAGTCTTACAGCTAGACACGTCTGGTTTCCGGCATTTCCTTCCACATGACCAGCTTGACACGATAGATGTGCAAGTCAGGCCAAATCTCGCACCCTATCTCGTCAAACGAGAAAACACGAGATTTCACGGAAATGCTTATAACTCGGCGAGTTTTACAGCTAGACAGGTCTAGTTTTCGGCATTTTCTTTCACATGACCAGCAGGACATAACAGAACTGAAGGTCAGGCCGAATGTCGCACCGTATCTCGTCAAACGAGAAAACATGAGATTTCACGGCATTGGTTATAACTCGGCGAGTTTTACAGATAGACACGTCTGGTTTTCGGCATTTTGTTCCACTAGACCAGCTTGACACGACAGACATGCATGTCAGGCAAAATCTCGCACCGTATCCCGTCAAACGAGAAAACACGAGATTTCACGGAACTGCAGCTAGACAGGTCTAGTTTTCGGCATTTAGTTCCACATGACCCGCTTGACATGACAGAACTCCAAGTCAGGCACAATCTCGCACCGTATCTCGTCAAACGAGAAAACACGAGATTTCACCAAAATGCTTTTAACTCGGCGATTTTTACAGGTACGAAGGTCTAGTTTTCGGCATTGTGTCACATATGAACTGCTTGATTAGATAAAGCAATAAGTCTGCCCAAATCTCGCACCATATCTTGTGCAACGTGAACAAACGAGATGTCACTGAAATGCTTATAACTCGGCGCCTTTTACAACAAAGTAGTTCTAGTTTTCGGCATTTTGTCACATATGACCAGCTTGACATGACAAACCTGAAAACGTCTCACTGCTTCTTGTCAAACGAGATTAACGGGATTTCATGAACAAATTTTGAACTTGGTCCCTTTTACACTAGAAAGATATGCAGCTGTTAAAGGTCAGCATGCATAAATAAACATATTATCCGTTTCTGCTGCCCCCATAATGTTGCTCATTCATAAGACTGTTTCTACATGCACTCTCTATCTGTCTGTATCATTTCCATTTCCGGCAAGCGCGTGACCTCTGGTCATCTTGTTTGTTTTTTTGTTGCTTGCCGGAAAACTTCGATTTCGGCAAGTTGGTTGGTCAGTTGCGTATGTCCGGTTGTCTGTTTGTTTTTTTGTTTGTTTTTTTGTGTGTTTGTCTGCGCTCTCCTGGCCACAATTTTGCAGCAATCGACATGACCCTTACAGGGTTGATTGACAACCGAACACCCTGGAACCCTATTGTTTTTGGTCAACATTGCTTCAAGGTCAAGGGTCAAGTTCACGACAGGTGTGGTTAATGGTTTTTCCACTATAACTTCGCCATAAATAGGCTTATCCACTTCTGCAATAGCTCATTTTTTTCGTCATCACCTGGCCTTTCTTTTGATATGTAGCTTACTTAAATTTGCCGTTACCATGGTTACATTTTTTGGGCAAAAATCATGGAAATGGGAAATAACACGACCATTTTTTTGTAACTTTGTCAGTTTTTAAGCTAGGCAGATCTAGTTTTCGGCATTTTGTTCCACATGACCAGCTTGACACGACAGAAATGAAAGTCACGCCAAATCTCGCGCCATATCTCGTCAATCAAGAAAAAACGAGACTTTGCGGAAATGCTTATAACTCGGCGACTTTTACAGCTAGACAGGTCTGGTTTTCGGCATTTCGTTCCACCAAACAAGCTTGACACGACAGAGCTGCAAGACAGGCCAAATCTCGCACGGTATCTCGTCAAACGAGAAAACACGGGATTTCACGGAAATGCTTATAACTGGGCCAGTTTTACAGCTACACAGGTCTAGTTTTCGGCATTTTGTTCCACATGACCAGCTTGACACGACGGAAATGAAAGTCACGCCACATCTCGCGCCATATCTCGTCAAACGAGAAAAAACGAGACTTCGCGGAAATGCTTATAACTCGGCGACTTTTACAGCTAGACAGGTCTGGTTTTCGGCATTTCGTTCCACCAAACAAGCTTGACACGACAGAGCTGCAAGACAGGCCAAATCTCGCACCGTATCTCGTCAAACGAGAAAACACGGGATTTCACGGAAATGCTTATAACTGGGCCAGTCTTACAGCTAGACACGTCTGGTTTCCGGCATTTCCTTCCACATGACCAGCTTGACACGATAGATGTGCAAGTCAGGCCAAATCTCGCACCCTATCTCGTCAAACGAGAAAACACGAGATTTCACGGAAATGCTTATAACTCGGCGAGTTTTACAGCTAGACAGGTCTAGTTTTCGGCATTTTCTTTCACATGACCAGCAGGACATAACAGAACTGAAGGTCAGGCCGAATGTCGCACCGTATCTCGTCAAACGAGAAAACATGAGATTTCACGGCATTGGTTATAACTCGGCGAGTTTTACAGATAGACACGTCTGGTTTTCGGCATTTTGTTCCACTAGACCAGCTTGACACGACAGACATGCATGTCAGGCAAAATCTCGCACCGTATCCCGTCAAACGAGAAAACACGAGATTTCACGGAACTGCAGCTAGACAGGTCTAGTTTTCGGCATTTAGTTCCACATGACCCGCTTGACATGACAGAACTCCAAGTCAGGCACAATCTCGCACCGTATCTCGTCAAACGAGAAAACACGAGATTTCACCAAAATGCTTTTAACTCGGCGATTTTTACAGGTACGAAGGTCTAGTTTTCGGCATTGTGTCACATATGAACTGCTTGATTAGATAAAGCCATAAGTCTGCCCAAATCTCGCACCATATCTTGTGCAACGTGAACAAACGAGATGTCACTGAAATGCTTATAACTCGGCGCCTTTTACAACAAAGTAGTTCTAGTTTTCGGCATTTTGTCACATATGACCAGCTTGACATGACAAACCTGAAAACGTCTCACTGCTTCTTGTCAAACGAGATTAACGGGATTTCATGAAAATATTTTGAACTTGGTCCCTTTTACACTAGAAAGATATGCAGCTGTTAAAGGTCAGCATGCATAAATAAACATATTATCCGTTTCTGCTGCCCCCATAATGTTGCTCATTCATATGACTGTTTCTACATGCACTCTCTATCTGTCTGTATCATTTCCATTTCCGGCAAGCGCGTGACCTCTGGTCATCTTGTTTATATGTTCGTTGGTTGTCAACAGGATAAGGCAAACTCTTTTAAAAACATTATAAATGAATCTTGGTAATTTTGTAGATATAAAATGTAATTGTGAATATCAATTATCCACGAAACTTTGTGAGTATTTATATAAGATATTGTTTATAATTTAGCCATGTTAGAAATGCCGATCAGGTCAAAATGTTTCAAGCAAAAATAACCGTAGTAGTGACTAAGTTGGACTCAGCATGGAGAAGATCCTACTGAATTTTCCATCGGATCTGGATTGAGGGGTTGATCCAGTAGGATGTTACTTTTGGCGGTGGTAAATGCGCTCTGCTGAGTGCACTCCTTATTTTTTAACATCATCAATAAATGCCACCAATTTTCCTGTTTGATAAAGAGGACTAGAGTGGGCTATAGTAGACCAGTATATTTTGCGAATCAAACAGTGATGTAAAACTCGAGTACGTACTCGAGTCTATATTTTTAGGGACTCGGGACTTATGCTCGAAGGTAAAGACTTAAGGCCGAGTCCATGTCCAATCCAGTAGGCAGACGTTCTTTCACATATATACTATAAAGAGTTACATACATGCGGGGACAACCAACACAATATATGGACTACAAAAAGACTGTATTTACCAAGCTTTAGTTCGGCATCGGAAACCAAACACATTTAAACCTTCAAGTGAAAACCATGTGTAAACTAACATTAAAAAAACACAATACAAGTTACATTTAAATTTTCTTTTTAAACGGAGATTTGTATTAGACTTGGGCTCGGACTTGGACTTGGATTCCAAGTGACGCGGACTCAAAGACGGTAGACTTGGACTCGAACCTGAAGGACTCGGGCTTGGACCTGGACTCGCGTGGTGTGGACCCGAACTTGTACTCGGGAGTCGGATGTTATGGGCTCGACTTCATCACTGTAATCAAATAATTTTAGTCTTTAGTAATTAGCTAAATGATGATAACTCCAGATGGTTGATATTTATTACGTATTTACACCTATCATGGGTTATTGTAATGTTTATGCGAAAGTCAACCTCAAATCCTAAGCTGGCACTTCAAAAATACATGCAGTTGAACACCTGCGAACAATTATTGCCTCACATTATTTTACGCGTGCTGTCATATTCCTAAATTAAGCTCACATACAAATGGTTATATCTAAAGCCTTGGAAACACTAAAATTTTCCAGTTTCAGTGTTGAGACTCAGATAATGAAGAAGAAAAAAACAATAGTTTGACTATTACGGCACCATTATGTCATGATGAAAGGAGAAAATGAATGTATTTGGGGGAATAATATACATCAAAATCTTTATGGTAGGTCTACTGTTCATTTTCAACAATAATTATTAATCTTAAATGTGCACCTAAAATTATAAACTCTTTTACCACCTGCCATATTGATCTTATGCAAAAAAAGTTTGGGTTCTCAGGCACTTTTTTTTAAAATCAGTGGGCGAGGGCGATGTTTTACCAACTTTTCTGTATGTTTCGATAAAAACGTCATATGATCAGGGAAAAGCATGTTAATAACAAAATTGTTTTGCTAAACAGGTATAAGTATTACATAACAAAGGAAATCAAACTGTATCATTTTAACTTCTTAAAAGAAATGTCAGACCGGTTGGAGCTCAAAATTGGTAAGTTTCTATTGAATCTCAAAACAATTTTTGATGCGGGGGGGGGGGGGGGGGGCGGTTAAAATTGACACGCGGGGTGCCTGAGACCCAAACCTTTTATTTATGTTGGCCTAATGATCTGGTATTTTTCAAATATATTTCATGAATTATTGGAATATGGTCTATTTGCAAAGAGGATGTGGCGACTTTGTCCTACATGTTAACTTTTAACCCACGGTTTGCTTCATATTTGCAAACATTGAGAAGAACCAGCTGACATTTTCTGTAAAGAAATGAGTGCATGATATGTTGTATATAGTTATAACAGTCAGAGTTTAGAGCAGATAAGGAAATTCTCAACAGAGCTCCGAACCTATACAACAAGTTTGATATTTTCCCATTTTGTGAACTCTGTTCGTGTGAAAGGAAGAGAAAGAGAAAGACAGAGAAGCACAGGAACAGGGAAAGGGAGGGCGATAATAAGGGGGAAAGACAGGAAAAGTTAGGCCACTCTGAAGAAAATAGTCGTTCTGCGGGACTCTGGGAACCAAATAAAATATGGTGCTAGCGAGCAGGTTTCATTTTTAACCGGTCAAGACACATGGAATGTTGAAAACTTGCCAAAAAAAAAAAAATAAATAAATAAATAAATGCTAAAATGTTTTAAATGGTGTTTATGATCAACATAATATTTTGTCCATTTTCCAATTCATTGAAGAATTCTTTTACTGAATATGTGCCATAGCACAAAATGGCAATACTACCAAGAATCTTGTCTATATTTGTTAAGAAAAAATAAATGATCCAAATAAAATGGAATCGGCAAATCTGTAGAACACTAGATTTTGTGTGTGGCTTTGCCCTGACGCAAGGCTGTTGAGAGAAATGAGATAGGGTTGACCTTGGCATCAGACTGAATTACTCCACTGAGAAGAAAGTTCATACGGAATTCAAGTACAGACCCTGCATAAATGTATATCTTCTTCAAATTTCCCGAACATCAAACTGAAATTGAATACAAAGGTGTGTTGTAAAGACACATTATAGGGTTATCTCATTTCTTTGGGGGGGGGGGGGGGGCAAGAATTTAGAATCCTTTTAAAATTTCAAAAAGTAAAAGTATCAAACCACCGTAAAGGTGAAGGTAGTGGGGTTATGTTCTGAGATCAGTGACGTCACTCTCATCTGACTTTTCACTTTGACTTCTTGGTCTTTCGGGCCTTTTTATTCTTGTTGCTTGTCTTGGCTCCCTGGGGAGCATACAACCAAGCAGCCACACACGGTGCTAAACAGTCTTTTTGTTCTACATTTGGCTCCCGTTCATGGATGACCGGTACCTTTCGCTCCTTGTTGGAGAGAGCGCATCCTTTTGGCAAACACTTTGGCCGGGAGTCTTAGCGCGGAAGGCATTCAAGTCGGGACGTGGACCCACAACCTTGCCCCCACGAGTCCACTGCACTAACCATTACACCATCCCGTTCAACGTATAGAGACTTCTGCAGAAAAAAAGGTTCTGCAGAAACATTTTAAATTTAATATTTGCCCCTGCAAGGAGGCTATTCGTTCATCCCCATTCGTTTGTTATCAAAATAACTCACGCCCTCATTTACGGGATCTCATGAAAGTTTCAGGACATTTCGGGAAAGGACCAATGAAGAATCGATTATATCTTTGTGTTGATCTGGCACATGGTCTGGATTCAGCAATGTCATCATTAATATACATGTATTCACAAATGTACGAATTAACCTGGGAATATGGCCGAAAATGTGAATACGGAATAGAAAGTATCATGGGTTTTTGCATTATCATATAAAATATATTCATATCGGATGTTGACCCATCTGTTTCAACAGTCGTGCACAAAAGCAGACCAGCCAAACTCAACCACAGACTAAACATATTTCTTCAACTGTGTCTATGCATGCCCGTTTTGCTTTCTTCCCAGACTGCAACCTCACTATTTGTTTAGATGGCCGTGAGTAGTCGCTGGTTTCAGAATATACGTCCCGCAGTACGCAAAATCGATGCTGGGTTTCCATCCGTAGACAAATTATAAGTAAATAGAACCTGATATTGTAACAAGCAAACGGATGTACTGGCCAAGGACACATATATTCGCTTGAAAAGCACAGTCTCTCTGCACAGAGCCGAGTTCCATCTACTCTTGGTTATTATAGTCCGTTTCATTCCCTCATGTTCACATCTTGTTTGACCGTAAATATCTATCAGTTACCATTCACACGGAAATCAAATGGTAATGTAGGATACAAGATTAAAGAGTCTGATGACAACAAAGTTAATCAATTCCTACCTTACATCTTATTTGAGAAACATAATTATTTAAAAAATATGAGATATCAGTCTACACTTTAAAACATATCGGCCCAACTTATTGCGGTCAAGTTAATTGGTCACATGCAAAAACAGCCTTAACCTCACAGCTGCTGATGGATGTCATGAAAACACCCAAAAAATATTAATCAACTTAAACAAAGATGGCTGATCATGCAGGGACACATTCGACACATCTGTCAGTTCGGTACAGGGTACAGATGTTTTGAACCATACACGCGGGAGATTTAATGTAAAATGCGTATTTGTCATATTAGGCCATCACTTCCATATGCAACTCTTTAGTAAATTATTTAAAAAAAAAATGTATAAACTTTTAAGAAAATTATTTAAATAAAACTCAGATGGACATAGGTTGATGGAACAGAGTGTAACTTGTTAAACGAAAGTTTGAAATTATATCCCCTTTGGTCGAAGGAATGTATGTGCAAAATGTTGGTTTAGTATAAAACAGTTAAATTCATTTATCTTCAATCACTCGATAGATTTTATCATTATTTCTATATGCCCTGTGTTAACAATCAAATATATATGAATTATTGTGGACATGTTAACCGTAATCAGAGTTTCCACCAGAGACATCACCGTTCATTATATGGCGTGCCATCTCCAGTCACTTGGTAACGAAAGAACCGACGTCTCAGATTTAGACAAGCGCAAGACAGATACTAGATTGTTTCGACAATAAACCCGTAGTTAAATACACTGTGTAGCGTCAGACATGTCATGATACGTCTCCTTTCAGGTTTATTTTCCGGTCTATCAATTCAGTATTCAGACGATGAAACTAGCTGTAACTGGACTGGTTTAATCCCATAACAAATGTGGTTAAGACCCTGGCCAAATGTCCCAGTGTTGAATGTAACGTTTAGAACGAGACGTGATTAGGTCAGTAACTACAGCATAATATGCATGTTAAATGACCGGGACATCAGTGATAACAGGACATCATTTGTAAAAGAATAAAAGCATATGATTTTAATTCAGATTATCCCCAAAATTTAAATGTTTGTTCCCGAGGTTTTGTCCTATGTTTCCAATAACTTTTCAACAGACTCTGTTACGATATTATTGTGTGAAGCTGCTCATAGTCAAGTCAGGGGTAAAAGGTACATAACACCTCCCGCCATCTAGCGGAGGTATCATATTTCTCCATGTCACTGAACTCAATTCACACTAAATATTGAATTAAAAAAAAAAGCCTTTCATATTTTCGCACGCCAATAGATTGACTGTATTAAGAGGAATGTGTACTTTACCCGGACTAATGGAATAACGTGACAGGGTATAGCAAAAAGAGGGAACATGTTTTTAATCAAAGTGGCTTTATCAGCTGTTTTTCTCGCATATAACTGTAACACGTGCTCAAACTACAAAGGAAGTTACAGTCTGTGGGCTTTTAAATTTCGTTGGTCCATCATTTTTGTTCTTGAACCTAAAGCCAGGAACTGAATGACAGGAAAGGCATTATAGGGAACTTCGGTTTTAATCATACGTAGGTCGACAAATTTATGCCGGCTGTATACTCTAACACAATATCAGACAAAAAACCGCGGTTGCCATGACAACAAAGCTTTCTTCATTACCTATGACGGCAAATTACTATTGTCACGGCAGAAAACAAGGTCACTAATGTTAAGTAATAATGACATCTTCAAATGAGCTTCAGAGGGTTCGTCCAAGGTACACTGAAGTGAAGCGTATTGGATTTGGTGGAAAACGGTCAATTTTTTTATCCAATTATCCCACTGCATTGTCAGTTTATAAAAATAACAACCGAAGCTGATTATTCAATTAAGTAAGATATACTCTCCTAGACTGGCCCCTTGTTGTTGTGAGGTAAAGTATGCTTTGTCCTGAGTACAAGTTGTATCCATGACAAAGCCCCCTTCAGCTCACAGTAGTAACATAACAAATCTACAACAAATATAAACAATGATATGTCTGTTTGCCTTCTCCCTGTCTGGTTGTCATGGATACAAAAGATGACATGTAACCACTATACAACTGAGAAATGCATGTAACTAGATTAGTATAAAAAATGATGCGGGGAACGGGGCAAAAATAATGTTAGAGCTTAAAATGTTGTGTGTTGTTAAGATATTTTTTATGAAACATTAATCTTGATGATTTTGAATTAGTTGTAATAGATGTATCTATGAATACAAGACCCTGTCGATCCTCGGTGAATTTTCGGGGAAAACGAAAAATGACGAAAAATGATTCCATCTTGTATCATGTATGACTTATCGCTCTGAATATGAGGCAATGTGCATTTTACCTGAAAAGGTCGACTGTCGTGTACGTGAAGTTTTCGCAACTTTTTGATAACGCCAAGGCCTTCAGTATTTGTTCGCACGATTGATCCATTATCTGGTTTTGGTACCACCAGTCCTCAAATTTAACCTCGATTCTGAAATGGTCAAGAGTACTTGATACCTGTGGTAGAGAATCGTACGACTGGTGGCACGACTGGTGGCACCCGGATTGATGATGAATCACTTCGATCAGTATTATCCGTGGGACTAGTTTTAGTGACTAGCGATCAATCGTGCAACTGGTCGTGGTGTATTATAAACTTTATTAGGGCCCCGCTTGAAAAGCGGGTGCCCTTGTAGTTATCGACCTGTCCGTCTCTCTGTCTGTCCGTCCGTCTGTCCGTCGTCAGTCTGTCCGTCCGTCCGTCCGTCCACAAATTCATTTCCGGATGATAACTCCAGTGTGGATTGAGTGATTGAGTTCAAACCTGAAATATGTATTAACCGTCAATTATGGAAGATCCCTATCGATTTAGGGGTCCGGAGGTCAAAGGTCAAAAAAGTTATTCACAGTTTGGTGTTAAATTTTAGGTCCCTCTTTCAGTAGGTCAGAAATCATAATTGTAACCATAATTGTTTGTTCCACCTTAACAGTATGACAGGTCCTCATGTCAACAGCAACAAGGCATGATATATGGTCATAGTCAGCCATTTTTCTGTAAATTATGCGGTAAAAACCATTACTGAACACCTAGTAAGGTTGCGCTCTCTTAGCAAATATGCATGCAAAAGGACACACATTGTTAACACAATAACTCGTAAAAAGTATTTCATATAAGGTCCCAAGCTGGGCTTGCACAATTCACAAGGTACAGTGTGCATCATTAAGTCAAGTTGTCATTTCCTTCAACAAACTCCAAACCAAAGGGCAAGCATATGTAGCATTCAGTCGTGTAACCTCACTACAAGGCATTTTGCTCTCAAATTTCAAACAACATTCCATTAAGACAGATTGTGCAGTATCAGAAGAAATACTAAGACTGCAACAACAAAAGCAAGCCACCCTCATTACTGACAAGATCCTTCCCTTGCATCCGTTTGTGCTTTTTCAATTCCCAGTCACTCGGTCCTGCACACATTACTGACTTTATTCATGATCCATATGCCAAACATCTTCTGTTTTGGCGGTAACTGAAACATGGCAACTCACTGATAATTTCACCATCCCTGGGTATAGAAACTCAATATCCTGTGCCAGAACATCACATCATGGTGGAGGTGCAGTTCTCTGCTCACGTGGAAGATGTTCATTGCAGAAAATACCTCTACAGACTTACACCACAATTGATGCAGTAGCAGCAAATCTAATCATACAGAAACAACAAGACACAACTGCGATTCATTGTTACTCATGTATTGTCCACCAAGAACTCCATTATATGAAATCAGTGATTGCATTAAAAACGTAATCAATATGCACGGAGGATCACAAATTATCATTGCAGGTGATTTCAACATTGACCTGACAAAAACTGGTCAAAGAACACTGTCATAAAACCAGTTGCAAACCTAAGGGGTTCACCCGGGTTACAACTGGGCCAACGCACCCCAGTGGTTTTTATTTAGACCATGTTTGGACAAATCTATCTCCACTTCAAACATCTCAAGGAATTTGGACCTGTTATAGTGACCATCAAAAAATTTACATTGATATTCATATGTAGCAATTCTACACAACATAGCGCATCTGTAGACCCAAGCCCAAGAACAGCTGAATCTCAGTTTAAGAGAATGACCATTTTATCACTTCTAACCAGCAGCTGACTCTCTCTAATACTACAAGTTTCATGTACAGACTTAAGCCTCACATATAATAAGGCCAATTCAACATACAAATACTGGAAAAATATTTGACACAGCGCAGCCAAGACTTCAATCAAGAATGACTGGCACGGGAAATACACAAATACAGAAACTAAAAATGCATGCAATTCTTTTATATCATTATTTTGATAGCTTTGAACATTTTCACTTTACCATATCTTTCCTTTCAGTTTATACATGTCAGCTGTTCTTTACAGGTTCTTTAATTTTCAAATATCACTCTATCAGCCCATGCTACCAAAATACACCAAATTCCCAGTACTTCAATTTATAATGACTGCATCTTTTGCGGGGCCCTTCCTGACCTGTCAGTTTTCAAGTTTTTTTTCTCTGGATTTTGCAACTAGTTATAATAACTAATACAAGGCATTCTCCATGGCTCGAATAATGGTGTTCGGTTGTCTTAAGAGGTAAAGGAATCCTGAGGATCCGGAGAAAACCACCGACCTTGGACGGGTTACTACAACCCACTCTCATGGCCACTCCGGGGTTCGAAACCGAAGAGAGCCGAGCTTTTTACCACTTGACTGTCCAGGCCCTATACCACTGGTCGTGCCACCAATCATGCGGATATTTATTTTCAGGCCCATAAACTGCAGTCTTTCTTTTTGCGCCAAGAGGTGCAGCTCCGGCAACAGCACCCAGCTTTTGTTACTGGTCAAGCTGTAGCTAAGCCAGCAAAAACTTGAGTCTACGTGGTGGTACTAGCTAATCAACCGTTCTGCCTCTCTAAGGCAATAGGCCAGACAGAGCTAAGCCATAGAACGCAACAAATTTATACTAGTTGCTGAGCTGATGGCAGGACAAATTGTAAGGTCGTGCCATCGTAGGAAGTCGCATCACTGATCAAAAGTCGATCGTACCACTGATGGCCCCACCTATCGCCAGGTGGCACGATCAGTTGTAGGACAAATCGTGGGGTAACGTGTCGCACGATGTTACACGATTTGTTATGCGACGGTGGTACAACCTTCTTACGAGCTAATTCGACCTAAAATTTCAAAATCAGTCCCAACATTAATTTTGTTCCAAAGCACGACCTATTTTCATCCAGTGATCGGCCGCACCCTCTGCGATCTCCTCGCAAGCTTTTCTTACGATTTTGGGCGATTTCTCAAATTTTCGGTCGTCGACAGGTCGTAATTGTGTGTACGCTTGGGTAAAGCCTAGCGTACACGTTACGAAATTCGGATGCGATAAATTTTGTAATTTGCTATCGCAACGTCAAATCGTAAATACCAAAGACCCGTGTCGTATTTCCACGTACATTATACGAAAAGGGGACGGGATAATTACATCTAATACTGATCAGAACATGGCTATCGGTGAAACAGTTGGTTTTCTATAGAGCGAACAAAATTGGCCTTATGCGCTTCTTAGCCTAATTATTAGGTGGCAATGAAGATGATCTACCGGACGGAAGAAGAAGAGATTATTGGTATGGCTTTCCTCATGAGGCGGAATTACGATTGCAAATTACGGTACGAAAATTTTGAACAAGCTCGAAAAATAACGATACGATACAAAGCCAAGATCGTAGGATGTGGTATCGGATATCAACTTACACGTTGCGGTGAGAAGCAAAGAAGCCTATCCCATCGTGTCCAAATTTCGTAACGTGTATGCTGGGCTTGACGATCGTACGATGATATGCCACCGCTTAAAGGCACTTTATGATTAGCTACTCCTGTTTGTGCAGGGTGAAATATACCTGTGTACTACCGATTTTTCCCCCTGCGACTTCCAGCGAACACCAGTGACTCGTCGTATATCGTAACTAATCATAGCTTTTCGTATATCCCGGTGTGACCGGGCACTGATGTGGTAGGAGGGCACTGATGATACCAAACATATCTGACAAATATATATATATTCATATATTTATATATGTGTGTGTGAATCCAGTGTCATTTGATATTTTACATTTTGTAACGGAACCTAATAACCACAGATCACGCAGTCATGACGAGCATAAATTTTGTTATGGAGATAAAAAAAAATAGATTCTGTAACACTAGGCAGCGTGAAATGTCTAGACTTTGATATATGGATACTACCACTGTCACAGCTCAACAAGAGTTGTTTAAATCCAATGATCCACGTGAAATGTAATAATCCAAAGGCAACTGGAGACAGTCCGTATTAAATCAGTATTAAGTCCGTTAAATATCTGACACCACTGCAATGAACGGTTACCCCCCAAAACTGACTCTCATCCTTCCGTGTCCGCTGGAATTTTCTCACCCTCGGGTCTAAACCCGGCCCCTAATTTATAGCTTCTCCTCCGAAAATACTAGAAATTTAAAACTCCAAAGAACAATACCCAGGTTAAAGGAACTTTTAGAACAAAGAACGCCGTGTTTCTACACTTCACACCCCACACGCGAGCCAGCCCAACTCGCACGTCCCCCATGGCAACGAACTTTGCCTGCCTAACAGACACATGTAACACTCCTGCGCACAATAAACCAAGGCCTGCCTCACACAAATCAGAATGCCAACAGACACATGCAACACTATAAAACAGATACATGTAACACTTTTTTTTAACTTTCTTTATGCGATCACAATCACTAAATTTTTACAACATTTCAAAATCATTTTATTTAAAACACTACACAAAATCTCATTTCATAAACATCTCGATAAGCAATCAACAAGTACATTTTCTTTCCCTTTAATGTGTCTTATTTCAATTTTGTAATCCTGTAAAAACAAACTCCACCTCAACAATCTTTGATTTTTACACTTCAACTTGTTCATGAACATGAGGGGATTGTGATCACTGAAGACAATGATAGGCTTGACTGATGAAGTAACATAAACTTCAAAATGTTGCAATGCCAAAATCAAAGCCAAACTTTCTTTTTATATAGTGGAGTAGTGTTTCTGGTTTGCATTAAACATTCTTGAAAAATAACAAATTGGATGATCTACGCCATTACTGCCTTCTTGTAACAACACAGCACCAGTAGCATTATCACTAGCATCTACATCTAACTTAAAAGGTACAGAAAAGTCTAGAGCTGCTAAAACTGTTGAACTCTGCAGAATTGCTTTCATATTCTGAAATGCATTTTCACACTGAACATTCCATACAAACTTTTGTTTCTTCTTTAATAAATTAATCAAAGGTTTGACAATACTTCCTGTATTATCCAACCATATCAAGAAAACGCATTATTTGCTTTTTGTTTTCTAGTCCAGGAAATGCAGAAACAGCACTTATTTTTGCATCAACAGGTTTAACTTGACCCTGCCCTACAATATGACCCAAAATATTACTTGTGCATGACAATACGCAGATTTGACTAAGTCGACAGTCAGACGTGCTTCACTGAGTCTTTCAAAGAGATCGCAAAGAATTTGCAGATGTTTCTCCCAGGTGTCGCTGTTCTCGATAAGGTCATCATTATATGCGTCGCAGCCCTGAATGTCCTTGACAACCATATGGATGAGGCGCTGGAACGTTGCTGGCTAGTTCTGCATGCCAAACGGCATAACTTTATACTGGTACAGTCCTTGCGGTGTCACAAATGCGGACACTTCTTTCGCTTGTTCCGTCAGCGGAACTTGCCAGAATTATTTTAGTAAGTCAAACTTGGAGACATACCTTGAGCTACCGACTCTATCAATACAATCATCGATCCTCGGAATCGGAAACGTGTCAGTCTTGGTGAGAGAGTTCAGTTTTTGACAATCCGAGCACATACGGTATCTTCCATCAGATTTTGGCACAAGAATACATGGTGAACTCCAGTTACTGTTACTAGGTTCAATAAAATCATTGTCCAGCAAATATTGAACCTCATCTTGTAGATACTTTTGCTTTTCTGGATTTAGTCTATACGGATGCTGCTTGATTGCGCTTGCCTCGCCAACATCGACGTCATGACACAATATGTTCGTTCGCGTTGGAATGTCACATAACAAATGGTTCTGGAGGCCTTGTTATTGTTGTGCGTCAAGGTGTGACAGTTTGGCATCCAGGTTGTTAAGCATGTCTGAGTTTTTAGTTTTAATGTTCCACACTGAATGTCTACATAACACTTACAATCGTAACTACTTTAACTGTGTCAGGGTCAGTTTTTACACAATGACTAGCAGTAACATTTTGTACAACATCTGATGAGCTATTTCTGTCATAATATGGTTTCAACATGTTAACATGGCACAGTGGGGTTTTTTTTACGCCTATCTGGTATCAACAGTATGTAATTATGTAATTTAAATCATTGACTTTCTTGTCAACAATGTAAGGACAAAAATACCTAGCTTGAAGAGGTCTGCAAGGGAAGGGTAGTAAGGCAAGGACTTTTTCATCAGACTCAAACGTCCTACTTACACTGTGCTCGTCATACTTTGTTTTCATTTTTCTTTGTGCAGATTTTAGATTTGACTTTGCAATCTCGCAAGCATTGTGTAGTTTAGTGCGAAAGTCTGAGACATACTGCAGTAAACTAAGAGAATCAGGATTTTCAAACAAGAGTATTTCATTTAGCAGTTTCAATGGACCGCGAACTGAGTGTCCAAAAACTAGTTCAAAAGGACTGAAACCCAAGGACTCTTGAAAGGCTTCTCTGACAGCAAACAGCAATAGGTGGATTCCTTCATCCCAGTCTTTCTGTGTGTCATAGCAATAGGTCCTTATCATTTTTTTAATGTCTGGTGAAAACGCTCGAGGGCGCCCTGACTTTTAGGATGGTTTGGCGAACAGCTGTACTGTTTTATACCTAGCTTAAGCATACCTTGCTGGAATAAGCCAGACATAAAATTAGACCCTTGGTCAGAGTGGACGGATCTTGGTAATCCAAAAATTGTAAAAAACTTGGTCAGAGTCTTGACAATACTTTTGGCATTAATTTTACGCAATGGTATTGTCTCAGGGAATGTGGTAGATGCGCACATAATTTTCAGCAAGTATTCATGTCCAGATTTTGTTTTGGGCAGTGGTCCAACACAATCAACAATAATCATCCTAAAAGGTTCCTCGAAAGAAGGAATAGGCCTGAGTGGAGCTTTGGAGGATTCTGATTGGGCTTGCCTACCATCTGGCATGTATGACATGACTAACATTATTGTACAACATCGTTTTGAGGTTAAGCCAATAGAAGTGTGAACTAACTTTCTGAAAAGTTTTATTTATACCTAAATGGCAAGACAAAGGAGCCTCATGTGCCATGCTTAGAACATCATTGCGAAAGCTTTTGGGCATTTCTATTTGATGTTTGATGGTCCACTCATCATCAGCGCATACATCAGGTGTTCGCCATTTATGCATATGCACACCATTTTTAACATTCAAACAAACTGGGTTCTGTGACAGTTTATCTTTAGAAACTGCCCTGGGAAACAAACATGAAATATCAGGATCCCTATGCTGTTCCGCGATTGTTTTGACCTTGAAAATGCTGCATCCTGTACGGGCGATTCGTTAGACGAGTCACTAGTGACTCCCAGAGTGTTATTATTGAACCATTATCCTCATGTGTGTTTTTTCTTGGCCATAGATCTAGTTACATGAAGGATACAAACCAGGAATTTCCTGACTTTCCGGATCAGTGTGTCCTGATCAAGTGACGACTTTTCTGTCACTATTGGTACAGGATGTACTTTGTCACCTGCAACATCATTGCCTAGCAGCAACTGATTTCCCTTAAAGTGTAAAGTAGTTCATATGCCCACAGTAATATTCCAATATATCAAATCTGACTTTAAATGTACACTGTGAAGCGGAACTGAAGTGTTCTTGTCTGAAAACACACCATTAACAATTGCATGTGGACCAGTAAAAGACCTATTAGCAAATGTTAAAGTGTTTGCTCACATATGAATTTGGCCCGAACCAGTGTCCCTCAAAATTCTAATAGGGGTAGAATCTGAATAATCACTTGAAAGTGATACAAAACCATCATGTATGAATGGCTCAAATAACTCCATTTCAGAGTTAGGAGAGGAATCTACTACCTCAGTTTCATCAAACAAAGAACAGTGTCAGTCATAAACTCTTTTCAGAGTCACTAAGGGAACTACATCCTTATTACAATCTCCTCATTTGAGTCAACAGAGGAATATTCCTCAGCAGAAAAAAAACTTCTGTTTGTCATTAGAGGACCTGGCCTCATTTGAAATACTCTCACAAGAGTCATAAAAGGACTTAGCCTTATTCAGAGGAAACTCCTCGCAGGAGTCTTGAAAGGACCTAGCCTTAAATTCCTAGCAAAAATCAAATAAAGATTTTATCCCGCAAGCTAGGGATCCTTCTTTGGAGTCTGACGGAACGTTGGCCTCCGTAGCATCGAGTCAGAAAAATGAGTTGTACCCCTTATTTACATGAAAAGAGCTTGGTTCTTGTACTATGCTATGCATGGAAAACCAGATGATTTGCTCTTCGGTTTATTTGCAAGTTTCCAGCAGTCAGATATTAGATGGCCTTCCTTATATAAAAACAGATTTTCTTGGACTTTGTTGAACTATCAGGAATACTAGTACTGTGTGACTTCGCCTTAAACTTCTTTTGAGCATACTGATTTACATTCTTGTTTATGAATGACTGGTTTGATTTGCTAGTAAAGGACATTTTGTGTGTTAATGAATAATCATCAGCTAATTGAGCAGCAAAGTCATGTTTTTTTTCAGGAATTTTCTCATCAAGAAAAGTTTTAACATCTGCGTGAATGCAGCGCTTAAATTTTTTAAGCAAAATCAACTGGGGCAAATTGTCTTTTTTTACATGTACATTTTTAGAACTACACCAGCGATCAAACAACTGCTCTTTTGTCCTAGCAAATTCTACAAAGGTCTGTTCTTTCGCTTTTCCCAATTTCTGAATTTCTTGCGGTAAGCCTCCGTAACTAACTGATAACCTTTAAGGATTAACCGTTTAACCTGGTCATAGTCAGCATGCAGCGTCTTCTACTGAAAATTCTGTATAAATTTCTGTGGCCTTGCCAGTCAATACACTTTGTAATAGCATAGTCCAATTTTCTTTAGGCCATTTTAAATTTTCAGCTACCTTCTCAAAGTGTAAGAAATATTTATATACCTCTTTTCTTTAAAAAGGTGGGACAAGTCTAATGTGTTTAGTAACATGAAAACTGTGAGTTCGGGCAGCACGTAGATCATGTTCTAGTTTAAGTCTAACTCCAGTCGTTTAAACTCAGTTTCTTCTTCTTTTTCTAGTCATTCTCTTTCTAATCTTTCATGTTCTTCCCCCTCTTCTCTTTGTTTTTTCCATTCCCTGTCTTCTCTTTGTTTATCTTTTTCTAATTTTAACTTCTTTAATGCTAGCTCATGTTGCATTTCTAACTTTTTTAATTCTAACTGCATAGCAAGGCTGTTATTTTTTTATGTTTCCACTTCACTCTCTTCAGTTAAACCTTTGCTTACTAGATCTTGTGAAAATGTAATACTCCAAAGGCAACTGGAGACAGTCCGTATAAAATCAGTATTAAGTCCGTTATATATCTTACCCCACTGCAATTATCGGTAAGGTACCAAAACTGACTCACACTATTCCGTGTCTACTGGAATTTTTCTCACCCTCGGCTCTAAACCCAGCCCCTAATTTATAGCTTCTCCTCCGAAAATACTAGAAATTGAAAACTCCAAAGAACAATACAGATTTACAGGAACAGACCTGAAACATTTAGAACAAAGAACGCTGTGTTTTTACACTTCAGACCCCACACGCAAGCCAGCCAAACTCGCACGTCTCCCATGGCAACGTACTATGCCTGCCTAACAGACACATGTAACACTCCTGCGCACAATAAACCAAGGTCTGCCTAACACGAATCAGAATGTCAACAGACACGTGCAACACTATAAAACAAATAACAACTTATGCTGGGATGGACAAAAAAATGTTGTTCTCCTTGTTTGTTATTTGTTTAAGAAAGCATCAATATAAATACAGAACAGGAAACCCCGCCGATATGACCAAGCTGACCTGGTTGACAGAATAGTATGAAAATATGTGTATTCAAACAGTTGATGATGCACCAAGGCTAAAATAATACTTATCTCCACTGGTGATAATTCTGCATTCATCGTTTAAGAACTAATGATTTCTGACATTTAATGACCCTTATATAAAATCCTAGTTGCGTAACCGGCCGATGGTTATGTATTTTGTTTTATATATTCGCGGATCTCCTAAGTGATTTTGCCATAACCTAAGGTAATATTGCCACTTGGCTAGCTAGTCTCGATTACCTCAAAGGAAACATAACGGTAGGATTTAATATTGTTTAACTTAGTGTTTGTTCATGTTTACCGTTTCAATAACTGAGACACTTTAAGATTATTCCTTGTAAGTCTGCAATGTCACATATTTTGTATCGATCGTCAATTACAAAACACAATAGCCCTATCTTCACATGTTTTCTTTTAGCGCGTAAAACAATTGACTAGTATGGCCTAAAGTGAAAAAAAACAACACGACCCCACACGGATCAATAAGATCTGGATGATGGAGTGAGATAACTATTATAGGCAACAAGACAGTATTTTCATCATATATAGGTAGTCAAACACTCAGTAGGAGTTATGTAGTCGAGTCTGCACCATCCGGGTCCTTGTGCATGTCCGAGGCCAGGTCACCCGAGTCCGAGTCCAAATCAGAGTTGGGTCCAAAAGTACTCGTACTCATAGTACTCATGAGTACTTTTTGGGTACTCAGTAATGGTACTCCAGTACACTTCAAAAATAAAAAAGTACACGTACTTGTACTAAGGTACTTTGAAAGTATTCGGTACTGATATGAGTATTTGATGAGTACTTTGGGGTATTTCATATTAAATTAAAATTTCAAAGTAAAATTTGATCTAAAACTATTATATTAGTAAAAGTTTATTATAGTATATTATAGGAAGATATTATATATAATATATATAATATATTTATATGTAGTCTATATATTCACAGTCTGTGGCACAACTGATTAACCCGTGAAAAGCTGTGACTTTCAGACCATACACCCGCCCTGTAGCTGCTACAACATAGGCTGCAGCATCACAATTTTCTATCAGCTGACAAAATCTTGCCCAACATACTGTGTACGCTCATAAAGGACTTCTCCAATGTTTAATGACAAAGCCTATTTAAGAATCAACAAAGGGATCCAGGGTTTAACCTAAAGCCAAGTCCTTCTGTCCAGGGCCCACTGGACCATGAAAGCACCTAGCATTAACTAATCACACTACACTGGGTCCTTTACTACTATGCTCTATCAACCTAATCAAACAAACACACCGTTCATCAGATGTGTTAGCCTACTGTTGTAATAGAAAAGAAATAGCTTTTATTCCATTACCTGGGGTACTATTACTATTAATAGTTCAAATTTCTTTTCTATCAGTAGTAATAATACTCTTACTTACTTTGAAAACCTGTAATATTCTATTAATATTACATATTACTATTGTCTCATTTCTTGCTGTTATATGCCACTGATGTTATTGTTGTTAATACTCATAAATTATTACATAATATGAAACACACGGTCAGTCTGTCAGATATGTTGTTTTTTACAATTTACACATATACCGGTTGTCATTAAATATCTTGATAGGCTACAGCCACATATTATTCAAAAGTTGATATAATATAAATTAAAACACATGGTTGTTATCATTATTGTTATTATTATTGTTATCATTGTAATTATTATATGATAATATATTGTTAATATATGGTAAAATGCTTTATATTTTGATTAAGCATAACATAACGTTGTATATACTTTATTTTTGACCTTATTTTCATAAATAAAACAATTTGTAATTTTATAATTTGTCTATATTACATTAATAACATCTTTAAATATTTTTTTATTACAAAAAGTACTCATGAGTACATTTTGGGTACTCGTACTCGAGTGATTTTGAAAAAAAGTCCAAAAATACTCATATTTGTACTAGGGTAATTTTAAAATATACTCAGTACTCGTATTCGAGTATTTGAAAAGTACTCGGTCCCAACTCTGGTCCAAATACGTGTGCTTAAGATTCCAGTCCAAGTCCACCTCCTTCGACTCCGAGTTATTTGGAACTCGAGATAAAGTCAGAGTCCAATATAAATCCTCTTATAAAAAGAAAGTTAAAAAGGATATTTGAGATAATCATGCAAATTTTATGTTAGTTTACATGTGCCCTTTACTTTAATGTTTAATTATCTTAACCCCCTGAGGCAGAGCTAAAATTTGGTATGTATAATCTTATTTTTATTGTAATACTCTCTTAGTAGTTCACAAATGATCACACTCTGTATATGGTAGGTGACAAGAGATTTCTTTTCCACTTGGCTCGAGATGGACTCGGCTTGATTTTTCGATTCCTTACCTCCGATCCGAGAACAAATCCGAGCCCAAGTCCTTAAAAAGTGAACTCAACTTCTGGTCCAAGTCCGGACTCGAGTCTTACATCACTGCTCGGTAGCCACACTTCTTGGTGAGGTGGTGTATGGTTTCTTTATTGGAAATCCGTCAGGTGGTGCGTTTTATATTATTCGTCTGTTAACAATTATACGCAAAAAGGTTCACACAGTCTTTAATGAAATTGTGTGGTGGGCTAGGGTATGATATATATTTCACATGAATCTTTACTCGTGTGTCCATTCTTTGGTATTAGGGACTGGCCCGGTTGAGAACCGTCCTGGTGCCTGTTGCAATAACATTATGCTGGACTTAAGCCCGTGAGTGGGCTTGTCATAATGGTTACTATAGTAAGGCACAGATGCCGGTTGCCTTAAGGGAAGCAGTAAATCTGGAAGTCTATTTCCCTAGATTCAAGATAATTTTTTTAGCATTTCTGTACCGTTAAATATGATCACCTGTCTCACTTTGTTTTATAACTGTATCAAGTGTACTTTATTTCTGAGTCAATTAGTCAATATGACGCGTACAGATATAAACTAATTTGATCTCATCCAATGTCAACGGGAATCAGCTCTTCTTTGTTACAGACAAACTTGTATGGTAACAAGACCTATATGTGGATCGATTGATCTTAAATTGTGTTTTTACTTGATGTATCCATAAACCGGGGTATCGGATTGTCCTGTATTTCTTCACCCAATATCCTCAAGAGGTGTCAATGTGCGTGTCACCTAGCTACGCTTTCACAGACCTTGATTCACCCAACCTTGCTGAAGTCTCGGCACACAAGCAGAAAAGCAGACTTTTTATTTGCATCTACGGTTTTGATTCCATTGATCATAAACGTTTATGAAGTGATGTGGTTCGCCACACAACAAAGAATACGCTTGCAGATTTGTTTCAAGTACAAGTGTCATAAAAACGGTCACGAGAAATCGTACCCTAGAGTATGTCTAGATATACAGGTATATGTCACCTTGAAACCCGGAGTAGCTAATTAAATATATTGATTGTAAAGCAGATGTTCCTGAGTCAGCAGATGCTATTGTGTCACAAAACCTCATAACTGAAATATAACCTTAAAAATTCTTCTTCTTCTTCTTCTTCTTCTTATTATTATTATTATTATCAATATTATCATTATATTTAGTAATAGCGGTATACCAATAAATTCGACACGCGAACAATGACTTCAGGGTTAAGCGTTGAATAGATCTATACCCAGTTGAATAGGACCTGGACAGTTGAGTGTTAAAAAGCTCGTCTCCCTCTGGTGACGACCCGGATTCGAACCCCGGAGAGTCCAAAGTCGGTGGTTTTCTCCGGGTCCTCATGTTTCGTTCATCTCTACAGACTTCAATCATCCGAGACATGGAGAGTGCCTTGTATTAGTTGTTATAAATAGTCGTAAAATCCATATAAAATAAATAAAATTTATAGAAACCACGACTAGTCGCACGGTTGGTCGCTTGTCACGAAAACCAGTCCCATGGTCAATACTGATCGACATGATTCGTCATCAATCCGGGTGCCACCAGTCGTGCCACCAGTTTCTTTACCACGGGTATCAAGTACTCTTGACCAATCGGGGCAAATTTTTAAAAACTGATCGTGCCAACACCAGATCGTGGATCAATCGTGCGATCAAATAGGGAAGGCCTTGGCGTAATCAAAAAGGGGCGAAAACGGGTAACCTGACGTACAACAGTCGGCCTATTCAGGTAAAATACACATTTCATCATATTTAGAGCGATGTCATACATTTTAAAGATTTGAATTTTTTCCCCCTTATCTGTCGTTTCCATGCACCGAGAAGCGGCAGGGTCTTGTATTCATAGATACATCTATTACAACGAATACAAAATTATCAAGATTATTTTTTCATCCAAAAAAAAAAGAATATTTTAACAACACACAAGATTTTAGCTCTAAAACTAACCACCCAGCGCTATTTTTGCCCTGCTGAACGCATCATTTTATACCAATCAAGTTACAACATTTTTTTTTAAATATATACATTTCCCAGTTGTATAGTGGTTACATATCATCTGTTGTATCCATGACAACAAGACAGGGAGAAGGCAACCGGGCAAATCTCAGCTTTATATCTATTGTAGATTTGTTATGTTACTACTGTGAGCTGAAGGGCGCTTTGTTATGGATACAACTTGTACTCAGGACAAAGCATACTTTACCTTACAACAACAAGGGGCCAGTCTAGGAGAGTATATCTTACTTAATTGAATAATCAGCTTCGGTTGTTTTTTTTATAAACTGATAATGTAGTGAGATAATCGGATAAAAAAATTGACCGTTTTCGACCAAATCCAATACGCTTCACTTCAGTGTACCTTGGACGAACCCACTGAAGCTCATTTGAAGATGTCATTATTACTTAACATAAGTGACCTTTTTTCTGCCGTGACAATAGTAATTTGCCGTCATAGGTAATGAAGAAAGCTTTGTTGTCTCATGACAACCGCGGTATTTTGTCTGATGTTATATTAGAGTATGCAGCCGGCATACATTTTATCGACCTACGTATGATTAAAACCGAAGTTCCCTATAATGCCTTACCTGTCAGTTCTTGGCTTTAGATGGAAAAAACATGGTGGACCAACGAAATAAGAAAGCCCACAGACTGTAACTTCCTTTGTATTTTGAGCACGTGTTACAGTTATATGCGAGAAAAACTGCTGATAAACCCACTATGATTAAAAGCATGTTCCCTCTATTTGCCATACCCTGTCACGTTATTCCATTAGTTCGGGTAAAGTATACATGCCTGTTGATAGAGTCTATCTAATGGCGTGAGAAAATATGAAATACTTTTTTTTTATTTAAAATTAAGTGTGACAGGAGTTCAGTTACATAGAGAATTATAAAACCTCCGCTAGATGGCGGGAGATGTTATGTTTTACCCCAGACTTGTCTATGAGCAGTTTTGCGCAATAAAATCTGAACAGATTCTGTTGAAAATTTGTGGAGAGATAGGATAAAGCCCCAGGAACAATCTATTAAATTTTAGGTATAATCTGAATCAAAATCATATTGTTTCAGTCTATTGTGACATACGTAACTAAAAACTTTGTCCCTGAAGAGACCCAGAGTCAGCTGACCAGTAAATGGAGTTGTTGAATACCTCCTACATGTGAGAAGGTCCTGGCGGAGTACACTGTGGTCCCCGACTACTTTCTTGAAATATATATGTTCATCGGCGTGAAACTGTTTATTCTTTGTCTGGATCAAATGTAGTGGCACACCGGGCCGGTCAGATGTACTGGGTCGTAATATAGGCGGGAATAG
Organism: Sipunculus nudus; assembly: GCA_026874595.1. Taxonomy (NCBI): domain Eukaryota; kingdom Metazoa; phylum Annelida; class Sipuncula; order Golfingiida; family Sipunculidae; genus Sipunculus; species Sipunculus nudus. Next base: position 74,161,672 of record CM049307.1, on the reverse strand, counting down.
CTAAAAATCGGTCATGTAATTTTGCCTGGATATATTTTGTCATCGCTGACGTCACATTTTCACTTATGTCGTCTTACTATTGATGTTTTTTGTCATTCATATAACGTTATAAATAATGGTATCACTGATGTCATGTTATATATTATGTCGGGTCATCTTTGAGTTCACGTTATAGTTTATGTCATATTATTATTGATATTGTGGTAAAAATGATGCCCTGCTATCACTGATGTTCCGGCCATGGCACGCCGTATTATGGACGGTGACGTCTTTGGTGGAAACTCTGATTACGGTTAACAATTGTTTGTTACAAAATTGAGTATAACCCATTTTAACCGAACTACCCCCCCCCCCCCCCCCCCCCCCAGATGACCCATTCTCTGAACTAACATGGCCCAAGAGTGTTGTGAGACCCGGTGGCATCATTTCAGGTGTCAGTTTATAAGCCCGCTCCATATGCATGCAAATAACTGACAGTAGTCTTCATCCAGTGTAGAGAAACATGCCTTAAGGATTTAAAATATAGGTCTTTTGGAGTTGTCTATCTAAATTTATCTCGTTCTAAAGCAATAGTATCGCGTGGGAACGAGATAATTATCGCGTGGCCCCGAGATACTATCTTGTGGGAACGATATAAAAATAATTGTGTGTGTGTGTGCTATACAAGCCACCGTAGGAACATCAATATTCAGAATTTAAATCCTTAGACATGCGTAGTCCTGATAACCGTCCGTGTTGGATAAAGGCCGCGCATATTCTTGTGAAGAAGTACAATGATAACTTCCACAAGTGTCTCAAGGCAAGCATTTTACGTCATGAATTTAATAATTATCGTTCAGTCGCATGTAATCATGTAACCCTGGAAGAATTTTAAAAAATACAATTTTTTTAAATTTCGGTGACCGTTCGTTATATTTATTTTTAAACATTATAACCAGTTGCGAAAATAATGAAATATTATCCGCATTTTAATTTCTGAGAAATCGTTAAGCGGTTCGAAATTAACGTTTGTTTGAGGTAATGATAAAAAAAAACTTCCTTTCTTTGAAGTACATATTCCAACAAACCAAAACATGTTCAACTTACGCCTTTTTCATTATCCGTCTTGCCCCCCCCCCCCCCCCCCCCCCCCCAACATGTCCACCAGTTATATCAGTTTTGACCTGGGGTATGATAAGCATTCATCTCTCTTTGTTACATATACAGGTGGCCATCCGGTCTGTTAATGGATTTGTCACGTTGTATAGTTCAAAAGGCGCAGATGCTGCTGGCGGCAGAGCCATGTAACAGGTAAATGTGTGAAGGACAATATCTCAGTTACAGGGTAGAGGTAGAACAAAGGGAACGCCCCGGGCAAGGCCGGTTTAATTAAAGACAACACTTGTTTAGCACTCTGTATGGTATTCAGACGATGACGCAAAACTCACTTGAAATATTTTGGTCTTCTATATAACAACCTATTTGCATAATTAAGTCTAGAAATTTCCATAGAATTAACTAAAGTTCTGCAAGCATCAGTCGTTATATATTGTCTTATCTTTCCAATTTTGCGTATCATTTGGTAGCAGGACCTTGTTATTGCATATATACCAGTTTATCAATAGATGAGGAACCATCTTGAAGTACAACCAAATCTTTAACATGACTAGATGGAGCAAATGCAACATTTTCAATAGACATGTTGCAGTCATTTGGAGAAAGAACCCGAGTTTTCGGGTGAAAATTGAAATTCAAAGTTTTCCTGATTTAGCATTAGCATATTGGAACTCATCCAACGTTTACACCTGAAACATAAACCAGCAGGCCTGGATTCTATTATTATTATTATTTCGGAGAACATGGATCTTCCTTTAATTGCAAATCTCTATCCAACAAATATACGTTACCAAACAGAACTGTTTAGGATGATAATTATCTATAGTTTCTAAAAATGTCGTAACCAAGCATTTATATGGCAAGAAGGTATACCAGGGCCTTGTGGAATATCAGGACAAAGCCACCTTGAAAATGCGATTTATAATTTAATGAATAAATTATCTCTCACTTAAAAGGTTTCTTGCAATCTAGAAAGTATTCAACGGTTATAACAAATTGTTGGTGACCGTTGGTAACACATCGTTTGTAGAAATGATGACAAACAACGAGAAAGAACAAGTCGTATCCGCATTTTTATTTTTGGAAATTGTTAAGCTGAACTCGGATATCGTTCGAGACACAAGGTTCGAACTATTGGTCTTTCTTTGAATAGAATATCAGAACAAACCACTTAATTTATCATTTTTTTATTACTAACGCGTGTTTCTCCCCGCTCACACCAACACATGTCCACCCACAGTCACACATAGAGAGATTTTGATATTTTCATTCACATATCAGTTATATCGGCTTTCACTTGAGGCATGATTCGCATGCGTTCCTGATTGGTCCAAATATAGACGGACATCCGGTCTATTCACGGCTTTGTCACGCTGTGTTGTTGAGGTAGGTAATACTGGCTGTGGTAACCCCAGCGGGTCTTGTGGCGAGAGGATGGAGATACAAGGACAGCATCTCACTTAATGGATACAGGTAGAACAAAGGGAACGCCCGGGGGATGGTCGGTATTATTAAAGGGGACGCATGTTTAGACCTCTTTCTGTTATTGAGCTGGTAATGCAACACTAACAACGACTACAGGGAGCTAAGATGTCAGCCATGTTTGCCTGTGTGAGAGTAGGTGTGGTGTGGAGATGTGAGACATATTTTGAAATAGAAGTCAACTCAGGCCGACCGACAGCCAAACATGGCACACAGATAATATTTAATTTGAAGAATTAATACCACAACGCAGAGAGAGAGCGATGGAGAGGGGAGAATGCAACAGCAGATAATGGATAGCGACTAACAGTGAATTCTTCATTTGGGATGTTTGCATATATAGTTTAAAATTATCGTTTTAATTGTTTTTTTCTGTTATTAACATCACTGAAATAGTTACTCGTAGAACAATGCGAAACTATCTCGAAAAATCAAGATTCAGATCCTGACACGGTCCTCTTTTATTTACTTGCTGATAAGTTTGCTTTCCTGTATTCAACTGGATTTTCTTTCTGCGTTTGCATTGGGATGATATATGTGGGTTATCTAAAAAAAAGTCTGGTCTATTTAATATTAGAAAATGAGTAAATTAATGGCTAAAGCATCGAACATTATTTATCATAGGTATGTTGCCTAATTTTTTTTACATTGTTATATTGCCAATTTAAACGTTTGTTTGTTGAAGCCAACTTTTTAATATATTGATTAAGTCAAATTATGAATAAATAGAAAACCAAAACTTGTAGTCTGTAAAAGTGCTGATGGAGTTTTAACAGGAGAATGATGGAAAACTTCCAAACTGTAAATTGAAATGTGTGCCGAAAAAAAAATATCTTGAAACATAACGGAAGTTCCATCACATGCTAAGAGCAGTATCCACCTCGAAAAAGAGTTTGTACATGTCTCCTGACGTCATCATAGATTGATCGTAATGCAGGCCTCAACAGTTTGCTGGTTCTCAGTAGATATGGGATTGCCATCCGCTACCATTTCTGCGGAATCTCGGTAATTTGATTACTCTTTATGACGGCGGAAGAAGAAATAAACGTCTGATCGGGTATCAACAAGGTAGCCATAGCTGGCAACCTATAGTCAACTGGCTCTATTGTCCGGAGGTATATTTAGCTGCTACTGAAGGACGTATAGGTCTTTAAAGGGACCCTGAGGGAGGCCACAGCAAAGCTCAGACCACCACAACACATACCGTAGGCAGCCATATATAACTGTTTATGGCCTTGGGTCATAAAACATAAGAAAGGCATTGACCTGATAGTGATCCTCCAGCTCTGATTACATAAAAGTTTATCCTTTGGTAATACAGGGATCTTCACCACATTTACAAAACCCATTTTGTGGACGTTTAGGAAATGAACCTGAGCTTAACACAATTTTGGACGCCCTTTACATACATGAACTGTACTTCCGTGAGGCAGTATACCTAAAAAGGGTAATGCTCTCTATAAGACTGGCTTCTTTCTGAAGAAGCCAAAGTTATATACATAAAACAGTTTACAATGCACATGTAACCTGTTTTATGCAGAAGACTAAATCAAGATATTCAACTTCCTTTTCTGTAATATGGTGGACAATATATCTCCCTGCAGAGGTAAAAAAACGCAAAATCTTCATTACACGCTGCATGTTGTGGCTTTGTAATGCTACACCAACTATAAAGAAAACTCTAACCCTTTGTAACTACTTTGAGTAGTCGCAGGGAAGGTCGGGGCAGTGGCACTTTGTGAAAACCCAAACCATGTATAGTTTTTAAGGATGCAAAACCAATCGAACACATTAATTAGAAAACTACCCTATGTAATTAATGGAGTTTGCTTATTTATGTATAAGGCGCAGCTTGAATAATGGCTTAGTTACCGCTAAAAGCAAGCTCCATGAAGGTTTAAGACGGTTTACTGACGTTACAAACCTTACTTTACACAGCTATAATGCCGGAAGTCACACATACACTTAAGCTTTATGACATTGTGGTAGAGCTTTTACATTAATGGAGCTTTGTTTGATTCAAGGTGAGCCTTCTGAGACCCGTCCATTCCTACACTAAGACTTTCGCTGAAGTTCACAGGGTCGTCTGTAGAAGGGATCCTCAGGCTATGTCTAAACTTCAGTTAGAGCGATCGCCAAATGTCTGCTCCAGTGACGACCTTAAATATAAGGTCAAGGTAAAAAAAATTAATATCAGATGCAAACCTGTTATTTGAGAGTATTACTCTTTTGAAAAATCAGCCTTATTCAGATCTGGTGTAAAAGTGTAATAACGAAAAAGGAAAGAAGAGAAATGAATAGGAACTAATTTGGATTAATTTTCACTCCAAGGCATTTGAGGACGCAGCCCCTTGACCGTATTAAAGTGTTTGTGTTATTATAAATTTAATGTAAATCTAATCTAACGGATTTCAGTGCGTATACTCATGTATTGCTGACTTTTTTGGAATGACAAAACCCTTAATAATCAGATAATAAGTCTGTTATTTGTTTTGGTCCTTTCATTCCTAATCGGGGTAGTTTGATAAAAAGATCAATTCCGCCAGCAACTGTCTTGGACATATTCTCAACTTGATGCATAGTAAAAGCCAATATCTGTTGCTAAAAGCGCAATAGTGGTACAAATTGAACAAAATGGTTCTCTGCTTCAGGATAATTCTGTAACCTCTTTTTTTATTTTACCTTAAGAATCAACAGTCATACAGATATGAGTTGGGAATAAACGAATGTATTTAAATTACCATGGGAAACTTTCTTTCCGAAAGTCTGCATTCAACGGATTGCAGGCCGCCGCCATGGGGGAGGGGATTGTGGGATGCTCCAAAAACTCATTCGTGCATAAGTCCGTTTTTGAATATTCTTTGATGATGTTCCGTAACCTGGATTAGGTGCCGGATCAATAGCAAGATCTAATTGGTTCCTCATTGGCCCATTACCGAAAGTTTCAAGAGATTCCCTTCTTGATTGCCTTAGTTATGTTGTGAACAAACACGCACACAAACACACACACATAAACGTAGATGAACGCGTACCCTCCTGGCGTAGGTAATAGGTGAAGCTTTTAAGAGAAGATCTCCTTCTGCATATGTCGAATTATTTAACTCTTTATATTAAATTGATTATTACAGACATGCTAAATGTGACTTCAAGGGAAGCTCAGTCAGACACTTCTGCTGGGAAGAAGCCACCAGAAGCTGATCCAGTCACGTGACAAGCTAGTCCATCTGTCAAGCACTTAGGCTAGATATTTCACCTCTGACATTTACCAGTGAGACATATTATACACCTACCACTGCGGATAGACTGAAGCCCGTGTTAGTGTGTGACTGCTGCCCCGGTAAACACCTTCCATTAGTATTTAATTTCCCAATTTCATTTATTTATTTTATGCTGTAGGTTTTGGCGAGGAATTTGCAGCTTAACAAGCGAACCAAACTTTCTTCATTCTAGTAGAGATGTACAGATGTTATGCCAAATCCATCGTCTTCGGCTACATATATTTGTCTATTCGATCGTTAAAATAAATTTTCCTTTGTCTGTTTGATGGTTTCTTTGTTTGTTTGCATGATAAATAAGACAGAAACTACTGAACTTCAAGGGTTTTTGTAGAGGAATGATACATGTACCAGCTAGGGACGTCCCCATTTAATTTAAGACAATCCATTAAGAATCAGTTGGGATCTTTACGGCTTGGCCGAAGTATGCGCTCTATTTATTTTTTTATCTGTGTACAGTCTGGGGCTGGGTTCTGAAGAAATTTCAAAGAAGAATAGGTTTAAGGCGAATAATTGTTAGATGGATTTTGGATTTAAGTCGGATGAGGTTTTTGACGCGAGGTTTCTCTCTGTCCGTGCGTTAATCTTCCTGCCAGCTAACCAGGTGCTGATATTTGCTTGAGGAAAGTAGTTTTATCGAACTGGCAAGTATGGAAGCTAGAAATAGTTGAGAAATGTGAGACGTGATATGAATTAAAAATTTCACGTTTGATCAAGTTTCCTTCTTCGGCTCCTTTCAATAGGTGCATTTTACAGCTAATCATACAAACCCAGACTTGATGGGCTCTTCCACTAAAGTCCCGACCATCCCCTGGCCAATCATCACATTTTATTATGCCGACCATCAATAATTACATGAATATTAAGATGGACCCGCCTCCGGAGACTAAACTCTAAAAAAAGCAAACTAAGCAGACGTTCGACCCTTGAAGTCTACAATTAATAACGTTACTTTAGAGATCGTCTAGACAGAGACGGCTTCCACAGAATTAAACTGTAGTGAAACTAATATCAAGCGAGGCACGTGTGTTTGAGAATAACCTTAGTTCTCACGCTTACATCTGAACATAATACTCCATATTAATTACAATAAATAATAAAAACAATCATTTGGTTATACTCCCTACTTGAACATGCTACACTAATAAGAGGACTAAGTCACAGTCCTCTGGTGACACAAGGTAATAGGTTTTGGTCAAATGACCTCATCCAAACCGGATAGTACCTGCAGGATATACACTGCCGGTATCAGAAGTGTCACGTAAACTCACGGTCTGCACAAAATATGTACAAATAAGCCTACAATGTTCTTCTTTATAATGAGCAGTGCTCACTTAAAGGGGCCTATTCCGTTATCTGACGTCTAGTACCTGAAGGTAATCGCTAAAACCTTGTAAAAAATAGGCCAGAAAAAGCCCACTGCATGCAGACTTTTGGTTTTGTTTATATAATTATGTGTTTATAACATTAGGGGGACCCGCTGAAATAATCAAAACCATTCAACGAGGACATCTGGCGGCAAATCAGACGAATCAGTTTTGAAAAGAGCAGTTAGCAACTGGTGACTTTTCAACTTTCACACATTTGTCCAACCAACCACCTTAGGTTATATGGGTGATTTCGTTTGTCAACACTGCATTGTTCATACATCCGTCACAGGGGTGTTTTATTTACTCTTCTCACCATGAGTTCATTAATTTGTACGCAGAGTATACCATCAATCACGTGAATTGAAAAGTTTGGTCGACAAATGTCTTTAATCTAGAAATCTTCAATTATATGCTTGTTTTATTGGACCACCTTTTCTCTGCACAATCGTTTATTCTACCAGTGGTAGATTGGATATGGAGGCAGTTTTATGAAAATATGACTAGAAGCTTTATTAACCACATCAGTTCTGGAGAATGTCTAAAGAGGGCACGTCACAATAAACGCTATTTGTCATCAGACGTAGCATATTAGGTACTGAACGAATGGAGAACTGTCACTGGCGTCTACACAGTATACGTCTACATTAAACTTTTTTGTTTATTTCTTGGCCCTTTAATTTTATGCAAATTGTGAAACAGAAATGTATCCCAATGTGCAACAGATGGCCTCTGGATTTACTAATGAATATGGAGCTCATTGTGTAACAAACACCTATAGATATATTTATGAATATATAGTAATATGCTCAACAATTAATGGGAATATTAATGAATATAGACCACAATGTGTCATAAAACACTTATTCATGTTAACAGAAGGCCTTTTGGGTATATATTGACAGGCTAGGACTCGATGCTCCATAAGATATACGATATAATATGAGATATTTAAAATTTGTTGAAATAATGAACTCACATTAGTGACAAAAATAACACCAGTCAAAGTTAAAATGAATATTAATTTTCTATGACAAAAAGATTGAGGATGATGATAATGAGAGCTGCTAAAGCAAATAGATCTACAATACAACAAAACAAAGGAAGCATCCACGCCTTTTTGCCTAAATAGCATTAAATTAAATTGCCATTGTCAACAAGATCCTAAGCAAGCTACTGAAGAAGGCGTAATACCAGAAGCAGATCCAGAGGGAGTCGATCGAAGGAGTCCGCAACCCCCTTAATTAATTTTACATGGATTGTGTATACAACTTACTATAATAACTAATACGAGGCACTCTCCATTGCTCAGATAGTAGCGTTCGGTAGTCTTTTCAAACCGCCACAACGTTTTTACAAGACCAATTTAGTTCGACCTGGACCCCCTTTTCCGGACCTTGGGGCAAGAGTTTTAAATAAATTGGTCACCTGTATGAGAAGTAAAAGCTGCAACTTTCCCGTGGAATTCCAAGATTATGGACGTCCGAACTGCCTGTGTTTGGAGACCGTAATTGTGTAGAATATTTCTAGTTTTTTAGGCAATGCTCGCTAATTTTTACCTTTAACAAAATGCGTAGATGCTGTAATAAGTAATATTTAAACCATGTTACAAGAGCCTGTAAAACATTATATATGAATTTGGTCTGTGCATGCGTTATGAGAAAAAAACGACTTTCAATCATGCCTACTAATCATGTTCTATTTTTATCTAGATAAAATCTCAGGTTCTACAGCATGTACGAAATATTATACCCATAGCTGTATACCCATTGCTTTTCTATTAATTTCATATGATCAAGTTTATTAACTATGCATCTTCATCGTAAAGACCTGGTATTTAAACCATTAGAATGGAACTTATAAGTCCAGATTGGAATATTTACTCTTAAATGTGCATGTGTCAACTTCAACGCATAGTTTTGTATGGTTAGAGATAGTTCAATCATAGTTTAGTTAAGTAATCACCCCTCATATATTTTATCATCGTTCTTGAATGTCTAACAAGTTTTTTTAATTGTACCACTCCACACTCTGTTTTAAAAGGCTAGAACTCAGGCCCAGTTAGGTACACTTATCTCAAATCATTGTATATTAATATTAAGCACAGTTTTCTTGTCACCAGCTATTAAATCACGTATATGTTAGACTATTGTCTTATGTTTTGGATTTTGGGGAGTGTTTTTATGTCCGTGGTCCGCATGCTTTAACCCTAGACAAAATCCACCATGAGCCCCATTGGCTGACGTGACACCTGATATTGAGAGGGGCACCAGATCTTGATTTGACACCAGATCTTGATTTGACACTAGATCCTGATTTGACACCAGATCCTGATTTGACACCAGATCCTGATTTGACACCAGATACTGATTTGGCATCTGAGCCTGATTACCTGAGCTACCTGATGCGGGGTCACCGGGACTAACTTAGACAGCCGGCATCACTGGATGAGCCCATGAGAGAGAGAGTACATAATGCATATAATGATGACCGACATGACGGCAAGACGATCATATTATCTTTCATATATATATATATATATATATATGTATATAATTTATACATATAATTATAACATAACATTATAATAACATATTATACATAACAGCATTCTATTAAGCGTATCTTTTGCTCACTCATTAGACTCAAGTGTAAACGAGGATCATATGACAGAAGTTAATTGGAAATGTAAATGTACACAGGTCTTCAATGCATAGTCGTCAATGGTCTTCAGTGTTAGTCATGAAATGATATTATGAGGACAGCATGGCCAGAATATAATAAAAATTAAATATGTAACCAAAGCGAAATTAAATTGAATATGAAATTTAGGTAAACTTAATTTATTCATGCAAATAAGAGACATGTCACGTGCAATATGTGTTTCCAAAAAAAAACCTAGATACACTTAAATTATTTGCCTCTGAAATTTATAACTGCATTTGAACTTGAAACAATGAAAACATTTGTACCTATAATGGGCAGCTTACACTTATTCGTAACCCTGGCGTTATTCAACTGAAGGTCCTCGCCGTCACAGGCCCCCTTGAAGGTGCACTTTGACCTTTATGTTAATCATTCCCGGCGGCTTTAGGGGTCTGACCTCGACATCAAACACATGAACCACCGTTGTGGCGTGACGGTCACAGAGAAAGCCCTGTTGAGAGAAAACAATGATACTCGGACAATTCAGACGGAAACCCCTTCACAGGAGAGGTGTCGCTAGACTAATTTTGGCACCACTGAGAGATGACTTCGACTAAGGAGAGACACCATAGCGCCTGGGACTGTCTGAGTGTGACCAGTCTCGAGGTCGCCTCCCAGACTTCCGGAGGATAGGGATACGTGTATGGGCATGGTGATGCAATATGTAAAACAATAATTAAAAAAGTTATGTCTATACATCTGAATTCTGAGCAATACAAGCTTCCGCCATGTGTTTGCATACACTTATACAGCATAAATTTCAAGGTTCTTTCGTGCATAGATAATTTGACATATGTGAATATTCCTTGATGACATTCCGAATCATGTGCAAGATCCACACGAAAAAATCTAATTCATTTTTCATTGGCCGATTCCCGAAAAGCCATGAATTTTCATAAGATTCCGTTTATGATTTCGTTATTTTTTTGTGATCAAACACGTACACAAAATTACACGAATTTGATGAACGCATACCCTCGTGGCAGAAGCAAAAATCTAAAAAAAAATTTTACATCAACAGTGTTTATTACACTTGTCACATATTTACATGTGTCGCACCTTCTTTTGCTTGCCTCAAAATATCCGGATTTTGCAGATTTGTAAATGTAACACATTTTCTGATTAGGTGTATTGTATACAGGGTATGCTCTACAGTAAACCAATAGCAAACTCATTGCATTTTATAATAAGATATTCGAGACAAACATTTCTTAATTTTTAAGGTTGGATATTTTCAAGAGATATTTGAGGGTCTACTGGCGTCACTGTCAGTAAAATGTGAATGAAGTTATGGATAGGGTTAAATATAACTCACACTTCAGTCGACGCATCTCTAGTCGACACATTTGAGCAGATCGCTGAAGGTCTATCTTCATTTTGTCATTTAGCCTTTCAGGCTATGGCAAAGAGCGAACAATGCATTGACCATAAGCTCTGACGTCACCGCCTTAACCATAAGGCCAAGCTTCCTACCACATAAATTATAGAGCTCAATCAAATGTTTCGTCTTAAGGCAAGCAAAGTTAATTGGATATTTTATTTGATCTATATCTACTAATGCAGCAGAAAATTCATTGTCTTATTCATATTAGACCGATAGGGCCTCTCTTGTAATGTTCGTATGTTTGTACATCCGTCTTTTCTTAATGGTTATATAACAACGGAATTTGGTACAATTGAGGCACGTGGATCTTGAGACAGACAATAGCTTATCTAGTATAAGATGTGTTTTCACTCTCTGAAAATAGTCTGTTTAAAGTTTATATAACGGATGAACATCTGGCAAGTCTCTCACGATAAATAGTATTTGTAATTTCATCAGTCCATCATAAAGTGATGAGAGTTTGATCAGATGTATGAACTGTGTGAATGAACCCGAGGTACTGAAAGCTAGCGTAAACTTTAACCTGATAAATTATTCATGCGTCGGTACTTTTGATACTTAATGTAATTGATTGTTTCTTTTCTATTGCTAACGGCAGGATACATTCTCCCGGATCAAGTAAAAGTCGACTCAGCAGAAGAAATCAAGATTGAGGAGGAAGCCACTTGTGTCCTTTTCCCATAACCGATACGCATTTCATGGACTGGTTCCCCGTTCAAAGAAAACTCATTGGGGAATCGTGCCCAACCTAAACTGAGTCGGAGGGAGGTACTATGCTAGGACCAAACCAACAGTCCTGCCTTGATGACTGTTATTTATGAATTTAACTAATCTCAAAACTAAATTTGTTCTGATTAAATCTCGAAACGCCACATTCTTTTAGCAGTGATTGTTTGCCAGAATGTTTTCTTTTCAGATTTCAACAAATCACCATGCAGGTACGAAGATTAACAAATTTTGAAATACAAAAAGACCGACCAACAATCATCTAACAAAAGACAGGATTTTTTATAGCCCAGACATTTACCTTTTCTAAATAATTTATATCTTTGATTTTATAATTAGAAATTTCACATTCACAACTGATCATGAAATCGCCAAACGATAACTGGAAGCCTACCCCGCCGCAACCCCCCCCCCCCCCCCCCCCCACCCCCTGAGCGAAAATTGAAAGTCGGCTGTAGAGTGTTCGACCTTACGAATAAGGTCACGGTAAAAATGAATATCAGGGGCAATTCTGTGACCTAGAAGTACTGTTGTGCCCGTAATTTACCTTTTGAAAATCAGCCATATTAGAGATGTAGCGTAGGTTTTGCACAATTGGGGATTTTATCAGGTCCACCCACAAGTAAGCATAACGGATGTCGGATGTTTATAAGACGTTGAAACATTTCTCATTAAGACTCTCTTATTAATATATCTCAGGTTAACGTCTGTGTTAAATGTAACGACACGTAGAACAAGAGGTGTAGCGACCAGCTTCGACAAAGATGGCCACTGAAACGGGGGCAAAGGTCATGGGCGTTGTTAATCTTTCCCATATTACGACTGAAAACCTGCTTATTTTATATCACTTAGTGCTTCATTATTTCATTGACGAACTCTGATGACTTTAATATATTTATAAATTATTATAATTTTCCTCCTGATATAGTCACACAAATTTAAAAATTGGTTTGTCTCGTCTCTTTATTAAAATGGGCATAGTATATATTAATTGCATATCTCTACCATATACGCCAGACTTTTGTACAGTTCGCCTATCATACGCCCTGTTCTACTTTACTGCATGTGTGCACTGTTTGGGGAATTATTTTCTATAAAGCTCTTATTTGTGAAAATTAAAAGAAAACTACAAATTGGAGAATTGTTAATTAAATTAAATTACTCCTTTTTTTACTATTTCCATGGACTTTGCTTGCTAAGAAAATATGAGGTGGAAAATGCATTGGAATATCGACATAAGCCACTTCCGCCCCTCGAAACCCTATGATTAACAGTATCGGACTAGACTTGAATCCGGTCCGGTCCGGTCCGCTCAGTTTGCGGCACTTGGCGGACCGGACTGCCAGTCCGGGACCGCCCTGGACCCAGTCCTGAGCGATCCTGACCATATCAAAATGTTTTGATATTTCAGGACCGGTCTTGAGTGGTCCGGTCTGGTCCGCTTGAGTCCGCTCTGTTTGCGGCGGTTTTAGGCCTGCACAGGAGCAACTAAGGATCGGTATAGCTTTAAATTATTAAAATTAGCTTATTTAGCCAGAATTGACATGAAATTTTGTTATGGTATTTTGCATATTAAAAACTAGTATATTATATACTGTAAATGTTTTTTTTTTCTGAGCTTCATTCAAACATTAATAGACAATTTATTTAAAAAGATTATCTTAATTATAATAAATCTGTATTGTATGTTACAAATCTCTGAAGAATCATTCTTATATATTTAAGTATATAAATAATTACTAATTGTTGGAAGGGACTTCTTACTATTCGAAGGATAGAGTTCAACCACGTCAAAGCCAAAGAAAAAGCATTGTTGCTTATCTGGAATGTCTTTGAACCAATTGGTGACCGATTTAGAGCTTTTATACATAATAATTATATATATATTTTACCGGAGTATATATATATATAATGATCATCTGCCAGAAGAGTGTAAAACATTTTAACTTTCTTTTTTGAAATATTAGCGTGAAACCGTATAAAATTAAATGCTTAATTTAATTACACTTGCAAATGAAACTGTCCTTTTATAGATTGCACAAGACGTCTACATAGTAGTATCTCTAGAATCGTTAAAATGGAATTCATGAAACGCTTACAAGTAAACGGTTGTTGTTTAGTTAAATACTTCAGAAATCAGATTGATTACACTAGCGTGAAAGGATCAGATGAGGAAATACCTATTCATATAATTTCAAAGAAATAAAATTTAAATTTATGATGATTATAAATTTGTGACTAAACATTTAAAGTTAATCCCTTCCTGTTCTTTCGTAGTTTAATGTACCTATATGGGAATAGACCAAGTTGATTTCGTCTGTAGATTGGTACTTAGAACACCCGCCATTTTCACCGGTTGAACTTATGTTGAGCAATCCGGTCCGCTCTGTCTGCTTCCCGTTCAAGACAGGAGCTGCAGCAGGACGCGTGGTTGCGGACTCTCCAGGATTTCCGGTCCGGGCCGGTCCGATCCGATCTCGTCTCGTCCGCTCTGTGTGCGGCCTACTTAAAGGCTAGATAATCATCTTATAATCATCCTTTTGTCAATATGGATGCATAATTGAATGTTTATTGATAAACGTTATATAAACTGAAGATAACATTATCTGAATTATTGAAATAATAAGTTTAACCCTTATTCATAAGTGCAGCACCGATGCATATCAAATAGAGATGCATTTAACAATGGTCATCTAACGAGCCACCAGCCCGAGTCACTCCGACGATGTTCTATCTCAACCACCAAGCACATATTTCATTTGGCATTGCTATGGTAACATTTTTGCCGGTATGACGATTCTAACAGCCGGATTGAACTTCATTTGTCGCCGTTGCTGTGATTTTGTGCAGGTCTGTATTCCCCGTGGACCGCTAAAGGTATATATTTAATAAATGTGTGTGCGCGCGCGCGTGTGTGTGTGTGTGTGAGAGAGAGAGAGCGAGAGAGAGAGAGAGAGAAAGTCGAATGTTCTACTTCTAGAAGTAACTTGCTCACTAATAGTTATTTTGCTTGCAGTCACGAAGGCATCTAATTAGTTCCCATTGCTCACCAAGGGAAAAAGATCAACTTAAATTCAGAGCAATGAGATTATATACCCAGTGTTAACAACGTGAAAGCGGACACCTCGGTTTAATTTGTCATATCTGCTGAGATTGATAAGACTACATAGATCGAGAGTGACCTTGATCCGAGCCAGCGAAGAAGGTCAGGGCATCAGACGCTGAAACGCGCATGCGCAGGCAGGCGAAGTTCGGGATCCATCTACAGGGGTAGGGAAAACACTTGATCCTATTGTGTCGGACGTAATTTAATGAGTCTCCGGTCAATCCAGGGTCTTGACTTTCCCGGGCGGGAAAGCAGTAAAAAGTAAAGCATTAAGCCCCGGTATCAGCCCTTAATAAGGAGCTTGCGACAAATGGATGAGGTAAGTGGCCTCTGTCATACGGCTACAAATCGCATTGGAGGCGTCGTCACTCCGCATTAGGTAACAGATGTAGCTGTGAAAGGGGATATAACAAGAGGAATAAAGCCTGCCAGATGAGCGCCGTGCGCGAGGCGTCTGGGTGTGAGCGCCTATTCAGAGGAAACGCAAGATGGGCCGCCCAAAGCCGGAAACAGCGTCCAGTGCGTCAGAGTATGGAAGCCAGCCCCGCCAAACTAATTAAATCAAACAGGTTTTGACTTTATATAATTGGGATTCTCCATTCCTGCCAGATGACAGGATCAATTAAGTAACTTGAGATGGTGGCCAGTGTTTGGCGCGGTTAAGTCATTTCATTAGTGTTGATTCAGTCTCCAAATAGGAAGGCTGACCCAGCCCCCTGAGATTGAATTAGGTCCGGTTGGTCAGTATCTATTAAGTCCACTTGCCTTTGATTCAGTTTGACTGGAAAGACATCTACTCGCACGGGGTAATAGTATATCTAGTGTCCTCTGAGGAACCGGCCTTGCGGCTCTAGAGGTGTCCATTACACGACAACACCGGGTTTGACATTTAATGTGAGAAAAAATATGAATTTCACTACGCCAAGGATAAGAAGTAAAGAATTAAGGTGTCGCACTACATTCTTGGATGGGGAGGGAGTTAAAAAACCACAGTTCACTTCTAATCTTCCAAAGTATTATCACGACACAATATTCTAACCAATCCCTGCCCCGCTATATTTGGCTTCATCTCGCGTTTATTACTATCAGGTTTAAGATGATGGCAGAAAAAAATCCTAACGTAATATCACCTGGCGTGCATTTGAAATTAATAAGATTTTTGTACGTATGGACAGCAACCACCTTCGGCAGATTCGGGGACTAGACGTTCTCGGGCTGATCGGATTGGATTAGATCCTGTCGGGATAAAAGTAACGCAAAGCTCTCAGCAGCTGATGGCGCGGTTCCTATGGGAACGCGCAGTGATCCACAGCTTGTATATAACTTTTGGTGTAAGAGCCATTTAATAGCCTTGGGAGATTGCGGAAAAATGACCCCATGTTCCTTTAACAGGCATAATTCTGTGCATGAATCCTCCAATCTTGTATAGATCGACGCTGTTTATTTTTTTATGTCTGCCTATATTAGACCATAAGCTTAGTGTTTGGTAACAACACCGATATTTCTTCCGAAGTTTTTCTTTAATAAGAAATTTGTCTTTAGTTTTCTTGTGTACAGCTTCAAGCCCGTAATTTTTTTTCTTTCTTTTAGGACTTTTTTGTGGTTCAAGCCAGCGTTCTATATGAACTATGTAATGTCTCACGCAGTTATTACTCAGTGTGCATCCAGGGAATAATAATGGGACTTTCTATGATTAGCCTCGTGCTTTGTTTTTTTTCTATTACCGAGCTCAATAGTATAGCAGGGTAATGTGCGGAGAAATGAATTCAGATACCTGAGAGAGAGAGAGAGAGAGAGAGAGAGAGAGAGAGAGAGAGAGAGAGCAATGTGGTAAGGGCCTTGACGGGGCGTGAACGATATACCTTGCAATGACAAGTTTAGCAACCTGTTGATTACATCTCGGGCCAGGAATCCTAATTGACTGTTAGAGGTACTAAGAAAACTCAGTCGACGATTAGAGATCAATTGTTTCGTTTGTTCTGTTATTTCCCTCGTTATGTGACCGATTCCGGTCTTAAAAATATTCTTTTGTTCTGGAATTATATTTAGACATTTAAAGGTAGCAGGATTGACAAAAACCCCTTTGTTTTAAATTCATAATAGCAGCCATAAAGTATACATAATTTAAACCTTGTACAGTGTTCTTTCTGATAGCATACCTATTTTTTTACCTTTTCTTTATTTTATAACATGATTTTGTAATATTAAAACAATTTTTAAAAGTACTCTTTTTAAAGGAACCAGAAACAGTAATCACCTTTTCAGTTGACTTATATTAATCTACGTTACAATATCTAAAATTTTGTTTTTCCTTTACTCTGTGTTTTTCAATTTTTATTATTATTTATTAAATCAAAATGTTTAATTCAGTTTTAAGGTAGATAGTAACTTGATAGAGGAAAAACAAAACAAAGAATAAATACTTTTGAGGTATTGTCATGAAGTTTAAATGTAACTTCCTAAAAAGTGGCTTGCTGTTACTGTGTGCTTAAAATGGTGTTCTGTTTAAAATTGGATCAAAAATTAAATATTAAAATATTGTTACGGAACCTAATATCAACAGATCACATATGCGTGATGATCACAAATTTTGTCAAGTAGATAAAAAAATCAGATTCTGCAACACTAGGCAGCGTGAAATGTCTAGGGGAATGAATAAAGAAGTCAGTGGTTTTTTTAACAAATAACTATAATTTATTCTTAAAACAACCCTAACATTAAAATACACTGAATCAATACAATTACACAGTACAACAGCAGCATACAACAAATCAATACAATCACACAGTAAAATAAACAAAGTGCACAGTACCAGGATACCACCACTGTCAAAGCGGTAAGTCCTTTAAAATGCATATGCCCGACATACAGTTCACACAAATTCTCTCGAAGGATTACAGTCCAATGTAAAGCTTTTGTAACAATCCCGAAAGTAAACTGAAGACCAAATAAGATTCGTCACAAATACAGAAGAAAATCTGAAGAAAATCTGTAATTGCCGCACTTATCAGAATAGGTCCCACAAACTGACATACACGATTCTGTGTCCGCTGGAATATTCTCTTACCTCTCTCCCGGCTTTAAAACGCCGCCTCTTTATATAACTTTTCACCTCCAGCCGAAAACTTTCCATTTCTCGAACAATCTAAAGAACCTAACATTATGAACACGCTCAAAGAACATACTAGCATCAAAGAACATCTACAAGCCAGGGTTCAACCGTGAGCCGGCCCGGCCCGGCCAGGCGAGAAAACCGCAGACTAGCATGACAAAGAGAGTTAAACCAGTACGGATTAAACTGAGAGTGCAACACGCGGCCAGGCGAAGCCCCTACAACACGAGTTACGCCCATGTCACACAATAAAAAGGGCACCTGTAACAATATCATATGAAAATGAATGAAAATGACAAAAAATACATATACCAACAGAGAGAACACTGTAACAAATTTAAAATAAGGTATACTTCATGATCCATTATGGATTAAAACAAATGTTGATTGATTTTAGATGAGGTTTTTTTGCAAATCCTACTAAATCAATGCATTCTCGGCCATTCTAATCTTAACCAGCTAGACTTGGCATGGTGTTAAGTAGCCATGACAACATGACATACAAGCCTTTTTAAAGTAAACTATTAGGGGCCTGCGAGTCATGATACACGTCATAATACAACACCTATTCCAAGGGTCTGATCAAAATATTTGCTGTGTGGTAGTATTTGACGCCAGAGGCTTATTTGGTAGTGTTTTATTTGTTAAATGATGAAGAAAAGTGTTGCTACACAAAATTTGTAATGGTTACCCTGGCGGTGAGAACTGAAGTTTGAAGCAGTTTCTGCTACCGCAGTTTCAGCCGTCAAGACGGAAGGAGTGACAAACTTAATAACTGCTGTATAAATACACATAATTCAACCGTGAGTGTAATAATTAATATTTTTCCCAAACAGAATACCGTCACTTTTTGTCTTTCCTCGTGAAAATAAAAGTACGACAAGCAAATGAAAACGAAAGTATACTGTTAGAAATGGCGTGCTCATTTGCTTATACTAGATTGATCTTGACCTTATAGCTTGTACTGCCACGCCGCGTCTTCAAGAAATTGAAAATCGACGTTTGGTTTGCAGGCGGCGCTAGGTGAGAAGGGGAGTATCGTGTTAGGTCCAGCCACTTAGGGGCATTTGACCTGTGTCCTGTAAAGGTCATGTTTCGACAATAAGGCCAAAAAAAAAATAAATAAATAAAATAAAAGGTATGGTTCTCAGGCACCGCCCGCGTCAATTGTAACCCCCGCATAAAAAATGTTTATTTTGATTTTCATCTTTCAAGAAGATAAAATAATACAATTTTGATAAGATTTCATTTGTTATGCAGTGCTTTAAGCTATTAAGCAAATCAATTCTGTTATTTTTATGCTTTTTCCTGATCATATGACATCTTTATCGAAACTTGTTGCGGAATCCACAACTGTGATAAAGATTAATGATAAATCACTCGAAAAATCATAATATCAAGACGATAATAAATAATAAACGGGGTAAATACAAAATTATCAAAATTATTATATTATAAACCTGAATATATTCGGAAAAAATCTGTTTCGAAGCTTGATTAAGGGGGTTTTATCAAGCACGCTAAATAATGAAATAAAACCCAATGGTTGTCGAAAGTTAACTGTACAGATATATTTTTATTATCATTTGCGTCATTTTATATTATGCCATGTGATGATATTATGATGATCATATGGCGGAAACAGGTAAAACGCAGGAGACACACATACTTGTTAAGTTCTTATTCTTTTAAACGGTGCAGTAATATATGAACGCTTTGAGAGCTGGATGTCCTAGAAGTTTCTAGAAATCTAGTCAAAGAAATGCCCGAATGTTTGGCGTCTCCTCTCGCTTCTATTCGCGAATTTGAAACTCAGTTATAATATAGTCAGTGATATAGTATGTATATAACATAAGGCTCCAGTTTCAAGAAATTTCCATGTTAAAGGTAAATTTTCTGAAGCGTTAACTTCTCATGCTGATATACTCTGCCTATACATACAGTAGTTTACTACAGGGAGCAGCCTAAAAGAAGTAGGAACTTGCAGGAGTGACTTTATAACTCATCATTAACCACAATGGTCAGCATTTATGAAGAAAACACTATAAGTGTATTTTGATTGTCAAGTACATTCAGCAGTAACATCCACTTTTTAAGCCAGGACACATATTTTCTCAGCAATTTCCATAAATGTCAATGTCTGCCCTTTACGCCCACAGCATATGATAAAAAGAGATCTGATCCATTTAAAAACTGGAGTCCGAGCTACACATTTAATAAAATCAAGTTTCATTCATTCTAATGTGCTCAATTTTTACTTTATTATAGGGCAAATAATAATTTTTTATGAAACTAAGTTTTCTTCTTTGAAAAAGGGATATCATATTTGTAGGAATGGTTTTCATTTTTGGTCATTCCATGTGAAGTCAACAAATACCTCCTGAATGACCATCTCTGATTTTCCTAATACTTCATGTTGATAGTTTCAATTTTCCCAATAGAAAATATGCAAAATTTTAAGCCATGTATCTGTAAAAGTTTTGTAAATTTGGACAGTTTAACCTAACAATTGGGCATGTCCCTTACTTTCTGCAAATAAAAAAAAACAAAACAAATAAATGTTGCTAAAATGTTACAAGTTTCTGTAAGTTTTTACTTTTTAACTATTCATCCTAAATGAATAAAGCTGAACGGTTTGTTCTACACTATTATGTGTCTTTGACTTTTAAGACAGACAGAAAATTGAAAATTTACTAAGTTATACCCTGGTTAAAATTATGTAAAAAAATATGTCTACTTAATTTTATGAAATGAATGCTTGTTTGCAATAATTATGTTGTGATGATCTGTATTATAATTTAGATATATATATATAGTTAAAAATTCGAAAAAGAATGATTAACTATTCTCGCAAGGGTTTTTGGGGTTTATTTCTCCTTTTTAGACATTCCTTATTATTTCCCTTTATACATATTGTCTAAAATACATAACTGCACCTGTTAGTTCAAGAATTCTTTGGGATCCTGTATAAGCAATACACAATTTATAGACTATGTCTACACTGACCTCTTATATTGGAACGATTTTGAAGATAAAATTTTCCTTCAATAAAATTTGAAAATCTTGAATTAGACTTATTTAATTTATTTTCCCTATTTAAATCAGCAAACTAGAGAACCTAAGGAAAAGAATGAGGTATGGATTATAAAGATACCGTAATATAATTTTTTTTATATAATTGTTTTCTTGTTTTGCTGGGTTACAGTGCTTTTGGCTGAATGCATTATGAATTATGAGAATGGGCTATTTGAAGAATAATTTTAGAAACATATTAATTCATATTATCATATAGCTATAGAGCTAAGGAGGTCCTAGTCTGCATATTCAATTGAATACTTATGTAACGGGTGAAAATAGAAACCAGGCCCGAATGTGGGTTCGAACCCGTATCCTGTGACACACAAGTCAGATGTTCTACTGCCTCGCTAATAAAGCAAGCTTCACTAGCGAGGCCATTAGGAACGCTTTTGTGTGTCAGGTAACATTCACCCCCTCTCCGAGAACGTTCTGTCCCCAGAACGTGGGAATCTATCCCGGGGGTCACACACGTGAACTGGGTGTGGCATTATGCCACGACACCAACTCCCCGGATCCCACCGCTGCCACCATTTGTAACGGGAGAAAATAGAAACCAGGCCCTAATGTGGGTTCGAACCGGTAACCTATGACACACAAGTCAGACGTTCTACCGCCTCGTTAATAAAGCAAGATTCACTAGCAAGGCCAGTAGGAACGCTTTTGTGTGTCAGCTTACACTTATACAAAGATGGCAGTAATTACGGTCAGCCTGTAATTAAATATTATGAGCGTATCTCCACTGCAGATAAAAAAATATACGGAAACCTATGGTGAAACTCTGAATAACGAATTAACGTTCCTTGAATGTTTGGAGTTGCGAGACAGTTGTTACTTCTCATAACGTTCGTTATTAAATATTATTACTATTAACTGGCATTTATTGCATAATTACCATAGTTTTGCTTTTTCCCCATAGAAACCTGGTGGGGAAAATTGTACACACCATCCCCCCACCTAATTTTTTTTTGGGGGGGGGGAGGAGATGAACTTCCCCCCCCCCCCGCCCCCATCCCCCCGCTATCTACGCCCCTGCTTGTAAGCCCGCGGTGATTTAAACCTTAACAAACTACAGGAATTTGAAATGAGCGGACGTTGATCGACTGGTTACCTGCACCGACATCCAGGACTGTTGGACCCTCCTGTAATGATGGAGGCTTGTTCTCTATGTAAACACAACAGCTTTTGTTTGGCAAAATTATGGATAAGTAAGAGTTTGAGCATTATTTTAGTGCCACAACTTTGCAAAAATTTCATACAACATCTAAAGATAACAAAAAGGTAATTATTTTATGTTGACACCGCTTAAAATGTCACTTATACGATTTCAAAAGGGTCTCCTATTTGGAAGCTTACGAGGCGTTTCCTAAGGGTCGATCCCAAGACGTAGTTGACGGAGGGGAGCAGAGCGGATCGGGATCACACGTCTCGGGACGAGACAATATCGAAACAGACAAAAAAGGTAAAAAATATAATATCGCCCGCTCGCACTGATTTCTGAAAAAAGTGCCTGAGAACCATACCTATTTTTTGGCCTAAGGCATGAGGTTGGCATGTCAGTCAAAAGGAGATAACTAATTTCACGTTCACATATTCCTGAGGTGTTTCTAAATTAAGGGTACATTGAGGATTCGCTTCACTTAATTAAGTGATCGTGTAGAGTTGTTGTAACTGGTTTCCTATGCAGAGAGGCCTACTGTACTTGAGGTCCTGTGTGTAAGTCCTGTATGTAGTGTTAAAAGATGTTACAAGAATTTTTGGCATTACAAGGTAGCCGAAAATATAAAACAAGTCATATATATATGTTACCGTGGCAAGCAATCTAGTATAATATGTTAAGCTTGCACTGTGGTTAACCGCCTGTGTGTTGAAGCTCTCGCTGATCTGCTAGGGTTGTGCATAGGAATTATTATAGTATTATAGGAATAACAGGGATTATAAGTAAACAATATTCATCACTGCTGATTGTGATGCCTTTGATAGCAAGCCACGGTCTGTAAGCGAGTAAGACAGACAGTAAGTCGGACAGGTATAGACAGACAACAGCCAGCCTGAGACTGACAGACAGCCCGCAGGAGAGTCAGAAAGTCGGCCAACCAATTTGACGGTCAGCCAACCAGACAACTGGACAAACAGACAACCAAACACACATACATACATACATACAAGGTCCGTTAAACTTTTTTTCTACATTTGTATTGGAGGTAACCTTCATTTTTTCAATGCTATCTTAACCAAGTATATGTACATCTGCGTAATAAAATTCCGGTTTTGGTTTACTTGACAGAGCAGTATCACGGGATTCCTCTCATATTATCATGGTATTAACCGGCCCGATGACTACTGTACCTGCGGGCCCTAGGTGTAATCGTTCGCATTACTGGGTCATAACGTCAAGGAACCCCGAAAGGCGCACTCGTTTGTGAGTGAAGCACGGCCGTTGGCCACGACCTTCCCATTAAGCCTGCAAAACGTTTACCTTGGGTGGGGGGCCGACCGTGAAAAATCTTACCGTCTCGACTGAGATTCGAACTCTGATCTCCCGGCTTTGAGTCCTGTGCTTTACCGCTGAGCAACAGAGGTCCGTTAAACTGGCTGAAGTAATTTTTTATGAGCCAGATATTTCTGGCCCATAGTGGCATGTTTGAGAACAAGCAGCATTGGTTCAATGATGAGGAAAGTAGGATTAAAATTTGCGTTTTGGGAGAGGAATGAAGGGGTCAGCAGTCAGCCATTCCTGCTAAGTGATTGATGACAACAGAATGCCAACTCAAGCTTAATAAGAACGCGGGAAGATTCAATTACAATTTGAATTAAGTCAGTATTTGAAAACACAAGGGACGGCTTTCAAACGATCTCATAGTTCATTCAGACTGTCAGAGGCGAACGGCTGTTAATTCAGTTATCATTAATAAGTTCAAATGGGTTTCAAATAAATGAACTGGCAAAGAGTGATACTAATATGAATTTCACAGCAATTAGTTAATTAAATTGCATTTAAGAGGAAGTTTGAAAGGAAATATGCATATCGTTGTTTGCGACACCACCTCTTAAGCTTATGAACAGCAGCTTGTGCGGAGCCTTACTCGTGCTTACTGTTTAATATATCATTTTAATGCCAGTGTTAACTCCAGTCATAATATATATATATATATATATATATATATATATATATATATATATATAAATTTATAATCATCGACTTACTCAACTATATTGCTATAATACTAACCAATCTTTAGCCACTGGTCAATCATCATTTATGACCATGAACGTTACCTATGAACTTCACACTATTAACGTATTCCTTCTTTGGATATCTAGACTGGACAACTAAAAATTGGAATTATGGGTAACGGAACAACAACCAGCACGGAACATAGAGCATTATGGTACAAGTTCAGAGTATCCAGTCAGTGAAACATCACACTATACCAGGTATTATGGTTATTATACATCTTTATTCATAGTATATAAAGCCGCTTTTTATACAACCTGATGAATGAGCTCTAAACTTCGAAAGCTCGTTAAAAAAATAAACAGTAAGTCTAGACTAAGGCGTCTTCATCTTATTTTCCTTTCCGCTAAAGATGCATCCTACCATTACATCAAACTTTCAGTCACACATTGTTCAATGTAAACCTGATTCTGCCGTCCTACATGCCATCCTACATGCATGCTTGCATGCAAAGGAACTGGATGTTTTCATTAGTAACAATGTTATATCAGAATAAGATTGTACAGTAAAAAACCCAGGAAAATACAGGAGACGAGGGCCTTAATACCGGAAAGTATAAGAAATTATAGATCATTTTTATAGGAAAATATAGCGAATATAAGGGGTCAGAGATACAACACCTGTAAAATAATTCGTTTTTGTGTCATTTTTTACTACGTGTCAGCTAGGCCTACTTATGTGTAGAAGATCTAGTTGTTCACCTTTCAAACGGATTGGTACCAAATAGTGCAGCAGATAGCTGAAACAATCTTTCAAATGGTGATACAAGCACCAAATTTGGCAAAAATACTTCTTAGACATTACTCTTTTGAAAAAGTACGCGGGCCACTTGAAAATCAAGATGGCTGCCCATTTTTTCAAGATGGCCGCCATGCAGACATATAAATGGGATATTTACCACAGAATCTCACCACTTTGATCAATTTGGATGATCTTGGTGTCTAAAAGTAGGGTTTTGACAATGGAAAAGCTAAAAATTCACTTCTCAACCTTCTAAGGAGCTCCTTTTTATCGTTTTTAGCAAAAATGGTGAAAAAAGTATATATAGACTAGGACATATTCTACAAAATATTTGAATTATTAGAATGTAAAACTGGAACTTTAAAAAAAAAATTTTTTGGTGGAGGTAACCGCCTCCATTTTGTTTTGCTTGCTTAACTAAGCTATATACATCAACAAAATTAAATTCAATCAGTCCATACGAGGTTAGGCATGCCTGTCATTCAGATGAATTTAAATTTGGCCTAACCCTCTCATTTGCAGCTACATAGTCTGGTACAGGTAAGACTGAATCCGTAGCGTTTGCACCTTCCACGGCATTCCGACTTTCATCCACACTAAGTCAGCTGTTGGCAACTATCTGCAATAGGTGGAAGTGTTGTCCAGAAGACCTTCCATGTATCCCCAATCTTTGTCCACCCCAGTCAGCAGGATTCTGTGTTTCTGGTTGACGTAGTGTAGACTGACTCCATATGCAGCCTGCTTGATAGGCAGCACGCTTCGCATGCTGAAGTAGTGCTGCCCTCGTTAGAGGAATTGCGTAATAAGACCTCTGCTTCCGAGCAAACAAGTCCAGCCTGGCATCATCAACACGTGCAACTGTACTGGACCTGTCATACATTGTCTCCACAAACCTCTCCAGACCTCCAGATCATCATCATCTACTGATGGTGGGTACTGGCTGAGCTTGGCAAACACATCAGAAGCCTCAACACACACGTCCCAGGTTTGCCATGCTGATTTCTTCCCTTTGCTGCGGAAGCCTGACACAAGATCGCAACCAGTGAAGGCATGAAAGAAGAGTATTCCTTTGCTTTTTCCGGTCCTATGGAGTTGAACAAATCATGTACAGGAAACCATCTCAGGTTTAACCCTTGTTCAAAGGCCATCCTTTGAATTGCTATGACGAGGACATCTGGGTCAGTGGCTTTTACCATTTATATCTTGCTCCCCCTCTCCACTGCATCCCTGGCATGTACAAAGATGCGTGTGTCTGCTTCCTCATGACTACATGGTGCAATCCCATCAAAGCTGAGCTTGTGGTTGCTGGCAACATCTTGTTCTTTGGTCACAATGACCAAGTTAGGTGTAGACATCTGTGCAATCTTTTCAGCCAGGAACCTAAACAGCTCAGTTTTGTTGTCACTGTCTCGCAGGAAGTTCCGCCAGTTTGAGGGAAGTTTGCCCTTGCTTGTCACTCTTTGTCCTATTCCATGTCCACGCTTTGAACTGGTTTCAGCCTTGAGACTCGATGGCTGGTAGACATCAAACACTATGTCTGTTCTCTTGTACGTGGTGGAGTATGCTTTTACTGTGGGGAGCACATCCAACATGGCGTAGTCTACGAACGTATTCAAGTTTCGTGGTGACAGGGTGTTCACCAGTGCTGAACCATCAATGATGATTGTATCAGCCTCTGGTTCCACATCAGGTATGTTAACCTGGCTCTCAAGGATGGCTGCAAGCTTGGACTTCTTACTGGTATATAGCTTCCCGCCTTCACTCAAGGCAGCAGGGAACTGCTGGTTCTCATGGCGAAAGAACTCCTGCGGGTCACATTCTCTGCTCTGGCATGAGATGAAAAGCTTGGAGAAGAGCTGGTAGTCCGTCTCCAGCACTTGCTGCTTTGAAGCATCAGCATAGGCTGGTTCCTGTCTGAAGAAGTCCACCCTATTCTTCTTGATTGGATCATAGAAGGTGCTCATTTCCTCATTTTGCAGGCCCTTCATGTGCCTGGTCAATAGCCATTCCAGAAAACTCCCGATTTGACTTGTGAACAACAAACTTTCCACTCTCAAATTCCTTGACCAGCTGGGGATGTTTCTCTTTGAGGGTGATCATGTCTCTGAGATTGATGGGAAGCCAGCGTGCATAGTTAAAGTTGTTGTTGGCAAAGAAGTATGGGATGAGCTCAGCCAATTCCTAGCAGTACAGGTTGAAGTTGGCTTCCCTGAATGCTCGGATAAGTAGTAGGATCACCAGTTCCATGGACAGCATTAAATTCCAGAACTGAAACTGGGGGCTTTGCAGTTTGCAGCTATCACACCAAACATCAAAGCTCAACACTTCCTCATGGTTGTCAGCTGTCTCAATGCAGTAGTCATTGTAGGCTGCCTTCAAAAGTTGGTAGAGACTGCATGCTGTTATCTGATGGGCCTGGCGTGTCTTAGTGATGCTTGCTGCTGATAGGAAAGATTCTGCAGTCCCAGAGGAAGCCATCCCTGCCTCCACCAGGGCCCCTGTCCAGCCAATCTCCTGCAGAAGCGTTCCAATTGACTTCAATGCAGCCAACTCAATGTGTAGGCCTCCAAACATCATGACGAACTTATCCTCACCATACTGCTCAGGCCAGTACCACTGGATTTGCTTTGCTAATGCATAAATAGGCTGGTCAGCAGTCATGACAGGTATATATCTGACCTGGATTCAGGAAAGACACAGTCTCCTTGACTTTGTCCATGACATGTCTGATCATAGCAACCGATTGGGCTGGTTCTTGGAAGAGAGTTAACATTGATGTTATGCTAACCTCAGTTTCAGGGCTTCTCTTCTTGGAGGCATGGTGGGCTGACCAGGGCAAATTCTCTGTTTCTTTAGTCACACTAACTTTCTCCAGCCACTCATACTCCAGTGCCAGTTGTGGTCCTAACAGAGTGATGCCTGGATTTATCTTCACAGCATGGCTCTCTGGTGGAGAAGGATTCTTCTTGGGCGTATGTTGGTGAAGGAATCAGGCAGTTCTAGAACTGTCTTCACTTTCCCCTCAACATATCTTAGAGGTCCACGGTGTTCACCCTGGCTCTCTTTGGTCGGGTGTTGGAAAGCTGAGATGCTCGTGCCATGGAAAGAGGTGGTTGCAGTTGTTGCAGTGGGTTTGTGATCGATGTTGTCCATGGCTGTTATGGTGAACAACCCTCTTCTCAAAACTTGTGGGCAGACTACCCCATCCTCTTTATATTGTTTACTGTTGCATCTCCTAACTGTGCAGATATTTCCAGTACGCTGTCATACGAAATGCTATGGCCATGTTCATAAAGCATTTTACCAGCGTCCTCTTCCTGGTCTTGGCATATATGGACATTCCAACGTAGACAGGGAATGGTGTTTCCCGATCTTTGGAATGCCTGTGAGTTGACGCTCCTTCCTTATATCTTGCATAGCAGTTGTACTGCAGAAGCTGTGCAATTGCAAGGTCTGACTTGGAGGCACCAAATCTCAGTTGTAATTTGATGCCAGCTCCGTGTTCAATCATGCCCACAAACTGAAGAAAGCAGGGGGAATGGCTTCTTCAATACAGGTCTCATTATTGGGTATTAATAAAATCCAAGATTATGGCTGATTTAACCTTGAATTTCAATGTGAAGGTCACCAAACTTTTCGTCCAATAAGATTTGGTACTAACAATACGTGTATAAAATTTCAGGGGAAAATATGCAATGCCTCAAAAGTTATCACGTTCACTTGAAATCAAGAAGAAACCTCAGTAGACCACAATGACAGAAGACAAGTCTGAAACATAGGGGGTAGTTAAAAAAAGTCTTCATGAAAATGTGAATCATGAAAATGTGATACAATGTATAAACTTCAGCAAAGTGCATAGAGTAGGACAATGTAAACTATAACTGATACAATGTAACATTTTGTTCAGGTACTCCCTGTTCTGACTAAGCACTCTCCAGGCCAAAAAAACCCCTTAGAATTGTTTTCCTTGTATCTTCGTCATTCATGATCATAGCCACATAAACTATAGCTCATTTTGTTCGTCTTTTGATACTGCATAAAATAATGACTAACTTGGGCTTGGTCTTTTTTCCTTTTGTTTTCTTGTTAGTCTTTTCACCTGCCATTTTATTTTACAATTTTGTTACTTTTAAAGTAATAAAGATATAGTGTTTCTATTTGTTAGGATTCGAAAGCTTTCAGTAAAACAATGGTAAATCTAGATAAATCTCACACTGTTTGCTGTCGAACGAGAAAAGGCCAGATTTGGTTGAAATATTGATACCTTAATAACCCTTTAGGTAAGAGATTTCTAGTTTATTGCATTTGGTGTATTTTATCAGTTTTCTCTGACACAATTGCAAGTCCCTTCAAATCTTAATCAGTGTGCCTCCACTTTTTGGAACTTGTGCTATTAACAAAGCAAAACAATAAGAAACTTACCTAAATTACCTAATATGTAAAGCACATATCAGGTTAAAAAATAGGTTACATATTTGTACAATCTAAATATGTTGCAAATATTCAAAGTCGTACCTTAATTTCAGAATATTTCAATAATTATATTCGATTACAAAGTACTTTTTAATAGTTAAACATTTTTAAAATCAAGGAAACAAATGACAATGTAAACCTATTTATGTGAATCACTGACCTGTAAGCCTGTATATGGCTAGGCATATTCAACCCATAAAAGTTAGAACCCAGAAACGAGGTTTAGAATGGGTTTAATAGAAATTTTGATGGTAAAATTGAACTCAGCACGGTCAAATTATGACAAATCGATATATTACATGACATGTTTTCTCAAGGTTGTACTCCCTTTAAAGAATTGTCCAAAAGTGGCGGCCATCTTGAAAAATAGCGGCCATCTTGGTTTATTTACATTTACGTTTCTGTCCAAAATAATTGGTGTCTACTAAAAAAAACAATATTCGAGCCAGACAATTGACATTTAATAATAATTTGACGGGAGTTCAACCTGCTTCAGGATCATTTGTGGGAAATATAGATTTAATTGGCGGCCATTTTTAAAAATGGCGGCCATCTTGAAAATTTCCATAATTCACAGGGGCATTGTCTTTAATTTTCATCTGGGAATTATAAAGAGCTTTTGTACGGAATTTCATGCTTGCATCACCATTTGCACTTTTTTTTCAGTATGCCGCCTCACATATATTGCTATATAGTCTATACAAACAGGCATGCTAACTATATAGAGTAATCCTAGTGGATTTTTCTTTTAACTAAGGCCAATATAAGTCAAAATTTAGCTTCTGAGTGATTTAAGAGTCCCAGATTTGGAATCTACATGGTCCAAAATGTATACTGTGATACCAGAATCATTCATATTTGGCAAGTCTGTGCATATTTATTGCAAAACGTTATATTTGTGTACCCGATATGGCGGCCATCTTGAAAATCGGCAGCCATCTTGAATTTCAAGTGGCCCGCGTACTTTTTCAAAAGAGTAATGTCTAAAGAGTACCCGTGCAAAATTTGGTGCTTGTATCACCATTTGAATGATTCCTCTGAAATATTATGTTATCTGCTGCACTAAAAAATGCCTTCCGTGCACGTGTTTGCCTGTCTGAAATGGGCGTTATTTCAAGCCGAAGTGAATGACTTCTAAGGGTATATAAAATCTATACAAATGAAATGCAAATAATTAAATTGATAACGACAAATAATAAAATGTAGATATATTCACTGATTTAAGAATACGGTAAAATAGTTTAAACGCATAAAACTGACTAACTACAATATGCTGTAACCCAAGCCAAACGATATCGTTTACATAGAAATATATAACGTCTTCGTAGCACCTATTGTTTTTCTTACAAATTTATTATTTTAGAATGGAACTTGATCTATTGTAAAACTTGTCAGTTTGACGTATTGATGACAGCATCAATCTAAACCCTGATGAAAACCATGCAAAACTAAACAAATGATGGTATTATTGTTTGTGTTCCCAATGTTTTGCTTTTTTTCTGGTAAGTGTTCATGATCAACACAGAAGATGCACGATTCTGGTTTTCATTTTGAGATCATGAAAAAAATCAGAATTAATTCTAAAATCGATTTCCAGGAAGAGAAATTCTTTTTCTTACTTTTTTAAATCTAAAAAATGCACACAGATTTTGAATGGGAATTAAACATTTGTACTTTTTAAGTATATCGTTTTCATAAACCGTTGAAACACGAGTGACAATGATGCATGTTTTATAGAAGCTGTTTTATTTCTCATTATCCAACAAAGGACAGTTCAGTCGGACACACGTACGACTCATCAGGCATGTATGCTGGCCTGACTGGCTTACCCGAGTCGTGATCGTAGCCATACTGAGAACTGCAACACAATGGCCATCCGTTTTGTTGCAACGATTTGGCTGTACACCGGCAGTAAGCTTAAAATTTGCTGACGAGTGAGTAATTAACTGAAAAAAAAAGTAAATGATAATGTGCAGACCAGAGAGTAAGGGTGTTTCCATGTGCGCGAAATTGCGTAAATTCTGATAAAATCGCTCATATGGTTTGTAACTGGGGTGTTTCCATGTGTCCTTCAGCGTATTGCGTATTAGCGTATATGCGTGAAAATCGCCACAGGAGCGATTTTCACGCATAGGGTCTGAGTGAACTCAGGGATTCAGGGTAAAATGACGTTCATTCACCATGATTTTGTGGAAGCCCTGCTCGATCCACTGTATAAATATATGTCTGCCATTTAACGCATATACGCGCACATGGAAACATACCTTTATGCTCTGTCACACCAACATGCACACACCCGAACCTGCTCAGAGTTATCCCATAATTAATCAAAACTTGTAATATCATTCATACCCATCCAGTCACTTGCTCTGTTCTCGGAAGTGCTAAAAGAAGCGCACAAGACATGGAATTGTGGGAAAAACTGGCCGAGGTTTATTAAAAATAACATTAAAATTTCCATATTCAACATATTCAGCAATTATCCCTTTTTTCCCACTGACGGGAAGGTGGGGTACAACACGCCATATATATCGTATAGGTCATATTAAAAGTAAAAGTAGTAGTAGTAAAAGTAAATAGTTTACACCTCGACAAATATACTGTTTAGAAACAATAAACTTTAAAATTTTAACATGTACAAGTAGAACACCGAGTGCTTGAGTCGGTGGCGAAGGGGGTGGTGGTGGGTTTTTCTTTTCAGATAGTACGTTGCTGGTTGTCGTTTTTCCTGACAGATGAATTCACTGGTCGTCGTTTCTCCTGGTACTAGTGGTAGATGGTTGCCGAGTCCTGGTTGACGAGTGATCTTGTCCCAGCGCGGGCATGTCTTCTCAAACAATGACCTGGACTGCTATTGGCCGGTACTTACTTCCGGTTTGCAGTGCATTATGGTCGCCCCAAATCTTTCTTAATATAATATTTAATGGAGTTTTTAGTCCAGATAGAATACGGATGGGGATGTATGTAACATATATTTACTAATCGTGACCCTTCTAGTCAAAGTGAGGTCCTCTGTAATCATTATTCAAAATCTAGCGACCTTGAACTTCCGCCCTCTTGTAAGCAGTGCCGCCATATTGGATATTCGCCCTCTCCTAGTTAATTCCGCGACTTCATGAACTGGTTATACTGCAGATAAAATTAAACTGCTTGTTTCAAATGAATCTGCTTATTTAGCAAGGTCCTCACGCTGCCGGCTTTGGGTTTCCATACGTTAAGTGTACCAGATTTCCTAGAACACAGTGTTACCTTAATTATCGCCCATTGCCGCCGTACTAATAACGATGTCCGCCCTCAAAGTATTCTCACTATTTGGCGGGACAGTTTTTAACTCTGATTTCGGTTATCATTACATTCTTTTCAACAAGGCAGGTCTTGGGCTTTAAATATTTGTGTATATACTAGTCCCCCCCCCCCCCCCCAAAGTATCATTTCCTTTTATTGGCGCCCAACACAAAAAACACTGATGGTGTGGCGAGCATAAAATTATTATCTGCATGGGGGAAGTAATTGTATTTTATCTCGTCTCCATGGCACAGCCGTCGTTTCCTGTGCTCGCAGGACCTACTGACAGCTGCATTAAATACGAGGGAGACTTAACGTAATGCGTAATACGTAAGACTTAACGTTATATCGTACACAAATTTACTTACCCACATCAGCAGACAGTCCTGTACTTTGGTTTAATTATCAGGGGCCTGTGCATTGGATGGGTAAAACGCTCGTTCCTCTCCACTGGCGACCCAGGTTCGATCCCCGTGGGTTGTGGGTTGAAGTTGCCCGTTCATTGTCGTTGGTTTTCTCCGGGTTCTCCGGTTTTCTCCACCTCAAAGACTAATTAAAACTACCATCCGATCCATGGAGAGTGCCCTATATTAATTAATATAGCTTAAGTTGTACAATTTATGTAAAATAAATGTTAGTAAAGTTTATATATATAAATTGTCCTGGAGATTGGTCGTCACCTACAAAAAAAAGCTCAGACATGGGGCGAATACCGTGGAAACAGCGAATATATTTGAGTATGAATACTTCATAATTCCAGGAATGAGGTTATGAATACATGTATAAAAGAAAGTATTTGAATTCGAATTTGAACACTCTCAAAATATATTAGTGAATGCATTCCAGCTGAACTTTATTTTTAAATAATACTATTATTATTTTTAGTTAAATTTAATTTAGCACAATAATTGTAATTAGTTCTAATAAATGGTTAGGCCTTTAAAATCATTTGTGCTCGTGCAAGTGAGCTACTGTGGAAGTGCTACTCCTGGGTAAGGATAATCTGTGATTATTGAATAAACTATAAATGAACTAATGATATTCAGAATTAGAAGTATTCCCATGTATACGAGAATTTGCACTCTCCACAGTGACGTCTAAGCGACTGAGTGAAGTTAAAAATGTCAAACAGATAAGTCAAGAACTGTGTTTGCAATATTGCGAAAATTTGTGTTTGATATACTGTGCAAATTGATGTTAGATTTTAAAATCCATCCATTAAAATAAAGAAGTGACTTTTATATTCTGTACTGCCTATAATAATTCCACTTGTTTCTTTTCTCTAAAATATAATGATGCCAGCTGATAAAAGGGAGCAGTGTGACATGTCACATGCTGTGTTGTTCAGGTGAACATATTGACCCATTGATCATTAGTCTATTTCACAAGCTTCATGTAGGTAAAAACCAGTAAATTAGACGAATAATGAGAAGCTTAAGGGATGCCAATATTACTAATTACAATTAACAAAATTGTTAGTATCTGACAACTGATACAATTGGCTGTATCTACTTGGACCTCAAAGCACCGAGTGATAATCTACGACCATGACAGCAGTCCGTCCAGTGATCACCAACTGTAAAAGCTGCGAAAGTGGTTTTAATTGTTATTACTTAATGAAATACTTTAATGAAAGAACACTAATAGGAATGTGTCATTTCTCATATGAATGATAACATCTATGGCATTAATGTACATGTGGTAAAGTCTCGACCGTTTTCGGCACATGGCCAAAAATAGCTCGTCTGTTTCAACTGACACTCAGCAGACGACAGGACGTGTTGATTTCAGGTGAGAGAAATTGACAATAACGAGGATTCGCACTGCATTTAGCAGAATTAAACTGTCACAATTGATGCTTATGTCAGAATCATTATATCAGTGTACTGGCAAGGATAATCAATTTACTTAGGAAACACGTAAGCACACGTCAGTTAAATTACTGTTCCAGAATTGAATGTCTACAGTCCTGTTCAATATCTAACATTGTCAGGCTGTGCAGAACGAAACATTAACTTAATATAACGAATTGACTGGATGTGTATAAAACGAACTTTTATATGAATGGTAATATATATCTTCCAAAACCGATCAGCGATAGGACAGACAATACACAAAAAGCAAAAAAAAAAAAAAAAAAAAAAAAAATGCGATAATGGTTATTTAAGTATTTTGATCAGATAATTATATAATTTAATGATATTAAAATTTTCTCATATGTGAAGTTCCAACTGACAATTATTAGATTTTTTTGTTAATCTTTTCGTTACCTTTAAGTATTGATTAATGTGTATCTACATAGACTATCGCCCTTTACATGGCATACTTGATAAACCTGCCACAGACCAATTAAAATTGAGAAAAAGAGTTTAATAAAAACATAAAAACAAATAGATATAAATATATTTATGGTAAAACGTACCGAGTGTTAGAGGGTTGACGGGCATCAGACTGGGTGTTGTAGGGGTAGTATACAGTAGCACAGGAATTAATGTTGTTACGGAACCTAAAATAAACAGATCACGTATGCGTGATGAACACAAATTTTGTAATGGAGATAAAAAAAATCAGATTCTGTAACACTAGGCAGCGTGAAATATCTAGGGGAATGAATAAAGAAGTTAACAAATAACTATAATTTATTCTTAAAACAACCCTAACAATACAATACACTAAATCAATACAATTATACAGTAAAACAGCGTTATAGCAACAAGTCAATATAATCACACAGAAAGATAATGGTACAGTACCTGGATACCAACACCGTCACCACGATAAGTCCTTTGAATGTAAACTCTCGGAGAATGACAGTCCAGTGGAAAGTTCTTGCAACAACACAGAAAGTAAACTGAAGTCCAAATGTATAAAATACAGGAGAAAGTCTTTGAAACTCTATAATTGCCGCATTCGTCGGACAAGGTCTTATAATCTGACACACGCCTCTACGTCCGCTGGTATCTGCTCTGCTGTCTGCCCTCTGGTTCTAAAAAACAGCCCCTTTATATACCTTTACACCCCAAGCCGGGAATTTTCCACTTCTCGAACAATCTATAAGAACCCTACTCAACAGTAAACACGCGTTTCAGGAATTCTCTAGAAAGAACAGAGCTGTGTATCTCCACACACCAGGCTCATCACGTGACCCACGACCAGGCGTGAAAACCCAAGGCTAAACATGACAACGAGAGTTCAACAAGTGCGGATTAAACATAAAATGTAACAACAACACAATAAAAAGAGCACCTGTAACACTGCCCCTCCTGTAAGAAAAAAAGGAAGTTTTCACGGAAAACGTTCTTTTTGCGATCTCAATCACTAAAATTTTTACAACATCTCAAAATCATCTTATCTACAACATTACATAAACATCCTGTTTACAACATTTCATAAACATCTCGATAAGCAATCAGCAAGTACATTGTCATTCCCTTTAATGTTTATGATATCAAAATTGTAATCCTGTAAGAACAAACTCCATCTCAACAATCTTTTATTTTTACACTTCAACTTGTTCATGAACGTGAGTGGATTGTGATTACTGAAGACAATGATAGGCCTGACTGATGAAGTAACATAAACTTCAAAATGTTGCAACGCCAAAATCAAAGCCAAACATTCTCTTTCAATAGTGGAGTAGTTTTTCTGGTTAAACTTATTTGAGAAATAACAAATTGGATGAACAATGCCACCATTGCCTTCTTGTAACAACAAAGCACCAGCAGCAGTATCACTAGCATCTACAGGATAACCTAAAAGGTACTGAAAAGTCTGGAGCTGCTAAAACAGGTGAACTTTTGAGAATTGCTTTCAAATTCTGAAATGCATTTTCACATTGAACATTCCATACAAACTTTTGTTTCTTCTTAAACAAATTAGTCAAAGGTTCAGCTACAGCAGCAAAATTGGGACAAAACTTCCTGTAGTATCCAACCATACCAAGAAAACGCATTATTTACTTTTTGTTTTCTGGTCTAGGAAATGCAGAAATAGCACTTATCTTAGCATCAACAGGTTTTACCTGACCCTGCTCTATAATTTGACCCAAAAATGTTACTTGTGCATGACAAAACTCAGATTTTACTAAGTTGACGGTAAGACGTGCTTCACTGAGTCTTCCGAAGAGGTCGCGAAGAATTTGCAGATGTTTCTCCCAGGTGTCGCTGTACACGATGAGGTCATCAAAATATGCGTCGCAGCCCTGATTGTCCCTGACAACCATATGGATGAGGCGCTGGAACGTGGCTTGCGAGTTCTTCATGCCATAATTTTATACTGGTACAGTCCTTGCGGCGTCACAAATGCGGACACTTCCTTCGCTCGATCTGTCAGCGGAACTTGCCAGAATCCTTTTAGCAAGTAAAACTTGGAAACATACCTGGAGCTACCGACTCTATCAACAGAATCATCTATCCTCGGAGTCGGGAACGTGTCAGTCTTGGTGACAGAGTTCAGTTTTCGATCATCTGTGCACATACGGTAACTTCCATCAGGTTTTGGCACAAAAATACTTGGTGAACTCCAGTAACTGTTACTAGGTTCAATAAAATCATTGTCCAGCAAATATTGAATCTCATCCTGTGGATACCTTTGCTTTTCTGGATTCAGTCTATATGGATGTTGCTTGACTGCGCTTGCCTCGCCAACATCGACGTCATGGCACAACAGGTTAGTTTGCGTTGGAATGTCACTAAACAAACGTTCTTAATTCCGCAGCAGGTTCTTGAGGTCTTGTTGTTCT
This sequence comes from Sipunculus nudus, assembly GCA_026874595.1. Classification (NCBI taxonomy): domain Eukaryota; kingdom Metazoa; phylum Annelida; class Sipuncula; order Golfingiida; family Sipunculidae; genus Sipunculus; species Sipunculus nudus. The sequence goes on along the minus strand of CM049307.1, from coordinate 74,123,866 downwards.
TGTGCAGTTAGGTGTGACAGTTTGGCATCCAGGTTTTTAAGCACGTCTGAGTTTTTTTAATGGAACTGTACCACACTGAATGTCTACATCACACTTACAATCAGTATCTACTTTAACTGGGTCAGGGTCAGTTTTTACACCATTAACAGCAGTAACATTTTGTACAACATCTGATGTGCTATTTCTGTCATAATATGGTTTTAACATGTTAAAATGGCACAGTTGTTTCTTCTTACGTCTATCTGGTGTCAACAGTATGTAATTTAAATCACTGACTTTCTTGTCAACAATGTAAGGACCAAAATACCTAGCTTGCAGAGGTCTGTCAGGGATGGGAAGTAAGGCAAGGACCTTTTCACCAGGCTCAAACGTCCTACTTACAGTGTGCTTGTCATACTCTGTTTTCATTTTACTTTGTGCAGATTTTAGATTTGACTTTGCAATCTCACAAGCATTGTGTAGTTTAGTGCGAAAGTCTGAGACATACTGCAGTAAACTAAGAGAATCAGGATTTTCACACAAGAGTTTTTCTTTGAGCAGTTTCAATGGTCCGCGAACGGAGTGTCCAAAAACTAGTTCAAAGGGACTAAAACCCAAGGACTCTTGAAAAGTTTCTCTGACAGCAAACAACAATAGGTAGATTCCTTCATCCTAGTCTTTCTGTGTGTCATAGCAATAAATTCTAATCATGATTTTTAATGTCTGGTGAAAACGCTCGAGGGCGCCCTGACTTTCAGGATGGTATGGCGAAGAGCTGTACTGTTTTATACCTAGCTCAAGGATAACTTGTTGGAATAAGCCAGACATAAAACTAGACCCTTGGTCTGACTGGACAGATTTTGGTAATCCAAAAGCTGTAAAAAACTTGGTCAGAGCTTTGACAACACTTTTGGCATTAATTTTGCGCAATGGTATTGCCTCAGGAAACCTGGTAGATGTGCACATGACTGTCAGCAAGTATTCATGTCCAGATTTTGTTTTGGGCAGTGGTCCAACACAATCAACAATAATCGTACTGAATGGTTCCTCGAAAGGAGGAATAGGCCTCAGTGGGGCCTTAGGTGGATTCTGATTGGGCTTGTCTACCATCTGGCATGTATGGCATGATTTACAATATTGTACAACATCTTTCCTGAGGTAAGGCCAATAGAAGTGTGTAATAACTTTCTGATAAATTTTATTTATACCTAAATGGCCAGACAAAGGAGCCTCATGTGCCATGCTTAGAACTTCACTGCGAAAGCTTTTGGGCATTACTATTTGATGTTTGATGACCCACTCATCATCAGCGCATACATCAGGTGGTCGCCATTTACGCATAAGCACTCCATTTTTGACATAGAAACAAACTGGGTTTTGTGACAGCTCATCTTTAGAAACTGCCCTGGGAAACAAACGTGAAATATCATGGTCCTTATGCTGTTCCGCGATAAGTTCTGACCTTGAGAATGCTGCATCCTGTACGTCTAGTCGTTAGACGAGTCACTAGTGACTCCGAGAGTGTTATTATTTGGACCATTTTCCTCATGTGTGTTTTTTCTTGGCCATAGATCTAGTTACAGCACATGAAGGACAGAAACCAGGAATTTCCTGACTTTCCGGATCAGTGTCCTGATCGAGTGACGGCTTTTCTGTCACTATTGGTACAGGGTGTACTTTATCACCTGCAATATCATTGCCTAGTAGCAACTGAATTCCCTTAAAGGGTAAAGTAGTTCTTATGCCCACAGTAATATTCCCAGAAATCAAAACTGACTTTAAATAGATACTGTGAAGCGGAACTGAAGTGTGCCTGTCTGAAAACACACCATTAACAAGTACATGTGCACCAGTAAAGGACCTATGGCAAAGTGTTTGCTAACATGACAGTCTGGCCTGAACCAGTGTCCCTCAAAATTCTAATAGGGGTAGAATCTGAAAAATCACTCGAAAGTGATACAAAACCATCATATATGAATGGCTAAAAAATAACTCCATTTCAGAGTCAAGAGAGGAATCTACTACCTCAACCTCATCAAACAAAGAACTGACATTGAAGGTGTTAGTCATAAACTGTGTGAGAGTCATCTAAGGAATCTACATCCTTTTTATCATCAAACTCCTCATGGGAGTCAACAGGGGAATTTTCCTCAACAGAAACAAACTTTTGTTTGTCATAAGAGGACCTGGCCTCATTTGAAATACTCTCGCAAGAGTCATAAAAGGACTTAGCCTTATCCAGAGAATACTCCTCGCAGGAGCCTTGAGAGGACCTAGCCTTATTTAATTCCTCGCAGGAATCAACCGAGGTTTTTACCCCTCAAGCTACGGATTCTTCTTTGGCTTCAGACGGCTCTTGGGCCTCCGTAGCATCAAACTCTTTATTTGAGTCAACAAAGGAGTCATACCCCTTATTTACATGAAAAGAGCCTGGCTCTTGCACTATGCTATGCATAGATTTTGAAACAAAACCAGAAGGTTTGCTATTTGGTCTATTCGCAAGTTTCCAGCAGTCAGATATTAGATGACCTTCCTTCTTGCAGTAATTACAGATTTTCTTTGAAAATGACTGGTCTTTGTGGGACTTAGACACAGTGGACGTTGACTGAGGTGTAACAATGGACTTTGCTGAACTATCATGACTACTAGTACTGGGTGACTGCGCGTTAATCTTCTTTTGACCATACGGAGTTACATTCTTGTTTGTGAATGACTGTTTTGATTTGCAAGTAAAGGACATTTTGTGTATTAATGAATAATCATCAGCTAATTGAGCAGCAATGTCATGTGTTTCAGGACTTTTCTTATCGAGAAAAGTTTTAACATCTGCGTTAATGCAGCGCTTAAATTCTTCAAGAAAAATCAACTGGGGCAAATTGTCATAATCTTTCATTCCATTTTTAGAACTACACCAGCGATCAAACAACTGCTCTTTTGTCCTAGCAAATTCGACGTAGGCCTGTTCTTTGCGCTTTTCCCAATTTCTGATTTTCTGGCGGTAAGCCTATGGAACTAACTCATAACCTTTTAGGAGCTTCTACTGAAAGCTCTGTATAAATTTCTCTGGCATTGCCAGTCAATACACTTTGTAACGGCATAGTCCAATTTACTTAGGCCATTTTAAATATTCAGCTACCTTCACAAAGTGTAAGAAATATTTATCAACCTCTTTTTCTTGAAAAGGTGGGACAAGTCTAATGTGTTTAGTAACATCAAAACTGTGAGTTGAGGCAGCACTTAAACTACGTTCTACTTTAAGTCTTTCTAACTCCAGTCGTTTTAACTAATTTTTTTTCTTTTTCTAGTCTTTCTCTTTCTTCTCTCTGTTTTTCTTTTTCTAATTCTAACTGTTTTTAATGATAGCTCATGTGGCATTTCTAACTTTTTCAATTCTAGTTGCATAGCAAGGCTGTCATTTTGTCATTTTTATGTTTCAACTTCAGTCTCTTCAATTTAACCTTTGCTAATAAAATCTCGCATGATTTTAGCAATGATATCAGGCTTTCTCAAAGCTTTTTTCACATTTAGCCCTAAGTGTTGTCCCAAACGCAACAACTGTTCAAGTTGATCAGTGTCCGGATCGTCAACAAATGTCTCAGGTTTGAAATCTGCCATGTTAAGATGTCAAAACAATAACAAAAAACCACTGAGATAAATCCTGTTAACAATGTACTGTAAACAATATGTAATCTTGTAAACAATGTATGATAAAACAATGTGTCCAGGTCAAGGCCTAATAAATTTGAAAACTATTAAGCATCCCGACGAGAGCCCCCAATTTTATGTTACGGAACCTAATATAAACAGATCACGTATGCGTGATGAACACAAATTTTGTCATGGAGATAAAAAAATCAGATTCTGTAACAAAAGGCAGCGTGAAATGTCTAGGGGAATGAATAAAGAAGTCAGTGGTTTTTTGTTAACAAATAACTATAATTTATTCTTAAAACAACCCTAACAATACAATACACTAAATCAATACAATTATACAGTAAAACAGCGTTATAGCAACAAATAAAAAAAAATCGCACAGAAAGATTTGTACAGTACCTCGATACCAACACCGTCACCACGATAAGTCCTTTGAATGTAATCCCTCGGAGAATGACAGTCCAGTGGATAGTTCTTGCAACAACACAGAAAGTAAACTATAGTCCAAATGTATAAAATCCAGGAGAAAGTCTGTGAATCTATAATTGCCGCATTCGTCGGACAAGGTCTTATAATCTGACACACGCCAATACGTCCGCTGGTATCTGCTCTGCTGTCTCCCCTTTGGTTCTAAAAAACAGCCCCTTTATATACCTTCACACCCAAAGCCGGGATTTTTCCACTTCTCGAACAGTCTATAAGATCCTACTCAACAGTAAACACACGTTTCAGGAATTCCCTAGAAAGAACAGCGCTGTGTATCTCCACACACCAGACTCATCACGTGACCCACGACCAGGCGTGAAAACCCAAGGTTAAACATGAAAACGAGAGTTCAACCAGTGCGGATTAAACATCAAATGTAACAGCAACACGAGTTACGCCCGTGTCACACAATAAAAAGAGCACCTGTAACAATATGTGTGTGTATGTGTTTCTGAAATGGGTTACAATTTGTTAGGTGTACCAGGTTATTGATATTTATACCAGTATACATACATATTCAATTTTACATACCACAAGAACAGCGAAAGAACAGAGAAATCAGAGAATTATAAATTCTGATTTTATAGGTAAACTTCTAGAATCATATTGAGGTATAACTTGAAAATCTTTAACATAAATTATTATAATATGATATAAAAAACCCATGTCAAATGTGAATACGATCAACATGACCGAGACATGGGTCCAGAGATCCAGATAGTAGGCCTGCTTTTTATCACATGCCGGTTACCCTATGTCTGACGATAGTTCTGTTTTGTCTGTTTGTATTTTTGCACCTTTTAAATCACCAAACGTGACGTCAGTGTCACAAATATACCGACCGCAACAAGTCACTTTATACGGGCGCACACAGGCCCAGTGGTTAAATATTTTAAGATGCTTTATATATAGACATGAAACCAAAGTGTCAGTTTGACAACTATGACTGTGTGAACTAGGGTCTTCTGATTAATTTTGTATGTGGACTCCGGACTACATGCGTGTATACTGGCGAGTGAGAATACATTAACAAAATTTATTAGTTTAACACCTAGGGTTGTTGTAACATTGGGTAAAAGATCAATTAAGCCACAGCAAAGATCTTTTGCAAGCTGCTAAACCCATGTTGGTCATAGAAAGGGGTTACATTTTGATATTTTTATTGGTTGTTATCTCGTGTCAAGCGTGTTTCTTTGCCTATTAAACAAACAGTTAAACCCACAATGACCACATATCAGTTTATCGAAGCTTATTAAGAAAATTCCATTCACACATTACATATAATGTGTAAAATGCCGTAAATAGCTAATAATCCGTCCTCATTCAGACAAACATGTTACAAAAAAAATTATTTTAGAAGGCTTCTTATGAATGCAGGCCTCCGCCATGTGTGGGACCCGACTGTTGGATGCTTCAAAAACCGTCTTTGCATTCACTTATTCGGCCCATATGCCCAGTGTTCGTTAATGCATAAATGACTCTACATTTATGAATATTCCTTGATTCTATTCCTGAATCCCTATCATGTGCCGGATCGACACCAAAATCTGATAGATTTTCTATAAGCTCATTCCCAAAATGCCCTATCATGAAATTTCGTTGAGAATTGCGTGAGTAATGTTGTAAACAAACAAACACACAAACAAAACACACGAAAGGGGATGAACGCATATGCTCCCGGTGAAGGCAATAAAAGTTGAAAAAAGTTGTATAGATTATTTATTGACCAGATGGTACTCACTACAATGAGCCCGATGAGTGGTTGAAATAATATAACCGAACTGAAATAAAGCCAGGAAACCGTAGCTCTACCTTATGCAGCTATGTGCAAAATGAGTGCAAACTTGTAAACTTAAATCCTTGTCTTTGAACTAAAACATGTTAATAGGTAAGCAGACAGACGTACAGAAACAGAAACACACATATACACTCGCGGGGCGAAAACATGATAGCCGTTTTAATCCATAGGAAAAGGGTCCAGTTATATCTCAAGAGTAGACCAAGTTGTGGCCCCGTTTTCTCTGTATATCAACTGGGTCTAATCTCAAAAGATGTACCTTGTGGCATACATGTTTTAAGGTGCAGTTCAAGCTCCCGTTTTCTAACAATTTACGCGAAAAAAGGAAGTTTCAAGTTTCATGAAAGTGACATTACAGTTCTGTACATTTTTGCAGTTCGCTTGATATATGTGTACATCTAGCACTGAAACCTCAGACATGTGGCTTTCGAGCACCGGGGAACAACTGAAGTCAGATGTCCAGGTGCCAATCTGTATTTTGTCCCCATTCACCATTTATAGAACCCTTTACTGGTACAGCTGGGTTTCACAGCAGGCAGAATTGACAACGACAGGTCATAAGTCTGAGGAAAGACATATATATCGATTTTAACATGGTGGAAAGTACAAACCAGCAAGGCAGGCCACGCGCCATAAAAAAAATCTCGTTAAAAGGTGTCTCTTGCGAGTAGCTCTAAGTTCTCCTCTTGTATAAATCTTTTAGCAAAATTCACTGTTCTCGCTTGAAGTGTTTGCGTTCTTTTTCGATCGTGTGTGTTTGTGTGTGTATCTGATTTGTTACAACATCACGCACGCAGTCGTGAACGGAATCTCATGGGCAAATGTTTCAGGGCATTTCGGGAATGGGTCATGAACGAATCGATTCGATTTTGGTGTGGATAACCCACATGATCCGGCTTCAGAAACGTCACCAAGAAATATTTACAAATTTACAGTCACTTATGCACGAATGAACCTTGAAATATGAGCCGAATATGTGAATGCAAACACATTACGGTGGCGTGCATTCCTTAGAATGTAAATTTCTAGTTAAATCTATTAATAATGCAACAATTTCAGTGACATTTCAAGAGCGGTCGCACATTTATTGTATCCTCTCTGAAAGTCTGCAACATTTTACTATTATATCTTAACCTGTAAATAAAAGAGAGAAAAAAATGTCTCCCAGTCGCAACATGGTTTAGAGTCATAAAATATTTTTTGGCATTGCCTGATTTTCAACTAATCATGGTATTCTGAGAAAACATTCTACTGAAGAAAACAATGCGCTCCAAGTGTGATTGGTCAAAAAAACTACAAGAAGGTGGATGTTACTCACTTACAGATGGTCACGTGTCATTTTAACCAAAGGGGTCACGTGTCATCTTTAAAGAAGGTGAAATAATGAAAGAAGCTTCGACACCTGTTAATTTCCCCTGCGTGTTTTTCACCTCTCAGCTGAACACAAGGCCCCCTTCTTCATATTCACAGAGTGCAATTGCCGTTTTTCTTCTTGAATGAAGGTGGCGTACCAAGCAGCCTTTAACTCTCGCGCTTCAGCGCCCCTTCTCGCGATAATTATTTTTCTGGCCTCAGATGTATTAGAGACCGTCAGGCAATGGGATAAATAATTAAACTTATGGTCCTGACGACCAGAAATATAACGACTCAGTACATGCACAAGGGGTGTCAGCTGTGCCACACTGAAGAGAAAGGGTCGTATAGACATTCTGCGATTCTACGTTCTAAAGATAGACTAGTTGATCATATACCTAATTCGGTTGGTTAAGCCCGTATCAGTTACAGTTGCTAATCTGTTGGGGAGGTACCGAACTGCCATATTTAAATTTAAAATTGATAAAAATCTTCTGTGGCTTACGGGTAGAGCGCAGGACTGGGTTAGCACTCTGCAGGCTAATTGGGGAGACTGTGCCCATCAGTCATGTTTCACTCGCAAACGAGTGCGCCTTTCGGGGGTTCCTCGGTGTTATGACCCAGTCATGAGGACGACACACATCCAGGACCTGCCGGAGTGGTTAACCGAACCTGGTTGACGCCAGGAAAAATCGCATATAAGCCCCTGTCACGTAGTCCGAAACCGGAGTGGAACTCTGCAGATGTACATATACTTAGTTCAGCAAAGCATTAAAAAGGAGGCGGTTACCTCCACCAAAAAAAAAATCTTTAAAAAAACTTTCTTAATGAATAGTCGGTTTTTGTAGTAATTCCTAAAAATGTAGTATTTTATATTGATGATATCTCATTTTTTTCACTTATGGTTTCAACTATCACATTTTAATAACATTGAGAAAAAATACAACCTTATGGTCTTCCTGGAATGAACTGCTGAAAACGTGATACTGAAGATTTGGTTATGTTAATGGTTAGGACCATTTCTAAAATAATTATATAGTGTAGATTGAACAGTTGAACATACAATCGTGATGGAAATAATTAACTGTGAGCCGAAATTTAATCTGGCATCCCAGTAGGTCACAGCGTTAATGGATGACTGTGGATGAATGGATGAATACTAACAACTCTTTCTCAACAACAACAAAAAATATTCTTATATTGCATCAGGATGACCAAGTACTTTTTCATTAGGAACTTTTTTTATTTGATCTTCTTTTTTTCCAACGTATACGCCTTCCTACAGTGCATAAGTATGGCATACCATAATCAAGGCATACCTATCATCAATTTTGATCCTCTTGTAAATTTACGTTTGCTGTTATTTGAAATAATCCAATAACAAGACTCACGTATTTACATAAAAAGGCTCTGGATGCCATTCAATGGGCGTCCTCCGACTGATTGCCGTGTGTAAAGAAGAACTGTAAATTGATCAATACCATTTTTTCTGTTTTTACGTTTTAGGACAGATATTGCTTTGGCAAGGAAAATGCTTTGGCAAATATGTTTAAGACCTCCGTATATTTATTTGTACTGTGTTATTTGCAATCTCTCTCTCTCTCTCCGGCAACAAAAGATGGTTTAACGATTTCAGATTACCCCCCCCCCCTCGGGAAGCTTTCAAAATGAATACGATTACATTCTACCTTCGGGGTTACTTTCATCCTACCCCCTGTGCGAATTTTCTAGCATTTTCCAGTTATTGGTTATAGGTTAAGCTATTTCAACAAGGGAGTAATTTTTACACTTCAGGATTTAAGGATTCCTTGGGGGTAATGTGATATATATTTTTATTGCTCGGGGTGTATCCATGAACTGGGGTAGCTTGAAACTTTACACTTGGATCGCGGAATATTTCTAAGTAATAAATCAGCAGTGTTGACCTGTATCTGCTAAATATGGAAGCCACTCTACCCTGGCTGGTTGAATTCTGTGATCATAGCTCTTGCATCGGGCCTGGTCTGCGGGCTGTCATATTTCCTATCGCGTATTGTGTATCAAGTACAGCCATCGTCCGCACTCAGACACCATGAGTGGTGTATCACGTGACGGTCTCGCCAAGTCTCGCGGTACGTCACTGGATCTCGAGCAACAGCTGGCTGATTTAGCCACACCGGGACATCCGTGTTAACTGAACAAACCAACATGTTAGAGAACTAAAGACCCATTTCCTACGATGGTTAATAGCCACCATTGTAGAAAGCTTCAGTGAATTTGTTGTTCAAACCGTCATAGGTTTGTTTTCTTGGTTTAATTCCACGGAAAAAATATGGCTCGACCAGACATGATTTTCCCAGCATGCCAAGCGACCGCACGTTTTTGTTCCTAAAGCCCTTCACATTTGTTAGGGCCTATGCTTTTTGAGGGCTCTCCAATAATTCTGTAGTTTTGCACTGTCGAATTTTTTTATAATAAGGAGCAACTTAACATTGTCTAAGCCTGTTGTCTGGACAAATGGTGTTGTATCGCGGAGAGTTTTGTAATGAACTGCTATTTCTGTTATTTTTTACTGGTGCATGTTAAAAACCACCTGTTACTCATGGAATAGCGGGTTAATGTCCTTTTATGTTTCGGACTGAATATTTCCTGTTTCGACGAGTATTTCTTGGACTGCTTTCCAATGGGGCAATGGTTGAAATGTAAGACTAGATTATCTCAAAATATAAAACGTAACTCGATACTTCCCTCATGACATGCTACACGATACGATACATATAAAGTATATTATTACTTAGGTTAAGAGTCAATATTCTTCCGTATTTTTTAAAAAATTAAAATTGGCATAGTATCATTTCATGTACAAAATGTAAAAATGAAATGTATTTCGAAACAAGTACTCGAGATGCCCTCGCACTTGTTTCGGGCAATCGATCACCTTATTTGTCTGGTGTTCCGCTTATAAACAAGTATTAAATGTCGGACTCTCTTTCCAATATCTTTCATGTATCGCTACGGAGCAACCTGACGATACCGACACGATATTGTACTTTTGTATCGCATTCTATCGAGGTATCGGTACAACCTTGTTGTACAATGTTGTACATGAATGTCATAGAGATATCTCCGGTAACGCAAACTGATACTTAATTTTTAAACTCTTCCTGAGAAATGTTTAAACAAACAATTTCTTTGGTGTTGTTGTGGGAGAGTGGGTTAGAGAGTGCCTGAACCATGACGAAAAATTCTGTATGGAATGAAAACTACGCTCAGATAACATAGCACCAAATGGGATAAAAAATAAAACAGAGCATTTTTAGAGATGGGGGTTAGTGAAGAATATACCGGGCCAGAAAGTCTGCCGAGGTGTCCATTAAATACGTAGGTGGGTACATTTCATCTATAAGCCCCGTAATCTTAATCATGTGAGCAGCCGTAAGTGCAACCTGTGTATCTTATTTATATTCAGAAAGTCCTTGGACTAAGGTCTGGAAGAAAAACCCGAGCACGCCGAGAAAATTGCTTGAGAATGTACGAGTTACTAATTTAGACGGGCAGTTTGGTGATGATACATGGAGTTTGGTGACCGACCAACGTGCCTTTATGAATTAATAAGAACGGTTGGCGGCCGGGCGGAATAGGAAAGCCCTTCAATTCCCGTTAATGTGCCATCAGGGTTTATTAAAGGCGGCGCCGCATGCGACCACTTCGGGCTTATCAGGACGCTATAATGGCCAGCCATTATGTTCCCCGGGTTTTGTGTCATGATGTGTAACCGATAACCAAGGCTCGCGAAGAATTATACATGTCAGATCTGTGCATCTGGATCAGCTGTACCAGTTTTTCTCATTAAAACCGGCTCGGCTTGTATATTTATAGCATTTATACCGTACGTTTTGTCACACAGCGATATGAGCAGACCCCTTACAGCTTGGAGACGGTCAACCCAAGAATGAATTAGTTTTTGATCAAACAGGAATTCAGTTTTTAGTTCAGTAACATATAATCATCGTTTGCGCATGGTAATGAGTCCTAAGTTTCTCAAATAATCTTGAAAACTTTTACTTTCAAAACATGATTTTTTATTGTGTTAAAACCAGTCCTCGTATATTTTTCTCTTCTTTGATAGATGAAAATTATTTATCGCATCGTTTTCCGAAATCTTGTTAAATTGTTAATCATTCGGGTTACTTAAGATTAATGACAGAGATGAAAAAAAACACATAACTCCATGAAAAAACAAAATTTCAAACCTTAGGCTAAATAATAAGCATACAATACCCTTTCTTCCTTTTGATGCCTCTACACGTGAAATTCAGGGATAAATTGCAATTGAAAAAAGAGAAATATTCTCTAATTAAACATTCAGTAATAAGAAATTTTAATCGAATAAAATTAAATTTGTCGAAAAGGTATTAAATAGAAAATAATCACCCTTTTGTAAAATTTGAAAAGGGAGTGCGGTCACATAGGTTAATTGTTTTATTTTCCACCTCAATGTGTCGGGCGTACAGCTCTCTCAGTTACCCCGAACCAGGCAGTTTTTACCTTTTATTAAAGTTGTATAAAATTATGATAATATAATTGTATATTATACATTGAATTTTTCCTCGCAATCATAATAATATAATTGTATATTATACATTGAATTTTTCCTCGCAATCATAATAATATAATTGTATATTATACATTGAATTTTTCCTCGCAATCATAATAATATAATTGTATATTATACATTGAATTTTTCCTCGCAATCATAATAATATAATTGTATATTATACATTGAATTTTTCCTCGCAATCATAATAATATAATTGTATATTATACACTGAATTTTTTCTCGCAACTTTATAGAAATGTTGCTTCTCATGCTTGTTATTTATTGATTAGTGCAAGATATTTATTATTTATGTGTATTAATTGTATGTCATTGAAATGTTGGTGTGTAATCATGTCCACTACACAAAAACTGATAGCGTGACATTGTTCCTGTCTAGATAGATGAGACGGCTGGTTTCATCTGAGACTAATTCAATGACCATGGGCTGTAGAGGTAAATACCGTGTCATTTCCCTTTGCCTCACGTGTCTGGTTATACAGCATTGATTTTAAAAACATATCCCATTAAGAATGCTGTTCGATCCTGTAGTCATGTATGTCATGTAGCCATGTATGTCTTCGGAACAAATCCTTCACAATCCCCGTGCTATTTTGTCGATTGTTGGAAGACACATCCAGAATCCTTTTTTTTTTCACTTATATTCATTATAGGAAGCGAAACGGGGGGGGGGGGCAGTGATATTTGAGCTGCTCTGCTGAACAATATGATAAATATATAAAAACTACTTTTATTTTCGGTTATACGGTAAGACTTTTCTCCTGTACAGGTCATATTAGCTTACAGGTGTAATTATGTCCATTTTACCCCATCTACACCCGTCCCCCAAAGCCACTCACCGCTCCCTCAGTTCTTGTAGTATCATATAGTTTACTATTTAGCCCCCTGAGTGAAAAACATGGCTTATGTAAAACAAAAATAAAAAGTCGCAAACATTAGATTAATGGGTACTTGTCCTGTCTGGGGGATGGGTTCTCAGTGTGGGTTATTGGCGATTGATTTCAACAAAATTTGGTATGCCTTACAAGGAGAAATATCATTACTGAATATCGGTCTAAATCAGGCGATGGAATACTAGTATTAATCATTAAAATATAAATAAAAATAAAAATAATATTATTCTTACAAGAATGTTTTTCTTCCCAATTGTACCTGGAAACGAATCATAGTGGGCGATAATAGACGAAGTATCGCATTGATACTGATTAAAGACTCAAACAGTTGTGGGGTGTGTGGTCTTCCTTAATGTAAGTCCTTCGATGGGATATTATTTTTTTACTTTTCTTTTTCTTTCTTCTGTCCGTTTTGTGGTGGATATAAAAATGTCTGGTTTGAAACTGATTTAACTGACGTTACTCTTTTCAAGGTAGCACGCTAAATAAAATATTCCCTATTATCACGCAGTCGCGGGTGAGTCTCCAGTGTTCGTAAGGCGAATGTAGACCTCAGGTATTAAATGTATTTGCACTAAAAAAAACAGGTTAGAATAATTCAGGCATTTTAAGCCATATTAGATGCAGCTCATATTTTGTGTTTGCTTCATCATTGTTCACGTCATCACGTGATCGAGATGTTACCCACGTTGTTGCCGCTTAAATTCAGATTCTCTTATCATACTAAAATTGATATCACATCGCGGTCGATCAAAGGAACTAGATCCTATCCTGATAAATCCTCCCGGTAGCCGAGAGTGATTGTGATAATGCTTTGCCTAGCTACGGGTTTTTTTTTTTGTTTAATTATTTTAAATCATTGTTATATTGAAAAAATAAAACATGGACGTTTCTGCGTGTGGTCTAACAAGATCATGTAAACGAGGAACACTCAAATATGATATGGTGTCAAAGGATCAGGAAAACAAAAACCTGGAACGTTGAAAGTGTCCGTTTTTAGAATCGTATGGATTCTATAATGGCAATATGGTCGACAAGTGTTGTACTTGCTTTCACCAGTAGGGTATGCATTCATTTCCACAATATACCTCAGGCAATCATTGACGGAAGCTCATGAAATTTTCAGGACATATCGGGACTGGATCAATAAGAAAGCAAATAGATTTTGGTGTGGACCAGGCACATGATCCGGATTAAGGAATGTCATCAAGGGATTTCACAAATCTATAGTCACTTTTGCACAAATAAACCCGGGAATATGAGTCGAATAAGTGATCGAATGCAAACACGGTTTTAGGAGCATCCTACAATAGGAACGCCCACATACCGGAGGCTTGCATTCTTAAATTTGCAGATTTCTGGTTTCATATTTCGACTCATTGTTGCAATACCTCCAATATTTGTATGGGTAACAACATACACTGAGTCAAAGTGTAAATTTACAAGTTTGGCATTAAACTCTGCAACCAGTGGCTTGTAAATAGGCCAACCAACATGTTTGACAGACCGCCTGTCTCAGTGAAGAAATCTTGTTCATACGAGAAACGAGACGACCTCTTTGATATTTGAAACTATGAGAAAATGTTTCATTCTATACTATCTCCTGTGGAAAATAAAGCGTACATATTTAGTAAATGATACTAAGGACACGTCCCACTATCAGCAATCGATCTACTAAACTAGACTGACATTTTTTTCCACCGGGAGGTGTGGTCCGTTTTTGAACATTGGTCTGACCATACTACAGTGAACCACTGCGTGCCAATTGCAGTTTGTTAAATTTTCCTTCAAATATGATCACATAGTTTTCAACAAGTGTATGAAGGATTAAACCCATAGTCTGTTCCATAGTAGGTTGCCTTTTGAAATTTGGCAATATTTGCATAAACTGGCAGATTATTTTCAGATGGTATGCTGCAATTGAATGGATCATAGGTCTAATTAAGTATAATTAAATTAAAACAATACCTTGCAAAATTTTAAGTAATGCAATAAAATCAAATATGATGTTTTACAACATCTTAACCCCATTCTCAGATGACTAGGTCACTGGTCACATTTTCAAACAGCTACAATTAACCTCGTTGATAATTCAGTGTAATATTCTAAAAAAAAGTCAAAGGGAGGAATGCAAACCCATGACAGACGCCAAGTCACGTGGCCCCAAGATGAAGAATAACCAGAAGGCTGCAAAATAATAATGGTGGTTATTGTTATGAAATTGTACATCTCATTTAAGGCCTTTGGTGCTTCAACAGCTTTATGGTCAAACTGTGTGATAATATTTGAGTTTCAGAAACCCCAATGACCGAATTTTCCCCATTTTCCTATCCTTCTGTAGTCATTCTGGATCTTGTTGCCATGTAACATGATATCTGCCATGGGTTGCCAGCTTTCGTTGAGAGTTACTTTTTTAGAATATTTGTTACACTAAACAACAAATCAGCAGCTTTTAAAAGTTTTTTTACGTTGGTCTAGTTACCTTGATCTTTATCCATGGGCTGAGATGTTGTAAAAAATAGATTTTTTTCGATATATTGATATCTTCGCATTATTCATATTGCAGTTGTCATAGTCTTGTTTTGTCACTATACTGTAGTTAATTAAGCCAATATGCCGAATTCCTTCATTGAAGCTTAGTTTGTGGAATTGATCTGTCAATTTATGGTAATAATATGAATTTGCAACAGACTTTTACGAACAAACTGCAGTATAATACAGATGATAAAATACCAGTGACGTCACGAACGCGGGCTTCCTGTGTCTGGAAACCAGGGTTGTCTGTACCGGAAATCCCAGTACAACAGGAAGTACCTGAAAGATATAGACCAACACAAACTGCATATGGGGAAAGAAGATAAGCAGGGTTTTACTGCTTGAGGGTTCACTAAATGTTCAGTACATCGGGGAGAGTTGTAGATCATCATCATCATCATTATAGTGATACAAAGTATTATAGCATTCTGAAATAAGACATATAATAATAAAAATAATAATAATTATTATTATTATAACATCACAATAATTATAATAATAATAATAATAATAATAATAATAATAATAATAATAATAATAATAATAATAATAATAATTAATAATAACATGTCTTGTTTCATTTATGATAATAAATATAACAAAAACTATACAAATATTCACAACGATATACATGCTGCCTGAACTGAACCCGGAGGAAGTATTTGTGGAATAAAACCAGAGGGTTGATTCAACTACAATTCCAGGTCTATTCACGCCACGCTGTTCTGTGAAAGGTTGTTTTACATGTGTTATTTATCTTTGGGAAATTGTATAACTGAAGGCATTCAGGTTTCTTTCGTCACATCGCATGACCTTATCTCCGTGATTACGCATATTCTAGCTGGCTTAAAATGTAATCTGAATATTAAGGAACTTTTAAAGTAGATTTTATTCGACACTTCTCAATAAATCTTTATTCAGAACGCTTCTTTCTGTTGGCTATTTCCTCCCTATGAAATGCAAGATAATCAATTCACAGAGAATAATTGTAAACACACAAAACCGGGGTGTAGGAAACCGTGTGTTGGGAATACCACGGATGATATTATCAGTTTTGCCAAATAACCAAGCGACAATAAAAACGGGTCTTGCTCGGTCCGTACCTTAATCAATGCTTGAATAATATCTGCTTCTCGTCTAAATGACAAGCACGCGGAGCTCCCGTGTTATCGCCTAGATACTGGGGCACACTTATTGATCGGTATTGGGAGTCTATAATTAAATGATAACAATCAAGCTAATTACAATGTATTGAAGCGAACAAGTTTTTCATGAAGGTGTTTTCGTCCCAGCATGATTATTCCTGGCCCAAAAGTACAGTCTTCTCGCGTGAGGTAAATTAGAGAAATTCCTGCAGGTGAATTTCACTAATGTCCCCAAACGGCCCTTAGTAGGCGCAATGTGGATGCCGACTTCAGCGTCATTATCGGCCATCCAATTACAGCGTCGAAGAAGTGCAGAATTTCTGCCTTCGTTTTCAGCTCTGTATAAGTAACCACGCTGTGCAGGGCCTTGTTAAAACGGCTGCCACCTGTATTTTAAAGCTCTCCCTTCGCGATCTGCTCTCACACATATTCATTCTAACCATAGCAACAGCCTCCATCGAGTCTTCCCCGGGTTCTAGTTTTTAGCCTAATTTTTCAATCTGTCGCAAGGTTCCCCATCTAATTCGATTAATTTGAGCACAGCCCCCTGTCCTACACGCTTACAATAATTAAACCTTGGGGACAACATTCTCCCATGAGTCTCCTGTGGGTGTCACAATTCTATCCGTAATAACATATCCTGTTGAGGAGGCTACATTCTTCATCATTTTGTTATCTCTATGTATATTGTTACGGAGTGACATAAAAGCGGACCGAACTGTCTCGCTAGTGAAGCTTGCTTTGCTAGCGAAGTGGTAGGTTCGCCAGACTTGTTCGCTACCGACATGGGTTCGAAACCGGGATCCGCCCAATGTTTTCCCCCCATTTATTTGTCGTCGTAACAATATAAAGGTTTCCTTTTCGCCCATTTCAGTGAGATAATAAATATGTTTCTTTTATACTTGAATGTCTTAGGGAATTGTACATTCGGTATTACGTTATTTATTAAAATATATTTTGATATTAGATTGGGGTTTTATAAAAAAAATGCGTTATTTTTAACCAGCATTTTATTATGCATATTTTAGTTAAAGTAGCTTCAGGTATTATCTAATTATTCAAATGTTATATGTTGACTGTTGCAGAGATCATATCATAAATATCATTAACATCATCAAGGTTTGGTAATGTTTAATCAGAAAACATAAAAAAACAGCCAGATATATCATTAATAAATTAGACTTTGTAAAGCGTGTGTGTCGTTGTTAAAGGTAGGTATGACTCTGTATCAGTTTTTACCTTTGGGCATAGTTTGACAGAACGATCTAGGAGACATAATTATATGCTGATTTATGTATAGATAATTCACCGGGAATACAAATTAGTCATTCATGTTTGAACTAGAGTTCTGAAAGAAAACGGAAAAAATATTTTAAACACACGAAAACCTTACCCTTATCACTTACGTATCACCTGTACATCATATTATAATGTACCTTTACGTGCATATTCATCTGCATATTTGCATATTATGTAACCTAATATTATCATAAAACGTTACAATTAATTTAAAAAGAAATATATAAAATTTAAGGGAATAATCCAGCTGCAACAAATATAAGTCAATAAAATTCTCATCCTCTCATATCAAACGTTCTCTTAGTGTACTTTGCTTCATTAAAAATCTGTACATATAATCATTTGTAGATTAAATAGAGAAATATGTTTATCAAATTTTGAAAATATGATGGCACTCAGGAGACCGTACACCACCGCCATAGCTGAAAAATTCTACTGGGTTCGTCACCTCATCCGGATCCGCAGCAGCATTTATGGTATCGTCTCTTGCCCATCTCCCATTCTTCCAGAAAGTGTCGGTGCAGAACCCTTGTATTAACCTGCTACCAATGCAACCAAACAACCTCCCACACACCAGACAGACAGGCAGCCTGGGATGAAAATATAAGCTTTTTGATATAGGAAATATGAATTTATGTTTAATGATGTGTTACCGCATTTTACTACAGGAAGAACCATCATGCTATAAGCAAGACTCTGTCAGCTACTCATCCGGAGACCTTTCTTTATTTATCCATTTCATGGCATCTATGGCATTTGTTCCATGAATAATGGACAAACCTGCTGTCATCGGGCCGAAATCATTTTGCCAATCAAATCCGATGTACCATATGCGAACAATGCACAATAATCAAAACTGTTCGCACGACGTCAGACCAAAACTACATGACCAGACATGGGGAAGGCTGATTAGTCTTTCTTGGTCCTGACAATCCTAAAATTGCAACAAATGAATTTCTTCTGCTGCTAGGAGAAAATGTAGGCGTGACATTTGATTGGTTCAATTGCCTTGGTCATTATTCATGAAATAGACACCAGAGCTGCTCGGTAAAGCAAAGTCCTTGAAACCCTATATAGATGACGTATTCTAGCTAATAGGAAGATGAAAGAGAAGACAAATGAGAACAGACTCTTGTAGTGGGTGGCAGACTTCTGCAATGAGAACTTATTTGTCTTAACACTGGCTAAACAAATGAAGCTCCTCATGGCATGTCAAACTTAGCCGGGGAGAAGTTGAGAATAATTTGTCGACTCTCCGGCTAAACCGGAAAGCGAGGGAACTGTGGTGAGAGCGGCATCGGTCTGTTATCGAGTTGCAGAATGGCGATCTGACATGCTGGTCGCTCCGGCTTTCATTGCTATCTGACTTCCTTCCTTTTTGCCTGACAGGCCAATATAAACACGTCCGCTATTAACAAAAAGAGGGTCACGTGACCACGCACTCCATCTCCTTTAATGTGTACCTCCTTCGGTTACTCTAGGTGTAGGTGTGATAGGTCAAAATGAACGCGACAATTTGTGGTAAAACCCCTCCAGAAACACTCGTATTTATCATGGACTGCGCGGGGGATAAAAAGAACAAAATGCCAGCGACCGAGGGCGCGAACCTATCCAGTTTTAATCCTGTAATGGTGGTTTATATTTCCTCATGCAAGGGGGCTATGTTAGTTTTAAATGTGCTAATGATACAACTGGGTCCAACAATCAGATGATTAACCATAATGACCCTGCAATCTGCTGCGATTTTTCAAGTTTATAGTGTCTTATATCACTCCATTGCCTGTAACGTAAAAATCCTTCTTTAAATGCAAGACCGTCATTCAATATTTAGATTTGTCTGATAACAGGTGTTTCAGCCAAAACTAGGATTAGATCAGTTGCTCGACTTGAAACAGATATTTAACGTGAGGAAATATTGGATTCTGGATATATCCTCCAACCTGTGTGACAATTATAATTTGAGTAATAGTTTTAAGTTAAGTTATCGTTGATTGGTTTCAGAGTCAATTCGATAGCTCTCATCTTTTAATCTAAATTGATTCTTTTGTCTTCACAGTATTGCCATTGACAGCATTTATCAAAGGAAACCTGACACAGATGTGGCTTGTTTAAATATTGGGTTCAGTCATTTCGCGATATATCTTTGTCGCCTACTTAAATTTTAGGTAAGAAAACCCCCAGCTTCGGGTTTACGTGGATCCTCCTTCCAAAAGATCCCTATTGCCTCCACCAGGAATGAATGCGTTCATTCCCGTTTGTGAGCTGTATGTGGGTTGATATAAACTTATTTATTTTACATGGATTGTACAAATAGTTATTAAACTATTCAAGGCACTCTCCATGGCTCAGGTGAAAGCATTCGGTAGTCTGTAGGGGTGGAGAAAACCGGAGATCCCCGAGAAAACGACCGACCTTGGACGGGTAACTACAACCCACGCTCATGGCCACACCGGAGAAGAAACCCGGTTGCCAGCGGAGAGAGCCGAGCGTTTAACCCCTCGGCTGTCCGGGTTTTGTTCATATGTTCACAACATAACTCAAAACATAAACGGAATCTCATGAAATTTCCAGGACATATCGAGAATGGGCCAAGGAAGAATCGTTTTTGAATTGGTGTGGATCCGGCACATGATCTGGATCCAGGAACGTCATCAAGGTATGCTCACAAATATAATCACTTATGTACAAAAGGACATGGGAATATGGGCCGAATAAGTGAATGGCGGAGGCTTGCTTCCTTAGAAGGCAGATTTCTAGTCCTTAGCTGGGCTTATGGGCTCAGTCATTTTTTTAATAATAATAGGTCAATTGCCTGTAGGGGACACTGTCTATTATATGAGGATGACGATAATCATACGACAAGCATAATGTATCGTAATATTTACTTCAGAATTTAAGTTTTTATATGCAGGGGATAAGGAATAATTCTGAAGTATAACCTGTCATTAAAACATTAGAGCGAATTTCTGAGGTTCTACGAGATCTCCCCAGTTGTCCATTGAGGCCTGTGCAGGGTTCGAAAGAGCTCCTGACCATCTAGTTCATATCGTGCAACGCATTGACCACTAGTCCACGTCCTGTCCCTCAGCCATTTTGGTAAAGAAATACTTCAACAAAGACCATGAAAAACTAAACAACGTCGGAACTGAGGGCAACTATCTATATAATTGATAGACAGTTTGTTTTTTCAAGACACTGGATAACTGCTTCCGCTCTGATTTGACTCTCCAAATCCTGCACACGTATCGTTGGTGTCCTCTTCTAGGACAAGTTTGTTTTCTTTTGCAGGATTATTTCATATTAGGCTGCATAATTTATATATTTTTCAATATTTCCCCATTAGGTGCCTCTTATTTCTTTTGTGCTTCAAGGTTCTCCACGCATGTCAGCTTTTTTAGGAGGCCCCTCGGGGATTTTCTTGCATTTCGAGCTCACTGGCCACTGGCTCCTGTCGGAGCCGTACAATATGCGGTCTAGCGAATCACCTGTAATCACATTGACCCCCCCCCCCCCCCCTGTTCATTTTAACGCCTGGAAAGGAATTTTACTCTGATAACAGTCAAGAAAATTTATAAAATTTTCCCAAAATTATAATGGATTACTGATACGGTTTTACCCTACTCCTATACAAATTGTCAGCAAAATCTGTACATAACATTTTTTGCGCAATTTGCTAAAAGACAATACAACAAACTAAGGCTAAAGTTGTTTCTTTGCTAAATGCTTTCACTGAAATATTCTAACCAGCTTTCTTTTTATCTTCGAGATTTGTCAGTTTTGGATCTGATCTGCTTATTCCATGACAACTTACTA
Organism: Sipunculus nudus; assembly: GCA_026874595.1. Lineage (NCBI taxonomy): Eukaryota > Metazoa > Annelida > Sipuncula > Golfingiida > Sipunculidae > Sipunculus > Sipunculus nudus. Next base: position 74,102,314 of record CM049307.1, on the reverse strand, counting down.
TACTCAAACCAAACATTTAATTCTGTTGGAACATATATTCCTGAGACTGTCTTTTCACATTGGCAGCTATACGTTTCTCGTACAAGCGCCTTCAACGACGTATACATGTGTTTACGCATAGTATTCCTGCAGTGTGCAGTGACCAAGATTTAAGACTATCCTGAACTGCCTCCACTGATTAAACGTCGTATTTCACGATTTCTGAGCCTGTCTTTTCACATTGGCAGCAATACGTTTCTCGTACAAGCGCCTTCAACGACGTATGCATGTGTTAACGCAAAACGCATATGTCTGTTAACATGCCTATGACTACTCTGAACTGCCTACTCTGAATAAACATCGTATTTCACGATGTCGCCTGAGCTTCCATTTATACAAAGTATCTTTCATAAACTTTCACTCTGCTATATACATATAATTTCAAGGTAGAATGCTTATTTATACAATCGTTATATCTACAATACTTACCGAGCAATGATGCTGTCGGACCTATGTTGTTTATCGGGGAACAAATTTAAAAGTAAGTACACCCTTAAAATGCTTTTCGTCTAGCTGTTTCTAAAACCTACATTTTTGGTGGTTTCTAGAATATTATGATTTGCCATTCTTTATTGATATTTGGGGGAGGGGGTTTCCAGGAGAGTTGTAGCACAAGTATTCTTTATATCATGTAAGTGAAACACTTGACAAAAGTTCCTGAGAAAACCTTATGATTAAAATATACGTCGTTTAGTCCCTCCCTGCAGTCCCTCACAGCTCATTACAAAAACATTTATCAGGGGGGAATCAAGGATTTAGGAAAAGGGTGGGGCGGGGGGGGGGGGTGTCCAACGCAGGAGGACTAATGAAAAAACTAAAATAGATCCCAAGCTCCGAAAAAGGGCGGGTCCAGGCCGAAAATGTGTCTGAACCCCTTAAAAATGGTTGCTTCAGATGAAAAAAAAGGGGGGGGGGGGGGGGGTTCCGACTCCCTGGACCCTCCCCTCGATCCGCTATAGGATTGTTAGTATGTTACCGTTTATAGGACATTAAATAAAATAGGACATAAAATAGCATGGAATACTTTCTATGGCTTATAGCCTTATGCATGCCAGGTTAAACATGCGTTTTTCATGAAAAAACCACGAGGCTGCGGCCAGGCGTCCCGGTTTCTACAGAACCCTCAGTTCACTTACCATTGTTCGCGTCATATTTGGATCCAGTGCTGAAGTGGTTTCTGCGAAAAATTACACTGGAGAGAGAGGGAGAGAAAGAGAAACAGAGAGAGTGTGTGTGTGGTTATGTGTGTGAGAGACATAAGGATTTTGTTTTCGGTGTTACGAGATTCATTGGTCTTTTTCTACATCCAATACAGTAAAAAATAAAGTTATCCTTTGTTCGAATATTCATCAGTTCCTCCTTTTTATTCAGTTTAGACAATCAAGCTTCTGGTGACGTTTATTTTCCGTTATACCAAATACGCAAGTGTGAAACACGATGGGAAAAAGATCCGTCGAATAGACTTCTAACTGGTGAAGCATATAATTAACCGGCTTTGGGATAACTCATACCCAAGGGATGCCACGGCATCTCTGATAATGTAGAAAAACCTTAACTGTTCAGTTCTCCTGAGACAGGCAAGCACACACGTACATACAACAGCCGCTCCAGAACCACCCCGGGCCGATAATGGCTGTTCGTGATTCGGGAAAGAATTTTTCTTGTAGCGCCTGTCAAAACTGATTCAATGTTTCCTAGATCAGACGCAACAGCCAGCGATATTCTATTTTCTGTCGGTCTATTTAAAATTGGTTTGACCTTTCCCGATTTCGCAGACCATATACGTTTTTGTGAGAGTAAATTTATGCAGAATATGGGGACCTTATGGTTTTAATGTTGCTGATAAAATGTAATTTAGGGGTTATAAAGGTTGTTTAAATGCGATTAGCTAATTCAGTGACATTTTCCTTATTCCAGTATAACCATTTTGTAGGCCCTCCAACGATATAAATCGCAAATGGTGTTAACCTTTTAAAATCACTTGGTGAAGTAGATAACGTTTACGCAAAGCATAACTCCATTATATTGCCATTATCTCATCATGAACATTTTGAGTTATGCTGCACTGGTCATATTTTAATGGAAAACTGAAGTGAACAATTTTCTACTGTAAATAAATATATTTTTTAAATTACAAATATCAGATTAAAATTATTAATTTTAAGTAGTTGGTCGCTCGACACTGATGTCCGTTCACCAAAACACATGCAATCAGCGGGCTGGAAAAATGTAAGTATAACTGTTTCACTTACATCAGTCAAAGAAGTTTTGGTGGGAGCCCCTGTTTATCTGTTATTCATCCTGTCTTTTTTTCATTTTTTATTTGTCTTATGTCTGTCCGTCTGTGTATATGAATCTTTTAAAATAATATCAATTGATATGAATGAAATGAAAGACAAAGGGAAAGAAATGTTTTCCTGAATAAAAATGCGAATGAAGTATTAATTTATTGTCTCTCGGCAAATAAAATATCATCCCCCGCCTTCATCAAAATGCTCCACATGTAAGGCAAACTCATCAGTAGAATAAAATTACTGACACAAACTTCCTTCACCAGTAATAATTATTGAAAGTAGTCCATTATATCAAAGTAGACAACACTTAATGAACTAGAGCATCAGCCACAAAAGATGTAAATGTATATTTTTTTACGGATGTCATAAAAGTTTAATTTTATATAGTATGGAATAACAATGGAACTACTAATGTTCTGGAAGGGTCCTCAGATGCAAATGGATATGGATAATTATATTCATATTACATTCACGTTTTTACAAAAAAAATATTTCACTTAAATATACTGTGCGAAAATTAAGCAAGAAAGAAAGATATTACAGAAGATTATTTGTGAATACATGTTGTGCATTATGTATAATGAATAAAAATGAAGAGGTTACATAAAACAAAATTACAGATACAATAGCTAATTCCTGTATAATTTAAGAAATGAAATAATCCATCTTAAATTACAGTAAAAAAACTATTAGTCAGGGTACATTTCCGCGGATATTTATTCAATTACATTTCTGGGATATCGACAAGGTGAATTAGTCTCAAGTAGAATTCTGTCGCGACAGTCTGTTTTGAATAATCCCCTCTGTATTCTTTGTAATGATCTTGTCTTATCAACATTTCCATATTTACCTGAGCGTTATATACCAATTAATGACAGGTGTATCGATTTATTGCGTCCGCCCGGATGGTTTGCGTACATCCCCTTTCATGTGTATGTGTGTTTGTTTGTGTTTATTCACAACATGCCCTACTCAATCATGGATAGAATCTCATGAAAATGTTCAGGCCATTTCGGGAACGGGCAAAGAAAGAATCTATTGGATTTTGGTGTGGATCCAATACATAACCCGGATTCAGGAATGTAACTGATTAATATTCATAACCGTGCATTCACTTATACACGAAGGAACCTGGGAATAATGGCCGAATAACTGAATGCCAACATGGCGGAGGCCTGTATTCCTAAGAATGCAGATTTCTAATTTTGAATATTTTGTTGGATTAAACCTTATCAATGAATGCTTGGTAAAATGTTTTCCAAGAATCTTCAAAACCGTTTCCACTTTACAATAAAGTCGCAATACCATCTTGTCATTGCTCAGTCCCAGTTGCCATACTCTTTTTTTTTTTTTTTTGGCAATGGCCAAATTAACATATATGGGTTTGGAAAAGACCTGCAAAGCGTTTGGTTAAAATAAACAGAACGCAGGATCTTTTCAGTGGCATGCAGGAAATTCTCGAAACCCACAGACAAACGCTTAACTTCCCTGTCTACATCCTTATTTAGTCAAAACCAAAAGATTGATCTTTTAAGATGAATCTAGGACGAGAAAAATACTGAGGGTAAATTTGTTTTTAAATTTACTAATCAAGGCAAGGATCACTCAGGAAGGGTGAAACACATCGCTTCAATTGTTCAAACTAGCATCTGAACAAAAGGTTTTATCCATTTTACGTTTATGTCATTTAAAGGGGCCTATAACAGAGCACCATTTAGCAAAATTACTGGGGACTTGATCTTCATTAAACAAAATGGTGCTAATTAAACAAGAATGTGTCCATATTTTTAGTGTGGTATTTTCAGACTTTTGTTTCTCTTTCTGGCTTTTTTATGACTGTTGGACCCCAGGTCATCACTAATCCTAAGTAAATGTGATATTTTTTGTTTGGGGGGAGGGGGGGAGGGGGTGGGGTTGTTGTTGTAATGATGGTTAATGTATTTTGTTATGTAAAAGTTGTGTGGATTGATTCCAGTCCAGACGAAGGAAAACATTTTCCCTTCAAATGCTAATGACGCTGAATAAAAACCCGCTTTTGACATAAAGGGGCAAGCAAAAATTAGATTAATTTACATAAGGTTTTCATGACTCATGAAACACATTAAGAAAGGTTTGGCAGGGGTATGTATTTTGTAGTAATGACCACAAGCAGCAAATAATGAATGAGTGAGCGGAGTAAAGTGCTTTGTGTTCTTTCTTACATTTTAAAGCGTAATAAAATACTTGAAATGTATAAACAGAGATATATTGTATATAAATAAAAATAAGACCTTTCATGGATGACATATGGGTTTATACATGGCTATGAATTCCAGTTAAGCAAATACATAACATTACGCTATTTACATAGGGCATATCATTGACAATGAGACGAAGGCTGGCAACACAAGGGTAGTTAAAGTCCCTGTGACGTCACCATAACACACTTTAAAGAATAAGTAACGCTAATATGTTCACTTCCATACAGAGTTCAAGTAATCAGGCCGCCATGATTAAATAACATGAATATATAATATCATACTTCCCTCGACGCACACACTCAAGCATAATAACAATGTCCTTACGGTGCTATCCAAAACGTACACCGCTCCGTCTCGTAAAGTCCCCGAGAACCTTCCAAAGTCCTCAGAACCGCGGATGTGTTCTGCGTCCCAGGTTGCCGGTTTTCGATGGTCGACAGCGCGGGGGGTTCGTACCTCTAGTTTGTTGGACGGTGGGGTAGCTTTATACACAATTGTCAGTTACTCCGGTTGACTTTGAAGCTTCCATACACTTTGCATTGGTCCTTTCGAATTCGAAACGGCTTGGCGTCATGCTTTTGTTGCACAAGAGTTTCATGAAACTTTTCCTAAAGTTGTCCGATAGGAAAGCGTACAGAATTGGGTTGATGCAACTGTTCATATAGGCGAGGCAATGAGAGGCGATACGGATACCGATGAAGATGGTTGAGGACTGGGCAGGGTCTTTTCCAAAGTATTGAATCATAAACATGACTTGTATGGGCAGCCAACAGATAGCGAAAGCCGCCACTACCACCACCACCATTCTCGTCACTCGCCGCTTGGAGCGCTGGCTCTCTGAGGACTGGCTTACCCGTGGCGCCACCCCGTACAGCAACCGTTTTAGCATGAGCCCGTACAGAATGGAAACTACGGTGAGTGGCACCAAAAACGCACAGACGAACAAACTGCCGTAAAACGCCTGACCGTTCTGGGGAAACTGTAAGATGTCGGGATCCACGCAGGTTGACCGCATTTCACATAAGAAGTCGTAATAATACACTTTAAATTTGACCAGGATAGGGACATTAGAAATGCATATGACCGCCCACGTCAGCAGGGTAACCATGATAGCGTTGGCTTGGTTACGGATACTCATTGAGGTGATTGGATGAACCACAGCCAGGTAGCGATCCAGTGACATCAAAACAAGCGTGTACACGCTGACGTAACAGGACACATATATTGTGTACTGGTAGATCTTGCACCAAGCGGCGCCAAACGGCCAGCTGGTCAGCGCGTAGATTGTTGCCGTAAACGGTACACACATCACAATGAAGGACAAGTCCGCTATAGCCAGATTCATGATCAACAAATTGGTAGTGTTCCTCATCTGTTTATTGGACACAACCACCATTATTACCAGAACGTTCCCGACGATCCCAACAACCGTTATAAATCCGAACAGAATTGGTGCGATAATGCCTACCACTCGCTCAAACTGGAGAATTTCCCGTGATTCTGCATCCAGTTCTGTGCTGTTAAATGAGCAAGTCATTATTCCAGTGCCGTTATTACGGCCCGGTACCGTACGGTTTAATACGGGGTAAACCGTATACGGTATGGCCCCCGCCGTCGGGTCCGGGAACAATGACATCTTTACTTGTTTGCTTACTTCGTTGTAGCTGAATCTTGTTCACTGACAACAGGGGCCAGCCCTATCTGAAAACAAAAAAGGTATATTATTAAATTGGTGTTTATATAATGAATGGATCAATAATATTGACCCCTGAGAATGATGAAGATTTTTTTGGTTCTTGTTCACAGGTGTCTGCTCAAAAGGCATTTTCATTCGTTATAAACCTACACACATTGAACAAAACACTAGCACTGCCACGTTACCTATCAAGTCTCTCTATCTCACACACGCCACACACACATATTGAACTTATCATATATAAATATTTGTGTGTGTGTGCGTGATTAATAAGAAACCCCTATCTATTAAGACCATCGTTAAGTGAACAGAAAACATTTACATTGGTTATAACGGATCTGTCTAATAAGACGACCTGTGAATTAAAACCACTGTTTGCCAGTCCCAAAGGTGGTCCAATTCCACAGATTCTATAGATTCTATATATATATATATATATATATATATATATATCAACATGTGCGCAGTACTTGCCTAATACACGCACAGGTACATTCATATACAGTGTCCGAGCCAATTACCACTCATGTGAAATGACTACCTAACCATAGCGACCGCTGATAAGTGGTCCATAACGTGGCTTGCCAGATACAGCTGTTAATATATCATTTCTTCTTGTACCTAAGCTGATGATGTTAACGGACTTTTATTATTACACAAGCGCACACACAGAGGAAACACGTCCATGTCGACCAACCCACTATCGCCACGCCGACTGAATGATTTTATACTCCAATGCAAACATAAATAAGAGTTTCATCCATTACATAAAAAAGTAGGTCAACATAAATGGATTATTCGGCAGGATCCTAATAAAACATCCCGTATCCGTCACGGTTCCTAAAACTGCAGAACATAAAGAGCTCTAATACCGATGAATGACCCATACCTATTCAAGAACAGACATTGGTACAGTATTCTTTTATAAAATATTTTAGTAATAAAGATTGCCTTAACGTATTAAGACCTGTTCCTCTGTTGTTACTTAAACCCTCATAAAATATTTGATAAAAATGCGTCCTCTGATTCTAAAAGACAAACAAGCCAACAAAGTAACTAAAAGGAAAGTATAATGCCTTGCCACCTGAAGGCGGTATAAAATAGCTGACCCTGCGGGTACAGGACAACGTAACATATAAATCAGCCTGGTTTTCTGTACTGTTTCCAGACGCTATCAATTAAATATGGTTAAGCATAGGATATATCAGACAACTGATGCGGACGCCGGAGGGGCCACCCGTCAGACACAAAGAGAAGGCTTACAATAAACAGCAGACTGGCGCATTATGTATTTATGTATTTTTATGTCGCATTATCCAAGAGAAAGCAAGTCGAAGAAAACCTTCATGCAAATAAAAGAAAATTCAAGTCAGATTGAAGTCTTTGTTAGTGGGAATAGACGCTGATCAAAACAAAAATAAATAGTATCAACATTGGTTCCAAAAATTTTCTAAAAACTATATCTGTCCATAAAAGTTGACTACAGACGACGCTCCTGTCGCCATGGCGACTGATTCATTCGGAAAATGCGACAAATTGTGCAGCATGATTTAAATCTATCAACTACTGAACTCATTGGAAGATATTAGACAATAAAACGTGAGCTATATATTTTCAAATCAGATATTATCAGGCATGAGATAATTCAATGGACTTAAAATGCAGCTGCTTGTCATATTAAGCATGATGACGTTGCATAAAGTTGTAAATTTTTGTGATCGTTAAGCTCTGGCCTGTCCGTAATGCTGTAATACATTTGGGTACATTCAATGCCGAGTATACAGAAAAAGACATGAAAAATACAAAACCCAATGATGTCGCGATATAGGCTGCCAATAAATCCGCCTCAAACATGCTTATTCTGCTGTAACCTATATACCTGCTGCAATAACAGGCCTTTTCCTTCACACAAAACTCCTTAATACATTTTAAAAAGTCCGAAATCACCATTTCAAAGCTGGACATTAAAAACTGATATTCACACCGGCAAAAAAGGCGTTAGAACAAATTCTAAAAAAGTATCTCCTGTATAAAACTTTGAAATGTATAAAATTAAAGCACTATAACCTATTACCTACCATGCATGTTTTGCTGTCTTGCATTTCCTGAAATGGAAGCCAACAGTCCTAAATGTTTGAGATGAAGAAATACACCATAAATATCTTCTATTTTAGTTACACGTAAACGCAAGCACACAGGCAGCGTCTTACTCTGGACATTTTTAGCGGAAGCGGGCTTTTATTGCCTTCTTTGATCAATACTGTAGAGATCTTCTTCCGGTTGCCTGAGAGACCGACAAACTTGTCAGGAAATGTTGGAGAAGCTGAGATTGAACGTGAGCATCCCAGGATTCCCCGTGGGACGGAGTGTCCTTGACATGGTGGTCATTGATGGACGACACTATATAATCTTACGGTGTCCTAAGTGGTCGTGATGCGTCTCTCCGCTTGATAGATGGCAACTCTTAAAACGGATGAACACAGAACCATTACACCGCATTGCAAATCAATTAGCGACTAGAGCTCCAAGTGAAACCGAGACCTGTCTAACAGCGATAGCGTGGAAAACACACATGAGGGATTCACGCGTTACACTCAGACTAAAAGTAAGCCGTAATTCGTGCTCTCACGTCTGGTAATTGATATTTACGACATTAATTGTCACACGAACAGTTGTAAATGTCACCCTGGTTGGGTAGATTCATATATGTACCAACCCTCAAGCCCGAAGGTGTCAGCAGTTATTTGACTCCCCGGCCGCTGTCAGAGCACCTTGGCATTTCAGTAAATTGATAACTTTGTCACTAACGTGTATCATTAAATGCCACGTTTCATGGCAAACATACCCTCCGTGTTCACTTATGGGGATATTAAACTCTATGATGCAAACTTATGATTCCATCTTGAGAATATGTGAGGAATATAAACTATTTCAGGGTAACTGTAACGTGCGACTTTCGCAGTATGTTCAATAACCCCTATTATCGCCAACACAAGCTGCAACATTTCAAGGGGGAATAAAGGCGGTCGGTAGTATTGTTTGCATGGCACATGATATCGCCATGAATGGATTACGAATCCCTTTGAAAAAAAAATACTCTGAACTCTTTCATTGGTGAAACGGGTTTCGATGGTGTCTCCCTGTTGCTATTTATCAGAACATGCCAAGCCAGCCCTTCAAATGATCGACTCTTAATAAAACTGGCCCCAGCAATCCATCCAGAGCCATGGCCGATTTATTTCATGTCTTATTACAAGCGGAACTCCAGTCTGTCACGAGCGCGTGTTGTCTGGCAACAAATGAACTCACCTGTCAAAGTTACAGATACAATTAACCATCATCTCGCAAGTTTCATAGATATTAGCAATAGCGTGCGTCAGGGGACCCGGCTGAAGAGTGGACACGATGTTGTTTTAAAGTTATTTTCTGCTGTCAAATCAGCCCAAGACCCCATCAGGGAAGACATGGCACAGACAGATGATGAGATATGGAGTACATTTATCAATACGGAATTGAATATCGCACTGAATTGTGAACCGCCTAATATAATACAGTGACGCTAGTTCCATTTTCCATCAGGCTTTTGAGGAGAGATATATTTTAAGCAGTCACGATTCTTTTATAGTCTTGAGACGTCTCCAGACCAACGAAAACGATTTCCCGACATCAAGATTTGCATGACCTCAATCATAGGAAATTATTTCTTCTCCCAAATATTTCAGATGTTCTACTTTCAACAAGATGGTATATAAAACAATCTGGTCTGAAGGTTCATTAACTGACCGCAGGAATAATGACTTTAGTTTTGTTTTATTTATCAAATAATGGAAATTATAAGAAAATAGAAAACTTCCATTTTTCTAACATTTCTTAGAGAGGTATTTATCCAGAAAACAAATTGTTATGAGTGAATAAACCTCGATTTTCAAAAGCAAAACCCCTTTGAGTATTTGATTACGCTATTTAATTAAAGGTAAACAAAGTACACGTCATGCTCAACATTATAAAGACCCCAGGGTCACAGTCAAATTTTCATTTATTTAAATCCGGTTTACAAACAGATTTGTATCTTCTCTTTGATGGAACTGTGTATTACCATAATGAATTTTACTTTTTTTATTTATTAAACAACACAAATAAAAAAATGATTTTCTATTACAAATTAAACAGAAGGACGGTGCTGTCCATAAACATAAATTAATGTTTCTGGCTATATCTGGTCATAATGATATATCTGAAATGAACAGTTAATATTCAATATTCAAATATATGCATGGGAATATGTTTACATACACTTACACACATGTGCAGGTATTTCCTGATGTGGCTTACTCCTGTTGTTAACTTTCTATCATTTTTCAGGTCTAGCAGTAATAAGTTCATCATTTCTAACATGTGCCGGTTACGGACGGCTTTGTGATCATCGGCTGCATGTTTGTTTGTCCTAATGTGGGGGAAATTATGTAGGCCAAAACAGCAATACGACACAACAGTAATAAATATCATTTTCAGAAAGTAAACATGAAAGTTGTGGTCTGGGGGTAGAGCACAGGACTCAAAGCCGAGAGGTAGTATGTTCAAATCTCAGCCGAGGAGATTTTTCATGGTCGGCCCCCACAAAGGATGTGCGCTGTTGCAGCCTTTATGGGAAAACTGTGCCCCACAACCGTCTATCACTCAAAATTTTTTTGGGGGGGATGGGGGGGGGGGGGGGGTTGGGGTGGGGGATGGGGGTGGGGGGGGGGTTTCCTCAATGTTTTAAATCATCAACGGGGTTGATTACACACCAAGGACCCGCAGATGCGGAAAACACCCGGCCTGGGTGACTGTGACACAAGGATACAAAATAACATGACATAAAGCGATTGCAGCAGCAATGTCACGCAATCCAAAACCGAAATGAAGTATGAGAAAAGACAGCATATGAAAAGGAGTCGCTTACCTCAACCAACAAATATTAAAAACTAAACACGCAAAATACAATTTTTCTAAAATTGGCTTCATTTGGCGTAGTAGGCATTATCAGGAGGTACGCCGAAAAAATTAAAATACGCCACATCAGGAGTTTTGGTAGGCCGCTTCAGGCTTTGTAACCATCAAAACTGGCAGATTAAGGCAAGAAGGGGGGACTTTGGGCTATGAAACTTTGTTGGCCCAAAATTTAATGGCACGAGTCATGACAGAGAAAAAAAATCTCATCGCATGTCATATAATCAGGGAAAAGCATGATAATAACAGAATTTTTTAGCTAAACAGGTAAAAGCACCACATTACAAAGGAAATCTTTAAAAAATTGCATTATTTTATCTTTCTTGATGGATAAAAATCGAATAAAATCGGGGGGGGGGGGGGGGTTGTAAAAATTGACGCGGGCGGTGTCTGAGAACCATACCTTTTTTTACCTAATACTTCCTTTCTTATTCCATTGTTCACCTTTAGATTTAGAATTTCATGGCATTTGAACTCAATTGAACTACTGGAGATAGTGTGTGATGAACAATCAAACCAAGACAGACTAACAAATAATGAGAGGCAAATTCGGCTGGATCGGACTCCAGATATGGCTTTAAATTGCTCAGATCGTCTCCAAAATGTTAACAGTCGGTCCCTGGACCGGATTCCATTGAGATTTTTTGAGGATTTCTTGTTATAATGTATGGACAATAAAAACAGACATCCGGACATTCAACAGCAAAGCCACTTTTAAGCCAGACATTCAGATAAATTTGTTGGCGGATTTAATTATTTTGAGTTTGATAGGCATACTAACATCTGGACATTCATTGAATCTGGCTACTTTCTGGACCTATTTCTTATGCAGTAGAGTGCGTTATCCGGCATGCATTAAGAACTCTTCAATGAAACACGTAAATACTGTCAAAGAAAATGTAAAAAAAAACGGAACTTTTCATGTGGATATAACTGATCGTCGTGATAGATCAAAATTAAACCTCATTTTTTCTTCGTCTGTTCATGTACAAATAACCAAAATGGCGGCCGACGACCGCTTGTTATCATCTTATTGGCAGCGGTTGCTTTAATAAAAACACAGCCGAAAAAAAATGGCGAGCGTGGATGCGACATGTATTGTAAGGTAAATCATATTTACCAATATGATTAATGAAAGTGCTTTACTCTATAGCAACCGAAATAAATACTACTCATTCGAAAGGTTATGTCCCTGAAAACAACATTGTTATGATTGTACACATTAATGTTAAATATCATGAGAAATTAGTCTGTTTTTAATCCCCTTTTATCAAATACTTCCTTTACAGAGTGAGTCAATGGTTGTAGTGTAAACATGTTGAAAGCCTCATGTCGTTTTTGTTGTTGTTGTACACACTGGCTGTTGCGTCATGTAATTACCCGGGTAGACAGAGTGCTGTTTGGCAGCACACGGTCTCGGTATGTTGTATGCCGGGATGGAGGGCGCATGTCATCAGTAATAGGTTGATATTGGCTACTGGTCGCGTTTATCAGGTTTTACGGTACCAAATACCGGTCTCGTAGAGGCACAATTTACCAGCGGCTGATTGGAAGAGTGGTCCGAAGGTTTAAAGTCCAAACTAGTCGACTGAACAAATGGCCATGGTGTTTACCTACCCGTGATAGCCTGGTGAGAATACACAAGGCAACTCTCTATTTGACCAAGCCCGTTGACGGGGCGAATTTGTCTGTGTATCTCTAATAGTAGTAATACCCCTGAGGACTCCCTCATCTGGTGTCCTGTGTCATTACATCCTTAAGCTTAATAAGTTTCTCCCGCCCGGGAAGCCCTTCTAGTTGGAGCTAAGACCTGGAGATTTTCAGGTTAAGACCATCCGAGCGGTTGTGGTGAGAAAACAGCAATGACACATCATCACCGTCATCATCATCATCACTGAGGTGATATAGTTAGTACCAGCGTACCGGATCGATAACAACCGCACTGTGGACTGGTCAGTGTTTGTCCTTAGCACTTCTTCATGTATGTTTAAGCCAGCCATGCCCGTTAACTAAATGCTCCACAACGCCATTTAATGTTCACAAGTGTGCTATTGAACCCACGCCTACACGGCACAGCAAATTGAACCACGTCTGCTTGGTAATCGGTTTAGCGCTGAGAAACAAATGACCAGGCCCGGGTCTTGTGTCATCCAGCCATTCATACCGGCGAATAAATCCTAATTTAGATAACTTGGAATATCATATGAATTGAGAATAAATTGCCCGTGGAGTGATGAATCTCGCCTCCAGGCTGCTGATGTTAATAAATGTTGACAAATGACATTGGAAATGAAGGCCCGCAGTATGTTAGCCACGCGGAGCCACTGATATTTCAGTTTCAGGTATGACTGATCGTCCGGTAGCGCATATAAAGACCAACGGTCTAAGAGGGGTTTTTTTTATCCTTTAAGGAGTAATCCTTGTGTAATTTGCAAACTTTGACGCCACGTTATTCCGCCAAGTTTACTGTTGCTGAGGGTCCATACACAACCTAATCTGGGAGCTGGGACCACTAGGCGTTATCCATCACGCCATGTGAAACATTTAGGAGTGAATGATCACCACATTAGACTAGCACCCATTAGAGCGCATACATCCGCCGACGGAATACAATCCTACTGAATCCGCATGGTCATTAAAAGGGTATTCCTGGCCCAGCTATTTTTGACAATCCTGCTGACAGACACCCAAACAATCACACACGGATGAAAACAACCGCCTTGGCGGAGGCAATTAAAGCCGTTCGTAAAGGCGTACGAAAAAGGGTGTACATTATGGTGTATAATTTATACTGTTTTAGAGTGTTGCGCATGCCACCAGACTTTAGCGCCAGCCGCGTTTTATACATTAGTTCCAAAACACAGGCACAAACGGACGAATTCGTGAACCTGATCCGGGTCAGCTCCAAATATAACCAACTCTTTCGGCAATATAATGAAATCAGCCATGTGCTGCCTGTGGTGTCTTTTGCAAACTAATACAAGCACTCAGAGACCGCACACCTCCACCAATATTCTGAATAACAAGATCCTGGACATTACCAAGCTGCAGGGATATCAAGCTTTGGTATGTCGTGCGTTAGCAAACACACTGATACACTTGTGGATTTATTGAGAGCTCGGGTAGTAGATAAAGTTAGCTTATAAATATAGTTATGATGCTTTCAACATCAAGTGATGCTGGAGTTCACCTTAAGGATACCACACGGGTCCTGATTCCTGAGAAAAATAATGGAACTACCATCAGGAACAGTTATACATATAGCAGTCTTACCTGGGGGAACACCCCCCCCCCCCCCCAACCCCGACAACATCCAGCCCCAATAGTGAAAAGACAATGGTCTCATTCCAGCAATAACATAATTTTCTTCACTTACACTATATATTATGGAATATATGTTGGCGTTACATATACAAAACTATTTTAGGTACATTATCAGCAATTTTATCCAAATCGGAACGCACATTTGAAATCATATAACAACATACTATATAATGTACTCAAACAAAGGGTAAAGCCAGGAGGTGCCGCAAGAGGCCACCCCCCCCCCCCCCCCCCCCCCCCCCCGCCCCACCCCCACATCCACCATCCGACTTTGAGGGTAATGTTGAGGTTAAACATATAAGACGCCAGGAAAATTATAGCATGAAAATTATTTATAAACATGAAATTATCAGTGAAGTTTGAATTCTGTACACTTTACCTAAAACAATATATTTAAAGAGATATTTCCCGAGGACAATCTTAATCTGTCATGAGATAAATAAAAAACTGAAATAAGGAATCGTGCATCCTTTACCAAGGATTAATAAGCTGATTGCAATTTTTATTAAATTACTATTGGGTACCTTTGAACAAGATTGTTGTTATTTACGGTAACTCCCGCATTTGCCTATCAGCGCCATCTAGTATTATATCTTTGAACGATTTAAAGTTTAAGATATCTATATTTTCGATTAAACGTTTACTTGAATCATATTTCAACTCAACGTAGTGAAACTTTATGTATTCCTGTTGACGATCTAATCAAGTGTATAAGAATACACAAAGGATTTAGCCAGTTTACATGCCTTTCTTAAACGTACTGTGTTTCACTAAAAGAACACGAGATACCGTAAATAACAATAATCTTGTTCAAAGGTACCCCAATTTTTTGTGATTTTATAAAAGCAATGACAAATGTTTCTCATGTTTTGATTATTAAAATGTACATAAATATTCAAATTCTAGGATGATTCTTGGCAGAATTAAATTTTCTTCGATCTCCATCATTTCAACTGTCTCATACAAGCATATAGTTTTATACACACATTAAATTCATTTTGACAAAACACCTTCATTTAGCATTTTGATGTTATAACCATGTAAAAGTTACTCAGCGATACTAACTCTTGTCAGAACAGTTAGACTGTCAGAGAGGTCAATCTCTGCATAGCGTGAGATCCCAAGTGAAGTTCAGTAAACCGTATTGTCAGTAGTACTCCCCAAGAGAGGAGTGGTTTGAGTGAGCACATTAAACATTAACAACTCCAGGGTTATTATCCACAAAAGCTGACAGCGGGGCGCTGACCGTTGACGTGGCGAACTCGTAATATCATTACCATACAAACAACGGGACGATTTGCCATGCCGTACTGATATTTCATCTGCTGTAGGCTTAAGATTGCCCCAGAAATCAAATGCCAAGCTCGCACCTGTCGACAACGTAATTCCTGCCTTTGTGATTTAAACGCGCAAAATGGGCGCGTAAAAAACGGCGTTTCTTCGAGATTGTTAAGTGCAGAATAAACACAGGCCCCCGATTCTGTGCGGTTTTTCCTAATAATTAATGTTTTAACAGCGGTTGGTATCAAAATGTAACTCAGATAATGGCTACTCGGCGTGTCAGACTCCATCTGATAAGGCCATCAGCGTGAATGGTTAGCTAATTAAAGTGACAATACAAATCGGACTGATCCTACGATCAACATACTCAAGTCGATTAGGTAAGCGTTGCAAAGCGCAATATTCATAATCAATACACATAACAACATATTTACATTTGTGTAATATTAATTGTTATTTTATTCCAAAATATTGTTGGTTTTCCCCGATCATGAAATCCACGATAAATGGGTAAATGCTGCGATACTCAGAGCCATTAAGAAATAAAGGTATAGCTATAGTACTGATACATGAATATATAAAAATTTGGAAAAATAACACAAGTTTTCTCTTTCGCTCTCATATTGAAGTCTAAAGTAGCTAAAGATGAAGCATATCTAACTATAAAGAAACCGAATGAATAAAAACAGGTATAAAAGGGTTATCAGGAAGTGTGTAAGTCAATTTAAGTCAAAATCGATGGATTTCATGATTAGGATTTAAATCATACACCCCATTTTATATTTTAATTTAATTTTTCATTATAATAATGGTAACCTTTCACCTTTTAGCTGAATATAGAACCGGGCATTGGAGAAGACCAGTGGCGTGAATTTATCTTCAAATTTGGGCATAACCCGCAGGCGAGGGAGGGACAATCTATTTTTCATATAATTCCATTAATATTGAAATATCACATTTCCCCCATATATATATATATATATATATATATATATATATATATATATATATAATATATATAGAAGGAGAGAGAGAGAGAGAGAGAGAGAGAGAGAGAGAGAGAGTCTGTGTCACCAATATCAAATATATAACAGCTGTATGTCACCATTATCAAATATATAAAAGCTGTAAGTATAAGATTAAAAACAGGTATTATGTCTTCAGAAATGATTATTTCTAAAACACACTCGGATATATAATATTATATAGTTTACTCAGAAGAGGGTAAATCGAACCTGTCTGTCATTACATCTATTTACATATTTTTTATTTCCAATATATAAATCCCATTCCGACGGGCTGATCACATTGATGACCCTCGCTGCTAAAAGGTATTCCCCTCCCCACCCCCTATATTGACGCCCCTGGAAAGAACTTTACAGCACCTTTGACTGCACAGTTTATCCCACATTGAAAAAACATCCCGGTACCGTTTGAGTTTAGATATAGCAGTTGTGGATGAACTGTGCCCTTGAGGCAGTCCAGTCTAGTTTATTAGCAAATAAATCAAAGCCTACGGGCTATCTCTGGCAAAAGACCTGCAAGCAGATATTAACAGTGACAAATGTATCTCACACCCCGGTGCCCGTGCGGCCGGAGGCCCAACTAGATTTCACACTCCCTTTTCAACCGGGCAATTTGTTTGTTTACAGTGTTTATCTGTGGCAGTATATAGTAAAAAGGGTTCTTGTGAGAACCCACATGGTTCTGTCTAGAACAATGGTTCCAGAAGGAACCATGTTTCTCAGCGAAAAGGATCTACTGGCACTTGGAGGTTCTTGCCCTAATCATAACTTAAATAAAGGTCCCAGATGGAACCCGTGTTGTCAGTGGCGTCAATTTATCTTCGAGGGTGGGAGGATGATTCGCAGGCGTGTGAGGGTAGTCAAAGTCAAAGTTTTGTTAACCTTTTATTGTCTGTGTGACACATTTCATATATTTACCAATTAATTATAGGGTTTTTAAAAAGGTATGATTCTAGTAGGTTAACTCTAAACCTGGTTTAGAAATATAATATTTGAAAAATTAAGATTATATAAATTTCAAATTAGCTAATGCAACATTTTTGTAATCTGTCTGGAAAATGGGACAAACAAAAGTACGCGTACACTTAATTTATTCAATCTCTTGGAAACAAAAATGGCATAAAAAACAATTTCGTCATGTTTCCACTCCTGTCTGGTTGTTGGTATGTTACCATCAGCAGGATTACGCAAAAATACTTAATCAACATACATGAAACTGTTGAACGAAAGGACTCGCATTGGATAAGGCTGACCCCCTTAAGTACATGATCTCCAAAACTTATTACATCTGTGAGAAGAAAAATGAAGAAAAAAAGGCACTTAATTAAAACCAAGCAATTTCATTTGATCCACAAAACATCTGTGTTACTGGCGTTATCAATCAGATAAATTCCAAGAAAGCGGCACACCCTTCCTGATGTACTTTATACTCATGAAAAAAAAATATCGAGATAAGGCAATAGCAAATAACATTTATTGTTCTACGGACTATTAGGAACAAAATTATGGTTGAGACACGCACATTACGTAGCACTTTGCTATTTTCATGGAAGATATATAATTTCATTTTAATGTTTGAAATGGTGCATATATATAACACAAAATATAATCAACATTGCTGAAGATTTGGTTCACATTTACAAAAAATAATGATAACATAAATAAAAAAAAAATGGTCGATGGGAGCAGTGAATAAGCATCGATGTATTCTGTTAAGCCCTAAATGAAAATTCTGACATACGAAACCACGAACCAGCTGTTACGTGACATATTCATATTAAAACTTTCCTGATATTTCATAACGCTAATTACATTGCGTTTAAATACCTGTTTTCTATTTAAACTACCGTAAATTACAGCATACATATGGAAGAAACCCGGAAAAAAACACACTGCCCTAAACTCTGAAACAAAACTAGTCCGTGAATTAATTTACGTGATTTGAACTTGCACGCGAAAGTTTGATGTGTATTTTGCCTTCATTTAATTCTTAACCTTCACCGGGGACGTTATGTCCTCATCCGTGTTTGCTTGCTGGTCCGTTTCACCATTAGAAGGGTAATACTAAAACTAATGAATCGATCTCCATGAAACTTCTCTGGGACGACAGGGCACGGGACAGGAATGGCCCAGTTTAAGATTGCTGCCAATCCAGCTACAGGGTCGGTTGAAACAGACTTGTTGTAATTTGGGGGAGGTAGGCTCTCTGCTGAGGTATACTCTCTGTGATTTTTTATGTTGAAACTGCTAAATAAATAAAAAAAAGACCTCAGGCGACAACTGCAGCTTGAAACGAAGAACACGTTAGGGCCAGTATTATCAAATAATATAATATTCTTTATTATCTTAAGAAAACTTCCTGATGAATTAAAGGGCAGACTTGTTTTCCAACACAATAGTGACTGCCTTTATCACTGGACTTTACCGGCGCGACTAGATAATTAAACTCAATCATATCCCCCAATTGAAAATGTACAAACCCTTTAGTTTGAGACACAATGCACCGTTACAGTATCACTTCCCTGCCATATGTATTAAATCAGCAGATACTCCTCAGAAATTGCCTAAGGTATACAGAAACACAGAAATTGTATATGGACTCATTGTTCCTTACTATTGGATAACCATATTGCGCAAAAAAAGCAAATCGTATGGCATTACCCAGCCTCGGTGGAACGCATAAAAGTACCAACTATACCTTTTCACCCGAGACATCCTGCGTTGTCATGAGATTATCTTATTGCCCATAATTTCCGAGACACCGGGATAAGCTGCAGCGATACCATCGTCTGGTTGCTTACTGGGAGCAGCAATACAGACTGGCTGTCAGTAGTATTAAACAGCACTGGCTTGCTGCGCTTAAGCATAAACAGACCCCAAGATACTGTGAGCACCATTCTTAGATTCCTTTAACTCAACATGTTTAGTGACATCTGTGACTTAATTTAGCAACGCAGGTGACGGGAAAACAGTCCTATATACCTCTCCACACACGTTTGACTTCTTTTTTGACACAAACACGTAGATTTATTTTCAAATGTTCCGAGACTTTTATTTTGGCACTTACGTGGTAAGTGCTCATTTTGACTTTTTCTTATCCTCTGTTAAGTTTATTTTTGGCACACAGGTGTTTGATATTCTTAGTTTGTGCCCCCTTTGCACTACACAGCCAAACATCATCGCTTGTGTTAGGTTGAGTAATCTATCCCCTCCTTGGGACTCTGTGCCTTTTTTTCATGCCTGACTCCGATGGAAGAATTTGAATAAGGAAAATTTGCTATTTATCACCCGTTTGAACATGGGGTTCCACTACATTATAACTTACAAACCTATCGACTGTTTTATGTATTAAATTAAGATACATCGGCGGGCTCCATCGACCGGACGTCATCCGGGAGAATGGGAATTTGATGGGTGAAATCCCGTCAGGATCTCGGGTGTTAGGAAAGCAACGAGACGCCTGCTTATCCTCAGTGTTCTGCAACGTTCAATTATTATCGTCACGAACTTGTCGGGGGAACAAGTCAATTTGTCACGTGTTCGTTAACACTCTTACGTCACTTTTCCGCTGCTCTGGGATTTAGACTCACACTTGCACAAAAAAGTACCCAACATTAAAGCTAGGAGATGTATTCAAAGCGTCTCAAGCAACAAAATCAGTGAATATCCATTATATATGGTAGTAGATCTGAATTTCTAATATTTATAAACCACTACGGTTTAATTATATCTGAAATACTTCAATTTCCTGCAGTCCAATAGCAAATTACAGACTAATCAATTTTCCGTTTCTGATGTAAACCATTTCTATATATATTAACTGCCAAATGATTACCTGGTTTTAAGTCTAGTATTGAGTATGCCTTATAAATTCAGGTTTCTAATTATAAATAAGGTTTTGCGTTTTTTTATAGGGCCATGGGCTAAACCATCAAGTATATAAAGTATATAATGAAGAAACAGTAGACACGATCTTTAAATGGAAAAGGATGTGACCAAAGGAAAGATATGCATCTTGCTAGTTACTTTCTTTTTTTAGAAAAAAAAACAGTTTACGTGGCCACATAAAAACATGATGTACGAACGCTGAAAAAAAAATGGAAGCAGGCTGCGATTTATTTATTAACAAGTCGAGGCAAAATACACCAAATGTTCCTTACAAGATGGCTAAGAAATGTATGCAATTCGTAAAGGGATACATTTGAATAAAACAAATTACCTGATAAAGTTAATGACAAGACAAGAAGCAAACCTAATTCCGAAAACCTTCATGTAGCTGATTTACAAAAAGGCAGTCCTTGAAACTGCAGCCGCAGTTTCGTAGATCACTAATTTTTTTGTGTTGCCGTATGAGATACATTTAATTGGAGAACCATGTAAGAAAATTTAGATGAAAAAAGAACACTCAAAGATCGCAAGGAAGGCCTTTTCATTTATAAGCCGAATTGATTGTCCCGAAAAAAATTCCTTATGTACTAAATTCCTCCAAAATGCCCAACTAATGGTTGTAAAATCTATACAGATTCAATATAGATGTACAAAACAGTAACCAGATGAAAATCTAGGTACCTTTTTTCGTAGCTCATGCAATATCTCTCCTCCACACAAATCAGTATATCATCAGAATACAGCACGTAGACAGATAAATTGAGATCCGCAAATGATAATACGCCACTGGCATAAAATAATCATCTATGAGATAAAGTAAACGAACATGCTTATTATTCAGTTGTAAATATTGTATTAGCACGTCTAGATAACTCGTGTACGTTTGCACTGATATTGTGATTATGTCAGACAAAATCTTTTTTCTGGTGGCGTTAGATTTTACATGTGTTTACACGATTTACGGTACTACATTTGTGACGTCAGTGTATAAATCATAATGTTTGCACTGCCATGTTTCTGTATTTTGTAAGTGCAGCTGAACACATGATCCAGTATATAATCAGCCAAGTTATTTATATTCCTGTAACCTTATCTATGAAACATGTTTGTTCAACCGAAACCGAACAAATTTATTTCTGTTATCCGTGATCACCTAGTCCTGTAAAACTTTTAATTAAATAGGGCGGCTGCAACTTTCGAACAATCCAAATAAATGGCTTGCATCGAAAAAATTGCACTAAGTCCGTTACCAAGAGAAACCAAAACACATTTTAGACAGGAGAATATTAAGTTATATATACTTTTTGGGATGGGTGTGAGGTAGATATCGTATACAAGGCGGATATACGATTTTAGGGGGTCGGGTAAGGGAAGGTGTTTTCCCCCTCATATAGTGTAGAACATTTTAGCGGTAATTTCGCAATCCGGGGTAGTGTAAAATGCATCATGATACGAAATACGGCTCTGTTTTTCGGTATAAGATGCTTACTCTTTTGATTTCCCCTTTTTCAGGTAGAAAAAAGGGGCGCCCCCTATATCCGCCCTGGTATATTTAAGAGAAAATGAAATCCATACCTGAAGTAGATGGGACCTCCAAGCCATATAATTAAAAAATGTTCAGTCATTAAATGAGATTGACTGGATCATATCTGTGAATATATCGAAACATAAATGAATTTAAAAATACATATATAAAATGTATTTATACCTGTTATTGTTTTTTATACATCTCTTAGGGACAAGGAATCGATTCTCGACAAGTTTCTAATAATTTAAATCAAAGAAACTAGTTCCATTATTGTAATATGCCCGTATATAATCAATGATTCATCATATTTGAAAATGTTATGCGCCGCTGATTCACCAGAAAGTGGCAGAAACATTTACGATTTATTCAAACCTACCAAATGAAAATGGAAACTCTCTGTATCAAATAGCTTGATACAAGACGCAGGTGGCATTTAAAAATGTTTGTGAATTTAATTGAATGGATCTCAGAAGCATTCTGATTTCTGAATCGCGGGAAATTGTCTTTGCCATTTACCATTACTCTCCTATTATTTAACAGAAGACGTTAATATTTTCTGCCGGACTGTATACCATTAGCTACAATTGGATGTTCAGCTCAGCGGAGGAGAATGCATTTAAGTAAATTACAAGTGAATAATTCTTACACCCTTTAACTGACGCATTCACTCTATGGACAATACACAGCTCATTGAACATTCGACATGTCTGGTTCTACGCGCGGCATACACGTAATATGATTTGAAACGATATTGGCAATGACGGTTATCATTCGTCAATATTTAATGGAGGCCTATACATGGTAAGCTCATAACACCACCTTGATTATAATATATGCATTCCTGTTGTTCATACCTAAAAAACAGAATGTATGCACTGAAAGGCTCAATAAACTTTCAACGGGAAAAGAGTATTGAATTCTTATGTTTGACAGTTCTTTTCTCATTAGCCGCTACCTTTAAGGAAATTCATATATACGTACAAAATACTAAATGCGTCAATATATTCCCTTTGGAAATTTGCTCAATTTCATTTTTATTGCTAAATTTTACATCAATCATTCAAATAACACCTTGTAAGTAATTAATTCTTCTGTTCCTATGGTAGATACTGGTGACGATTATTATTATTATTATTTTTATTATTATTATTATGATTATTAGTATTATTATTATTATTATTCGGGGTGTTGCGTGAACATGTATGGAAGTTGTTAAAAGTTCTACTTTTGATCATATAACATATCATATAGTCTAATTCATGATAAGGTGTGTACCACTTTAAAATTAGACCTTGTGAACTTATCATCAAATTCATTCATAATTTATAAAATGAACAATATGAGCAAAATAAACAAAGGAACATGTGAGTGTCTAAAGAAGATATTAACAAGAATACGAGGGAGTCGACGGGAGTCCCAACTGTTGTTACACAAGAAAATCTGACCTTTGTCAGGCATGGCCCATATTCTTGTTATCTGATTGCCACTGCATTTGAAAGGTGTTATCCCTGATAAGATACCGCGGTAACAGAGTAAACACGAGGGGGAGCGAGG
Source organism: Sipunculus nudus (assembly GCA_026874595.1). NCBI lineage: Eukaryota > Metazoa > Annelida > Sipuncula > Golfingiida > Sipunculidae > Sipunculus > Sipunculus nudus. Next base: position 74,078,456 of record CM049307.1, on the reverse strand, counting down.
AGCTTTTACACCACAGATAGGACGCAGTAATACTTGTTGCTGCTGCAGCGATGTCCCAGGAGACCGGCCTCCGAGTCCCTGGTTACCTGCTGAGCCGGCCCACTCTGATAGCAACTTAAGTAAGACGATAGCTAGTTTGAACTGAAGAGACTGCAGGAAGCAGAAATCCAACGGTATTCATTGCCAAACGTGCCCAAAGGGAATCTGCAAAAGCAGGATATTACATGTCTGAACCTGTGGCCCCGGACCCTTCATCTCCCCCACGGAAACCGCTTGAACAGGAGCATGTCGCTGTCTATGCGATATCCCTTCTCAACCTGTGGTCTTCCGGGGAAATGGTATAAAATTCATTGGGACATTACAGCAAGACGTACGACAAATCTTCCGACATTTTGCTCCACTGCGCCTCGGGCCAGATTTCTCTGTTTTATAGGTCGGTATCCATCTTATAGGCTAAAGGTGCATGATTAAAATTACTTATTGGAATCTTGATGTTCTAGATGTAAAACTACGTTAATAACTAATGCGATAAGAATATGGTAGAATTTAAGTTGTTTTTTAGGACTCTAACCATAATTATGGTTGTAAAGATATTAGAAGCAATGATAAACGTAGTTATTACCGACAATCGAAGATAAAACGATCTGTATAATGTGAATTTATGCAAAACTGTGCACACATATTGTTAAATGTGCTTCATATGTAATGTCAATATATTATTATAAATATTATAATATACACACATATTATATTTATATATAATGTTAAAGGTTACATGCAGAAATCTTCTTAGTTCAACGCGGTATATACATCACTAAAATACATAGAAATGTTTCAAAGGGTGAAAGAAAAGCTCAACGTAGAAGACATTTATATGAAGATTTATAAGCCCGAAGGTTAAAAGATAAAGCCATGGAGTTAGACGCAGATGGCATAATGATATATTGCAAAATGATTACAGTTTGTTCGATAGAAATAAGAATGATTAATATACCAGTAAAATATGTTATACATGAAATGGTTCAACCGATCACTAACCCGGTAAATCTCGCTAGTGAATGTATATTTCTTTACGTCCCTAGAATGACACCCTGTGATTGACGTAAGATACTAGATGTCCAATGTGTAGTGCTAGGTAGATTTTGCGTGTACATTCATACTGTAGTAGAAGTAATTATAAAACAGCCAAGACAGGTGCCATCAAGCAGTCTCTTGAAACCTTGGGACTTATATTATAACGACAACATCATTTGCTTCGTGACTCAAGTTTTAATTAATCCTAACCACCACACACGTAATCATTAATTGTCGTCTTAATATCACCGGACAGAGGACGCCATACACATTTTTATCCCAAGATGAAATCTAAGAGAACGAAAAAAAAAATATAAAAGTTAATGATTGCCTGGGAAAAAAGATTTCATTTCCAAACATCAATTAAATACATGTGCCGGCATGACTATAGGCTTTTCACCGGTATCCTAAAAAATCACTATTTAAAAATTCATAAATCAAGTGCTTTGAATGTCATAAACGAGTTGTGCGCTATATACCGGTATCATGTATGGACTATCTTAATGTTTTATTTTAAAAGAATTATGGTGAGGAATATTAGATCCCGGGATTGTTGAAATCTTACTATCTATTGCCGGACATATGGCCTAAACTTATTTAGCCGAACTTAAATCCGCTTAATCATTGTTCAAGGAAACTAGCAACCTAAATAAGACATAGTTAATGTTATTTAAATATATATATATATATATATATATATATGTTAAATATATGAAGCTTTGCGACTTCTTCCATGTTGTAAGATTAAGGTTCGTTATTGGCGCTTGAAGGGCTATGGATTCATTAAATTTATAAAACTGTATTTGTTCTTTTTTGATCGTAAAAAAATGTATTCTATCACACATAAGAATATGGTTGACATCTCACTTGGCAACATGCTCTAAAAAGGAAAACAAAACTACAACACAAAATATATAAACAATAGTTCAAGATGGTTTCGTTGATTTGAAGTTTTGTTGATTCAGGACTATGAAACCTAGACCTATATGAAAATAAGATATAATGGTGGAAATAGAAAAAAAAACGACAAATGCACTGGCACTTTCTCTTCCTGTAATGTTAAACTTGGCACCTCGACGTTAAGTAAGCTATATCAGAACAATAACATTATTCTGAATTCGATTTCTAATATTTAAGAAGCACTAAATTTAAGTTTGCTAAAAAAGCTTTTTTTGATTTGTTATGTTCGGCTTTGACTTTGGCGTTATTCTTAAATCCAAACATCATGTATTTTAATATTAAAGCCATAACCGTCAATTGCCAAAAACGTTTTCCAAGATCTCAGGTTCGAACAGTTTTTCAGACATTATGTTAACAAAATTGCGCTAACATATGTCAAATTGGTGTTCAATCATACAAGCTAATTTCGGATAGTACACAGCTATAGACATAAGACTAAAACAAGCACTTCTCTCCGCCATAGTGTAAGCAAAGTTGAAAGGTGGCTATAAACTACTGAAGATGTGTTTGTATACACTTAGTTATGGCCCGCTATGATGGTTGATGCAAGTCCAAGCAAACCACTTAGCGCCGTTGCTGGCTGAGCCACGGGGAGGTTTACGGAAAGTTCTTAGGTTCCAGCATCTTAAACTTTAAGGAGCAATCAGGGATCAGCTATAGCTAAGAATGTTTATTCATAATGGCAGCCTCACGGTCAGCCCGACAGCAGCTTGCTGCGAGGGTCAGCTGTTTGGCTGCCAGCAAGGTCTGAACTAAAATATATTTATACATATAGGAAACATCAGCGGATGGAACTGTCGGCAGTGCGTACGCTTCTCTCAAAGGTCTAGATTTTGGAGTTAAAAGCGGAAAATAGAAACCAATTTCTAGACGCATTTGGGAGCTTCGGTTCCTTATTGCCATGGCGATTGCAAAAGATCCTAGCACCACCCGCTTCTATCGACACTATTTATCGATGGCCCGTGACATTTTAAAATGTCCCTTACGAACTCTGCCGGGTTTGTATGTTTGACGAAAAGTCTAAGTCCGGGGGATCATAGAGCTGCCTGGATTTATGCTTGCCCGCTGAGTTCATCATGAATGCATGATTTTTTTCATTATTATCATATATGGCATTTGGTAAGTGGTTACATGGGGAGGTCTTTAATTGATGGAACGGCATGAGTCCAGGTGAAATGCAGTCCAGGAAAAATTCAGTCTGTAATAAGGTTATTTAGATATGGAGACATAGGATCTAATCCGTAAAGAGCCAAGGTAGACGTGACATCAAAGCATGCTACAAAAAATAAATTGAAAGCATGTTGTTCATTACTTCAGAGCCGCGCTCCCTGCTTTACTCTAAGCAACGCCATCCAAAGAAATCCCGATGAAACGGGAGGAAGAGTTTTTACATTTGCCACGTTAGCTCTTTCTAGATCCGTAAAAATCAATTTACGAGATGTTACACAGTGTTTACTCCAGCAAGACAATACACTTGTCGTTATGACCTAGAAAGTGAATGTCACATGCGCCGGGCGATGTTTGTGAACCACGCCGGTCATAGGAGGTCAGTGTGCTGCAGTTAAGATCCAGTTTTGCCTCCTTAGGTGAGATATTTATTTTATGGGTCCCCGGCACCGAGAAAATAACAAAAAGGATGAGGGGAGAGGATGGAGACCGAACAGGTGGTAGTCTATCTTTATTTTACCTGCCAAATCATGACATTGATGGACTATGCAAAATCTGCTTGTCTCATGCAATATATGATGAAACTTTTTGCCGCGACAGTAGCAGCACATTCTGGTCTGGGCGGGAGCTGAGACCTATCGACTGAAAAGAACAAATTCAATTTGCGACAAGACATCTGACTTAGGCTGGTAGACGCAGCAGCTAAATGCCACTGCAGCACTTAATGGACTGCCCCAAGGGGAAGCCACCCTCTTCCAAGGAAAACAGACGAAAGGACCCAAAATACAACCTGTCGCTATTAACTAAATCTTCATCCAACAGGCGTTTCCTTGGAGCATGTGCCTTAAAACATGGAAGCTTTGCCACCTCCTGAAATCATAAATCATACTATAAACATCAGCCACTGAATCGCTCAATCTCTTTTTTTTATCGGGTGTTAGAGCCAACAGATTTGCCCAATCGCTAACGCAGCTTCCTGAGTAGCCAATCTAGGTGAAATAGCTAAAATCTTGCAAGCCGTATACATGACTAATTATCGCCTTCTGTAAATCGTATGATCTTGGTAATACAACCTTTATGGATTCAGATTTTACTTTCCCTGAAGGATTACGCGTATCACGCGGCGGTTATACACTGCAGTCGTCCCAAAATCTGAGTTTCAACCCGCTGCTTTGCATAGCAAGATACTCTGGCTTCCATCACAAAGCTGGCTTAGAGCAAAGAATTGTAATTAGACAAATGAGAACGTGGTATGGCATTGTGCATCCAGCTCCAAATTTTAAACAAGCGACACCCGCTCTCGCTTGTCTGATAACGCCGGTTCTGGCACAGGACAAAGAAGCAGATCGGCGAAAGCGGGTGTCACATGCTTAAAATTTGGGTGTACATTTTATGTTCACATATAGCTATGAACGAAAAAGGCTAGTTTTTGACTTAACCATTTTATAAAAATTTAGTAACTCATCTCGTATGCAGGTTTTGATCTGAGATTCATGCCAAACTACTGAGCTATGCACTGTATACATAAGATGTCAAAATCAGATGTTTACAATGCTAACAATGTTTCAGTGATTCAGTCTTCCCGTAATATATGGCTAAACTGTTGCTCGGAATGCGGCTACTTTATCTGTTCGTAAATGGGGAGAATTTGATTGGTCAAATGATTATATATTTGTGAATTTCCAAACTTAAAAAATGATTTAAATCATAATGTTGAATGTTCACGTTCCATTCAATAAAAGTAGGATTTTACGAATATGTTGGCATGATTCTTAGAGGTTGTCTTCAGCAAATATAAAGGAACTTATTTTCCTAGTCGAATATATGCAATCAGTAAAAGATGTGTTTAAATATACGATATATTCCCTAGTGTTTGAATCCATGCACTATTACCTACAGCAAATTCTAAGCTTTCAGAATATGTATAGGTCAAAAATATCAGTTTTTAAAATATTAAGGAAATACTGAACAATGCTTACAAGTGCTCATGAGCCACTCCTTGATGCGCTGGATGCCATCTTTTTGGCAACACGGTTTTTCCTGACCAGGCAGTTCTTATTCTTAATAGATTGTTTGAAGGAAACGGTAAGACCATATGAATGAGAATAATTTGATGAAAATCTAGAACATGTACGTTTATAATGAGACGAGTTGTGTTCAAAGGTTAGGTCCGCACCCCATAGCTGGCGGTGTCTGCTACTGAATATTAAGAATAGATATAGGACACTGATAAGAAAGGTAATTATTAAGCTTCAGGTTTAAGAATAATCAGCAAGTCACAATAAATAGTTAACCCCTTTGGAATCGATCGTCACTATAGTGGAGATTGAAATATATTCATGAATATTCATGACTAGTTACTTTGAGTGTTGTTTAATCGAATGGTGTCAAAGGGTGAAAAGATCATTTTCTAGACTTCAGGTAGACTCAGACATGTGAAAATTTTATTATAAGTGTGTCAAAATTCTACGTGATATAAAGGTTGATATTTTAAATGGCTTCCGCAAGGGATAATATATAACAGTTAGAGGTAACTGCTGCATGTCAAAATGATATCTAGGTGCATATGATTGGGAAAGAATATGGCGATTTTGTTGCCACGGTAATGGAAACTTTAAATTAAACACTTTATATTATCATTTAACTTTTAATCAATAGGAGAATTATGGCTCTGTTAAAGCTTATTGCAATTCTAAGGGAATAAAAAAAATATTAATATCAGCAGAAAAATGTTACGTCTCAATCGGTTAAGACCTGAGATCAAATTTCCGAAGTTCTGTCGATATTTCACAAACTTGCCGTGGTGTCCCTGGGGAGAAACACTTAGTTTTCCTCTAAGTCGGAGTTTTTTTACCAAAAAGACACCAAGACAACCATTTGGCCCTACGCCGGATACAGCTGCATCTTCCTCTGACGTCACACATGCATATGCTGGGCTATATATTAACACCAAACAATACCAGTTTAAAAATATTATCATTTGAATGGTCGTATTATCTGAGTTTTACTGTATTTGTCATAAAACTAAGAAAAGAAAGAAATGCTAGGAAAGAAATATCAGCAATAACAATTATCAGTTGATTAGTTTACTGGGAAATATTAACCGACATTAAACATTACTTTCCCTTTACCAAGTCATTACTACATTTCATAAAGGCGAAACAAAATGACTTCAAGGTTATTCGAGAAATATTCTTCCTTAATTAATGTTTTCGGACTCGGAACATATCAATAGATATTTTTTTACCAAAGCAGCAACGCGCACATTAAAGCAATACGAGACCTTTAGTATAATTTACTTTCTCATATTAGTTTTCATTGATAGTGTCATTAATAAACCAGTAATGAGGATCCCCGTTTTCCATATATACGCCTCTAAAACAGTTCTGTAAAATATATATTCTCCTGAACCACAAGTTATTTTCCATTCTTACCCTTTCGTGAAAATAATTCGCCTGATCGCAAACGTTGGACAGAAGCTAGATACAGTTACAATGCATTACCATTAAGCTCTATTACCATTAGGCTAAACCAATACACTAGTCATGTCTTGAAAATGTCCAAGACATTGCCATCATATAATATATGAATGGCCCGAAGAGATAATATTACGTACATGAAAGAATGTACTAAATGGGAACATTGAAGGAATATTTTAATCTGCGTCAGTCAGCTTCACATTAAGTAGTATTATTTAATTAAATGCAAGTTTTTTTCGCTTGATTTGTTATGTTTATATTTGCATGTACCGTAAATATGCGCACGAATAAATAACATCATTCAAGAGGGAAAAAATGAGAGACGACATTCGCGCCTGTGACTATTTTTCTTCTAGCATTTTACATAATAAACGTTTGTCTTATTTAGTGTGTTCTTGCGCGCACTTTGTTATAGAAATTCGCTTCTGTCATAAATGTGCATGAATAAAGAAATTTATTCAAGACTCTGCCTGGCCTGGCAGTGTTCTTTTTAAAGCTTTTGGGGGAAACTTAACAGCAGTTCGCCACGAGCTTGGTGTCGTCTGCTCGGCACTCGGATAATTCCATTGTTCGCGCTTTCGATGGAGACAGCGTATATGTCTTTCACATTGTAAACCAATTAAGTCCACTGTCAGGCGCCTTAGATATAAATCCCTACTGAACATGACGGACTCCATCTAAATAATAACAATAGCCCGGGGAACCAGAGCCGCACAAGGTTACAAAACAACACCACATGTTACCGAGCCGACTAATTTATCTTTATCTGTAACAGTCAGGGGTCAGACCAAGACATGTGAGCGTTTTTCAGTGTTGTTTTCTTTTCGGCCTATACTTTTATCATTCAAATTATGGGAAAAATAGACAAATCTGTCATAACTAAGATTAAAGAACGTTCAATTTTCCAACCATCCAGAGCTGGATTATTTTCTTTGCTGGAGATAAAAATCATACAATTGAACTTTGACCTATAGTGAAGGGGCCTAAGATCGTACGTGTCATTATTAGCTGAAAGTATTACCGAAATATATCGTTTCAAAACCTGATTTCTTTACCTTTAAGTAATAAAGCATTAAAGTGCTAGCCTACATTTAATTCAGTTCAATATTTGGGCAAAAGTGACACCTTACCTGAAAGTATCGAAAAATGTCGAGGGATTGGTATATATCACAGTTGGAAACCCGCAACGAACACATGGCCAGTGAAATCAAGATTTAGACGTTCTGTCTAAACGCCAAGAAGTAGTTGGTCCTCAGGTCCTGAGGTTAATATCAACCTAGTTGGCATTTGCCGGATATTTCTTTTCAGAGCTGTAGTCAAGGAACGCTGGAGAGTTGTTAGCACCTGGTATGCCTTTGTCAGATTAGATGCGAATGCTGCCGCCACAGCCAGAGTCACACAACCAACAGCAGTACCGACCACCACCCAGCCTGATACGCTGCTATCGACCATGTAACCATTAGTTGCTTATGTTAGTTCAAATCGATGGGTAGGCTAGAACGTGAGCTAGTGCCACGATGCTACAAGCTTAGACTAGGTGCAACCCTAATCTTTGACCAATAGGGCAAATATACCCGACATATGGTATAGCGAGCTCACCCGCTGGGTCTCTCAAACCAATTAGGACGTATAAGTTCCTGCTTGTTTGCATCTCCGTGTTGAGGCTTTGGCGATCTCTCCAAATAAACTTTAACCGGCCTTCTCATAACAGTGAGAACGCTTTAATGAACGTCCACCTGGACTTTGGTACCGTTACACCCAAACCGTTTACCTACCAACAACGTTCACGTCGCATATACCGTGTGCCTCGGGCGGGGCGGGCTTTATATGATTTTTCATTGGTCTATGCAAAATCACGTAAATTCCCATAATCCTTAGCGTAAACTTAATGAAAGGGTCACATGGTATCCAGAGGGTAACGGACAAGCCGACTGTCTGATCTAAGCTCTATCAAATTACTAACTTTTCCGCAGGAGCGCTTTAACCAGGCCACATCAACGGGCATATGGTAGCTCTCTAAGAAAACAAGAGAGGACTACGGAAACCCTAGAAAATCCAAGGACTCACCCGCTCCTGAGCCACTCATTACCGCAGTGATATTAATAAGGCGCCTTGATGTATTAGTGAATAAATAGGCCGTGGTGAGGGAGTGATATATGGCTGCGGGTTTTAATCATAGCGCCTGCATGGAGGACTGCTTCAGTACGTTAGCAGTAACCAGCCTGAAACGACTGTTCTGTAAGCTCTTACACGTACTCATTAATGAACAACCACAGCACGACGAGCTAGCTACACGCCAAACCTCTGTGGTTCATGTAGCGTAAATATATACGGAAATGACCGAGCATGCTGCACTTAACGCAGAGTGATACAAAGTACACCTTGTAGCAGATTAATTAATAAAATTAATTATATTTTACGTTAAATCAATGAAGAATGAAACATATAAGCAGGTTGTTTAGTGTATTAACATATTTTTAATCATTAATTAAGAATGACCGTCACTTACCATGAAACTTCTACAAAACAATCTATTTATCTATTTAATGCATTAATTACGCAAAGTTATAAGTACATAAGGTTTGCTTTCTTCATGTTATATGATATATATGTTTTTGGGTGAAGCATGCAAGCAAAACAACACAACACAGGTTGTTTACCTACCTTACGGTACCTCAGCACATTTACCATAAAGTATCCGCGCAGAAATCTCAGGTGCCACCAGCGTTACTGGCGTTAGCGGAGTAAATATCATCGGCATATCTCACTCGTGACACTTGATAAACAACTAGTTATATTAAACTTAGCGGGTAAACACGCTGCCATATTAAATGAGAAGTTTATCTGCTACCGTTGAAAGGGAAAACCATTGTCTTCTTCTTATATAACGGCGTGCGATGGCAGGTGTCTAAACAGCGTGGTTAAGAGAGAGCAACTGGTACACTTCAGGATGTCTCTACGGTGTCAGCGTCTGTTTCCACCGGGGAGGGAGGGGGGACAGTGACGTCACAGTCGCAACCATCAGCGGGGCCCGTGAGGCAGGCAGTCAGTAGCCGTCTTATAACGAAGGCGAGATGGACGGCTTTTCCTGGCACAGAGATCCAAGTTGCAGTACTTCAGAGTGCTTTTGACTACATTAAACGTTTAACTTTCCGGGATCCTTGGCGATATTACACTTCCCCTGACAGTCGGCCGGATTCCGAGCTGCCGTGATGAAGCGTAGTCCTTAGGCTGGCCACTTAGATTAGAATGCTTTCCAATGGAAGCAGCGCAAGTTAATGTGAGCCAGGCAGAAAGACAAATGATTATTGAGTCCCAGATATAGCCAGCTTGCTCCGGGCCGGATTTAGCTGTTGTACACTGTCACATGATAATGCGAGTTTCATCAAACCTTTGTGTTAAATTATCCAACATTTCACTATTATCTGATAAATAGAGCACGTGAAGCGATTCATTTTACGGCCTAGTTTCATCAATCTATCCGCGGTCTGCGCTGCACCGCCTTTACTCTATCACAAGTTTAAGCGGTGTGGCGCTCTGCTCGCTTTATGTTCACTCTTGGCAAAAGCATTCTACTGTTTGAAACATTTGCAAGCAATTTTGAAACATTTCCTTGTAATAAACTTCGCATAGCCAAAGCGATTATCTCATCCACTGCGGCTTTTAATGAAATCTTCAATTTTTTTATGGTTACGGCAGCCAAGATGATTATCTAATCTTTTATCTCAACAAAGGTATTTTTTCTCATCAAAACAACTGCGTTATCTGCCTTATAACTGCATGATGCTATGTCCTTTTTTCATTCTGCTATTAATTATTTTATCATCACACTATTCTTTATCACACTATTTTGTTATATCGATAAATTTATATGATCATAAACTATATAAATATAAACTTATCTTATTTCATACAAATGTGTTATGTATTGTGCTCCCTCTAACATATGTTGTGTAAAAATAGCATAGTTTATTTTATTCTTGCACAAAGAGGTATGTGTATGGCTGTGCATGCATGTGTGAGAGAGGGAAGAATGTGCTTGTTTGGTTCGTGAGAGAGAGGGAGAGCGGGAGAAAGACTGACAGATGGTGTGTATGAGGGTGTGTGAGAGAGAGGGGGGGGGGGCAAAGAGTGTGTATGTCTATTTTGGCGCGTTCGTGTCTGAGACATGAACGGGAGACGTGATCGTGTGTGTGGTTTTGGTGTGTGTGTGTGTGTGTGTGTGTGTGTGAGATATATATATATATATATATATATATATATATATATATATATATAGAGAGAGAGAGAGAGAGAGAGAGAGAGAGAGAGAGAGAGAGATGGGGGGGATGCAGAGGTTAATCTAATACAACCTGTGCCATCCATTAGCCAGCACTGTCAATGCTTTTTTAGCAATATAATATAACCGCAAGTCCGGTCACATTCAATGTCCGACAAATTGAACACAGGGATAGTTAAATACAGTGGGAAACTGTATTGAATTACCATGTCTGACTTTGTTGGTGTTTGGCCAGTGGTCGGTTGCTTGGCTGCGCTCCCAACACCGGTGGAGATGAATATGCACTAATTAACCCCGCAGTTAGAACATTCATAACTGATTCAACTCCCGCTTGGAGAAAACAATTGGATTCAAAGTTAGAGAACGGCTGTCAGTAGAATGGTCTGAAGATATTGATGCGGTCATCCGTCGGCCGAGCAGATCGTGACGTGAATCGACTAATTAAATGGTTTCATTAACCAGAAGTCTGAAATAAAAAAAAAACGGTTGCGGCCGCGGACAAGACAAGTCTGGGACGTGCTTATTTCTCTAATTCTGTTTGACGGATGGGTGACATAAAAAGTGTCTTCTGATTGTCTTCTGTATCTCCCTTGACAAGTTTCATTGCTTCATTTCATTGCAACCCTGTTCAGTGCTTGACAGTTAACCACTCATTATCACATGTTGAATATGTATATGTATATATATATATATTTATCTGTGTGTGTGTGTGTGTGTATTCTTCAAGATATATTCTCATTTCCAGCATAAATATATCAGCGACATACTTTGCAGCTGGCAGTCAAACGAATAGTCCATCACGGCAAGGCAGACATACAGAGCGACCTCTCTCGGCAGTCGTCTGAAGCACCTGGAGGCTGTGGGTGTTCCCCGAAAAAGAATTTCTTAAGTCTATTGCTCTCCACTTTATAATTATTTGAGGCCAATTTGTGGTAAAAGAAACATTAATTAGGTGAACATTTCAATGGATCTATTCGTGAATTAATCAAACACTTTGGTATAGTTTAAATAACACAACAATATTAAGTAACAGTTTTCGTTAAGATACCAGTCAATAGTCCACGACAAAACTAAAACTATAAGAATTAATGCTTTAATGGTTTTATGTTTTGGGTTTAGCCATAAATAGCGAATATTTGATGAATCTTGTATTAAATAACTTATTTTTCTATAGTGAGTAGTTAGTTTGTGTTATGGGTAAATAGAAAGAAATGGTAAGAAGCTAAGCCTATGAATTCTATAGAATATTTTATCAGGTTGGTGGGGAGACGAATAAGAGAAGATTATATTTCATGTAAAAGGAAGACAATAATAGTTTACAGAAATTTATAGAGTTTTCGTGTACACAAAATGCTTTGTGCACAGTAAATGATGATTTTCAATCAGAATTATTAATTTGAGTCAGATTTTTTTTTAGCAGATAACGTATTAATTCGGTAAATGTTTTTAGTTTGAATTCTCACGAAGTATCTGTTTCTTGAATAAAGTGTACATATATGATGTTTATATACAAACCTGTGAGTCTAATTGTTTTTACTAAAAAATAAAAAATGCTTTAAGGAAAGTTACCCTGTGTAACACGTGGTTAATTGGCTCCACAGCAAGCTGTATATGGTGTGTACCTTAATCAAGAATAAAATGATACATTCTCTTGACACAAGTTCACGTTTCAGTTTTGCGTCGTTTAAGGCTTGTTCTGTTTGATCAAATTAAAGAGGCGTTTCCTATTCATTCACGTATATTAGACATGTTTGTGATTTTTATTGGGGTCTTTGAATCCGGACCTCGTCATTAATTGTTATTTTTAGTAAACAGTCTTTTCCAAGGTATAAAATTATTAAAAATATTCAAGAGACGTATTTTATAACCTTATTGTTGTATACCTGCCTCTCTTTTCCTTTTTGCAGCAAGGATTTCCAGAGTAAATCTTATTTTTGAAAATAATTTCCATTAAAACAAATGATCTCGACTGTTAGAATAAGAGGAGAGTATTTTATAATACCCTATGACTGAAATATCATATTCATTATTATATCCAAAATGTGGCTAGGTGTCAATAATGTATTCTTACTCAATTACTAACTCAATTATCGTACTGACTCAAATGTTTTCTTGACTAATATCTTGGACTTGCTGATGTATTGTATTTATTCAAAAATTGTACTGATCCAAAAATCGTATTAACACAATATTTTGCTGACCAAAAGATCATCTGTTCCAGGTTCCAAGATTGTATGCTGACCAGAGTTGGGTCCAAACGTACTCGTACTCGAAGTACCCGTACTCATTCATGAGTTCTTTTTAGAGTACTTAGTATTCAGTACTTGAGTACTTTCTTCTAAATGACAATAGTACTCGTACTATATCAGGCTATCAGTCAGTACTTACATTAACCAAGCTGATCCAACAATGCAAATTATTGGACAACTGTAAAATCCTTTAATGAGACGGTGACACTTTCCAGTAAGTTTTACCGGCTTCTGTAGCCCAGGGATAGAGCACAGGACTCAAAGCCGGTCCATCGTGAGTTCGGTGAGATTTTTCACGGTCGGCCTGCATCCGTGGTGAGTGCTCTGCAGGCTTAGCGGGAAGGGCGTGCCCAACGGCCATGTCTCACCAACAAACCGAGTGCGCTTTTCGGGGGTTTCTCGATGGTATGACGCAGGATTGTGACGATTACACATCAAGGGCCCGCAGCAGTAACTGGGCCTGGTTAACATTAGGATGTAAAATGAGATGAAGCGTGTGATACTGCCATGTCACGTAGTCCGAAACCAGAAACGAATTCTGCATGTACGTGTATTCACTTAGTTCGATAGCATAAAAAAAATGGACGCGGGTACGTAATTCAAAAATATTAATAAAAAACGTTTAACAGTACTTTTCAAAACACGTTTATCACGGCAAACAATATAACTGACATCTAACGAGGTTACTGGGTTGTTTGAGAAGTTAGCTTGTTCAACTTAGGAGGATTACAGCTGAGTACATAAAAGACTGGTTAACATCTGGCATATCATGCGGTTGTCAGTCTGTAAATACGGATACAACTTCTCAGAATAACACCTGATCCCTGTATATGATATGCAGTGTCAAAAAGGTGTGATTTACGGAGAAAATTAGTTATTTTAACTAGTTGTACCATCCATGTAAAATAAATAAAGTTTATATTTGTTTACTGAAAAAGGGTCCTTTTGCCATTATAATTGAACTATAATGAGTGTTTTAGCATCACGAGATCTAAAAAGTGCAGGCACCAAATAAAGTTGATGAAATATGTTCTCAGTATAATATAACTGTTTTGATATCACTCTTATTTATAAAGAATGAGCATGATTACTCTTGTTACATGTGTGGTTTCTGTCCTACTGTTTATGGGTGTGTGCTTGTCGGCCTGCGCTTATCTGTACCAGCTTCTTCAGCCACAGCAGAGCTTGTGTGCAGTATTTCCGGGAAATTGAGAGACCGCACTTCTGAGGCTCAAATGTTCCTTAAATAATGAATTAACTATGTTTAATTGCACGTTGTCATGAATATTTAGAAACAAACAGTTTTTCGATACAAAGTGCGCGCTTGTATAACTCAACGACACAGGAAACTGAGCAACTTACAGTGCTCGTTCCAGTACTTATGAGCAGATTTTTGTGTCATCTGTACTCGAGAACTGTTGTAAAAATAGCTTTAGTACTCATACTCGTGTTCGTACTCGTACTCATGTACTCAGGCCAAACTCCTTAGCTGACATAACTTATATTTTTCTTAAATATTAAAATAATTATAAAAGAAATATAAATGTAAATGTATACACATATTATGAAAGCTGAAAATAAATTCCATCTACCAGCAATGTATTTTTCAGATAATAGATATAATAGATATTGTTTGCATTATAAATGTTTCCCAGGTGCAACGAAAAGCGTTTATTCCAAATTATATTTCAGATTAAATATAATTGAATTAAAACTGCCAGTTATATATGTTTTACGTACATTTTAATACAAAACTCAATTTTTTATATTTTGAGAAAATTTCACGTCACCATATATAATAATTTTTCTTTATATAGTAAATTTTAAAAAAAGCAATAACATTGATTTTAAAAGAAATATAATGATTTTTTAATGCATAATAAAAATTGTAAATTAAATTTAAAAACAAAATTCAATTAGTTTCAATTTTTTATACATTTTTTTTTCAGGGATCGTGCGAATCGAACGATGATGCAGTATTAGTTCACGTAATATTTGCTCCTCCGAGCTATATAATAATTAGGGAGAAAGATCTTGATTCTGTCTTTGAGTGTGGCATCAAGTATGTTTAGGCCAGAACCTATATATTAAAAACAATGCAGACTGATGCCATTCTGGTATCCTTGTAGAAAATTTTTGAACGAATTTAAATTTTTAATTTTAAACATTAAGAAAGTAATATGGAGCATCCCATTTTCGCGATAATAAAAGCCCAGTTTATATACTAATGCACATCTAACGTATTTTAGGCATGCTTAGGTGTATTTTTGATGTAGTTAATCCACTTAAATTGTCATCTTGGACTTTTTTCATTTGGTTTTAAACTAAAATTGAAAAATATGAAAATATGTTCATATTTAAGCTTTCTGGGCATTTTGTGTCAAAAACGCCCATTGGACATACTTTTGATTTGTTTTAAACATCTGAGGGATTTACGCCGCTGTTTTATTATGTTTGAACTTTAAAATATGTGGATATTTCAAATTTCTCAGGCAATTTTGTTTAAACCGTGGAGGTCTGATACTGCATATACTGTAAGTGTGCTAAACCTATTCTAATTGGATACCAAACTGCAGTTCTAATTATAAATGTGGGCTTTTGGAATTTTAATTATTAAAATTGTAAACAGTTGCCAAATTTTCCCATATCAGTCATTTCAAAAAGATAAAATGTATCAAGGACAACATAAATTGAAACTGATTGGTATGCCTAATTCATTTGTATAGTCTGCTACATATAATTTCGCTTTTAACATAAAATTTTACCCCTGCCCCAGCGCTCGCGATGTTAAGAATTCCCCATGGCTGGTTTAACTTTTCGATAAGTTCTAATTCTTTTAACCCCTTATATATGGAATAAATAAAACTCGTGAAAGATACGGGACTTAAAAGCCAGATTCAATATATGGTGAATAAAATTGTCGCAAAATGTTAATTATATTGTTATTTATATTAATGTTGATTTATATATTCTACCAAAGCGCATAACAAATTACATATAAACAATAGATATACAAAGATTGAATCTACTTTGAAAGTCATGAAGAAAAAAATTCTACCGTAATTTGCCGATTTGGGCGTGGTCACAAAAAAAGTTATTCCCTAGTCAGCCGATAGCGTCCCACTGCCACTTTACTCTCTCCACATACGGCCGCAGATACATTTTTCGAAGTGCTGTCGGGACGCATCCCGCTCCCTTACCGAACCTTGACGGATCAATCCTCCAAAATATTCCACATTGCCAATTGTTCCATACACACTAAAACCCGGATGTCGGAGGACTACGACTCCGCTAGTTATATTTTTTTGTAAAAAAACAACTGAACTGTCATGGAGGGGTATAACCGTTGGATGTAATCCTTTATTAATTTCAAGATAACCCGGGGGTAACATGAGGTGTATTTCAAGTAACTACCTTTTTAATCTGAAGTTAATCTAGAATCAAATTTTTTTGCTCTATAAAATTTTGCAGGCCCCATCAGCAGTATATTTTTTTTGTGTAGACATTGAAAAGAAAAAGCGTTTCGATATTTCACACAAGGTACCAATCAATTTAAAGCGACAGAACATGTTTTTTAAAGTATGGCATGGTCGGACACAATTTTAGTATTAGCATAGTGTTCTTTTTAATAGGTCTCAATGAATCCATAAGATGCAGATGTTTTTTTATGGAAACGATTCATCATAACGCTTTGGACACTGCAAGAATAGCAAAACCCGGGGCACTGGAAGTATGACACCATAAATCATAAAGCAGAGCAACTTTGTCAGACCTCCACACAATAAAACGAAACAGCAGGACGCTTACACAGAAAAACAGGAAAATCCCGTGGATACGAGGAATTTTAAGTGAATATTTTTGCCCGATCAACGAAGTGCTGAGAATGACACATGTGAAAGTAGGCGGGCCTACGCAGCCACAGTAGCAAGTAATGACGATGTATGGCTTTATTCCGGTGCACGTGAGCAGCACATTAACAAATGGCGGATAGTTTATATTCTGATGTATACTCGTGTACATCTGTATCATCATATACAATACGTTTAATGTATTGCTAGTACATGACAAGCATTTTGGACCACATAACTTCTACTTCTTCCGCGCTTTCATCAAATTGTGATGTCCCACAACAATAGAGACTGATATATTATTTAGCGGTCAGAGAAAAGTGACGAAACACTTTTGAAAACAGACTTGTGTCTTTCACCTTTAAGTATATGGGCTCTAACTAACACTTGAAAATCAAAGGTAGTGGTACACATTTTTTTTGTAATGCCATAACATAAGATTGACAAGTTTAACATCGGTTACTCTTGAACTTAGCAAATTTCAGGAACATTAGTTTTCTGTAGTAGAAACTATTTTCTTAGAATGTCATTTTTTTAATTACTTCCATGGGAGAACTTCCCCAAAAATTAGCCTGTACCCAAATATTAATGAATATATTTAAAAGCTTTGAAAGAAATATACTGAACTATCATTCATTAACTCTCTGTCTGTCTGTCTGTCTGTCTCTCTCTCTCTCTCTTTCTCTCTCTCTCTCTCTCAAGCACACAGAGTGTAGGTTCAGTTACACCTGTCACAGATAAATGCTATATATCCCATTATAATCATGGTTGTTTGATATTTAAGTTTTACCGGGAGAATATGCACTCAATGAGATGTGACCATTTTTATTTTGCTTCAACTACAAACAAATGTCCAACTTTATGACACATTTTTACACAGGTAGATATTGTTATACACCTGCTACAGATCAATGCAGAATATCCCAGATCTTCTCTCTCTCTCTCTCTCTCTCTCTCTCTCTCTCTCTCTCTCTATATATATATATATATATATATATATATATATATATATATATATGATAATGATGGATTGCTTGAAATTTAGGTTTTGTCGAAATCGTGCGAAAAACAAATGGCTATCTTTTATTTACTTCCTTGGTTTCCGCTCATCCGTTTTTTTTTTGTATAAGTTGTTAGGGCGCAGGCAGGCAGATGTTGTTATATTGCAGTTTCTTGGAAGTGCCATTTATTAAACCAAACCACTCAAAGCAGAACAGACTGGAACCATTAAATTAATACTTTACTGACAACCACGTCATTGATTAAAAGAACCAGAATGCATAATTTTACACGCACACAAACCGTCTTAAGAGTCGATGCACACAAACCTGTTGTTGTGCACAAACGATAAAAAGACGATAAAAAGAGATACGCATTCTCACGTATGTACACCTCCGCCATGTGGGCGGTCGTTGATAAAGGGTACACCACAATCCGTGTTTCATTCAATTATCGGCCCATATTTCGAGGTTTATTGATACATATGTTCCAACCAGTGTTCGCATTCACTTATTCGGACTATATGCTTAAGGTTCAATCGGGCACATGTGACTGCACATTTGTGAATATTCCTGGATTCGGATCATGAGTGGGACCCACACCAAAATCTAATCGATTCTTCATTGGCCCATTTTCGAAATGCCCTGAACATTTCATGGGATTCCGTTCATGGTTCCGTGAGTTAAGTTGTGAACAAACACAAAAACACACACGCGAACGGGAATGAACGCATACCCACCTGAAGAATCTAATGGCGAGTAAAAAGTATTGAAAATATGAATGCGCTCTTTAAAGTACACAACATATCGATGCTAGACCATGACAGTCACGAAATCTGGAAGACATTTGGGTGGTTTTTAAAGCTACAGACTTGGCATCAGTCGTATGAAATCCGGTCATGTATTTTGTCTATTCAGTGTAACTATAGTGTTATAGGAGTAGGTGTCCAGTAAAAAAGTAATGTAAATGGTTGACACCCTTTATTAGACTAGCTTTGTGCTAGCGTCATATCGACCCTCTGATATTTCGACCAGATTACTGGCCTGCCAGAGTGTCTTTACATCTAGGTCTGGGGAACGCATTATATGGCCTCATGAGGATGCAAATATTTTCGTCATTTTTTACAACGCCTCATGGCCTACAGGTGCACTGTTAATTAACATAAACCATAAATCGTTAGCATTTTTTGTGGACCTTCTAATAACACCAAATATGAGCGAGAAAAGTTCCGTTTCAACTCAGTATATTGGTAAACCCCTCGGCATGTTAATTGAATTTATGACCTTATGAACACAATCATGGCTGGCACGAGTTACAGCTAGGATACAAGCAACATGCAGGTGATACAGGAAATGACTCGTTACCTAAGAGACTGGGTTACAGTTTGGGTTGTAAGTTCACATGTATTCTCTTGTATTAACTAGTCATCCGTAGCATAATGTTAGGATTTTGGGTGGTTTTACCACAATATGAATGCAACTTAGTGGTTCCCATCATGTTGCATTCATATTGTGGTAAAACCACCCAATTATCATTGCCTGCTGAGTCGGGTTGTCAGGACTAGCTATGTGCAGGTTCTTGAACAATAGTTTTTGGGTGCTCAGCCCTTCTCCCTGAGGAAGGGGGCCTATTAGGCCAAAAAAATTAAAGGTACGGTTATCAGGCACCGCCCGCATCAATTTTGAACCCCCGCATCGAAAATTTTTATTTTGATTTTCAATAAAAAATTTCCAATTTTGAGCTGCTGCCGCTCCGACATTCCTTACAAGAAGATAAAACCATACAATTTTCCTTTTGTTTTGTAGTGCTTTTACTTATTTAGCGAAATAAAACTGTTATTTTCATGATTTTCCCTTATCATTTGACATTTTCATCGAAACATACCAAAAAGTTTAAAATAAAAAAAGCGCCCGCCAGCATTGATTTCTGAAAAAAAGTGCCTGAGAACCATACCTTTTTTTTATTTTGGCCTTACATTACTTTTTTGTGCGTAACACACTAGCATGGCAATTCAAAACTTTACATTATGTGTCAAGTATATAAACATATAACCTGTTATGTTGAGGTGAGCAGGCATAAAAGCATGTGTGTTTTTATTTTTAATATTCGTTAAAAATGAACAATTAATTTATGTCAAAGTACAATTATCTTGAAGTTACGTCCAACGTGTAGCTGGTATAAACATTACATCCCATCACTACCATGTTCACTATGTCAGTTCAGTGACGAAGACACAAAAACTCGTGTCTGTGTAAGCTGTGTGGCTTAATGGTGACACGTGCACTCGTTAAGGTGGACAATGTCCATAGGAACAATAAATGGCCCAGAAGAGCACTAAGGAGGGCGCATACATCCGCCCATTGTCCGGATACGCAGCAAAATTTAACCGGAATCTTTCCTGACCCTTGTTCCGTACCTTTACAAATTTCCATGTAAACCCCTTCAGTAGATTTTTTTGTGAATTCCTTCTAACAGGCAACAAAACGTACAGGTACAAGTAAAAACATAACCTCCTTGGAGATATTTAGTTGTAGTGAAGGTATTCGAAACAACCTATAATCCATACCACCAAGTTTAATCCTACTTAAAACCATAGGAAAGCCGTAATACGAGCGTTATTCACAACGGCTTATCAATTTGAAGAAAGCAATTTTTCCTTATTTATTTTTTACTCACGTTAATGCATCGATAGTAATAACAGAAAGATCATAAGGCCGCACTTTGAGTTAATATTGTACTTTTTCCTTACCGTTTAAGAAATCTATGGTTTTGTCCTCGTGATTAATTCAATTGAAAGAAATATGTTTTTCATTCCTACTACTTGAGACGCAATTTAGAATCATTTCCAGGAGATACCGAGCTCATTGACTTGGCCTCCGCTCATCCACTGCAATTCATCTGAGGAGAAACCCAATAGAGGCGGAGAACCAATCACAGTTTTTTCCGCGGCCCATCCGAAACAATTCAGTTGAATGGCATATGGCTCTTCATGCCTGTTTATGACTGTTTATGGCTTAAATCTTTCTTTCGGGATAAAACTTTCCCCTGGAGGTAATTTCAAGAATCAGGTTTGTTTTCGTACGTGCCATACTTTTTTCTTAGATTTTTTACCCAATGTTCTGCACTTGCTACACATAATGTGAGCTTATACTGTTTGAAAGTAAACCTTCGAATCGATTCAAATAAGGCTAGGAGCGCACCGTTCTGATCTGTCTGAAACAAATCAATTAGGGCAAGAAATAAATGACGAGGGAACCAGACTTCTGGGGGACCAATCGTGTGCACCGAAAGTCAGCGTAATCACCACTTTATATGGACACAGAGTGTTAGGGTCCAGTATACAAACTAGAAAAGGATATTTTATATCAAATGCTCTAAAAAAGAAAACCACTGCCTTGTACTTAACAGCGAATTTCTTGTAGAAGTTTCATTCTCCTATCTTGTTTCTGAGATCTCTTAAAAAACGCAAAACTGACCCTTAGGACCCGGACACGGCAGCACAGTGTGGAAAATCAGACTCAAAAGAGTACGACGCAGCTGTTTAGGGATTGTAGATAAAGACATTTGACCCACACAATCCACTGGGGCTGCTTAATACACCAGCGACAAAGGTAAAGTAAAGTAAAGAGGAAATTGTATTATTTTTTGTTGGAAAAGAAGTGTTTCAAGGCAGAATACATGAACATGTATGTTTCTGTACAATAAGTAATATTTCCTAAGCATGCGCAGCGCATGTGCAATGTGACACACAAGGTTTTTCCTTGAACAATGGCAAATTTTGATTTTATGGTTTGACAGTTGAGACAAGTATTTCCCAGCCGTCCCACAATTCCTAACTAGAAGAGGTTCGTAGAAAATACCTCTGGCGGAAGAATGACAAAGTAGAAGCTCATTACATTCAATGCGCATGCTCATGGATAAAGTCTAGGTGATAATTTAAGTTTATTTATTTTTGCTACAGTTAGCCATATTGACTTGCCTCAACCGGTTTTTTTTTGTTGTTGTGGGGGGGGATGGAAGGGGGTGGGTGGGTTCTTTTTTACATGAACTTCTTTGTTTTAAGGGTAATCTGAGGAACGAACCTGGGACCCTGGACAGTCGTATGGTAAAATGCTCGGCCTGTCCGCTAGCGACCCCGGGTTCGTTCCAGTGTGGCTATGAGAGTGGGATGTAGTGACCTGTCCAAGGTCGGGCGTGTTCTCCGGGTCCTCCGGTGTCCTCCACCCCTCGTAGACTACAGAAAGCTACCATCGCCTCCATGGAGAGTGCCTTGCATGAGATTATATAACTAGTTGTACAATCCATGTAAAATAAATGAAGTTTATAAATTGTGGAAATAACCTATTTTACAACCAGGAAATAAAATAAGTCACTTAAAGTATTTTGCCATCAGGTAATTTTATAACTAACTTTCACAATATGTAAGACAATTTACAATTAATTTTATTTAATTGAATATAATTATTTCATGTTATATCAGGGTCTCACGCCCAACTCAAATTTTCTATGAAATATACAAAATTTAAAACTTTTAATGATATATAAAAAAATTATTGTCGGAAGCGGGCGCTGGATAGCATAATAAAAAAGGAAAGAGAAAAACGTAAACACAAAAATTTCCGCCATCCATTCTGATCTGATTCAACGAAGTCCCCGCTTTAGGTATGTAGCCAACCCCATGCTCCCCGTGCGTTTTACATTCAAGCTCAGCCTTGATTGTATCTAGGGGTTACTGTGAAAAACCAGTTAATAGATGTTGAGAATTTATTAAGTTGAGAAAGCTACTTAACATCTGCCTGTCCATTCACTGGATACGTTAAAGAGTAATGCATTTTGCGGAGTATCCAAGGTTGCCCATATATATTCGAAGGTCCTCTTCTTAAGAAAAACTCGTATTAGCAAAAACATAGTTTTTAACGATTGTATTATTTATAATTCTATTTATAATACGTCTCTGACCGAAGCAGGCAGGAGAACTTTTCTAAAGCCTTGAATAGATTGGTGCCCTCCCTACGTTCATCTCTTGTCAGACCGGTGTATGGCTCCGAAAAAAGAAATGTCACAAGGTACCCCAACGCGACAGAATGGCTATCATTTGGAGCACACATTTCATGTGTTGTGTTGGTATAGCAAGTGTTGAGACAGGTGTCGTTGTCTTTTCCTCTTGAATCACAACATTAACATCGTCAAGTTGAACCAATCAAACTAAGCCGCCATAACTGGCGATTAGAACTGGGGTAAATTGTTAAACCGACCTTTTCGGGTAGTATTATATTGCTTATAGGAAGCATAAATATACCAGAACACATCCGCTTTCCATTAAAATTATTCTGTAATCCCTTACAGAAGGATAATACCCAGCAGTTGCCCTGGAGAGCATCGCATGCTCTCACGTATGCGTTCGACGAAACCTCAGCGACAACTGCAATAGATCCAAGTGAATCAACATTTAAAAGGCCTATTGGATTACCTGTTTTTATTCAGGGGCTATTACAAAGGTGATGCTGTTGTATTCCGTAGGGTTCAATACCAATCAAGCCAGTCGCGCGTTTTAATTCTTGTCCCAGCCGTAGATGCGTTAGAAACTGTTGTTATATTGTGGTTTTCCCACCGGGAGAGAAGTGGTCATCAAGTGAGCTTGGATGCTAATGACTTTTTCCATGACGTTAAGTTCTCCTGATTGTATCAAAATGGCCGCTAATGGTCTTTTTATGGGATCAAATAGCTTTGTAATGAGAGAAAATTTAAAACGTCTAGCGCTGGAATCACGAAAAATGGCGAAGCCTATACGCCTTGACACATATTCCCGATCTTTAACTAAGAGAAAGTGAAAATGGAAAGTGATATAAAAGACAAAACAGACCGTCACCGCAAGAGCTGCTATTTTATACGTAACACAACTAAGATCAACCTGATCGATTAAACTATTTTAAGGAAATACACTGCATTTATTCTGCTATGTCTGGACAATAACATGCCTGTATTTCGATCCTCTCGCATGAAATATAAATCCATAACCAACCTGGTGATAGGAAAGAAAAGGAAAGCTCACAAAAGATATTTGACAAGGCGGTTATGCTTAGCTTATTAGATAAAAAGTAGAATGTTAGTGATAAAGGACAGTATTTCATTACAGGAGCTACCCTCAGAAGATATTCGTTATAAGCTAATCTGAAATTAGGGTATACCTGCTCTAAAAACACTCGTAACTTTGACGAAACGCCACCTTTGTATCATTCTTATGAATATTCTCAATATTGCGTTGTATTTCTGTAACGGATTATCTATTACTCCCTTTCGTTTTTTTTCTCCCGCAGTTAAGGTAATCTTCACACTACTACCTCAGCAACTACTACTGATAATTACCACACTACAACAACTTCTATTACCACTGCACCTCCAGCTACCACTGATACTGCTGCTGTTACTGCTACTAAAACAACTACAAGCATTGCTCCTACTTCTACTACTACTACTACTATTATTACTACTGATTATTGTTATTATTATTATTATTATTATTATTATTATTATTATTATTATTATTATATTATTACTAACACATTATTTAATCATATTCTGCTCTTATCAACTTAGACCATGGAAGATCATGTGTAAAGTTTGAATGTTATTTAAAATCATAAATCTGTCATCAACGTTTATTTAAATTAACATTAGCATCATGCAGGTAATAATCATTAAAAACAAAATTACATTACTCGGATATATAATGAACGAGATAAAATTTGGGTTGGGCGGGTTCAGAATCATGTGGTACAGGAGTTTCGTTCGTACAGCACAACTCGGCGGACATGCGATCCAGTGAATCTTTATCTTATGGACTGGTCAGGTTATGAAACAATTCGTGAAATTGTGAACAATTCTGTACAAACATGGCGGAAATTAGATTAAATCTGTTGGTTCGTCAATAAACATACTAAGTTTTCAAACATATAAATCTCTACACTTGTAAGCAAAATTACCAACACGTGTGCTCGTAAACATTATAGTCGTATTGCAGTTCGATATAAAAGAAAATAAATGAGAAATGAAAATAGAAACTCAAAAAGATACCTTTTTTGAGGAGTATATGCAGACGGTTGATGAATTTACGGATCAAAGGGCAACAGGGATGTTTTAGTTTTTATAATAAATGAAATAAAAAGGTATATTCAGCTCCAACCTGATGTTGTTAGATAAGCTGAAAACTATGATTATATATTTCGCGATTTACATCCCTTATGATTTATCAGGGATCCGGCGTACCACTGAATAATCGGGCACAGAAATAGCCCTTATCAAATGCCGGGACAGTTTAGGATATAACTGCGCCATCCTAGAAATCAATTAATCAGTTTGTAATCGATTTTTTATTTGCTCATCTGATTTCTGCGGGTGCCCAAAGACATTTGAATGACATCTATCCGACAAATGAATAATTATGCATCTCTCCCAGCTAGCCTCCCCGGGCGGCCCGCTTACTTCTCAGACTCTAGACCGGATAGATTCCACATGCCTTGTAAGCAAAAAACAGAACTAATCAACTCGAATGAAAAAAATTCCTTCGGAATTATCAAGATGTATCAGCCTTGATGGATGGACGATATGATAACGCCGGTGCATGCCACGGTGTAACACGCTGTGCCGATCGCCGTCTCTGTTGGGGGCGGCCATGGATTTTCCTAATGACTCTTTTCTTCCTCCGTTTCTAAAGAGAGGACTCAATGAAAAACTCATGGGATATATCTACCGCAAGACCTCCATAAATTGAAACTTTTTACCTTAGTAGCGCATGAAAGAAATGCTTCTTTCTCCATCATACCATACGGGAAAGCTATAAGGAAAGGGACTTTGATTTCATTTAGAATTCACTTCTCATGAAAAAGACTTTATACAAATGTATTTCAATAAGAAACCATCCCATGATTTTAAACTCATAACTATATTAAAATTATTATGTTCCAAAAGGCAATTCAATCGAAAACCAATTGAATTTCAAGTGATATCAAACGTAAAGATGTTAGTTCAGAGGAGACACGGGCACTCGCATAGCAAATATGCAATTGCTCGGTCATAGTAGTATAGAATTGAGTATTCATCCACAGAAAATCTGCACCAAGTCAATACTGTTGAACGTGTTCCATGGCTTTGGCTTGGAATGTACGCCTTTCATAGCGCCAACGATGGCCAGAGAAGGCTAATTACCAAAAACGTCCGTCGAATCGACCAGAGGCGCCCTCGGTCCCGTCAGAAAGGTCACGGCCGTAATTGGCGATTTACGTTGATTTAAGTTTGGTTGGAATCGGGTGCTCTTGGGGGTAGTCATAGCGCGTGGGTCCAAAAGTAACTTTCCAGAGGCAAAAAGCACCGAGGAAAGAATAAAAAAGAGAGAGACCATGAAATGGCTACCTCTAATCTGATTTTCCATCATATAAAAAATAGCTTGGTGGGCCGGTTATATTTTAAAAAAAAGACACATAGCCTTCGCGCGAGGGAACTGCAATGACTGAAAACCTCCGGCTATTTTGTCTCCCGTCCTCTGCTTGGGGAATCGTAAAATGACAATCTATGCATCAACGCAAACTGGTGCTCCCCGGAGAAATGTGGAGTCTTATTTGTAAAATCTAGTCACATGGTAATCTCTGCTTGACTCACGCTGTGCATGAAAGAGCCCTTTCAATTGTCGCGCACGTTGTTAGTAATAGCCCATATATCTGTCCGCTATCTGCCATCACTTCTACAGACGGAATATGGGTACCCTGGCTATCCTAAAGTTATCTGAGTGTCGGCACGATCACTGATACCTTGACACACAAAGTCGAAAACACACGTGGCTGTGATCAAAGCAGATACTGTACACAGTGTTCTGAGCAATACTGTACAGATATTATACACAGTGATCTAAGAAATATTGTACATTCTAACGTCACACTGAATGATATATATTGTTTCAGTCAGAAAAATGGAAGTCCTTATTTATATTCGAGATACAAGACCGATATACTGCAATTTCATATATTAGTTTCTCAAACGTCAGCTTTTCAATCCTTGCCGTTTAGCTCAGCTATTTTGTCACAATGACTATTCATAAATGACTGTTAATATCTAAACGTTATATAACTATATTTTTACCCCATCCTGAGAAAGCCTTCATATTTAAACTAGAAGCTATAGGCCGACAACTTTACGAATATACATATATGTTAAAATATTTATTCACGATATTATTTATTAAGATATTGCATCTCGATTTTGAAGGAAAGATTAAATTAATTAGAGATTTGTTTTATTCGTGTCATTTCGGCATTAAAATGCAGAAATTACTGTACATCCCTTTGTAAAGTTAACGTTACCACGGATCATTTCTAAACTCTAGACAGCAATCAAATAAACGTTTATACGGTACACCCGTGGGACTGGCCAAAAGTGGTCTTAAATTACATGTGGTCTAATGTGGTCCTTACTCAAGGGTGGTCTTAATAGGCAGGTGTTTTAACTAATGGGCGTCTTTATTCTAGAAGTCACACAACCTGAAAAAACAACTGAACTAGTTCTTGAAACCTAAATAGATGCCATTTTGTCATTTCTCCAACACTCTTCTGCCCGTGTTGTTCATAAATGCCACGTCTTTCAGGTTTACTAAAAGGGAAACCTAAGCCAACTGGTCCTGTTCCACTCGCGTGTTTATACCGGGACAAAATGTGTATTCTGTGACGCAAGCGGCCACTTTCAGACTAATCGTCACTTTTTTTAGAGTGACATGGGCATTTTTTTACGCCTTTCCCCCTTCGATATAGATTTACAACAATGGAGATGCCATGAAATGGGACCGCAACCTTCAAAGAAAATAAATGAATAACAACCTAAATTAACTTACATTGCCCGAGGTTTTTTCTTGGATAAATGTAAGCACATCAGAAACATAGTTATTTGATTGTCAGATGTATTGTGAACAGAGATAGTCGGATGGTCGTCTAAGAAACACCTGTCTTAAGAACTAATACTAGTGATCATCATACCCTTCTATGTTTGTTTGCGTAATTGCCGATCCATTAAATTCTGTAAATATTTGATGAAATCCAAACTTAATATTAAACATAAATCCCGATAAGTCTGGGGCTCCCATTGGTAAACGTTAATCTTTTCACTCACAGATCAGATCCCGAAATTTTGGGTGAAGTGGAGGAATGGGGTACAGGCTAATTAACTATTGAAACCAAAACCATACATTGAAAAATATTTAACTAATTAACTAAAATCAGTATCTGAGAGAATAGTCTATTTCTTACAACATCACAACCAAACTGATAAAGGCCACGTTCACTGGTCACATGCCCAAACAACTACATTTAAAAGCAACTAATTGCTTGCTGATTGTCATAAATATTCTGAAAAAAAAAAATTGTGGATGTCAAGGTGAGTCTGCTTACCCTTACGGAGCAATGTCACCTTGCCAAATGATTCGGAAGAAACAGAAGGTTACATAATATAAATGTTGTTTTTTTTTCTTTTGGTTCTGTTTTACCAGATTGTTTGCCGCAGCGTGATTATACGAGTTCTCCAGAGAAATTCTTATTTTGTCTGTATAAATAAGTTTACACAGTTAGCAAAAATAAGTAGGACCAATACATCTATTTCATCATTTTGGAATTTATTAGATGGCTCAAACTTTCCTGCACAAGCAAAACTAGCAAAAATCAAATGTGGTTGAATGCTCTCTGATTTGGACATTTTTACGTCAATGGGAACACGCATTTTTAATAATCCACAAATGGAATAAGTAAACACATGCCGGGTAAAACCTCGTCGTCCCTGGCAAGGACAGGGAAAACGCATTAGCCATCCCTGTTTTAATGTTACAATCCCTACTGAACAATCACATATGACGGCAGGCAAATAATTAATTTCCTCCCGTGTCACGAAATTTGTCGACACTCACAAAAATTAGAAGGTGAATTAATCTTTCTCGGACAGGTGTTCATACAGAACTCGCCATATTTTGTGTCTGATTTAAATGTAATTTCTAATAAAGTAAAAAAAAAAAGAAATATCATAAAAATAGTTATTTTATTTTAAAAAAGAAATATCATAAAGATAGTTAATTTTATTTATTTAATCAATTTTAAAGATTTTACCTTAAATAGCAAAAATACAACATACACACAATATTAATATCTGCTCTTGAGTAATTAATTCAATCTCGCGAATATGATAGCCAGTATGCATAGACACTGACGTTTTCTTGACCTCCGTAAATGGTCTATAAAATATAGTTTGATGGGTATCCAGGGATGTAAAGGCTGTGTTTTATGTTATGAGTGTATATTGCGTATTGAGTGTGCATGTTTTGTGTAATGGGTATATTTGGGGGTACTGAATGTAGGGTCGTTAAGGGTTGTATGGACATACTGGGTGTGTAGCCTGCGCAATGGGTGTATGGACGTAATGGGAGTAAGGCCGTTAAGAGGGCGTATGTATATAAGTGTAACAGCGTAATGGGTGGGTAAGGGTGTAATTGTTGTATGTTCGTTACAGGCGTGTATGTGTCTTGTAGGACGTAATGGGAGCAGGGCCGTTAACGGCGCGTCAGGGTGTAATTTAAGCGTAATAAAGTAATAGGTCCGTAAGGGTGTAATTGGCGTACTTTGGTTACAGGCGTGTATGGGCGTTAGGGCACATTGTGTAATTGGTGTTTGTAGTCGTACTTATTATGTTCTACATATTTTGATTCCATTCATTCTTTTAAAGATTCATCAAATAAAAAAAATTGTTGCGTGTTTTGTTTCAGCGTATCGTATTTTAACACCAGGCAAACTGTCCTTTTTAATCTTTTTAAGATAAATCAATCTTGTTTCTGTGATTTGTACATATGAATAAAACAATTTACATACCACAACCTTATGAAGCAACACATAAAGAGAATGGAATTGAGGCAAACTTGTATTCGTAACCCTATGGAATATATCATATTATTACTGTGCTTCTATGTCCGAGCAAAAAGGTCTTCATAAAATTTTGTCTGAAGAATTTATTAGATTTAACACGAGTCTGGAGATGAAGGATCAATGAATTTTAATATTCATGTTTCAAGTATGTCACACCGCTCACGCAGCTCCCGGGTTCTTTCACTCCGAAAAGTCCAAATTACCACTCGTCGTCTGAATTGAAGAACACAGATTTATACCGGTAACATCCAACAATTTTCCACCGTCGTCGTTGACTGGCTCCAATCTCACAATAACAACGTCTTCAACAAATACAAGTCACGTAAATCTTCTAACACCCTGCTCGGCTGTAACTATACGTACTCTCTCTAATAATGTCCTTGTGGAATTTATAACCATAACCCGCTCGGTGTTCAACTAACCTGTCGCTGATATAACACGACCCGTCACCAGTTGACGCCAGCTTCCAAATTCATTCACTCCCTTGACCGGCCTTGACACCGCCTATTTATACTGGGTAACCGAAAC
This sequence comes from Sipunculus nudus, assembly GCA_026874595.1. Taxonomy (NCBI): domain Eukaryota; kingdom Metazoa; phylum Annelida; class Sipuncula; order Golfingiida; family Sipunculidae; genus Sipunculus; species Sipunculus nudus. The sequence goes on along the minus strand of CM049307.1, from coordinate 74,047,928 downwards.
TTCTAGAAACATCTAGAAGGACCAGGTCCTTTCTCGTAAAGACTAGCACCTACGGGGTTTCTTGAATTTACCTATTGGACATTACACATTACCTGAATTCTCTAGAACCTTCTGTCATCTAATTATAATAATTCATGGTACAGTAAGTCCATTTTCTTATATAATAAACAAAATAGTATTGAATAATCCACAAGCCTCCTCGGCACTGATGTAAACAATCTGGATGACAACATAAGCTTACAACTTTACCAAATATTGTTAACTCCGTCTCATTAACTACACTTTGTGATCTGATATTCCTATTAAATAAAAGCTGACCTGTTAAAGCACCGTATAAATTATATTTTCCTAACTTATTTCATTATTTTATGAAATTCCATTTGACATACAGTAGGCGGGTAGCACATCTGTGTCAAAGTAAGTAACATCCAGTGGTTGCTGGCTTCTGAAGATCCCTTAATCCCACTTAGATTCTATTTATTCAAACCTGAAAGCACTGACAGAGCGCATGCCTCCACCGATGCCTTGGTCCTCGAACTGATTCGCCACAATTATGACTTATCCGCCACAAAAAGACTGTCGTCTCGTTCTTTTACCTGTTGTCATCCGTTTCACAAAATTCCATTGAAAGATCCCGGAGACGTGGACAAAAAACAGAATTTGGAACCAGAGATAGCGAATTGCTTGCCGATTTCAGACTGCGTGAACGTCTTCAGTATAATTATTTTCAACTTTCTTTCTTATGAAGCCATCGCCGTGACGTGATTGCTGCACTTTACGTCCATTACGTCGACAATATCTTGACGACATTTTGTTCTATCTCAAAAGTTCGACAAGAATGAATATGATATATATGGAAAAGGTTATAATATTGATGGGAGGATTTTTTTAATGGATTTTTTTTATAGTTTTTTTGTATCGAGAAATATACAGAACAGCAAACGAAAAAGAAGTTAATCAAGATCCTTTGTATAAGCAATCGGCCAGAGTCAATTATGGACATTTTAAACTTTTGTTATATAAAATCTATAGGGCTTTTCACTAGTTATTGGCGGAGGTACATGGGTGCCGCAATACCCTTCTGGTTATATTCCTATTGATGACGACAATAAGATATCGATTTTATCTCATATTTACATCTTTAATTAAAGTTACATTCCATAAAAAAACAAACGAAACAAAGAAGCCAAGGCCGTGCTGTCAATGGAACGTCATGTACTTATTATTCTATCGTTCGTTTTTGGCATCTCGTCTCAGAATCTGGTCACGACCAGCGTCGGTAACATGACGGGACATAATCAAATTGACCACTTCTTGACCACATCTGTCGGCGTAATGAACAAGGCGCCAGCACTAACAGGGTTTATTGCTGCTGTTTGCGACAGCTTTATGGTAATCTGGATATAAAAAGATTATATATATTGTCTCTGTTGATAATTTAATCAACGTCAAAAAAGTCATCGCCCGGCAGGATGTACCATCTCCCTTAAAATAACCGATTATAAACTCAATAATTTCTAAATGTAATTTGAACCGCTACACCCATCACAGCCTATGATAAAGGCAACAATGAGTCGGCTAATTTATTTACCAGTGAAGCTGAAGGAAACGTTTGGGTAAATATAGCATAGAAAGATAATTATAATACTGGAAGTTACAACATTCCGTAAATACTTGTTTTGCTTGAATGTCTTTTTCGTTAAAAAAGTTTAAAGTCGAAGGAGAAATTAAATTCATACAGAGTTAATTGTTGTGCTGTCCACTCCAAAGAAAGCACATTCTTTCCGTAAAAGGACTTTTTTTAAATATCAAATTAAGTGTGCTTACTTAAAAATATGACTTGTGCTTATGGTATCAGTCCTCTTGCAGCTGTTATACACTGAAGTCGTTCCAACTCTCCTTCGTTGTAACTGCTGCTTTGTATAACCAAATTCTCTACACCACCAGGGTGCACAGAGCAAACAATTATAATTATACCAAAGAGAGGGTTGTATTACGTTGTTCAGCCAATTCCAAGTTTTAAATCTGCGACACCCCGGTCTCCTTTATCTGGTTCTTGACACAGTGCCAGCCCTGGTGTTGAAACCCCGAAAAACCTGCTTAACAAAGAAGCGGTCAAAACGAAGGAATAGCCGCTGCTTGAGGAATGTAGCCTGTGATGGACGAGGATGACATGGATTCTTTACGATATATTCAGTTATCAGCGGTAGTAATTGTTGTTGTAGATGTATAAGCAACTTAAATATATGACCAGGGAAAGTTAGCGTAGTAGTAATAGTAACAATTTCAGCAGGAGTAGTTTGGAATGAATAAGTTTCCGAACATCAATGAGTTATTTTAAACTCAAACAGCGGAAATCTTGCAGATGTTGTCTTGATTATGCTTTCAGTAAAGCCGGTATGAGATCAGAGTATCAGAGAGCGGAGAGAACGTGGCCCCTGTGCGTAATCCTACATTCCACTAATAGACGCAGCAGATTCCGGATGCAGTGAGGCTCATTTTTTGTGTCAAAGAAGAGGATAATGAGGCCCACATCCGCTGCTTTGAGGAATAAATGGGAATCCTTGATTGGAAAGAAATCAGATTCCAACTGTCATAATTATACCTCTCTGGATCACTGAAATAAATGAATCATCGGCATGCTGAGAGAGAGAGAGAGATAGAGAAAAATAGAAATAGAAAGAATGAGAGATAGACGGACGGACGGTAATACATACATACACACACACACACACATATATATATATATATATATATATATATATATATATATATATACAAACAGGAGAAGATTATCTTTATTTTATTAAGTACTTGGTAATTAAAATATAAAAAGGGGAAATACAATCCGTCTGTATTTTCCAGAGAGAGAGAAAGAGAGATTAACAGACAGAAATACTGAGAGAAAGGAAAAACAGACATACCGAGAGAGAGAGAGAGACAGAGAGACAGAGAAACAGACAGAGAGAGAGAGAGAGAGAGAGAGAGAGAGAGAGAGAGCACATGAAGTCGCACATCGTCCATTGGTTTTACATCTAATTCTATCCTTATTTTTTTCTATTTATATAGATACACACATCAACTCAGCGAGCGCCATCCTTCCCACTGAGCTGTCACTCATATGAGTATTAATTTAATCCCATGGTGTCTACTTGCCGCATTATCTGCGGGCTTTCTATTGGCTGACGTCAGACGATTCTAACACAGTGAGGATAAAAACAAAACTAATGCATGCTGACCTTTAGCTGGAATTTACTTCAAAATGGATCCAGCAATAAGTACCTTTTTGTTGGTATTATCACTGTTTGTGCAAGATGAATCGATCTGGCTCGATATGACATACCCGACAGCATTAAAAGGCAAAACAACTGGGTAATCCCGTAAAATGCAGTCCACGCATTCCGTGTCTGGCATTAATTCCTTATTTTATACAAATTGATGACTAGTTAATCTAAATTTATAATATCTGCCACTGACACCATCCATTATCACTTTCACTTGAAGTCCTGGTATTAGATTTTAATGTTTCAAAATTCCTGTTTGATTTATATATATCATATTAATGCGTTCCGTTTAATCCATGCTTTAGTTTTAATTTCCAACATATAATTACTTCCGTTGATATGTATGATTTCTTGCAATAAAACCTTAACCCCCCCCCCCCCCCCGAGACATTAGTTTCGTACAAAAACAGCTTTTAATTCAAGAAACAAAACACTGAGCCTGGCCAGGCACTTTCATAATCAACTACTTATGAAAATTCATAAAAAGTGTATGGCATTTGGTGAATGGTTCGGATATCAATTTGTGCCAATCTGACTGGTGTAACCTGTAACTAACAAGAACGATCGTGCAATTTTCTCGGTCGTTAAAGTTCTCAAGCATATTTTTTATTACCAAACTTCCCAGTATAATGACAAGAGAGAATAAGTAAACAAATTCAGCTCAGTTTTAATTTGCAAATAACGTTGTTTGTCTCATGTCAAAGGAATTTGATGTTATCCCTATCTTATGACGTCATAATGGTCACTAATACATTAAAATCCACTTCCGGATGAAAAATACAAGATTTCATTTGAGCAACAGTGGATAGGTATTGAATATTTTACCGGTTTATACGTCTTATCTTCTAATACTTATAAAAGGAATTCAGTTCACGTTTGTGCGCAATGTTCTCTAAAACTGCGCTGTGTACAATATTGTGCCATACATCATTTTAAAGGTTATTATCCCCGCAGTGACATAGGCGATATGAAAATAAATAATTTTTAATATACATATAATTTTGAGTGATTTTTCCATTTTTTTACCGAGCACAGCCGAACTGTCTTCGGCAATTACCGGAATGCGTGCATCGTGGTCACTTAACCCCTAATTCTAAGGACTATTGTTCATATGAATAGCGCTTGCTTTCAATGAGGGATTTGACCCACGTGCGTGGTCAGTAAAAGAGAAAAACACATGTTTCTCGCTTTATGAAATGGAGAGTTCAACCCAGGAGGATTAATGACAAAACCTAATTCAAGGTCCCAATTTCAGGAACATGCGTGGGGTGGGGTTCGGTGGAGTGGTGTCTTGGGTTTCAGGCCTCAAAATTTGCCTGATACGACGAAAAAAAAACATTGCGGCGGTTGAAAATGAATACGGACCCTCTGCATGGAATTCCGTTGGGTCCACTTCTGCTACTTACGAGCTCGAGGTATGCATATTTCTGTTTCTTTCTTCAGGAACAGTTTCCTTACAACGTACATTTAATAAATCTTTCATGTGTTCCTCACATCAACCTAATCTTTATACTTCCACCGATAGAATCCAGTCAAATATCATCGAAAACCTGAATGCCCCCGCGTCTCATTCCGGTTCGCAATGTCAACACCATCACTGGCCAGGTCATCAAGTTAAACATACCGGGGTATAAATTTCTTGCCACGAGGACAGAACCACAGAATGAATGTTAAAAACATTGGAGCGACTGCAGGATCACTCACGCACTGTCTCCACCAGATTATGAGTTTATACGGACGGACGGTATGATGTTAAGGATTCATGTAATTTAAAAGTAAGTGGCAAAACAGCTGTACATAGAAACGTTTACTGTTCACAGAAGTGTTGTGCCTCAGAGAGGTACGTGAGTTATTCTGCAGTCGTGCCAAAAAGTTTATACATATCTTATGGAGACAGTTTCCCACTGAAAACCTTTATTTTCTGTTAACTTTTGGATTAAAAAAAATGAGCCAACATTTCACATCTCGGTTAATAAATCTCCCCAAACCCGGCAATAAGCCCGGTATACCGGGACTATCAGCTAGTGATTAATAAACCTAAATTTTCAAAAGTCCGCAATGAAATGATTGCTCGATTTCACATAGGCTTGCCCTCTTGCCTCCTGAAAACGCTGTGGGACAGTCACCCGAGGTCCAGGCTAGATTTTAACGGGGTAAATATTATCTGCAGACTAGTAACCCAGAAGTATCGAACTGCTTCAAATCACACTTTTTTACATTCAAAATGGTGGACTTCTGGGAAGACGAATAGCGCGGGGTACAAGTCTAAACTCTGGGAGGTGGTGTAGCAGTTTCTCTGGCATAATCCCGGTGTGGCAGCATTTGAGGCGCCCCGGTTATGTTGACATCGGAACTCGGATGTCAAATCGTGCCGGGAATAACTCCATCTGAGTTCTAAACCGAGCTTAAAAATGAACGGAGTATAAATTTCATTAAGGTTTCGTTCAAGATATCATCAATTAGCCCCCATCTCATTGCATCAATCACCAAAACCTCAGGGGGGGGGGGGGAGACAACCACACGCATGCGCACTCACGGTTGTTTGGCAGTAAGTGCGGCAAAATATTATTCAGCTTATTTATCGCCTATATCCAATGTGTGCAGAAACTGAAGAAAGATATCACAATATCCGCTATTAATGAATCAGCATTGTATTCATATTCAACAAAATACTTTAAATAGCGACCGGGCATTCTGAGTGGTATCGAACGCGTGCAGGCGGAGCCAATTTGAATCTTCATGACGGACAAGACTGCTAATGATTCCATTTTCCATCAGTCCATTGAGAATTTTATATTGGCCGAGTTTATAAGGAGGAAATCTAACATATGCATTCCTTGAGAATGAAATGATAAAAATGGAGCATGGCGTTATAATGGATACGGCGCTTGACTTGTGACCACAAATTAGTGGGATCACGTCCCGCTCTGACCGCAGTCTACGATAAGACTCCTAGTCAACAATTTTTACCACAAGGGTGCGCTCTATCGACCAAGTAGTGAATGGGTACTGGTCATGGGTGGTAGAAAAATGTAAAACTAATACCGTCTAGCGCCTGATATGACTGCAAGGGTTGTATTCTTCCCAGGGGACTGAGAAAAGGTACAAGAACGAACAAGCCCGAAAGAACAGGAAGGCAAAGTGTAAAGTCGGATGATACTGACAACGTTGGTAATATTAGACTATTAACCCACAACCTTTTTCCATTATGTCAAAACAACTGCACATTGATGCACATACATTTGAAGTATAGTATTGTATCATGACCCCTTGTGAATTCCCTATGTGTCCTAGTTTATCCTACCCGTTCATTATTTACTTAAACACCTGCAGTTAGTTTCATCCAGGATATGACAGACGGCGCTTTACTATAATGAAGACTGGCTTAACTATTTTAATATATATATATATATATATATATATATATATATATATATATTAATAGATTACACAACATCACACCCGTGACAGATTAACATTTATACAAGCAGTAGGAATACCAAGCCTAAAGATAATTTGTAAACAAATAAAGCACTTACCACAGTGTCCACATCCCACGGGTCTGGTTGGCCTTGGGTCTTGTCCAGAGTGACAAAATGCTTTTTGTCTTAGTACACACTCATAATAGCAGACAGATGGCGCTGCGATAGCCCCTTCGATAAATAATTTGAAATATCTAATGCTAAAAAGCTATATTTAAACTTTATTGCAAGGACACATTGCAACAATGGCTATAACAGTCTTGTCTAGATATCATAGTGCAAAATAAGTGCAGTTGTAAGATCTTTGTTTTTAGTTCAATACTATTTGATGTTTCTACTAATGTCCAACCTCATCAACGCTGCAAGTAGCGTCATTTGTCCCTCTTTTTTAGCGCCAGGGTGCCTTTAAATTTTGTACCAAGGACCGCACTGTAATTGCGCCATGAGGATGCAAATATTTTCCTCAAGGCCTACAAGTACGCTGTCACTTGACATTATTCAGACCAACCATCAGCTGTTTTAGTATACTTTTTAAAAACACCTACCATGTGCAAGATAATTTTCGTTTTAACAAAGCATATAGAAGAATCCCTCTGCCTGTTTGTTGAATTTTGACGATATGAACATAGGCACGGCTTTGGACGATAGCCAACTTGTACGCGTTACAGAAAATGACTCGTTACCTTTGTTACGGAACCTAATATAAACAGATCACGTATGAGTGATGAACACAAATTCTGTAACGGAGATAAAAATATCAGATTCTGTAACACTAGGCAGCGTGAAATGTCTAGGACAATGAATAAAGAAGTCAGTGTTTTTTGTTAACAAATAACTATAATTTATTCTTAAAACAACCATAACACCACAATACGCCAAATCAATCCAATTATACAGTAAAACAGCGGTATAAAAACAAATCAATACAATCACATAGAAAAATTATGTGCACAGTACCTGGATACCAACACCGTCACAACGATAAGTTCTTTAAATGTATACTCTCGGAGAATGACAGTCCAGTGTAAAGCTCTTGTAACAATCCAGAGAGTAAACGGAAGTCTAAATGCACAAAATCCAGGAAACCTCTGAAGAAAATCTATAATTGCCGCACACGTCGGATAAGGTCCCAGAAACTGACACACGCTTCTGCGTCCGCTGGAAAACTTCTCTGCTCTCTGCCCTCGGTTCTAAAACACAGCCCCTTTATATACTCTTCACCCTAAGCCGAGAATTTTTCACCTCTAGAACATTCGAAGAATAATACATTATACACGGTAAGCACGCGTCGCAGGAATTCTCCAGAAAAACATCGCTGTGTGTATTTCGACATACCAGGGTCATCATGTGACCTCGGCCAGGCGTGAAAACCTCAGCCAGCATGACAACGAGAGTCCAACCAGTACGGATTAAACATAAAGTGCAACAACAACACGAGTTACGCCCGTGTCACACAATAAATGGAGCACCTATAACACCTTAGAGACGGATTTTCACTTCGGTTTGTGAATTTGTTGTCCTCTTTTATCACTCATACCCCAAATTTATAATTATCGGCTGTTTACCACAATATCAATGCAACAGGATGGATGGCTTGCAGTGTACATTCTCCCAGTATGGCTTGTGTCACGACTCAGGTTAGGCTTACCAGCCCAATATAAATTCCTACTGAGTCGTGTATTCACGGCTATGCTGCAAAGCGCATTATATCAAATATAAATTTTACATATTAATATTCGACATTCATATTACTCCTGTGAATTGTGTTATACCGCCACGGCTTATATACCAACACGCGACCTGTCTGGGTTAAGTTTATTTCATATGAAAATATTTGGAGAAGTCGTACATATATAGCATAATAGCATTCATATTCTAATTTATCGATCGAGACAAAATCAATGGAATTTAACTAATCTAGGGACTGATAAAAGACCGGCTGATTTTTGGGGTTTTTTAATAGTATATGGGCCTATAAATAACACATAGTAAAGCATATTTTACCTGAAACCTTCTTGTATTGTTTATACGGATCGAGGCAAGGGCAGTAATGAATTTCACTACCGATGACACAAAATAAGAGCGCCGAGGCCATGGTATAATTATTTGGTTAAAGTTACAAAACAAATAAATTGCGTATTTTTTTGCTGAACGCATACTAGTCGGCAAGGCAGCGGTATTATTACCAATGTTTTGTTAAATCCCACCTGAATTTACATTGTGGAACAATATAAAAATAAAAGCAAGTTTCATTATGTAAAATCTACGTTAATAGTACCATACCTCTGAGCCCAAAGGGAAGAATGTTGCTAGCCATGAATACACGGCTCAGCATGGACTGATAAGCCTGTACTTGATTCGCTATACTAGGAATCGGCGAGAACGCACTCTACTAGATATCCATCCTAGTGCATCATAACAATAGTAGCCCAGTAATCTTAACATTCTAACGAGTGATGAATTTACACAAATACATGTTAGCTCACAAAACCAAAAGTGTATATCCGTCTCTATCGTAACAGGTCAATTGCAGTGTGGCGTACAAGTTGGCTCTCGTCCAGGAACCTATGTGGAACATTGTGTTCATGCGGTCAGAAATTAAATGGAGAAATCAGATATTCGCTCTAGTGTCTTAACTTAAGGTAATGACTTCTGGATTATTCCAAGCCCCGTCCATATAAGACATGAAATCCAGAAGGCTTAATAATAACAGATTAACCTTACCGTATGGTTACCTTATTCAGCATACAGTGAAAACAAAACGCCATGGATTTTCTTTATTTTCTTAAAAAACAGTTTTTAAATTCTTTAAAAAATATTTTCAAAAATATCTATAATGCTAGTTTGTTTCCAGGCGAAATCGTGCGCAAAGCACTCAGGGATCCCATTTGGAACGAGTCTGGTCATAAGTAGACAAAATGGCAGTTTAAGTTTGGTTTGCTATTTTTGCTTACTCTCAGGGTACAGAGTATGACTTTTGAATGATAGATGAACCTGAAGTCCAACATAAAAGTGAGTTTTATTAAAAAGTAAGAAGAATGATTTTCCTCTTAGTGGAAAATGGTGGTAAAAGTTTATCTATGAGTTTCAAAATGCATGATATTATATTTGTTTGAATTCTGAGTTGTGTCACTGTAGTATCTATGTAATTTATGTTAATTCATGACCATTAACACTAATAATCTTTCGCGCCTGTTGATATAACATTTCAGACTGTCTTGGTGCCCATGCATTTACCTTGCCGGTCCCAGAAACAGAGGCTTTTATTTGTGAGAGTTAAATTTTTTTTCTCGCATGTTTAAAGTAGTAACGGGTTGGGTGTTTTTCAAATGTCGTCTATGTCATATGACGAGATTGCGTCTATGTCACATGGCTGAATGTCGTCCATTTCAAATGACGATATGGCGATATGTCTAACTTCCAGCCGTATAGAGAAGAAAAGCTGCAGAACTGAATGAAAGTTAAGTTAACCGAAAAAGGGTAGGATTTGGTTTTATATATCTTAATTACGCTACCTGGATTCAACACGAAACTGTCCACTCAGTGATTTTCCGGGGAAAAGTAGTTGGGATATTTAGGATAGTATGACGATTTCACAGATCACTTTCTCTGCTGAATCAAGCAAAATAACATTCTGTGCAATTAAGGCACGTCGTGTATTTACCTAATAGTCAATAGGTCAAGCGGAGTAGTGCTTGCATTACAATTTAATGACCAGATATACTTAGCTATTCGTGAAAACCCTGACGTCAAGCCAGATAATAAAGAGACCTATGAGGCATAAATACGTCATCATTTGTAATTCATTCCCGCCACCTCGCCCTTTCAAGAACGATTAATCGTGAGAGGCGACATCATATTTCAATCACAAACACTCATCAAAATGAAGTGGTGATTATGTACATGTGGCTGGTGATGTGTTTACTCAGTGCGTTCAGTGCACACTGTTCAGTGATGGTAAGTTGATGGATATATACTTTCATTTCATTAACGAAAATCAATGTTCACCTCTTGTGAACTGGTTCCACAAATGGCCAAACCTAAAACTACTTAGTGAGTTAGTGTTCATTTTTCTCCTTTCATTAATTATAATCAATGTTCAAAAGTCGTCTGAATAATTAAGACCGTTTATGAAATAGTGCGATAATGTTATTTTAATCATTAACTAGAAATCTGCATTCTAAGGAATACAAGCCTCCGCCATGTGAGAAGTCCCTATTGTGGGATGCTCCCAAACCCGTGTTTGCATTCACTTATACGGCCCATATTCCCTGGTTCATTCGTGCATACATGACTGTACATTTGTGAACATTCCTTTATGACGTTCCTCAATGCGGATCATGTGCCGGATCCACACCATAATTTAATCAAAATGCTCTGAAATTGCACGAGATTCCGTTACGGGAGTACTGTTGTGAACTTGAACCCGCACCCGCCCCGTAATCAAAGAAAAAAATCCAACCCGCTCGCAGTTACTATGATTCTTTCAGCCCGCACCCGCCCCGTAAAAATTTCCTTTCAGCCCGCATCCGCCCCGCCCCGCATGTTTTATGTTTGAAGCCCGCAAATAAAAAAAAATCAAAGCGTTATGATATAAAGGTTAACATATCAACAAAAGTTTTTTTTCAGCACAAACATGGGTCAGCCATGCATGCCTGTACAATGAGTGAGCCGTCTGATGATTGGAATGATCTATAAATTTTAATACATTTTTTAACAATGATATAAATCGTAGTTCATAAAATATTTTAAAAGACATATTTGACTGCTTAAATGAATTATATATATATATATATATATATATATATATATATATATATATATAAATATATATATATACGTGGCTATTTAACATACCCTTAACATTTTTTCTTCAAAATTTACATGGATTAAAAGCAGGCCTTGTGAATGATTCTACTTTAATTTGTAAAAAAAAGTAAAGAAAATTTAGGTGTATCCAAAGTTACCCTTGGGAATAGAATTGGCCTAGAACATGCTGAGATATGTTTGCAAGTCCATTCTTGTATGTCATAGCCTGCTAATTAACTGAACCTGAGACTAGTGAGAGGGTCAGGGGAATAAAGAGGGACTCTGACAGATGTGGCTTTGTTAAAATGGATAGACAAAACTATTATCATCACATTCTGCTTTGCCCAGGCAGACCCTTTGAACTCCCATTCATATGTAACTCACCTTAGGCTTTGTGCAGTTCCAGGTCAATATAGCCACCTAAACAGCCAGCTGTGGTCACCGAGTGTCATTTTCAAGATCAAAGGTAATTATGCCCCTTTTTCACTCCTGTAGTATTATGTAATATGTGAGTATACAGGCATTACAGCCCATGTACAATATCAGGCCTGGTAACCTTGTCCGAAGTTATGACCAGTTGCCACTGCAAAAGGCAAATGTCTTAAATTAAGTTTTCAAATTAATGATATTTTGTAAAATCTGATTTTATATTAAGAAAATAACGTTTTTATAAGTTTGTAAACAATAAGTCAGATTTAACACTATAAAGATTCAAACTTGTTCACATCTATTTATTTATTTATTTGGTACATTTGTACATCAACTGAAAACATTTTACACATAAATATAATTTTCTTTTTAATTTACAATTTTATTTTTTACTGAACTCGATCAGTTTATCAACCCGCAGCCCGCCCTGCATACTTTATTTTGGCCTGGCCTGCTCTGCCCTGCACATTTTAGAATCTACCCCTTCCCGCAAAGAATCCTGAGCGAGGGCCCGCGAGGGTCCTGTGGTTGCGGGCGGGCCCCCGCGGGCTGCGGGTCAAAACCCGCCCCGCGCAGGGCCCAATTGTGAACAAACACACACACACACACACACACAAACGAGCGAGGACGGTGGTATACCCTCCTGGCGAAGGCAACAAATTAGAACTCTGAGACCTGTCACTCGGGCAACCTATTTACATTATATTTGATGGTCTTCAGTATAACACGGCATATTACATGGTAGGATATACCAATTTGTCTATCACGCTTACCGGTCATATTGCGTCGCACACCCATTATACCTAATAAAATAATAATACACCTCACCAGCGAGACTGGCGATCTAGTACACGGCACAATCTGTGTTCTTTCCATTGGTCTTGCAGTACTGGTTGTCAAGTTTCTGATTGTATTGCCCTGCTTCGGAGTAATATCGAATTTTTTTTTATTTAAATGTAATCAGCGGTATATTTAAGCTTATAAGTTACCTTCCTCCATTACTAAATGTAATCTACTTGGAGATTTTATTCAACACCGAATCTGACGAACCCTTGATGAGAGTCGTGACAAAACAGACGACAGGACCTCCGCTGCGACAATAGTCTACGACAAGCTACAAATGGTTGGCGACTGTCTGACGACAAGCTACGACAAGCTGCCGACAACCGAAGACACAGTCGCCGCTACAAAGGGCAATCACCCACGACAACCTACGACCACATCTACGACAACCCACGACCAAACTGGCGACAACCTACGACACCAGAATTCTTGCTACGCCCAACCGCGACAAGCTTCGACGATTCTCTACCATGTGCTTTGTGAAGAGCCGGACACAAGGATGGGCCTTGTTTCAAGTAACAACAGCCCGCGACAACACACACGACAACCCGCGTCACCTGGCGACAGCCTACGACAGGACCTACGACAACACCTACGTCATTAGAAGACAGGCTACGCTCACTGGCGACAAAAAAGCTGAGAATTTTGAACATGTTGAAAATCCAGAGGCGACAGCTTCGAGGTCACGCGTTTTTGGGCGACTTCAGGCGACCATGAGGCGACAGGCTGGTCGCCTGTAGAGTCGCCTAAGTGGGACAGCCCCATTACGCTTTAGGGGGACCCAGTTGATCTTGCAATTTTCTTTTTGACAGGTTCGGTAGTTTCAGGTGTCGGCATTTTGAGACTAATTCACTACTAGCAATTACCCGTGCTACGCACGGTTTTGGGCGAGCATTTAGTTCTGATGTCAAATAGTCTGTCATAGTTGCATGTCTTGGGTGTACAATGTTACTGTCTCTTGAATCCGACATTTGGTATAAGTGTTCTGTCTCTGAGTAAACCTTGTGTCTGAGTCTGAATGACCTGGACGAAAACGTTCTTGTCCGAATGGTGGAATGTCTTCGGAAAAACCTGGAGCATATGTATGTCAAAAATCACGACAAACCGTAGTGTCAGAGGAGACATGTAAATTCACACAAATCGCGTTACGCTATTAATATATAGACCAATTATATGCATGGTGTTATGCATAAAACTCTAATTGATGCCGAGAGGATGACCGGAGAATTTTGAAAGAAGTTGTGTAAAATAAAATGAAGAAATATATTAAATAAAATCATTTTTATATGAAAATATATATTATGCTGAACATCGCCATTTAAAGTTGCCCTCCGCGCCCGTGAATCCGCCAGTAAAGGAACCTGTTATCTTGCATGCATGGTAGTACAGTACAGCGCTGAGACGTGATCTCGATAATTGCATTCCGGTTATAACGCACAAAAACTTAGCATTAACATGGTCGGGCAATCCCGCTGCGCAAAAGTTCGTGGTAGCATTTTATTATGTGGTACATTTTTAGTGGGTGAGTTAAGTGCATAAAATAGGCTGTTGACTTTATTTCATGATGCAAAGGTCCCCTTTGGCATAAAAGTACCTTAGGGTCATAGGATTAAATTTATCCAAAGACACAAGTTAGATCTCCCTTAGAATGTGAAATATATGCAAATTATTCAAAATGGCCGCCGAAAATACTCCAAACCCCACATGCTTGCTGCTGTTACAGCTATAATGACAAATGTTGTGTCAAAATATACATTTTATTGGTCAAGGAATCCAATGAAATAGGTTTCCAGATTGAGAAAACAAAAGTTTTCTCCTTAACATGAAAATCTGGGGTAAAATGGGCACCTTTCATAAAATATCAATGATTTTCTTCCATCAGGGTAACCTGAGACACTTGAGACATCTATGTCCTTGGCATTTGGGAGGTATTAAACAGTTGTGAATAGACCATGAAGACGCGTCTAACTGAACACAATCCTCATTCGACATGCATAGAGCATGAAACCACAGGAAATTTAAAGCATTAACTAGAGAATTACTGGTACGTGGCACTTACTTTATCTGAGTTTAGGCAGTACAGCAAGACCATGGTATTACAAGGACAGATATACAGTTTTTTCTTTTTTTTAAGAATCACCCAATGAAATACCCACATTCTTGCTCTATCACCCGATCAAATACCCACACACGATGCTCTATTACTAGCAAATATACATAAGGCCTTGGTTGTGGTTTTCCGCATGTACTGTTATTTCATTTATATACATTATCTGGGTAATACGGCATAAAATGACCTTTCTCGAAAGTACAGCATGCATGAGATATATATAAAACCAGAGTACAAGTACACACAGGAATGGGTAGACATTCCTGTAGGAGAACACAATAAAGTTGCCAATTGTGGTTCCTTCCCAGAATCTAAAATTTTGATTCGACAGAATATATTGCTTGAAATACATCTTATGTATCTCATGATCTATCTCATGATGGCCAACCCATAATAGTAAATGATCAATGCTGAAAACTAAAAAGCCATCAGTTCTTGACATTCTTGGTGTTTATGCTTCGCCAATTAGTTTAGGGTTTTATAGTGAAATATCCTAAAAACTTTGTTCACATTTCTATTTTTACAAGTAATGTTAGGGAACTGAAGGAATTAGATGTCTTATATTTTAGTTGTGGGTGAAATGATTGTTGAAGTAATGGTGGCAGTGCTGATTGTTCAGGATGTGGTGCAGGTTATATCAATAAATCCAGTATTGTTCACAAAAACTGCAATAATGCCACCGATCATCAGCATGTTAATGATGCAATAATAAACTTGCAACCGAAGTATAAGCACAGCAAGAAGGCGAGATGCCAAGTCCGCCTAACAGGCTTTACCTCTCACTTCCGTGCTATATAACCTTTTACACTAGTCATAACAGAAAAAGCAGAAAGTGTTGAATGTAATGTCTAAATGTAATTCAATAAAGTTTAAAATTTGATAAATTGTAACTTTATCACTTTACATGGACCCAGAGAAACTACTGACCTGGAAAGGGTCACTGTCATCTATTCTCATAGCTTTCCCGGGAATTGAAACTGGGTATAGCCAGCACAGAGATCAAAGTCTATTACCACTCGACTCCTATGTTCCATGTTCTCAGTGATTAGCTCTTAATTTAAACATTGCGTCCAAAGACATTTCTTTCCTTTGCCTAAAATCAGCTATAATCTTTGGGCAAAAGGATCTCACATGTACTCCCTGAGGATCCAGTCACCTCTTGGTCCACATATGTTCCTGGTGTCCAAAATAAAAAAGGTATGGTTCTCAGGCACTTTTTTTCAGAAATCAATGCGGGCGGGCGCTTTTTTTTATTTTAAATTTTTTGGTATGTTTCGATAAAAATGTCAAATGATAAGGGAAAAGCATGAAAATAGCAGTTTTATTTTGCTAAATAAGTAAAAACACTACAAAACAAAGGAAATTGTACGGTTTTATCTTCTTGAAAGAAATTTCGGAGCGACAGCAGCTCAAAATTGGAAAGTTTTTATTGAAAATCAAAATAAAAAGTTTTGATGCGGGGGTTTAAAATTGATGCGGGCGGTGCCTGAGAACCATACCTTTAAATTTTTTTTGGCCTTATACTTTTACAGTTGGTCAAAGCTAACCTGAAAAGGGGGCTCAAACTGCTTTGACGTCAGCAAGACACGCCACAAATGTCACTGAAAAATTCGAAGGGCCTATAACATAAACAGTACTGGACATTTTATTTAACCTATGAAGCAAGATATAGGTTTTCTTTATTTATGCTGTGGTACCACCATGTGATAATTCCTATGCACACATTTCATTAGTTTGAATTGAAGTGCAATGCTCCTAAGTTTTTCAGGGTCACCTGCCGATATTCTGCAGATGAATTTGGCAAGTAGGGCCATACCAGGTCACATTTATTGTAATACATGTTGTGCTTACTCGTTAGAATTTCAACGGCTATCAGGCGGCTATTAAGTTCATTATAAATATTAATAAACACCAAAGTCCAGGAATCACTCCAATCTAAAAGATAGATGTTTGAGGATTTGGCTTCAGAAGTATACACACATTCTCAAATGCAGTTTGACTAGATCTGTAAATAAGCAATATTTGGCCAAGTTTATCAATTTGTGACTGTCCTGTGACAACTCTGATAGTATAGTACTGACTTTCTGGGCATAGGTAACTTTGACTAATGTGATTCGTGCAATGGACTTCACTATCCAGAATGCTAGATTCTGGGAAATAGGTGCTTCCATTTTTATCAAATGCACATCTTAAATAGATTATGTGATGATTATATCGCACAAGACCTGAAAGTTGTACATTGAAGCACAAGCAAACGATAATCTTTTATTGGCAATAAAGAAATTCTCATGTCTACTTTGTACAGCTGCCAATACCTCTGTTTACTCCGTCTGTGACAGAGTGAAACCTATGTAAGCCGTGCAAAACGTATGGTTTAAGGGGTATTAAAGAGATATTGTATTCCAGAACATGGCAGTAAATTTGAAAACTTACGGAAGCACGACTATGGAAGTGTGTTCTTACGTTCAATTAAATTATATCTGATCATAAGCATAATTATATATTATTCGAATAGCATGCAGCTTAATTATTTCTCCACGTAATACAAATATGTTTATCACTTTGTTGTGGTTTTATGCTCTGTATGCAGTGAATCGCACACATCGGGTACATATACACTGGTATTAAATGCTCCCGTCTATATAAGGATAATAAACAAGAACTTATAAAGGAATATAATAAAAAACCAATCAAAGATATTAAAAGTTTTCATGATGATACTAAAATTTATTGAAATTTGCATACTTTCCCCACAATTTCAAGGTAGGATGAATACTTTTACTTCATTACTTCAATAATCATTTCATCCACAATAATACATAACATATCTAATTCCTTCAGTTACCTGACGTTACTTGTAAAAATAGAAATACGAACACAACTTTCAGGATACGTGTATTTCCCTATAAAACCCAATAACTAACTGGAGAAGCATAAAAACCAAGAGTGTCAATGACTGATGGCTTTTGTGCTTTTGTTATTGATCAACTATTAAGGGTTGACCATCATGGGATAGATAATATGTGTCTCAAACAAAACATTCTGTTGACTGTTGAATCAAAATGTTGATACTGGGAAGAAACTACAGTTGGCAACATTATTGAGTTTTGTTACAGGAATGTCTTCCCATTCCTGTGTGTACTGGTACTCTGCTTTTCCCAAGTAAATCCCATGCATGCTGTGTGGTCCAGAAGGGTCAGTTTATGCCGTATTACCCAGATAATGTATATAAATGAAATAACAGTACATGCGGAAAAACCACAACCAAGGCCTTATGTATATTTGCTAGTAATAGAGCATCGTGTGTGGGTATTTGATCGGGTGATAGAGCAAGAATGTGGGTATTTCATTGGGTGATTCTTAAAAAAAAAAGAAAAAAAACTGTATATCTGTCCTTGTAATACCATGGTCTTGCTGTACTGCCTAAACTCAGATTAAGTAAGTGCCACGTACCAGTAATTCTCTAGTTAATGCTTTAAATTTCCTGTGGTTTCATGCTCTATGTATGTCGACTGAGGATTGTGTTCAGTTAGACGCGTCTTCATGGTCTATTCACAACTGTTTAATACCTCCCAAATGCCAAGGACATAGATGTCTCAAGTGTCTCAGGTTACCATGATGGAAGAAAATCATTGATATTTTATGAAATGTGCCCATTTTACCCCAGAATTTCATGTTAAGGAGAAAACTATTGTTTTCTCAATCTGGAAACCTATTTCATTGGATTCCTTGACCAATAAAATGTATATTTTGACACAACATTTGTCATTATAGCTGTAACAGCAGCAAGCATATAGGGTTTGGAGTATTTTCGGCGGCCATTTTTAATAATTTGCATATATTTCACATACTAAGGGAGATCTAACTTGTGTCTTTAGATAAATTTATTCCTATGACCCTAAGGTACTTTTGTGCCAAAGGGGACCTTTGCATCATGAAATGAAGTCAAAAGTCACTTAACCCACCTACTATTTATTGCTGTATATATTTTTAAATATCACGCACTCCTTTCTGTTTGAAAGCTGAGCCAATGTTTTCCAGTGAGACAGTCACTGCGTTCAGGCAGTGTGTTAAACCCGGATCCCACTCCGGATCCTGGGCCCCAAGAAAAATTTGTAATTCTTAAACTCTCATGGTAATTTGTCCAGATATTTTAGCATAATCTTATCTAAAGACATATTTTATATCATGTTTGGTTAAAACATAAAAAATAGTCTGTTTTGCAACAAAATTTGATAAAAAAAAACACTTACGGACCCTGGCGCACGGACCTCACGGATTACACGGACCCCGTTTTCTCGTTTTTAACCATTTCTTTAGTACATACATGTATTTCACATCACGTTTAGCCATAACACCCTTGTAATTTATTATTGTGTTTGTATCTGTATTTTTAAATTTCTGTCTCAGTTTTTATTCATAATTTTATATTTGCTATTTATTTCATTTGTGTAGCGTTTTAAAAAGTATAATAATTAAAAACATTTAAAAAATCATTTTTTTTTTTAACCTGTAGTTGCTTGAATTGCAAGTAATCAACAGTTCCTTTCGGTATTTATATTATTGCCAACTTTAAATTGCATATATTGTTATGAACGGAGCACGAAAACTGTTGTTATGTGGAAGTGCTCTGATATATCAGTCTCAGGTCCGCTCAACTGTTAGTGCACTTCAATTAAATCTCCCCCACTGCGTCAGCACTATTATATTTTCATTTGAAATAACAAATATTATATTTAGTGTGTGACATGAGTGCTACTTTTTTTCCTCTTTTAGTCATAATACTGGAGTCCGTCAAAATCGAAATATTTTTGTAATTATAAATCTCTCAATGAATCGGTCATTTACAAATGTGCATGCAACATTTAGGGACTTTGCTCTGTTCTTACATCAACAATAGTGGTGTTTTTATCGGTATAAATAATGGAAAATGAGGAAATAGGTTTAAGGGGTCCGGGGACCGTGGGGTTCGGGTTTTACACACTACCCTGCATTCACTACCGTTTGGAAAATTTTCATTCTTTAAAAAAGCCCCCTTTTGAGCATTCTCCTCACGCGAGATTCCCTTGTGCACAATAGACCTTTTCGCTGCGCGGAGGTTGCCTTTTGAGAAGGGATCACCAATGGGGATTATTTCGGGCCGGTCACCACGAAATGTGAGAAAACCCCAGATAGGGCTCCCGGAGTAAAACTCTGTCCCGCCATCACACACCCTATGGCCATTTATTTATTTATTTATTATAATATTGTGAAGGGTGGCCTGTACCAGAATAAGAATTCTGTTATAAGCAGGGCCCTCTTCCAAGATATACAAGAAATTATAAACAATGGAACATGATAATAAAAATACATAAAAGTACATGTACAATGCGAAATATAAAAGACATAATGAGACTGTAAAATCATTACAAAGGAATGATAATATCATAAAATTAATAAAAGGGACGGTACTAACAGCGGTAAAAGCAACGATTACATCTAAAACAATTTCGTGCTGTGATAAGATTATGACATCATTGTAAAATCGGAGAAGTACGAACGTGATAATTTTTTAAAATGCTGCAAATTAGAAGCAAACTTTGTGTTACCGGGCCCAAAGACACAAAGAAAAGAGGCGCCCATGGGGGAGTAAATATTTAAATTATTAATTATGCAGGTAAAACGCAAATATTGCAAATAAAAGGGGGCGGAATCTCTTCGGACAAACCCAGAGCATATGTATGTCCAAAATCACGGCAATCCGTACGGCGGTATCAGAGGAGATACGGAAAATCACAAAAATCGCCTTACGCTATTAATATATAGACTAGCAATTACCCGTGCTACGCACGGTTCTGGGCGAGCATTTAGTTCTGATTTCAAATAGTCTGTCATAGTTCCTTGTCTTGGGTGTACAATGTTACTGTCTCTTTGAATCCGACATTTGGTATAATTGTTCTGTCTCTGAGTTAACCTTGTCGGAGTCTGAATGACCTGGACGAATAAGTTCTTGTCCGAATGGTGGAATGTCTTCGGACAAACACGGAGCATATGTATGTCAAAAAATCACGGCAAACCGTAGCGTCAGAGGAGACGTAAATTCGCACAAAACGCGTTACGCTATTAACATATAGATCCGTTATATGCATGGTGTTATGCATAAAACTCCAATTGAAGCCAAGAGGTTGGCAGGAGAATTTTCGAAGAATTTGATATGTTTAATAAAATCATTTTTATATGAAAATATATATTATGCTGAACATCGCCATTTAAAGTTGCCCTCCGCGCCCGTGAATCCGCCAGTAAAGGAACCTGTTATCTTGCATGGTGGTACAGTACAGCGCTGAGACATGATCCCGATAATTGCATTCCGGTTATAACGCACAAAAACTGAGCACTCACATGGTCGGGCAATCCCGCTGCGCAAAAGTTCGTGGTAGCATTATATTATGTGCTACATTTAATGGCTGTATATATTTTTAAATATCACGCACTCCTTTCTGTTTGAAAGCTGAGCCAATGTTTTCCAGTGAGACAGTCACTGCGTTCAGGCAGTGTGTTAAACCCGGATCCCACTCCCGATCCCGGAACCCAAGAAAAATTTGTAATTCTTAAACCCTCATGGTAATTTGTCCAGATATTTTAGCATAATCGTATCTAAAGACATATTTTATATTATGTTTGGTTAAAACATAAAAAAATAGTCTGTTTAGCAACAAAATTTGATAAAAAAAACACTTCCGGACCCTGGGGCACGGACCTCACGGATTACACGGACCCCGTTTTCTCGTTTTTAACCATTTCTTTAGTACATACATGTATTTGACATCACGTTTAGCCAAGACTCATTTGTGATTTATTATTGTGTTTGTATCTGTATTTTAACAATTCTGTCTCGGTTTTTATTCATAATTTTATATTTGCTATTTATTTCAGTTGTGTAGCGTTTTAAAAACTATTATAATTTAAAACATTTACAAAATCATTATTTTGGAACCTGTAGTTGCTTGAAATGCAAGTAATCAACAATTCCTTTCGGTATTTATATTATTGCCAACTTTAAAATTGCATGGTAGTTATGAACGGAGCACGAAACCTGTTGTTATGTGGAAGTGCTCTGATATATCAGTCTCAGGTCCGCTCAACTGTTCAAATTAAATCTACCCCACTGTGTCCGCACTATTATATTTTCATTTGAAATAACAAATATTATATTTAGTGTGTGACATGAGTGCTAGTTTTGTCCTCTTTTAGTCATGAATAAAAATATTAGCGGTTGTTACTGGGATCCATCAAATTTTAACAGTCGGCAAATTCAAGTAAATGAGGTCCGTCTTCATCGAAATATTTTTGTAATTATAAATCTTTCAGTGAATCGGTCATTTAACATTTAGGGACTTTGCTCTGTCCTTACATCATCAATAGTGGTGTTTTTATCGGTATAAATAATGGAAAATGAGGAAATAGGTTTAAGGGGTCCGGGGACCGTGGGGTTCGGGTTTTACACACTACCCTGCATTCACTACCGCTCGGAAAATTTTCATTCTTTGAAAGATCCCCCTTTTGAGCATGTTCCTCACGCGAGATCTCCTTGTGCACAATAGACCTTTTCGCTGCGCGGAGGTTGCCTTTTGAGAAGGGATCACCAATGGGGATTATTTCGGGCCGGTCACCGCAAATTTAAGAAAAGCCCAGATAGGGCCCCCGGAGAAAAACTCTGTCCCGCTATCAAACACTGTGGCCATTGTGATACCAGGCCCGAAGGCACAAAGAAAAGAGGCGCCCGCGGGGGAGCAAATATTAAAATTATTAATTATGCATGTAATACACAAATATTGCAAATAAAAGTGGGTGGAATCTCTTCGGACAAACCCTGAGCATATGTATATCAGAATTCATTGCAAACCGTACGGTAGTATCAGAGGAGATACGGAAAATCACAAAAATCGACTTACGCTATTAATATATAGATGCTTGTTCAATAAGATGACCGACTTGTCGCTTTTTTGATGTAATATCCTGTATTTCTTTTCCATACAGAGCTTACATTGATCCGAGGTACATTTCATTGTGTTAGAGTATTGAATTATTTCCCAAGTAGTTGAATATTGTATTTACTTTCTCTTTAGGGTCCACTGGTGTTCGGTCTTGACCGTTGCTTTGTAAACAATATTGCTGACAAGGCAATTAAACGCGACATGTGTTTTTTTCTCTCTACAGATGCTGACGTTGGTTGCTTGGTTGTTTTTTGCAGTGATTTATTTTTTGTTATGGGCTGTCATTTTCTTTGCATCATATTTCTCATGCAACTGTAGCTGATTAAGATCGTGTTTTTGTTAAAGATTGTGTGTTGTTTGTTATCCGGCAAGAAATGCTTTTTGATAAGTCTTAAGAACTGTGCTCCGACATTTGTTTTGACATTATGATGTATGGTTATTTATACCAAATAATCTTTCTAGCTCTGTTTCTTTTCTTTCTTTTTGTTGTTGTTGTCCATTACTGTCGTAATAACTCGATGCTCCGACGTGCTTAACGTTTAGCTAACCTGCTCTACCTTAGCTGTATCGATCACAAGCACTGAAACATACTTGGAACTATATATATATATGTGTGTGTGTGTGTGTGTATGTGTGTGTTATTTATATATGAAGGTAACAGGCTAAACAGTGACACCTGTGGGACTGGTCAAAAGTGGTCTTAATTCACACCGAGACACAATTTCGTGTAACCGCTGCTTTGTATAGCAAAGTTCTCTCGGTTCGATCACCAGGTTGGTCCCAGATTGGAGAATTGTAAGCAGACCTTTGAGAGCGTGATATTGCATTGTGCATCCATGCAGCCTAAAGTCTAAACATGCGACACAAGTTCTCGTTGGTCTGCTGCCAGGTCGGGTGGTATCAGACCAACGAGAGCGAGTGACTTATTTTTAAAAAATTAGGCTAGATGCACATTGTAATACCACGCTGTCATTGGTTTGATTAGAATTACAGGTTCCACTTCACACCTATATCCTAAAACTTTCACCTGGAAAACCAAATTCACTCAGAGACGTCATGTAATTACAATATTTAAAATACATACATGTATTTCCTAACTGGTCCTATTTACTATTCGTTAAATTAAAAAAAAGCTATATTAGTAACTAACAAAATGTCTGGAAAGTATCATATAAACAGGAATATAACTTAAAAGAATTGAAAATAAGCGGAGTTAGATAATTACAGATGGACCTATATCGCGTGACCTGTGCTGCCTGGTGTACAACTCCATTGTATTAAGATTCCATTGCAAGTTTCCATAACTGAGCTTGCTTCAACTAGGGGAAATATTTTTCTTTTGTAAACATCTACAAACGAATTATATCCAGTCAACAGTCAAAACGAGGCGGCGAAGATGGCTGCAAGCCGCAGATACCAACTGCTGCCGATGATAGTATGCTAAAAAATATTTATACGCCTAATCCAATATGCAACTGTTTAAATAAGATTTTGCGGTGGTTTAGTGATTAAAGAGGATTATTAAATTTCCGAATGGTATTTCGCGTCAGTTAGCAATAAAATTAAATCTAATGGGCAGAAGTAAACCACTTTGCGAGGTTTCTTTAGCCCATATTGCGCTTGACGGCCAAACAGTGATCGACATGTTAGAGTATCAAAATAAAACGCCGCCAATCTGCGCTGCTATTCCTACCAACTCACGTAAACAAAATTAAACAGAAATTGGATTTAAACTGCGGAGTCAATGATTTAGAAATAATTGATTTTAATACATGCCTCACAAAGCAGTCCTGACAGCAATTGCTTCTTGAAATTAACTCTGCGATGGTAAATTCCATGAAGTTGATGAAACATTCGAAACTACGGATGGAACCCGAAGATTAATCAGTGTCGTGACTGGAGCCTCGATCTGAATAATCCATGGCTGTCATTGACAATGTGGAATCAAATCACTTGTGTATGACAAGGCGTGAGCTGGTGATGAAAAATGGTTCTGTCATGTTATATCAGAAATGATCTTCGGGTTTATTAAAATCGTCAGCACCATTTCTCAGCTCCCTGTCCTTGTTTAATTTCCTCGGAAAAAAGTTTAACTTTTGGCGAACTATGGGTATAAGTTTACCAGTTTGCTCTTTCCTGTTAAACGGGAGGACTTCATATAAGCAAAATACCGGCAACAATCCAAGGGCTAAAGCAGATGTCAATCAACAATCATACCTGGACGCCCGACCAATGAGCAATTGATGAGTTAATTGGTCCTCCCACTGCGTGGAGATGATGAGTAAATTAAAATGCTACTTTTAATGGTTAATTAAAACCTGAGTAACATGTTTTTGAGGTGAAGTGGATATTTAACAATGACCAAATAAGGTCACCGCAATTAATGGTAACTTTTTATATTAACCTGTTCTAAAATTAGAGTCGTGTCTGAGATAAATCTAATTAACTAACAAATTAAGAAACATTGATTCGTTACCTATCTGGTTTAACCGAATATTACGCGAGCCACAAGAATGAAAAATAAAAAGAAGTTTGGTGTACATTACCTTTTTATACTTAACACATGCACTGAGTCTACTTAATTGAGGATTCACGCATGGTGCTCTCGTTTTCTCTGGTTGCGAGATGATAACGAGAGTTTGTAAACGAGAGTTTAGTGCGACAAACGTATGTTGCAGTGCTAGGAAGTTCAAAATGTCATATTGTATGCCGATGGTGGTGTTTAGTGCACGATCGCTACAACACTATAGGTACACACCTAAATTGGATTAGTCTCAGGCACACACTCGCACATATAAGAGAATATCGCCTAAGTAAGATGTAATTTGTTAATCAAATCGTTATCAAAACATTTTATAGGTCTTAAAAACTGGTTCTATGATTTGCTTATCAATGGAGACATTTAAGACCCTAAAAGGATTAGGAATCTCATCTCATGTATCTGACGTTAATAAACACCCGGCCTTCAGTGTCTCGTCAGTGTGGTGTATATAGCACTCAAACTGTCAGTGAAGTACCATATAGAGGTTACAGGATCTATATCTGTGTTATTAGAGCTTTGGAAATGAAACTGTGTTCCCTGTTTTATTCATCGGAGTATAATATAATGCTCACGCTCTTAGGAGGAAATTACTTTGGGGGAATGGAAGTCCAAGATTTAATTAAGTATAATCCTAGATGGTTTCCACCCTTTATTTAATGTAACCGGGCGTGTTAATTACCATGTTGACACAGTTTCATGGTTAAGTAATGACTCTGTATCTGAATATATATATATATGTGTGTGTGTGTGTGTGTTTCAGGTTACGACTATATTTTTCCCGTCCATTCGTGAGTTATTATGATGGTTTCCGACGTCACATGTGTTACAGGTAATTATACAATAATCTATATCATAAAGAAGGTTGTCCCACATAATCTTTGTCACAGACTGCTTTGTGAACACGCCTCGGATATGCACCATTCACCAGATAAAGGCTAAGCGAAATTCACCCTATGTTAATCAAAATCCAAATGGCGACAAGATTGCCGCCGAATTATAAAATATCAATAAATTCGGTTATATTTGTCCTAGAATACCAAGATAGGGTGAATTCCGCTTGGCTCCATATCTGAAAATATTGAGTATCGTCTGGACAACTATTATGCCAAGTTTCATGCTTCTTTCATTTTTTTGCACAATTCTTCACTTAAATGCTGGACTACTCTCTCTCTCTCTCTCTCTCTCTCTCTCTCTCTCTCTTCTGTGTGTGTGTTTGTCTGTCTCGGTATTTTCCGTTCCTCTGTCGTTCACTTTCTGTATTACTCCCCTTGTTTCTTTTATGACTATAACTCTTCCTTATTTTGCCTACTTCTCTCATGCAAAAACATCTCCCCTCCCAGCTCCTCCTTCTCTTATTTATTTCTACCAAACCTGACTCTCCCGACAAAGATATATAAGTACATAGATAAAACAATACCTGTGCCTATAATTGATCATGAAATTCTTACACACGGTATAACTCTTGTAATCTCTGATTCCTTTATACATACATAAACCAGAATATCAACTGAACAAACTGAACAAAATGAGAACCTTAGAGACAAACTTACCTAAAAAAAACACATGAGCTATTCAGCTGAGAAAAGCATACTCAAACATATCTATCAGGGCAATGGTCCCTTACCTGGAAGTCTCTCACCATGGAAAATTATTTCCATAGAGTGAAAAAGGTATTGATCTGTAAGGTATGGTTTGGCTTTTAGAAAAATGATCCGGCAAGTCCCATTTATATCTGTCAGCGTTATGGGTATTTAAGATGATTTCTAGGCCGCGCGTGTCTTCCACACACCCCTGTGTGCAATGATAACAACACTGAATTCGTCCGGCCAAACGCTACATACAGTGAAGTGCCCCTTTAGGTCTTATATATCATACTCCGTGAACGCCAACGGTTTCCTGTTCCGCAAAAACTGATTTATACATCCGGGCGGGTGGCTCAATGAGCCATGTATCCGGCATACGGTTGTTAAATCCGCTCCGCCACATTTAATACTGACATACTACCATTGTCTGGTATGAGTTAATTATGTCCGTGACCTTTCAGAAGACTACATTTTAGATTTGCATTTAATACGTGATTGTTTTCCAAGCAACTGAATAGTGAATGATAGAGGTATGTTTTACATTTGTTGTTTCTGGAAGACCATCCCCTGCAACCGCACAACCCACGCGATTAACATTCAACGAGCTTGTTGCGCAATTACATGTTGCGTAATTACTCCTGAGAGATGCAATACCAGAAAATGTATATTAACTTCACAATTGTTCCGGTAGCTGATTTTTTTATATAACTAAATGATTTACTTCACCGTTAACTCTATAGCATGTTTAATAAAATTATACTTAAGATTGGTAAAAAACATATGTCACTGATGATATAGTTATATGAAGTTTCTTGGACTTAAGATTTGATTATACATAGCTAGATTTAACAAAAAAATCAGCGGTCATCTCAATTCTCAACCATTCTTTCACAAGAGAAAATATTCTAAAAAGGTCAATATGTCACCGTACATGATCACCGAAAATACGACAACAACCTCAGTTGCAGAACCAGAGGGAGGGGGGGGGGAGGAGGGGGGTCCAGGGGGTCCGGGCCGCCTACTTTTGAGCCGCAACAACATTTTATTTAACTATATATATATATATATATATATATATATATATATATATATATGAAAGCTTGGAAATGGGGACAGTGTGACCTTCCCCTCCCCCACCCGCTTCTAAGTATGCAAACAATGCGCTGACTCCGCTTTCTTTATTTTCAGGTGCTTCTCCGTTTAACAACACTAAATATCTCATCGCTCTTTTTACGCCAGTATGATAATGATACATGTCACATGACCTAGAAGGTTTTTTATTGTTTAAACAACCAAATGTAACGTAATGATTGTCAAAACGTTACGTTGTTCACATAACATGACCCATCGATAATATAAGCAGGAGTCTGTGAAACTGTTGTGGTCGTCTGATGATCATTGCAACACGTGATCATCGATCGGTAAAAAAAGCTGCTCACTCTTCACAACCATCCCAAAAATTAGTGCGACAGTCGATTTTCGTCAAGTGTTTCCGAGAATTCAAAAACATCCCTTTACTACGAGATCGTCTGCTTGATACAAAAATTGGCGGGAAAACACGAGGTTCGACGCGTTCCGAAAATTACATGAACATGTTTGGTCAAAACTTGATCTTGTCATATTTATGAGTTGTTCATATTATCTTACTTAAGTTATTTGCATAACTCATTTAAGCAGCAAGTTCTCCTTTGAATCATCTAGACCCCTACCACCGATTAAAGAAATGAGTTTTGTCCTATCGTCTTCACTTTTTAGTTCAGTTAACTTTGCCATAGTTTCTAGCAATGAACCCAATTGGTGGTGCTCGCCATAGTCCCTAATTGGGCGGGACTGTGCAGTATATTTTCAAACTAACGCAATGACCAATATATGTTTCTTCTGCTTCTGAGAAACAGAGTAATGACAAATTTTGATTTGCAAACCACCTGAAGCGGAAAAGACCTTCATTAGGTCTGGTTTATGAGCAATCATATCCCGGACCGCCTGCCTGGTTTTATGGTTACATGATAAATAAAGTCAATGTTATTCCAGATTGCTTTTGTGTGGATAAAATCGTCGTCACGGATAATCAGTCAGGACAATTAGATTCGTTGGGCCCATCAGAAGAAAAGAAAATTATGTTCTAGTTGTTTTTAATAACCTTTCAAATAGATTAATGTTGAGCCAATACGTTTTTCTAATCAAGATGATAATCAGAAGAATACAATTTGCAAATATTTTATATATAAATCCAAATATAAACTTAAAGTCAGCTAGTCTCCAGCCTTATCTGTAGAATGTATGTGATTTCTGGCTTACTCTCCATAAATATTAATGAACTATAGGTAATTCCCGCAAAGAAACTTTCTTTTAATGCCATCATTGTTTACCTACATTTACATACATTGTGACCTTGTTTACCTACAAACTGTCAGTAAACACGGTTCACGCGCCAATGTTGACAAATAAAAAAAAAATCATGTAACCGATGCTGGTTGCTTGCATATGTGCGGACGTTGAAAGGTCACTATAGTTGAATACGCCATTTGCAAAACTCTGGTTCGTCTAACCTGCTGCCGGGTGTCTTTGTTGAATGTGTTTGGATTATTCTGGCGGGCCCCCCACATGTTATAAACACGTGGATATAAACCAAATGAACAGCCTATGTACTGTGGGATTGGCGTTTTCTGGTTTCTTTTTATGAAAGTTTCAAGGGATACTCACTAATTCATAGACGTCAGATATCGAAGGAGGCCCCTTTGAATCAGCATCCCATAATGTGAAATTATTACATATATGTATTTTTTAGTTGAATACGCATGCTTCGTACCTATTGTCGCGACTGCGATTCATCTGAATTATCAATAATTATTATTTTACATTTGTATTTAACAGCGCGATATTGGTTTGGGTCCTTTCCTAGATAAAGCAGTTTTAATTATGACAACATACATCATCGTTGAAGAATAATTAATAACGATGAAAACAAGATAAAGTTAATAAATGCCTTTCCTAAATTTTAGCAATTAATCGTGTTATAGGAAGAAGGAAGTCAATATAGTACGGTCCACGTTATTAAATATATGATTAATCTTGTTTTGTGGGTATTCTTTCTCTGTCTGCATTATAGCTTTTAATTTGCCATTAGCGATTAATCTTTAATTAAACTAACCGACGTGTTTTGCTTATTTTTTATAATACTTTAGACTGATTTATAACGGAAGCATGATTAATGAAATTCAAAGTTTTTGCTCTCCGTTCCTGTCTATAACAGCATTTACCTTCCGCCCTCCCACATGCTTATGAAATTTATTAATGTGTGGGCTAACATTTGATGTAGCCCGTTCTTCAATCATGTAAACAGTCACGAAGCATGACTTGCTGCATAGAAGTAATTACACATATGGTTATGATTACAAACATGTCACGGTTCTCAGAAGTGTTTCTTGAAGTTCAACTGAAACAAACAACTCTTGACATTTAACTATCCTTCAGTAACGGTGAGCGGTTGCATTCCTACAAAGAAAGTCTATCAAGAGAGCCTATTGAGACGTTGGAGTGGCACGGCCTGTCCCATTAAAAAAACGTCATTGAGTCTCGACCGTCTACAATCATCATGATAGACCAGCCAGTACCTGATTTGTTGCCTCCGCCAGGAGGGTATGCCTTGATCTCCGTTCGTGTCTGTTTTTGAATGTGTCTGTTTCTTTTTAACTATCTCACGCAATCATGAACGGTATCTCATGAAATGTCAGGGCATCTCGGGAATAGGCAAATAAAGAATCGATTAGATTTTGGTGTGAAACCGGCACATGATCCGAATTCAGGAACATCATCAAGAATATTCACAAATATAAAGTCACTTATGCGTGAATAAACCTAGGAATATGGGCCGAATAAGTGAATGCATACGCGGAGCATCCAACAGTAGGGAACCCCACATGGCGGAGGCTTTCATTCATTAGAATGCAGATTTCTTGTTTACTTTCTGCTACACGAGTCATGTGCAAAAACACATCCACTGTAACTCGTCATGTTTGTAATCCTTGCAGCCAAGTCATGCTAACCGACAGAAATGAGGGTGGTCACCTTAGATATGTGATTGACATTTTGGCTTGTACAGTTTGTATATTTCTTTGTATAAATTCTTCACCCAATAGCCTAACGTTAATATTACCAACTGCGTAAAGCGATAGCGTGATAGTATTGGCGACCATTGTAGTACAGTTTTCGGAATGACAAGTGTCAAGACTCAAAGCAATCATATCTGCCCAGTAAGGTTCATTTTTGATGGAAAGGTGGTGGTTATAGCGGACCACGGGTGTTGCATTCAGAGCTAAATTCTTGTAATCTAGCGAAGACATAGGTCTAAAGCAGATCCGTCTTGAGACCTGCAAACTTACCACATTACTTTTCCGCAAATGTTGTGGTTAATCAAGCATTCAAATATTGAGCATATTACAATGATGTTGAAACTTCACAAGTTTCCAAATATGCGACATCACATCTCGGCAACTAATGTTTGAAAGTGAATAATCAATAATCTAAATGCTTTTTTTCTTATCAGAAAATGAAACACTAGTGAGTGGATTTATTAAAAAATAAAACCCCTGTCCATTGTGGAAAACATTCCATGACGGTTTTAATTATCAACATTTATTTTACCTTGAGGCCTAATGAGTTTTATATATACGGTTAACAAACTACTTGTTTTACTCATGCTGCAGGGAATGGGCTTTTTATTGTAAACTTCAATACAGTTATAATCATCAATAACGCGCTCATGTTGAACATCACGTAAACATGTTTTTGCTCGACTTCTTCCAAGTTTTACAGTATATCTGATAGTCTTTTCTGCATCCTAAAGAAAAATTACTCAGTTTAGGGAAAGACTTATGTTACGAGTTCGAGTAAGTTGGATTGATTAGATAATTACTACGAATCATTCTTGATTAAATATTTACACAGGAACAAGAACATGGATGTGTGTGTCTGAGACGTTGGAAATAGGTCTGTAGTGGGGTTTTATATGATATTTAAAGAACATACGAGTAAAATAGAAATATATGGGTGATTTGAGTTACTAAATGATAGTATTTATAATGTATCGGCGGTGTTCGGAAGTAAAATGACATCTTAACCAATGATATATTTGTATATTCACAAAAATTTAAAGGTACCCATGGATAGGAATCGTAATGCTTGCTGAAAAAAAACCGGACTTTTCACGTGTATTGTTTAGAGAGCAGCATGATACTGTATGTTTATTTACGATACGGGTGTTGAATGGCTGAAATGGGAGGATGCTGATAAGAGAAAAGAAGAGAAAATCAAGACAAATGAGAGCTTCTTCCAAACGTCTGGAGAATCCTCTATTCTGTTAGTTAGACATTGTATGGGAGTCAAAACGCCCAGTGATCCAATCCATTTGTAGCCATTAAACCAGCTTTTTGGAGAAAAAGGATATTTTCCCTGACAGTGCGGGGCCGCAGACCGCCGTATGTCTGTGAATCTTCCTTTAAATACTCCGACACCAAGGCATGAGACTCGTCTGCCGCAGTCTGATTACAAGACGTGGATGATACTGGGGCACTCTGCCGTTGACGGCCGCCAAAGCTGTCCCATTTATACCTACTGCGAGACTTCCTGTAAAGTAAATGTCACTTCTCTGACTCTGATTTTGCATA
The DNA here is from genome assembly GCA_026874595.1 of Sipunculus nudus. NCBI lineage: Eukaryota > Metazoa > Annelida > Sipuncula > Golfingiida > Sipunculidae > Sipunculus > Sipunculus nudus. The sequence continues at coordinate 74,015,204 of CM049307.1, read as the reverse complement.
AACTTACTTTAGTGATAAGACGGCTTGCTGTGCTCACCATTGTTTAAAAAAATAACTGTAGCTATACAGTTCAACCCCGTTAATCCGTAATCCGTTCATCCGAAAAGATCGTTTATCTGTGAATCAATACAGGTGTCACTGTCAGACGAACGTTTAATTTTCTATGTGTGTCTACTGTATGACAAGTACATTAAATTACACGTGATCGCATCGCATGTTATAATATGCCTCCAGGTTGCGAGCTTTTACATTTTATCCTTCGTTTGTTATTTACATACTTGATTTGTTGACTGTGAGCGACTTTACCTAAATGTTATGAATAAATGGTGATGACATTTTAGGAAAACAATCCTTTGAATTTTGGAGTTTAACTGGGTCACTATAATTCATCTTTTTCTTTCTTTTTTTTTTTAAATTTGCTATACTTTAAAGGAAAGCATACTTTTATTCCATATAAAATGTCAAGTTATCAGAACGTATAAACCTTGTACTGTTACACTTCTAATTGTGAAAATCACATGAATGTTGAAAAAATGTGTTAGATGCGTATAAAGGAATATGATTGATGTTTTTTATGCCTGCATCATGGAGATGCTAAATATCTTAGTACGTCAATCGCGCAGATTCAATATAGTTTAACCAACATCTTAAATCTATGATCGATAAAGGATCTGGCAGACGATGTAACTATAAACTCAACGCTGTTCCTCAAAGAGCCATTTAACTTAGAGATGCATACCCATTCGCGATAATATGTGAATTATCTTGTAATATTAGCTAATTTTGGCCGAATACAAAGTTTCCAAACAAACCATAACGGCACACGGCATTTATATCTCCAGTTTACCGGGTAGATATGTTGGTATACTTTAGTGTGTGAGTAGGAAGCACGCAAGAAGAAACACGGAAGAAATACCAGTCGGAAGCTTGAAACTGTTAATTTGGGAAGTTGTGCGGTACGACCACTAGGTGTCGTGCCCACTATCTTTACGTTTAGCGGTACTGATCGCGCCCGTTACAAGCTTTTTGCCACTTCTGACCAGGAGTCAGTAAACGGGTTTAGAAAGAATTACTGACATATAATGTATTATTTAAAGGAGAATGCACCATATTTCATGTATGTTTAATAAATCTGATATGTGACCAGGTCCTTTTAACCCACTAACCTACTGAGATATCATAACCATTTATATCCGGTAAACAATGAGTTTCATAATGGCCATCTTGAAGTATCCTCAGAGGAAATAAAGTAATAAGATAATGATGGAAATAAATTTACACAATGATCTTGGAGGAGAGGCTGGAACTGACCAGTTTCATTACAATTAATCCATGATACTTCACCATACGCCTGCTAAATTCACAAATGTTTGTGTGCCATATCATATATTATATTAGGACACATATGTTAATAATTATTGGATAATATTTATACCACCTGTGTAAACAATGACTTTGATGTCCCTTTCTATTCTCCGCTCCTTCCCATTTTGACTTTGGACATTGTGGCCAACAAGTAGCGCTGTTCAACCGACGTTTTGTCCTATTTCATTGTGATTGATGGCGAGATGATCCGTTTATTCTTAACATGTACGGGACAACCTGTAGTATTGTGTAACTTGTCTTCGGACAAGAATGGTGCAGATTTTTAAACTACTGACAATATCCGACCATTTGTATCCTGCTCCTCAGAATAACTTACGTATGCAGAGTCCGCCGGGGCCGTGATAAAAACCTCTCTACCATACAATGCTTGTTGATCAGCGCTTGATGCTGAAAGTACCAAACCTGCTGCCTCATCTTCGATTCGATCAAACCTTTCGTCCCAAGCCTCGATGTGGTACTAGATAAGCTAAAAGAACCCCGTGAACTCGATTCTATCAAACAACAGTGACCTTTGTGTGAAACCATCTGTTGTTGGGAAAAAATCTTACTATTGCCAAGAAAACCGTGAGCGACATGCGTATAAATAAATGTCCTCTGTGAATTCACCATTCAATAGGTAGAAGTGCGAACCGCAGAAATACAATCAACTAAAATGTCATCATTTGCTGTATCCTATTGAACTGGCGGCTATTGAACCGTAAATACTGAAAGTGTATATTTGTTATACTTTACACAACTAGAGGATGTCTGGAAGATGTCCCAGCAAAGGAACTTAGGTATTGACATTTCGTTACATAAACGTCTTTGTCATGAACATGCTATTTTAATAATGCAGTAATAGTTGTATATCTCTCTCTCTCTCTTATATGACAGGCCACAGCTTTTACAGTGGAGCCTTGTACATATTTCCCCAAAATATATTATAAACTTTCATCTCCAAGTATGAATTTATATTGAATTATATTCTTGTGGACAACTGGCATGTGAACAATAACATGAAATTAATATTGAATTAATATTGAATTTAGCTTTGCAGAAGTGGATAATTTATTGAGAGAGAGAGACAAAATCCAGATTTAAAACCTTTTACCTTGTTTTATTTCGTTATTAATACATACATTTTATACTCAGAATAAAGTAGATGCGTATGCCGATGTTGCAAAAGTACGCAGTTAGGTGTCCGTACTAGCAGACGTGGTCGAACCTGCTGTTAAACGAGAACGGATAAAGAATAGAACACATTAGAACCAGCAGCTGCTTTCAGATTCTTAACAGCATTGTTTCTTCTCGTGCAAAGGAGCTTCATCGAAACTTTTCAATTCTCTAATAAGTTCAATTTTCACTTGACAAAATTTGTCAAACACGAACTGAATACCATTAAAATTGGTTTTAATCAGAATAACTTGAATAATTTTATTTAGAATTTATCTCAAGGCCAGAAACCGAACCCCAACATGGACAACGCGTATTGGTTATAAGCTTAGTCAAAGGTTGGGAGAATTAATATTCAAGGTCCTAGAATCCTAGAGTCCTAGATCCTTTCAGGATTGCGTTTAAACGCTGTTTCAGTTTTTTTTTCTTCATGTCTCCCAACCTGTTGCTTGGGGACACCTTAACCTTCACATATTCTAAAAGCTAATAATACACATATATAGCATATAAAACCTTTGCTGATATTATATATGAAGTCTTTATATATACATTAGTACCGACATTCACATTGAGCATCGTCGTAAACGATATTACTTTGTTGCGCTTATTGTAGAAGCGTAAGGCTGAATCCTGTCTGCTATGGCAATGTTATCATACAAATTATAACTATATTTAACAGAACATAAGAGAACAATATGTCTGGAATCTTTGTATTTGTATCATTTGTCTAGAATTTCAAAAGAAAAGAAGTTGACTGATTTTCGATTGTTGATTTTAAAACTAATAGAAATGAAATGATTATTTTTTTTCGATTTCAGAAGAATGAATGAAACAAATTCAGTACAATCCCGCCTACATGACCACGTTAAGGTTACTGGTATGTTCTCGTATTGTTATGTATGACGACAATTAATTTGATCGAAAACGGAAAATGCGTATTGGCACAGAAGATAGAAACACCGATCGTGGTCTGAAGTCCTTGATAAAGTTCTTCTTCATCAGGAGAGGTAAAAGCCCCAAGAGACCAGAAGCCCGTCTACACCGATCGGATGCCGCCTCTATGTAAGTGCTAATTAGACTGCTATCATCCCGCCGGTTGTTCGGGGGAACGTATAAAGCTACGATTGAAAGGCAAAACCAAACCGTGAGCAAGGGAATTACTCGCGGTGCAGCAAACTTACTTAATGGAAAGTAGGTATTGTGATACCGTGTTAATCGTCCGTACGGGCAGGTGGAAACCCCTTGTCAATTAATTATAAGAAGAGTTCTCCCTTATTTTAGTCCCCTCGTTGTTTGGCCGGAGATTACAAACGGAGATAAAAGGTCCTGGAATGTCAGCAGCTTTAGGTAACCGACTGTGGGAAATGTCATCTGAGTGCGAGATGTAACACATCCAAGTCTTAACCCAACTACTACCTCTTGTTCTACTCTATCCTTTCACGATAGAAACATGATGTGTGTCTGCATAAAGGAATTTCGGAAATCGGGAAAATCACGGTTGACGACACGAAAATACCTCATTACCTCATTTTTTAAGAATTTTCTGGAAATCACATATACGCCCACACACGTAAAGTTAACAAGTTGAATATTATCTCTCTCTCTCTCTCTCTCTCTCTCTCTCTCTCTCTCTGAGAAATACACAAGTTTATTCTAAGGATTTATTCTACATAATGCAACGTAAGTAAAAATATACATACACGCGCACTTTCAAGTGTGAGTTATTTTTGTACTGTAAATAACATAAGAATGTCTGATTTGAATTATTTTTTTTAAAACTAAATTATAACATTTACTATAATATTCTCTTGTATTTAAATAAAATGTTTTACCCATTTCGTAATATAAAGGAGAAGTTATTAAAGTTTGTTATGCATTTTGTATCAGTGGACTAGCACACAGATTACTAGGACGGTTGAATCCTGTGTGACGTGAAATTATTTCTAGATCACTTGTTTTTTTTTCCTAAGCATGAACACACCTTTACAGGTGCTTAGCGATATTACGATATGTGCAACTACAAGTGTAACTGGGGTTGAATTTACAAAACACCGAATCAATATGTTAACTGGCAACTGTCTTTAGTATACTAAAGCATCATATTGACCTTAGAAGTGGTTCAAATTAGATTGATACCCTGCTCCATTGGTACCCGCCTATGTTATGAATAATAGCAGCCATTAATTAATTATGTTTAGTTCGCCTCTGTGCCTGGTCTAATGCTTACTACAGAACCCGTGATGCCCAATTGTTTTGCATGTTAGCGTTTAAGGTTCTGGGTGGAGAGGTTGCCCTGTAAAGTTTGGTCAGGTGTTACGTAATATTAATCATTAATTGTCAGGACATGCATCAAATCTTACATATTAAGAATGATTTAGTTGTACAGACTCCATTCAGTCATAAATTGTAGATGATTATTATTTATTTGTGTGAAAATATTGGCACTTCCTTGGAAAGAAAGTCAAATGATGTTTATCTCCATGATTTCTGGAGGACTTCTAGTAGTGGCCCATCAGAGAATGCATGGTTTGCTGCTTATGCTAATGATAAGGTAACTCCATCTAACAGGTGTTTTTAGGCAATTTGCATAGATTCCTCTTTAGGTGATATCTTCTGGCGCATAAACCGGATTAACTTTCAGTTGTAAGCATGGACACATCTGGCGATAAGGACTTTAAAACCATGCCATGACTATGGTAAAAGTGATACATTATGCAGTGTGATTCACAAACCCACAGGTATGAGCACAGGTATGGTATTTAAACACACAACAAGCACCAGAATAACATGTCAAGGATCACATGATTACATTACATGGCGAATCAAGGGATTCACTCTGCCCTACTTAATGGATTGAATGGATTTTCATGTGCTTGTTTGAAGCTGGCAGATTGCTCAAAATTCAGCCTTTTTTATCCTTGGTAGCCATAACTAAATGGCCGTAAAATAATAAATCTAATAATTTCCAGATTTAGATTGACAGTGAATAAATCTAAATATATATATATATATATATATATATATATATATATATATATATATATATATATATATATATATATATATAAATGACATGGACACTCTCCTCAGCTACAAAGGCAAAACCAATAAAGAACAAGTTTTTTTCTAGTTTCAAGTAGGCGTTTCTTCTTTTTCTACACGAAACTACTAAAGTCATGCATTTTACCAGTACGATACCTTTAGGCGGAACAAATGTATATTAGGTTTGCCTAGGTTAGATGTTTTACCGCTCCAGCCGCATTCCTTCAGCAGTAGTACCGGATTAACGTAGCTAAAGCTTTTAAATTGGCTTGGAGACCTCAGGAGTCCGAAACTTAATAGTATGTAGTCATGGCAAACAATACCTCACTCTCTTCTTTATCCTTAGAATTTTGTTGAAATGTTAACATAGAAACATGTTGTGATAGTATTATCTGTAAAACAAGACCCGCTGTAAACTGGTTACTCTACAATGTTACCCAGAAGTTTAAGCTGAAATCAAGGGCTTGTCCGTTCGGCGGATACATCTCACCGGATTGCACGTACGGAGGGGGAACGAAAGCCCAAAATGGCACTTGGTTGATGTACGTTAGTATCCGTTTAGTCTCCTGTTCTCTGCCGCCGACTACATTTCATGACCGGAAAGCGTCCGGTAAAAACGACGTGACATTAGGAACATGCACAAAACCTTGACCGCGTTGCGGCCGGAAAAAGTCTCCGTTTCATATTCGTTACTTATCCGTTAAGCTTCCGTTAAGTCCCTGAGGTGATCAGGCGGCCAGTGATGACTTAAAGCCAGCTATCATCTACTTTTTCTATAGAATTTGTGTAATCTCTTGCTAACTATGCATACATATTAATGGACTGAAGGTAACTCGTGTTTGGAAAAGTTCTAGTAACGCCTCGGTGACAGATGTATTAGGTTGTTTATCTACAAGCTGTTAGTAAACATGAAACATCCTCCAGTGTTGACATATTGGCGCCAGTTGAAAGGTTCATAGTTGCAAAATGTCCTTACAAAACCCTGGAGTTGATAAATGTGTGAATTATTTTGGCGGGTCCAAGAAAGTTGTAAATACGTGGATATAAACAAAACGTGGTTTTCTGACATATTATTAAACCAGGTTCAAGGTATTATATTTAGTTTATGAACGTTAGATATCGGAACAAGGCCTTTTAATCATGGGAAATCAAAAATGTCCGTCACAGAAGTAACAGAACGACCCATGCTGTGTTCTGCCGCAATGAGTTAATAATGCGGTTTGTCATGTAAGATCAGAAACAAGATAGAAGTTGAAAGATTAGATGAAATAAAATATGTCTTGGAAAAATAACAGACAAGAACACTAAGTGTCACTAGTTTAAATGAAAAGCCCTTCTATGGACCGATTGGTTAGATTTAAAATTTTGCATAGAGTTAATCAAGCAGCAATTTCAAGCGTTTATTTTCAATTCAAGAACAGACCTAGCCGCCGACGGTGACGCAACAGTTTTTTAAGTATGTTGCGTCACCGGCCCACAAAAGAGACAATTGTGATTATAGTACGAAACGATCTGTTGCTCATAGAAAGGAAATTGAATAAAACATTTTCTATGGCTGTAACATACCAATGTTCACATTAGGCCTGTAATCTAAAATAACCATTTTGGAAAGAATGAAGCATCTGTAACATCAATGATTGATTTATTTGTCCAGAGAGAATTGAAGCATAAACAGGCCAGAAGACATCTTGAATATGGCGGCGGTCCTGTATAATGCAGGGGCTGCTCCACGTCCCCAACACTCTGAAGACCCCCTGGGTGCAAAATATTGCTATGAATAGCACAGTACTCTTTTTCAATGGTCAAATATTCAATACACATGGATGTACATAACATTAATTAATCGAAATATGGTAAATCGCACAGTTGTGTATAGAGTGTAATAATCATAGATAACTGCAGGGGCACTCAATGGAGATCATTCTTATGGGCCAGAACAGACCTCGCTTTCAACAGGCCAGTGGTTTTATTTGGAGTTAAGGAACGACGCTAATTCAGTGCCAATAGCAACACAGTAGCCAAGCGCTAAATAACAATTAAGCTGTGTGTCCACTTATACAGATGCAGCTTGTACGCACACACAGAAATGAGAAAAACTGGCGTGCGGCTGTTTGCCATCTTTATTACGTAGCGGTAGGTACGGAAACATAAGGTTACGTATGCGGAAACGCACAAGTTGACACATCTTTGTTGCCTACGAACATTTCCCGCTTAACACACAAGCTCACTTAAACGTCCAGCAGATGTCATCATCGTAAAGGAATACACATGTATGTGTAGTAATCGTTCGGCAGAGGGAGCTTAAAAAATTACAAGACAGATTTTCTTTCCAGCGAATTGCAATTCCTGTTCGAGATGGTCTAACGAACTTGCTCGGGTCTTCTACAATTAAAGTCATGCACACACCACCGGTATTATTTTTTATTGTTTTTTTTTATCATTTGTTTTAAGTTTACCACTGTGTAAGTTGCAGCAATTATACAAAAGATCTTTCTGAAGTTGTAATCTCGATATACTGAGTGCGATTTAACTGCATAGATGCGGCCTAAGTATCCTCACAGCGTAGCTAGCATAGGGAGAGGGCACGGAGGCTAGGTACAGGTGCTATATTTTTTAAGAGGTGCAAAACCTTAAACCGCATTAAAAACATTTATTTAGACACAAACACAACTGTTACCTCATCCGTTTTCGTACCAGTGAACACGTAACATTATATAGGGTTTGATTTCATACTTGTTATCGAGAAAGAAATGTCAAATAACTCTTGCCTTACTAAAGTGTTACCTTCGTTGCGTCATACAGTATTGTTATGCTTGTTGCTTGCCGGAAATCTTCGATTTCGGCAAGTTGGTTGGTCAGTCGCGTATGTCTGTCTGTCTGTTTGTTTGTTTGTTTGTTTATTTGTTTGTCTGTGGACTCTCTACAGGCCACAATTTTACATGAATTGCTTTCAAACTCACACAGCTAGTCAACAATCAAAATTTCAGGAAGCCTATTGTTTTTGGGCACAATAGGTCAAAGGTCAAGGTCAAGGTCATCAAAAGTATACAAAACGGTTTTTTCTTCATATCTTTGTTACTATTAGTGGTATCTTCTTCAAACATAGCTCATTTTAAACGTCATTCCAAGGCCTTTCTTCTGGTGTGTAGCTGCTTCAAATTGGCCGTAACCATGGTTACGCATTTTAGGGAAAAAGTCATGATATTCTGAAATAAAGGGGTCTTATTTTTCTAACTTTGTTATTTTTAAAGCTAGAGAGGTCTAGTTTTTTGCCTCAGGTAGCATTTAACAAGTACTGCAAGATTTTATTAAAAGTCTCGCGATATCTCGTATAATATCTCGTCAAACGAGATATTTCGAGATTTCAGTAATCTTGCCCTGGAGGTCACAGTTTTGCAGGAATCTTTTTGAAACTTTCATATCGTAAGTCCTACACTATTATCTCGAAATCGTTTTTCCATTTTTGAATGCAGCCACTAGGTGGCGCTGTATGCAAACCTCCCCAACTTATCATGTTTTGGCCATATCTCCAAAACTGTGAGCCTCAATTACATAAACCATAGCTTATTTTCTTCCTCTGAGTCTTTTCAAAATTCTGGTGGAGTCATTTCGACATAATCTTGAGTCACTTTGTCAGTGTGTCCGTCTGTTTCTCAGTTGTCCTCAAATCCGCCTGCTTACCGGTTCTTGCGTCTCACATATAGCATTCTACAGGCCACAGTTTTAAAAGAATCCTTTTAAAACTATTACATCTTATGTCTTACACTAATATCTCGAAACAGATTTTTCATTTTCCAGAATTGGCCGCTAGGGGGCGGTGCACTCAAACTTGCACAATATATCATTTTTTGGCCATATCTCCAAAACTATAAACCTCATTTACATAAACTATAGCTTATTATCTTCCTCTGAGGGTTCTCCATCACATGATTAAGTCAACTGGTCTCAATCTTGGGTCAGTTTGTCAGTATGTTTGTCTGTTTGTCAGTTGTCCTCAATTTCGCCTGCTTCCTGGTTCTTGCGTCTCACATGTAGTATTCTACTGGCCACAATTTTGCAGGAGTCGCTTTGTAACTTACACTTGTCGTAACGATATCTGGAAGCCCTATGTTTATTATTCAAATAAGTCAAAGGTCAAGGTCAAGGTGATCAAAACATATCAACATTTTTTTTTCTTCAGAACTTTGTTAATATTGATCCTATCTTTACAAACTAGGGATTATTTTCTTTCACTTTGACATTGATCGTTTATCTGACTAACTTTACGTCATTTCCGGCAAGCGCGTGACCTCTGGTCATCTAGTTTAATCAGTACCGGATTCATGAACATGAAAACACATAATATATGCAACCTTTATGTAAATAAATATATCCTATCTGAAAGTCATAGGTTAAACTCACATCGATAAGTGCGATATAGTGCAATGCAGAAACCTTAAACAGTTCTGAAGAATTCTTGGAAAGGCAAATAAAACAGAAGCTTTTAAATGCATCGTATGTTTGGCATCAAACTTGGAAATATATTTCGTGTTTCTTATTTCAAACCGCATATTCCCTTAATTTGACAGTTGGCCCTTCATCTAGCCAACAAGCGTCTGTGTGGGCGGTCAGACAAACTATCTCACGCGATCAACAAACAAGAACGAGATTGACAGAGCGTCTTTTCGCGACACAGACAATATCTCATTTAGGTATATATTCCTTTCTACTTCACTTGCAAACTTTCTTCACGATTATTTGCACAAGGCATAAAGAGGCATCGTTGCAGAGCAGGTCTTGGATGTATGTATGACTCAAAAATACACCAACATATATGGTATTGCTCGCTGGAATTGACCGGGTTACCGTTTCTACTGACTCTCCAAAGAAGAAAATAAAAATGTTAACATTTTTCACAAATTATACATTGATAAGCGATAATAAGGCTTATAAAATTGGCTTGATATGAAATATCCATGGCCGTGTTCTGACAGCAGATTTAACTTAAAAGTTCAATTCATCATATATGCTTCATTTATCGTCCACTGGGACTGAATGTCAGGCGAGGACTTTATCCTCATGTTGGAAACCATTATATCTGGGATGTTTTCTTTCTTTTTCGTAAATCAGTGTTCTCTCATCGCTTAAAAGGTAGAATCTTTAAGGACTGGCACACTTGCTGTTATCAAGGACACAACATTTGTGTACTGACCCGGCCTTAACAAGGCCTTGTCGGTTTACTTTCTCCATATACATCTGAGGCTAACAGCCAACGGATTCGGCCGAGGTTCTCTCTCGCAAAAGCGCCTTAAACATTCAACATATGCAGACAAGTCAACCAAGCTGTACTTACTTCAAGATCAGGTATGAGACTAACAATGACACTTTTTCCTTTTCAATTACAGGAAATATAAACGCGAGAACAGCGGAAGAGAAAAGGGTTTGGAACGGAAAATCTATATGTAATCTATAAAATCTATATGTAATATCCCTACCTTTGGTGTTTTCCACTTTTCAGTTATGTCTTGCTCTCCTTTTCCCTTTCGCTTTCAATCTTGTGAAGTCCGCTCCACCTCTTACACACCTGCATTCGTGCCTGAAGAAAGATAACAATGCACCCAGTTATAAATATAACACTAAGAAAACAAAGTTAAGTGAATAAATAAATAAAGAAGATAAAGGGAAAGAGAAAATCAACTTGAAATCTACAATCACAGGAATGCATGCCTCCACCAAACGGGGTTGGGTACCGATTGTGGGATGCTTCCAAAACCTTGTTTTCACTTAATCGGCCCATATTCGTGGGTTTATTTGTGCATAAGTTACTATATTTGTAAATATTCCTTGATGACTTTCCTGAACCCGGATCATGTGCCAGGGAATCTAATTGATTCTTCATTGGAACATTCACGAAACGCCCTGTAACTTTCATTGGATTTCTTTAATGATTGCGTGAGTTCTATTGTGAACAAATACACACATCACACGCAAAACAGGGCTTAAGGTATACCTTCCTGCTGGAGATGAAAATTACAAAGCGAAAAACAACAACTTTGGGTCACTTTCTATTCCATTTGAATGTATGGGGTAGCATGCAATGCATAGTAGGAACACCAGATTTGGGTGTTTATAATTCCATATGTCAGGTCTTAATCAAAGACCAAGGTTTAATTCCCGCCCCTTGATCCGCCCTTGCAAGTTAACAGCCAGATGACGACTGTTTTGCGAGGTCATGCAGTCATCTAGGTTTTCTTAGGTCAACCACAAGAAAGTCGGCTTAAACTCAGGCGAAAGACAATTACTCCGCAGAGGCATGCACTAATCCAAAAATACAAATACAATCATAAATCAAGTGCAAAGCACGTACGCCAAGGCTGAAAATAATACATGTATGTGTAACATGGTTTTATACATTTAATTTCATATTATATATTTATATATAACATATAAATATAATATATATATTATAGTTTTAATATTATGTTTTATGTATGTTATGTATGAACAGGCCTACATTAAGTTGTCTTTATGTCCAGATATCTATAGTTGCCTTGGGTCCGTTCCAGATAAACAGTGTTCATGCAAGAATTCTATTGCAGATCTAAAAAAATAATGATGAATAATGAAATAAATAAATGAACAATGGACATTAAACGAGATATTTAGATTTAGACGGTGGGTTTATAAGAAAAGCAATAATCAAAGTTCCATTGATAACTGGTCGTTTTCAGTTCATTTAAGACATTCTATTCGGTGACCCTTTCTTGGGGCTAATTAATGATGTGGCGACGTAGTTTCTTTATCCGTCGGATATCCATGTGAACCGGCCCTCATTGGTTAAACGATGCGATTGTGCTAGCGTTTGAAGTACCACCAAAGAAAGAGACATGCATGTGGCACTATAACAATTTTTATGTATTCCGTCTCCTGCACAACTAAAAAAACAGTTTTACAATACATCTCTACTGAGAGCAGCACATTGTGGTTAGAGCCCCATGGAGAATGGGGCCAACGGGTGCTCGTCCGAAAATGATTAGTTCCCTAACTCCATTTTAGCCGTGTGATTAACGTGCATATCGTCATCCAATTAACCCCGGGCGAACTCCGAAATAAATAAACAAAACCTGCATTAATACGGCGCCAGGCCAGACAATAAGCCTTCATGCCCTAATTTAATGTTATAGAAAAAGAATATATCTCAAGCCTGGTAAGGTACTACTCTCCAGCTAATACGAAGCCTCAGCCGATTTAACACTAGCGATGAAAATATACTAACAGCATGGTCACGTAAAGACATTGACCTGACCATGAACTTTGGGTAACCCTTATTGCATTTCGATAATAGGAATATCGATCAGTTTAGCATTGACGACCATCAATCAGGTATTGGCTGCTCTTGTATAATATCCGGTACTTTTCGACATATATGTATTTTGGGGACAGTATCTATTTTATTTCTTTCCCTGTGATGCGTGTACCGGCTAGAAAATGAATGTCCACGCATATTACATCGACTAATCCTGTGCAATTGCTTGTATCCGTGAGCTCTTTAAAAGCTTATTTGCATAATTAGATGAAAAGGCGATGCACGTGCGTGGATGAGTTCAATTTGATAGTGAAGTCACTGATTAAAATATAACCAGCCTGAATGCGGAATGATCCTTCTTTTCTTTCTATTTTTAAGCATAGGTGCATGGCTTGTTGGTGGCACTGTCTATCGAATGAAGATGAAGGGTTCCATGCGATAAGAAAATTAAGCCTTCTAGATTTCAGGTTTTATATCCGCAGGACATGAAAAAAAAACAGAAATCATACCCTCAGAACGAATCCCCGAGGTCCTGAAGACATTAGAACAAATTTCTGAAGTCCTAAGGACATTAGAACGAATCCCTGAGGTCCTTAAGACATAAAAACGAATCCCTGAGGTCCTTAAGACATTAGAACAAATTCTTGAGGTCCTTAAGACATTTAGACGAATCCCTGAGGTCCTTAAGACATTAGAACAAATTCCCTGAGGTCCTTAAGATATTAAAACGAATCCCTGAGGGTTAATACCGTGGACATCCCTCTCCTTATTCCAAATCCTTAATCACTTGACTACGTCCTACCCATTTTCCATTCTATTTAAACCATTTTGAGAGAGAGAGAGAGAGAGAGAGAGAGAGAGAGAGAGAGAGAGAGAGAGAGAGAGAGAGAGAGAGAGAGTGTGTGTGTGTGTGTGTGTGTGCGTGTGGGTTCTTAAAAGTCAGACAATTTGAAAGCGCAATCCGGTCGCCCAATATAACGCATGTCATACACAATATATCAGGCAAAGAAGGTTTTAGGTTCATAATTGTTTTTCAGAAGTGGATCAAGCGGGAGGGTCCAGAGGGTCTGGATCCCCCCCCCCCCTTTTTTTTTTTATTAAGTCCCTGTAACCTTTTTAAGGGTCCAAATTTTGCGGCCTTATCCCCCTCTTTTGCATATGTGTGGACCTTTTTTAGGTTTTGTCATTAGTCCTCCGAGGTGGGACTCCTCCTTTTCCTAAATCCTGGACCATCCCATGTTTTTTTCTCATGCATTCGTGTTTCTGAATTTGCTTTGCCTTCTATGTCCAAAGTTATGCCTTTTTAGAACATGGCGTCATTTGTCTCAGTGTGTAATTTTTTATGAAATATTTTAAAATGGAAATATTTTGGAATTGAAAAATATTGACAAAGTAAACATATCCTTCTTAAGGATGTTGATAGAAATTGCAAAGATCAGATCAACAGTGGAGGTGCAACAGAGGATAGGAAAAGCCATGGAAAAGTTCTTTATCGCGGAAACAGGGAGCTTATAAACCCGAATCTACTAACTGTCGGACAGCCGACCTTTTACGCTAGCCATAGACGAGCAGCTTCTTGTATTTTGTGTCTCAATCTCACGTGATTCACCCATAGCTCTTTGAGTGAGTGAAGACGCTTCAATTAGCTCAACCACTCACAAAATACGTACCTGGAACCCTGCTCCTAAGAGGCTAAGTGAGTGTAAAAGTGGAAACAGATGTTTACGGACCTACGGAAGCCAGTGGATTCAGTTTGTCATGCTGCAAAGCAATGATGTAGCAGTTAAGGCGCCGTGTTTGGTTTCCATGTTGACTTGAAAACTCAAGCGGGATTCTCTCTTCACGCCGTCACTAGGATACGGTCTGAGTATGACATGGATTCGCACTATTTGGGTCCTTTAGATCTTCTTTGCTAAAGATCGTAACGGAAAAATCCGACCGTCCACTCAAATAAATGGACACTGAGAGCTCTCAGACCTACTATAACGCACGTGCACTCATTATCTCAAAATTAATTTATTTACCTGACAGTTGTGCTATTTATACGAAATGGCAATATTTATTGCAAAACAATTTGAAACGGTTCGTATCCAGTGTGAATTCGGCCTTCCATGGGTTGTCCAAACGCTTTTCCATCGGAAGCACCCAGTAATGTTTAACTTTTAAGTCTTTTTTAAGGGTTCCAAAGTTAATTTTGTGCAATCGTTATATTTGATAATGTCCTGTAGGCAGTAGTCGAGTTGCCAATAGGGGTATAAATGTCCATGGTATAACTGTCCATTGTACTAGGATATGTAACTGAAGGGGTATACTGATATATTTTAGATTGGTTGTACTCATGACCGCCCAACACTGACGAAAATGCTACTTCCTATGATCTGTTAATCATTATGATCCGTTTTATTTTGATCTGTTTTTTATTATGATTGGTTTATCATTATGATCCGTTTATCATTTTGATCTGTTTATCTTTATGATACGGTTATCATAATGATCCGTTCACCATTATGATCCGTTTATCATTTTGATCTGTTTATCATTATGATCCGTTTATCATTATGATCCGTTTATCATTTTGAGCCGTTTGTCATTATGATTCGTTTATCATTATGATCCGTCTATCATTTTGAGCCGTTTAACATTATGATCCGTTAATCATTATGATCCGTTTATCATTATGGTAAATTAACAGCCAAGCGCACGCTACGACCTATGGATTCTGAATTCCTGAAGGTTGAACGGTATAAAAATCAAGCAATGGGCAGACAAAACTGAAATAAAATTCAAATTATATTTTATAGAACCTTCTTCAATGTCTGTTACTTCTTCTCAAATTATACCATAGTTGCAGTAATCCAATATTTCACCCAGTCTCACTTGTTTTTTTTTTCTGCCTGGATTGGTAGAAACGTGATAAAATATATGCTAAGTCCGTGTGTGGATTTTTCATCGACTCCTTTAAGATTCCTGACACAGTACCCAAAATTCATTCAGTGAAATATTTTTAAAGGACTATCAGGTCTTCTTACTATATTCAAAAAAAATTCAACTTAGATAATCTTTTTTCTCATTACAAGTTTTATCATTTCGTATACAATTAATAAATTGGATATTCTAGACCAGCATTTAAAGTGGTATGCTCTTTGCTGTGTAGAAGTCAACATTTTGCCTCCCTGCTTTGAGTGCTTATGAGTGCGTTCTTACGGGGAGTTTTACCTTTATTGTTTCACGGCTGAATTAGAGCCATATTGAGGTATCTCTTCGGTGGGTGAGACCTTGGGGCTTACAAACGGGGCTGGCTGGCTGATAAAGAGGAATGAATACATCGCGTGAAGACCGCTAAGTGTAAGATAAGAGGGCCGTTAAAACGCATTCAGCGGCAGAGAAAGTAGCCGCATTACGAAGATCCTGCGTCTGAACAGGTCAACAGCGGGCCAGTTAGGGGTCACGCATCTTCAGCAACTGGAGGTAAAATGTCCTCGTGATCGCCGGTTTTAACCTCCTGCGTGAAATGAAATAACACGCCATGATATTATTTACATAAACCCATAATATATCAAATGCTGGCTTAGACACAATAATATATGTCAGCGGCTTGGACTAATCTATTAAAATGCAAGTCTTTCAAAGCGCAACACGGGTGTGTTCATTTGTTGCGATGCGGTGTAGACAACTTTGACATGGAGATATGCTTTCGGGAGCTGAAACCGATCATCCAGCAAGCTCGCTGACTCGGTATGTGACGCCTGCTGCCCCCGATTTCGTCGCCGTCCCCCCGGGGTGACAGCGGCCTACCCCCGGGAATCCCATTTATCAGCAGTACAGATTTATTCAGCCCAGGGTCGTGACACTGGAGCCTGTTCTTGGATGACTCCTCATCCTCCGTCAACGAGACCAGCTTCCCTGGGTGAGAGAAATCACGGTCCTCAACTGTTATCACGCACATCGCACGATCCTGGTCACATTGTTGAAGCACAAAAACTCATAACGTTAAAGGTGATCATGCGCATTGAAAAAAAAAAATTCCTAGTTCCCGGTGACTTTTTTTTCTTCTTCTCTGTACTCTGTCATATTTCAATCTAGTAATCTCTTTTAGAACCGCAGCGTCTGGTTGTCTAAAATCAGGAATTATGATATTTTTCTATGTAATGTACAAAGCATTGTTATCAATTCATCTGTATTTATATATTTTTATATTTATATATTAATTTTATATGTTTATATTTATTTATTATTTAATATATTTAGTTATCTTTATACATTAAATCCATCATATATATATTTTATTATATATATGTGATTTTATATAGTATATATTTTGTATTTATATTATGCATATATATATTAATAATTATATAAGATTCCATCCTTCCATGGACAGGCCTATTTAGGCGTCCTGTGACGCCTAAAACTGTATCGTTTGATGTTATCTAAAACCCATATTGAACAACTGGACCAGTCGATCTTCTTGATAATACTGAAAAGCTGTTCATTCATCCCGGAGACATTTTCCGTGTTTATCATTCAATCCGTCATCTGCATTTGTGCTTTAAAAAAACTCTTTCTTATTTGTAAGACCAAGATTTTGTGTACTTTTGAAATGTACCGTGATTTGTCGGATTCGATCTCACATCTCTAAATACACCAGCTGCATATAGTCATTTCCATAGTTCATCCGTCGCGATACTAACCGGTCATCGCAAATATTTACAAAGAGATATTAACAAAGAGAAACTAAACTGGTATTTTCAGGGCAAAGTAACCAATAAATCCTGGCCTCAAGAGTCTTTGATAATTCCAGCAAGAGTGTTTACCATGGGTTAATACGTATTGTTATGATCTTATCATACACTTGTTATGGTAACAAAATGAGTTGGTAAATGGTAAATAAAGTGCAGTTTACCGTAAGTATATGCGATTCATAACATGTACACAGCTATGCGAAAACCGATGGTGCCGTGGGGCAATTATCAGCCATTATACTCTTTATCAATTATGCACATGTTCCTGGTTTCTTTTTTTGTTACAAAAGCTTTTAATGCCAGCTTCAAGCATGCATAATTAATTCTACGATATTGAAGGACAGGCCTTGTAGTAATTATTAAATAACCATATGTGACAAAAAATAACCATAAAAATGCAAAATGCAATTTTTTAATTAATTGTTTATTTTATAATCCTCTTAGAACTTTTCATCGAGAAGCAATGGGCTTGAATAGAGCCTCCTTTTTTTAGAGGGTACATTTTTTTTAGAATATTTACGTAATTCATATCCTTTAAGCGCCTGTCATATTCAGCAGTCACATGTTAATGCACGTAACAAGTGTTCCTGACCTCGGTTTCATATCCCTCCCGGCCTATCGCTTATTAATAAACCAGTATCCTATGCCAGCTATGACATTAGTTTCCATGTGATCAATATACACAAGAATGTTTTATGTAACAGACTCTCTGCGTTGCAAAATTTCTCCAATGACGGATCAGGAGGCCATGGTAGAGGAGACAAGGGAAAAAGAATCATAATACAAGAGGTGTATCAGGCCCTTTTTAAATGTAATATTTCAAATATTCCTATACATTTATAGCCTATATTGTCAACGAGAGAGAGAGAGAGAGAGAGAGAGAGAGGGGGGGGGGAGAAAGAAAGAGCGAGGATTTGTTGAAATATCAGTGAGGGTGATCAGTTGCATAGGAACGCATTGTGAAGCCATCTCACGACCTGTATGGGATTTAGGAACGGGATATGCATTTGAAACGAACAATCCAATCCGGCAACATAATCAGTCGACTCGAATCGAGTATTGTGGTGATAAGAATAGAGATGTATGGGCAAAATTTACGACTGGCGTCCAAACCAGTTGGAGGAGAAGTCAGGCATCACTCATAAAACCTATATCAAGCTGTCAGGACTACGTCCCCCGGTGCCAACGACAGGACTAGTCTAGCTCATTGGAATTCCCCTTTTGGTCGACAGGCTGGCTATTTTTCCTAAGATTAAGTAGGAATCTGAGGCACAACATCCAATTAACACTGAGTGATCCCACTTCGATGTGATTTGTAAACTTCCATATCCCTGTGGACGACAACGGACCTCCCTGTCCGGGAGGAGTCATTTTAGATATGACGTTGACTGGTTTCCGGCTTCTTATTAAAAATGTCACGAAGTCATTTCGGTTACGGAGACTCATCGGCGCAAAATATACCGCCGTCACTGACATCTGAGTCCGGCAATAAGTTTCATATCAAACTTTAAGTACTCTTTTAAGTGTTGGGATCGTTTCTTAAAGAAGTTTCGATCATAACTATATGGAATAATTTCGAATTGTACCTTCGCTTTTAGACAGGACACTCCCTAGAGCATGGATTTCTGCTCAGCTATGGGTATTTCTTGGGCACTGGGAGCGTTATTAATTGTGAAGTGGCCGATATGAAATAGAAAATATTCAAGCTGAAATGTTGGCCAAAATATTTTAAGTTAACACACCCTTTATGTAGTATACCCTTGGCAAAACCCCCTTTAATAAAACCACCCGAAGTCTTTTAAAAATTTATTAGGGATTAGAATGAAGTACGTATGATTTTAAACCTGGTGTAGTGCTCTTTCTTATGGTTTACTACTTTTAAATGGGCTATAGTCCATTTCATCCCCTCATGTCCACCTGTTTTTTGCTATGAAAATTTTCAATAGTTATATTTCAAGGGAATCAATTGTAGTGTAGAGTAGAGGATTAAAGGACCTAATTTTCAACAAGGTAAGTAAATACCTACCTAACACCTTATTTACGATACAGAATTATTTGAAAATATGAGAAATCAGTCTAAATTTTACAACATATCAGACTCACTTATGGTGGTCAAGGTCATTGGTCACATGCAAAAACAGCCTCAACTGACAGCTTCTGATTGGATGATCTCATGTAAACACTCTAAAAAATATAACCAGCTACAACAAATATGGACACTTATGGAGGGACACATCATATCTGCCAGATCATGGTGAAGAGACTAAAATGTTGTGAAACATAAACGGGGGATTAATTGTAAGATTCTTAATTGCCATATTAGGTTGTCACTTCCATATGTTTTTTCTTGGATTTTATTGAAAAATATAAACTTTTAGGTAAATCATCTACAAAAAACAGGTGGACAGCAGGTGGTGAAACGGACTATAATATCAAACTACATGACAGTATCTGAAACCCATTGTTGGTGTTATTTCATAACCAAGTTTTTTTCATGTTTAAAAATGAAATCCATTTCAAGTTACAATGAAACACAAAAGGAGAAAAAAAAACGAATTTTTAGATATTGTAAAGTAGCTGACATTCGCCCACTAAAGCGTTTGTTTACCAATACTTATTGCTTTAAATGGTGTACCTTTAAAAAAATTTTAAATTAAAAAAAAAATACCCCAACCATCATTATAAACACAAAATAGCGTTGAATCTGTAAAAACACGTGCATTACACAATAATATGATTAACAATTGATAAAATGCCTCATCAACATAGAGACATTATCACAGTCATGTTATCATGTGCCGGATCCACACCTAAATCTAATCGGTTCTTCTTGACCCATTCCCGAAATGTCCTTTAATTTCATGAGATTCCGTATATGATTGTTGTTAACAAACGCACACATGAACGGGATGAATGCATAGCCTGCTGACGGAGGCATTGACGCTAAAACGTGTATAAAGAGACACCACGCGAAAAGAAAGGGTTTTCATAATGTTTTTGTACTGATGGTATGAGTCCGTATAGAATCTAGCTTCTTCAACCTGCCTTTTATCAGACTACCGTCGAGTGGTTGTTTGGTATTACCAATACAATTACTTTAACTCATGCAAAAACAGACAGAATAGAAGTTAATTATTCTGAACACCTGCCTTTAATGGTTAAGTCACGGAGCATAGAGTCATTGACATCCCCGATATCTGTTCAGATGTACTTGGAGGGATGCTAAAATCCCCTTAAATGAGGCTTAAAATCTAATAACTGTGGCCAGATGACCGCGTACAATGCTGTAAAGTACTAGACTCACTTTGTAATATTACTGTCTGAAGTTAACATTACAGACTTTGGTACCGCATTTTAAGCTATATTTTTTATTTATATTTTGGTTAATGAAGCTTGAATTGATTCTGATTTTTACGAATGATATAAGATTTTACAGATGATGTGCTTGTGGGTCAATATAGTTGAAGACTTTAGTTACAGTCGTCCTACCCGCTCTGGTATTCTTATCCGCCTCTGTCATATACCTACCGTGATCACTATCTATAAGATGTAGATTACACTGGGACACAAGCTCTCGTTGGTCTGATCCCTATGCTAGAAGGGTGTTATCCGACCAACGCATGTTGCATGTTTAAAATTTGTAGCTTGATGCTCAATTTGATGCCACACTTTCATTGGTCTGATTACAATTCTTTGCTCTCTGTCCACCTGGTGTTTGAACCCAGTGAACCTTGCTATGTAAAGCAGCGGTTACACGATAGGACGACTGAAGTGTATGACCACTGCGTGTGGAACGTAATTAAAGGTTTTATATTTTTTTTACATATTATTTTGTCTTAAACGGATGATTTTCCAAAGCTCAACTTTGTCAGAGTAAACGTCACTGGTGACACATTTGTACATGATATTTATTTGTTTTTGAATTAACCTCGACACCGGGAAAGACTTCTTTTGATCGCATGGTTTATTGCAGGCCTCTTTTTCATATTTAGAGCTAATAACCGTAGCGACGAAAGCAACAGATGTGACTGTGTCATGGATTTTAAATTTTATATTTTGCTGATTTTTTTCATGTATTATGACCGTGTATTATGTCTAAAAATGGTGTTATATGCTACCTCTGACCGGGGCACTTGGGTTAATTAAGTTCATTTGTTTAGACGGCTAATTGGATATGAAAGGCTGGGCCACTTATAACTGATTGGATTAGTCTGCCTGAATAAACCACCCACCTGATCTTGTTATAAACTGAAATAACTAAAATGCCCCATACATTTAACCTTTCATACTGAAGAACACAGGAATCTCAAAGTATAGAGCAGACAGGAAACCCATTTCCGCCAAGTGACGTATTATGATACACACCAATTAAAATACATCCTTAACTTGCATACACTGTAATGGTTATCAGCTGATGTCGGGAGGTCCATGATCTGTTGGTGGCAAGGTCTACAAAACGAATATGACCCTCCGAAGGCTCGTCGTTTGCTGTACCACTGAGCTAACTGAGAATCCCAACTTACTCTGTGTATCAGCACATTTTCAAAGGAACCAGCGAAATGACCTCACTACTGTGACTGGTAGTATACATACTAGTGACGTCACTTCGTTGATCCCTGTTAGCTCAGTGGTAAGCAGACGACCGGCAGTCGGAGGATCATGGGTTCGATTACAACACGGGGTGATCCGACTTTTTACGTGTATTCTTGTTCTATATCTCTATGAAATGGACCAGCATGGCCATTCAAACATCTCTCTATTGTTATCATATGTTATTATTAAGCCTTCTGGATTTCAGGTTTTATATGCACGGGGTTAGGAATATTCTAGAAGTCATAACCTGTCATTAAGTCAAACTAGAGCCAATCACTCAGGTTCTACTGAGATTTTAGCGTTTTGCCTGGAAGCCCTGACGGGGACCTTCCCCCATGGCCCAATGCCTTGACCCCTGGTCTGCGTTCTTTCCCAGGGCACGCACACCTTTACATACTGCTTTTTCATTTCAAATATTTCTTTGGTGGAGGTAATCGCCTCCATTTGTTAATACTGTCTCATATAACTCTTAATCTAAGTATGTTCATCCGCAGGGTTTCAATTTGGCATGGGACCATGTGACTGGGCGTAAGCACTCGCTTCCTATCATGTTATTTTGTATCCTGGCATCACCCATCCCCCGTGTCTATTCATCCTCATTGCTTGGTCATTACATTGAGGAACCTCCTAAAGACTCACTTGCTTATGAGTTATAAACGGCTGTGAAGCACAGCCTTCCACCGAAATCTGCAGAGCGGTGACACTGTGTGGGGACAGACCATGGAAAATCTTACCGCTCCTCTATTGAGATTTAAACTCATGACCTCCCGGCTTGGAGTACTGCTCCTAGAACACAACTTAATCCTATCCAACTAACTCGAGAAACCAATATTTGTATTGTTTGTAACGAAAAGAAGAGAGTAAAAGAGGTAATTAGCAGGCCTAGAGAACAATAATAACATTTTATAAACACATTTAATGAATGTTACCTGACAAGGCACCCTAACACGTTTTGTTCATATATACTAGGTGGTAAAATAACACCTTACGGCGTCAGACGGTTTTGAACCTGTTGGTTTTCTTCTGATAAACCATGTTGACTGTCTTTTAGACTTCATCTCGTTACAGCTACACAGAATCGTCCGATAGTTATCATTTATATCAAGCGGGCACTAGTTCAATTGTTTCCACGATTTGCAAGCAACATGCATTGTGGGTAAAAAGGTCATCCAAATAGATAAAACCTCTCACAGAAAATATTGAGGGAGAAAGAGGAAATCTTTACCACACGGTCCAATGTATGTCAGGTTGCTGAGAAAATAGTACGAAAATTCCTTTAAAAATTAAAAATCACCCACTTGGCATGATCAAACAGTCATACGCATTAGTTTTCATGGCATGGCTGCTTCACTTCTTCAATAATATGTGAGACATATATGTTAAGCTCTTTCAAAACTGATATATGATTATAAATTTAATTTTGATTATTGTTCTGCATTCATATAACCAAAAAACTGTTTCTGAGACAGAATAGGGGAAACATTTAATTCCGTTATAATGTGGTGTTTATTTACAGTTCTGTGTTCCCGTCATGGATTGAGTGATGTTAGCACAATACAGCAGTGCAAGGTTGATTTCTATTAGTATTCTCTGCTTGATTCGACCCTGGAGAAACCATAAGGCCATCAGTTATAGTCAGAACTTAGTTGAGAAGTTCCTGCTGTCATAAACAAAAAGAATGACTTTTCTTTTAAGAAAATTCATGGACAGCAACTCCAACAGGATATTAATCATGTTGCAATGCAGAACAAACCAATACACCTGAAGAGAGACAAAGCAATGTGTAATTAGTGAAATAAATAAGTGCCTAATTACCATAAATGGGTACTTGAGAGAATATCCTGTGACCTTTAAACGATTTGATCATCACTGTAATTTTTTTAATATATTGCCCATCATGAAATCGTCAGCAACGGGTAACCAAACGTTCAGATTTACTTTGGAGGTTACGTAATGGTTTACTTAAACAAAGTGCCATCGTTAATGCTTTAATTATATCCGCTTGCATTTATCTTCTCCAGGTACTAAGCTATGATAATACAACCTCACATTATCTCTGCTTGTATCACTGGTGAAATGCCAAGAGTTTAATTGTAGCGGTGATCCATTATTTTAAGCACATGTATCAAAGCAAGCCTTCCATTTAAAACCTAAGAGCTTACCTCTTTAGAAAAAAAGCATCCCTTGGCTGCACTAATAGATGCTTGGGACGACAGTTATATGCAAGAGGCCGAGGTTTCCCCTTCAAACATAGTTATCTGTATCGTAAAACTACCTACCGTTCTAATATACGTGGGAGGAATACAAAACATGAACTGATGGAACTACTATTGCAACGAAAATAGGCAGCAAGCTAGCTATAGGAGGGTAAACCGAAAAAAAAGGAAAAAGAACAGTGTTGATAGTTTCATCTTTTTGATTCGGTTTTATTGCTTTCCGCTCTCCCAATTTATACATTTTGTTAGCTGAGCAGTAGAAAGGATCAAGTTAACAAAATTTGTGCGTCCGTGTTAACCGGCAAACAACGTTATGAGACTATAAATTACACCGTAAGTAATATATTACAACACACAAGCATTAAAGGTCAACACTAAATCAGTCGTCAACACATTACATTCAGTCTACATTACCAAAAGCATTTGTCCACAACATCTAGCGTTTTCTTCTTTCAAACCTTTTCAACTGTTGATTTTTTTAGTTTACGCATGGCCCTATCTAATAATAAACTATCAAAGTGCAATAAATGAAGTGAACTATTAATTTTTTAAGATCGTGGATTTCAACTTAACTATGAGAAAATTAATAAGAATAAAATCATACATCGTGACAACTCCATCATGTTCCTCTAACGCTATCAGACCGTTAAATAGTTTACTCCCTAGTCTGAGAAATTACCCAAGATATGTCTTCTGACAATACAAACGTCTTGAGATGTGATATTAGTCTTAGGTATACAAGAACGAATACGCCTGTTCAAACTTTTTGTATGATAAGCCACAACGAATTTTTTATATAATTAGGCGAAAAGTTAATTGATTGTTGGATCATGCAACTATAATAATAGAATACCATAGATTAGTCATGGGCTATACAGGGTTTCTTTAAACATAAACATAAAAATTTTGGTTCTCCCCCTCAGATTTTGAAAGGAATAGAACTTTGGCCTGCGCAGTCAGTATTTGACAATAAGGGAAAATTAATCTACATTGCTTTTGTATGTTTAACAGGAATTGCATCCCGCAAAATAAAATCTATCCACATCCAAACCAATTGATGGGCAGGGTACACTATGAAATGAAGCATATATGTATATCAACAAAGCCAGAATGTAAACTTAATGGTATCAGTCATTAAGTCATCGAATTAGTCATTAAGCCTGAAACGAATTCTTATACGTAAGGTTAGTCCTTGAAAAGTGATGATAAGGTTCTTTAAAGTCACGGAAAGGTTTCTTGAGGTGCAGAAACTCTGGATTTAGTGGTGAGTGCATCTGATAAAAGAACACGCAATAACTTTGGCTTTGAATAAATGTACATATTTCTTCTGCTCCACTTTAAGATAAAATAAGATGTACAATTAAACTCAGAAAAACAAAGGTTAAAGGAAATTTAATACCAACAGAACCCGTATCTGATTTTGAGTGCAGTATATGTGTGTGCCATATGAAGCACAGATGTACCAGGCCCTAAGATCATTTGAAACAGATCCAGTTGCATCACAATGGAAGGAGAGTAACTCTATACGTATCATGACATTATAGCGTAACAGTTCTGAAGCCAGCCAGGAAACGTGATCTTATATTAGACAGGTCTTATGTAAGAGCACGCCCCGGGAGACTTTCATATAATCAAATGATTCTCTTGAAGTTGCCTAACGCCTCCAAGATAACGTATGGTTTTGACCAGTATAACGTTGTCAGACCTTATTCAGTAGGCCACACACACACCGATATTCTTATTAACCTTTATTATTTTTCGTGGGTCTTTTTTAAATAACCTTGGAAAGATTTTTTATATTTTGTGTCTTCATAACTGTTGCTAACTGGCGATTATGCCGCACGTCTTGAAAAAAAAATATTCATTCGTTTTGAAAATTAATTAAACTATAGGCTGTTCTTATACGCCGCTTTAAGAAATGAAGCTCATGTTTCATTCAACATGTTTGCAAAATTCCTGGTGTTTCGTCTTAAATGGTAGATTCTCAACAAAAATTCGATCCAACTAAGAATGTTTAATCAAAGTGTCGGTGGAACAATATATTTATTTAGGCGTGGCTTTCAGGTGAAATGAAAGGGATCGACAAGAAAAGAATCCGGGTCCCCAAGGTCTTGAAATAACTAAATAACTAGAAATGTGCAGCTAAGGAATGTGCAAAACCGTGTTTGCATTCCCTTATTCGGTCCAATATCCCCGGTTCATTCGTGCATAGGTAAATTTACATTTGTAAATATTCCTTGATGATATTCCTGAATCCGGATCATGTTCCGGATCCTCAGCTAAATTGTTTCTTCATTGGCCAATTCCCGAAATGCCCTGAAATTTTCATGAGATTCCGTTCATGATTGCGTTAATGAGTTAATGTTTTGAACAAACACACTAACACACACACACACACAACATACACACGAACGGGAATGAACGCAGACATTCCAGGCGGATGCAATTAAAGAACAAGGTAGACTGAAGTCTAGTTGAAGGACGGTGAACCAGGGACGGAAAGGTTCCCGGTCTGAAAACCGCCAGAGCCTGAAAGAAAAAAATGTAAAATCTCGATGGTCCTCCGGCTCAGTCATAACGACAGCTGATGATTTGTGGATTATTCCCAGCCCTGTGCTCCCTAAATCCAGAAGGCTTTATAATCCAGTTGAAATAATAAGTTACTCTTATCTTAAAGTTTCTGTCAATCATATTCAACAGACGTGGTCACCAAGAGCTCATAAAGAACATACCACTTATGTCCATTTTGCGGAAGCCTGTTACTTCTGATTTCTTACAAAAGACGAAATCGCGACAAATATTTTTTTTGTTTATCAATATTTACCATGATACAGAAATAAATGAGGTTATAAAACTGAGTTTATTAGGTTAACACCACGTCCATGCCATCCTTAAAATAAAATCATCTTTCTACATTCTTGGGAATTCATGAGGTCTCGGCACTAAAAAAACAACATATATAATTTCCGGAAAAATAAGAACATATAAAATACAGATATTCGAATAGAGATGAATAGACACTCATGAATGTAACATATGGCCATTATTTCTCATAAAAATGTTTGACGTTTAATCAGACAAGGGACAATATCATTTTGAGAGATCTTAGGTATATAATGAAGAAACCTTATCAGTGGTGTCCAAAGCGACTGGTTCTGTCGATGATGTACCAGATAAGATGATTAAGGCGCTTATCAGTTTATACATTTATCTTCCAGATGAAGATAATCCCTTATGAATTGGACTATTTTTCTTGAAGACATATATCTTTTTATAATGATATTGAAATTTGATAGAAGAAAAAGATGGTGACATTTACCGAGTGGTATCTTCATTGTAATCTTGAGTTTGGCTTTTGAGAATTCCAGGGACCTGTCAGCTCCTCGTCCTGTATTGATAAGAAATTTACAAAGTTACAAATGTTATACGATTTTTAAGTATAATAATGATATTATTAATATTATGTTTTTACTGTCGATTTTAGAACGATCTCAAATATTGAACTGAAGGCTTGGCCCGTGGAGTGGGAACAAGCTCGGCTCTCTTCGCTGGCGGCCCGAGATCAATTCCCGGTGGTTGTAGTGACCCGTCCAGGGTCGGTGGTTTTCTCTTGGATCTTCGAATTTTTTTATCTATAGAGACTAACGAACGCCACTTTCAAGGTTCTCTTATTAATTATTATAAGTATTTGTAAGATCTATGTAAATCGAATAAAGGTTAATTCATCATCAGCCATCAAAGACCATATTCAAAGGAAACTGTACGTGTAAAACATTATATTTGCAAAACATAAAACTGTACGTGTAAAACATTATATTCTGCAAAACATAAAACTGTACGTGTAAAACATTATATTCTGCAAAACATTCAACAAAAAAAACTAATTTCAGCAAATTTTAAATCAATGCTACGGGTGACAGTTAAAATTATAAAATAAACTTTCATTTCTAAACCAATCACGATTTATGAAATACAAACAATAGGCAAACATTTGAGAAAACATAACCTCTTTTGACATTCTCTGGTGGATGACTCAAACCTTATATATGCTTATTAATTTATTTAAGATTATGGGCTTTATCTTAGGGAGTAAATATAGACCTATTTTCCGACAACGTGCTGGTAAAATACCAATCATGAATAAATATGAACGGTTGCTTGCTATCTAATCGATACACAAAGATGTTAAACATGAAATCAAGTTTTTAAAAAATGCATGCAGTAAAACAATTTTGTCTTGTTAACAGTCATTCACCGATTTGACGACGCGTGTACCATTAATTGAAACAAATCTGCCCGCATTAGCGTCTATTTAATCAGTCACAAACCATATTTTCCGATTGATCAATTTAATTATTGTTAAGTTCTCATGCTTTAATTATTACACGTCCAGTTAGTAAAGTAATTTTCATTGTGTTCTATTCAAGGTACCCAATAAAGCATCATACCTGATCCAGTTAGAACTCGATTATCATCGACTGGATCTAGCGTTATACGTTAGTCTGAAATAAAATTATTAAATCTCATTAGTTCTAATTTCAATATGAAAGCCATTCCAGTTTTAAATATTCCTCCAAGTTACTAATTGAATGTTTAGAATAAAGTTAGTAACTTTAAGCTGCTTTGACCGGGCCCGCGGTGTGCGATATGCCGAGTTCGGCAGCAGAACGCGGTATAAAGAATATGATATAAAATCCCATTTGGCATTAACTTGGCGAGGGGCCTGGATGGCTAGTAAAACGCTTGACCCTCTCCGCTGGCGACCCGGATTCGATTCCCGGTCTGGCTATAAGTGTGGGTTGTAGTTGGCCGGCGGTCTTCCGGGTTCTCCGGATTTCACCCATACAGACTATAAACAACTCTATCTGTATCTTCTATTTTCGCCCTAAATTTCTCGGTTCAATCAAACCTGACTAAATCTGTCAAACTTTGTCGTTTCTTGAGGAGCCAGTGTGGGCCAGATTGTCCGGAGACCTGTGACTTGTTCGAGCGCCGACTTCACACTGAGTCAGTCATTTACTTGACGGGCGGTAAAACACTGCCATATGGGCCCGATCATGTCAAATCCCGCTAGATCGCGGTTCATCTGTAGTTCATGCATATGGTAACCAGAGCCCATGGGCGCTCTAACTCACACGGTATGCGGATCCAATTCTCCCCTGAGAATTCCCTTTTACCGCGTGTCTCATGCTGCATACCACAAACTTCGCACAGGGTAAACGCAGCTTTACGCACTGCGGGCAAAGCACAGGGTTTATGATAAATTAACTATAGAGAATAAAAATCTTTTTCGCATACCGCTTTCCGCATATCGCGCGCCAAGTGAACGCAGCAATACGTTCTCCTGTAAACTTTTTAGAGAGACAAAATGACACATTCTGAATTATCTGTTCTTTGAAGTTTCGAAATTTCAGGGATACTGCGTTTACAACTGGATTCCGGTTGCCGCCGAGGCCGCCGTCGTTTCTTCCTAATGCTGGATGAAAAGTTCTCAAACTTGCCATTCTTATGGGGTAACACGTGAACACAGTAAACTATCGTTTTGCGTTGACCTCTGAACATTCCTCTGTGGGTAACGTTCATCCGTGTGTTTTTTAAAACTTACAATCGTTCTTGCGTTGCGTCCATCCGTGCGTCTATTTTGAGTAAAATTCACACAAATCCTATTCCCATTATCTTGGTTACCAGTATCAACTGAACAGGACAATGCAGCATGCCAATGAATATAGGTCACAAGACAGGATCTAAAGTTATTATTGCCATAGTCTTGGGATATCTTGCTACCTCTTAGACCAGACACGTCAGGAGGCACACAATGCCTCACTTATTCCATGTTCCAGTAATTCCATGGATACACTTGTTCGCATGTCGAATGGCCATATTCTAGGTTTTGCGCATTAATATATAATTAACATATATAATGTAAGCACGAAGAGGCTCGGAAATTCTGAGGTTGGGCCAGTTCGAAAATAATTCTTAGCATTATCTTCGGTTCGAGTGTGGGGACGGTTAGCGTTATAAGACAATTTCTGCTTTGACAAAGACACGTTTCACCATAGCAACACAAAGTTCTTTTCCACTTCAAAAGGGTTTTCCTTAGATCCGCATTACTTAAAGAAACCACGGGCACTGAACTCTCGCTCTATTTTAACTATCAGTAAACTAGACCCATATCCTACCTACACGTGTTTTCTAACATTACGTTCCGAGTATTCCAAATCTGTGTCTGGAATGGAGTGACGTCAATAAAGTTAATTAAATGCGGCCTTTGAAATTCAAGGATTTGCAGCTACAAATGCATTATTGATTTGGAGAGTGCCTATATAGAACGCTTTTTGAAAGGCTTCTACAAGAAGTTTCAAGATTTTTTTTAGCAAAAGAAAGAAAAAAGGCACGTTTCTATTTATATGACAAACTTGTATATGACGTCAACACCTGAGTTGCTTAATAATGTCATTATTATGTATGTTCGTAATACACTGATACGATCTACAATAAACATCATATCATAGCGTTTTAAAAATTAATACGGAATAACTATATTTATTCAATAAGTTATCACTTCTATGAAAAAAGCGTTCAAAGCAAAGGGAATTATTATAGCTTTCCATAGGTACGCCTGGGTCCGAGACGTTGGTGTTTCTATGTACACACAGGGGCTATTCCGATATCTAACGTCTATTAACTAATGAGTATGCCTAAATCTTTTTTTTATAAAAATGGGCTAGAAACGCCGACCCAACGGTACCCAGGCTGTACGTTTTGTTGATATCCAGGTGTCAATAACATATTGGGGGGGGGGGGGGACCAAAAATAATCCCAACACATTCAACAAGAACTTATGGCAGCAAGTCACACGAACCGGAGTTTTGAAAATAGAGTTTTCCTGCTAGTGAACTTTCAACTTTCCCGCATGTATAACCAACCACCTTCGGTAAAACCTTTTTTCCACATAGACGCAGTTCCTGGGATAAACAAGCCCATACATCCGTGTTTACTAACAGCTTGTAGATAAACAAGCCCATACATTCGTGTTCACTAACAGCCTGTAGATAACCAAGCCAATACATCCGTGTTTACTAACAGCTTGTATATAAACAAGCCCATACATCCGTGTTTACTAACAGCTTGTATATAAACAAGCCCATACATAAGTGTTTAATTACAGCCTGTAGATAAACAAGCCCATTCATCCGTGTTCACTAACAGCCTGTAGATAAACAAGCCAATACATCCGTGTTCACTAACAGCCTGTAGATAACCGAGCCCATACATCCGCGTTTACTAACAGCTTGTAAATAAACAAGCCCATACATCCGTGTTTACTAACAGCTTGTATATAAACAAGCCCATACATCCGTGTTTACTAACAGCTTGTATATAAACAAGCCCATACATCCGTGTTTAATAACAGCCTGTAGATGAACAAGCCCATCCATCCGTGTTTACTAACAGCTTGTATATAAACAAGCCCATACATAAGTGTTTAATTACAGCCTGTAGATAAACAAGCCCATACATCCGTGTTCACTAACAGCCTGTAG
Organism: Sipunculus nudus; assembly: GCA_026874595.1. Classification (NCBI taxonomy): domain Eukaryota; kingdom Metazoa; phylum Annelida; class Sipuncula; order Golfingiida; family Sipunculidae; genus Sipunculus; species Sipunculus nudus. The sequence continues at coordinate 73,983,244 of CM049307.1, read as the reverse complement.
ATAAACAAGCTCATACATCCGTGTCCATAACAGCTTGTAGATAAACAAGCCCATACATCCGTGTTCAATAACAGCTTGTAGATAAACAAGCCCATTCATCCGTGTTCACTTACACCCTGTAGATAAACAAGCCCATACATCCGTGTTCAATAACAGCTTGTAGATAAACAAGCCCATACATCCGTGTTCAATAACAGCCTGTATATAAACAAGCCCATACATCCGTGTTTAATAACAGCCTGTAGATAAACAAGCCCATACATCCGTGTTCAATAACAGCCTGTAGATAAACAAGCCCATACATTCGTGTTCACTAACAGCCTGTAGATAAACAAGCCAATACATCCGTGTTTACTAACAACCTGTTGATAAACAAACCCATACATTCGTGATTACTAACAGCCTGTAGATAAACAAGCCCATACATTTGTGTTTACTAACAGCCTGTAAATAAACAAGCCCATACATTTGTGTTTACTAACAGCCTGTAAATAAACAAGCCCATACATCCGTGTTTATTAACAGCTTCTAGATAAACAAGCCCATACATCCGTGTTTACTAACAACATGTAGATAAACAAGCCCATACATCCGTGTTCACTAACAACATGTAGATAAACAAGCCCATTTATCCGTGTTTAATAACAGCCTGTAGATAAACAAGCCCATACATCCGTGTTTAATAACAGCCTGTAGATAAACAAGCCCATCCATCCGTGTTTACTAACAGCTTGTATATAAACAAGCCCATACATAAGTGTTTAATTACAGCCTGTAGATAAACAAGCCCATTCATCCGTGTTCACTAACAGCCTGTAGATAAACAAGCCCATACATCCTGTCAATAACAGCTTGTAGATAAAGAAGCCCGTACATCCTTGTTCAATAACAGCTTGTAGATAAAAAGCCCATTCATCCGTGTTCACTAACAGCCTGTAGATAAACAAGCCCATACATCCGTGTTCAATAACAGCCTGTAGATAAACAAGCCCATACCCGGTTCACTAACAGCCTGTAGATAAACAAGCCAATACATCCGTGTTTACTAACAACCTGTTGATAAACAAGCCCATACATTCGTGTTTACTAACAGCCTGTAGATAAACAAGCCCATACATTCGTGTTTACTAACAGCCTGTAGATAAACAAGCCCATACATCCGTGTTTACCAACAGCCTGTAGATAAACAAGCCCATACATTCGTGTTCACTAACAGCCTGTAGATAAACAAGCCAATACATCCGTGTTTACTAACAACCTGTTGATAAACAAGCCCATACATCCGTGTTCACTAACAACATGTAGATAAGCAAGCCAATTATCCGTGTTTAATAACAACCTGTAGATAAACAAGCCCATACATCCGTGTTTACTAACAGCTTGTATATAAACAAGCCCATACATCCGTGTTTAATAACAGCCTGTAGATAAAGAAGCCCATACATCCGTGTTTACTAACAGCTTGTATATAAACAAACCCATTCATCCGTGTTTAGTAACAGCCTGTAGATAAACAAGCCCATACATTCGTGTTTACTAACAGCCTGTAGATAAACAAGCCCATACATTCGTGTTTACTAACAGCCTGTAGATAAACAAGCCCATACATCCGTGTTTACCAACAGCCTGTAGATAAACAAGCCCATACATTCGTGTTCACTAACAGCCTGTAGATAAACAAGCCAATACATCCGTGTTTACTAACAACCTGTTGATAAACAAGCCCATACATCCGTGTTCACTAACAACATGTAGATAAGCAAGCCAATTATCCGTGTTTAATAACAACCTGTAGATAAACAAGCCCATACATCCGTGTTTACTAACAGCTTGTATAAACAAGCCCATACATCCGTGTTTAATAACAGCCTGTAGATAAAGAAGCCCATACATCCATGTTTACTAACAGCTTGTATATAAACAAGCTCATTCATCCGTGTTTAGTAACAGCCTGTAGATAAACAAGCCCATACATCCGTGTTTATTAACAGCTTGTATATAAACAAGCCCATACATCCGTGTTTAGCACCTTGTAGATAAACAAGCCCATACCTCCGTGTTTACTAACAGCTTGTATATAAACAAGCCCATACCTCCGTGTTTACTAACGACCTGTTGATAAACAAGCCCATACATTCGTGTTTACTAACAGCCTGTAGATAAACAAGCCCATACATCCGTGTTTACTAACAGCCTGTAGATAAACAAGCCCATACCTCCGTGTTTACTAACAGCTTGTATATAAACAAGCCCATACATAAGTGTTTAATTACAGCCTGTAGATAAACAAGCCCATCCATCCGTGTTCACTAACAACCTGTAGATAAACAAGCCCGTACCTCCGTGTTTACTAACAGCCTGTAGATAAACAAGCCCATACATCCGTGTTTACTAACAGCTTGTATATAAACAAGCCCATACATCTGTGTTTACTAACAGCCTGTAGATAACCAAGCCCATACATCCGTGTTCAATAACAGCTTGCAGATAAACAAACCCATACATCCGTGCTTACTAACAGCCTGTAGATAAACAAGCCCATACATTCGTGTTTACCATCAGCCTGTAGATAAACAAGCCCATACTTCCGTGTTTACTAACAGCCTGTAGATAAACAAGCTCATACTTCCGTGTTCACTAACAGCCTGTAGATAAACAAGCCAATACATCCGTGTTTACTAACAGCTTGTATATAAACAAGCCCATACCTCCGTGTTTACTAACAGCTTGTATATAAACAAGCCCATACATCCGTGTTCACTAACAGCCTGTAGATAAAAAAGCCCATACATCCGTGTTCACTAACAACATGTAGATAAACAAGCCCATTTATCCGTGTTAAATAACAGCCTGTAGATAAACAAGCCCATACATCCGTGTTTAATAACAGCCTGTAGATAAACAAGCCCATACATCGGTGTTTACTAACAGCTGGTATATAAACAAGCCAATACATCCGTGTTTACTTACAGCTTGTATACAAACAAGCCCATACATCCGTGTTTAATAACAGCCTGTAGATTAACAAGCCCATACATAAGTGTTTACTAACAGCCTGTAGATAACCAAGCCCATAAATCCGTGTTCAATAACAGCTTGCAGATGAACAAGCCCATACATCCGTGTTTACTAACAGCCTGTAGATAAACAAGCCCATACATTTGTGTTTACCATCAGCCTGTAGATAAACAAGCCCATACTTCCGTGTTTACTAACAGCCTGTAGATAAACAAGCTCATACTTCCGTGTTCACTAACAGCCTGTCGATAAACAAGCCCATACATCCGTGTTTACTAACAGCTTGTATATAAACAAGCCCATACATCCGTGTTTACTAACAGCCTGTAGATAAACAAGTCCATACATCCGTGTTTACTAACAGCTTGTATATAAACAAGCCCATACATCCGTGTTCACTAAAAACATGTAGATAAACAAGCCCATACCTCCGTGTTTACTAACAGCTTGTATATAAACAAGCCCATACCTCCGTGTTTACTAACAGCTTGTATATAAACAAGCCCATACATCCGTGTTTACTAACAGCTTGTATATAAACAAGCCCATACATCCGTGTTCACTAACAACATGTAGATAAACAAGCCCATACCTCCGTGTTTACTAACAGCTTGTATATAAACAAGCCCATACCTCCGTGTTTACTAACAGCTTGTATATAAACAAGCCCATACATCCGTGTTTAATAACAGCCTGTAGATAAACAAGCCCAAACATCCGTGTTTAATAACAGCCTGTAGATAAACAAGCCCATACATCTGTGTTTACTTACAGCTTGTATATAAACAAGCCCATACATCCGTGTTTACTAACAGCTTGTATATAAACAAGCCCCTACATCCGTGTTTAATAACAGCCTGTAGATAAACAAGCCCATACAACCGTGTTTACTAACAGCCTGTAGATAAACAAGCCCATACATCCGTGTTTAATAACATCTTGTAGATAAACAAGCCCATCCATCCGTGTTTACTAACAGCCTGTAGATAAACAAGCCCATACATTCGTGTTCACTAACAGCCTGTAGATAAACAAGCCCATACATCCGTGTTTACTAATAGCCTGTAGATAAACAAGCCTATACATTCGTGTTTACTAACAGCCTGTAGATAAACAAGCCCATACATTCGTGTTTACTAACAGCCTGTAGATAAACAAGCCCATACATTCGTGTTTACTAACAACCTGTAGATAAACAAGCCCATACATCCGTGTTTACTAACAGCTTGTATATAAACAAGCCCATACCTCCGTGTTTACTAACAGCTTGTATATAAACAAGCCCATACATCCGTGTTCACTAACACCCTGTAGATAAACAAGCCCATACTTCCGTGTTTACTAACAGCCTGTAGATAAACAAGCTCATACTTCCGTGTTCACTAACAGCCTGTAGATAAACAAGCCCATACATCCGTGTTTACTAACAGCTTGTATATAAACAAGCCCATACATCCATGTTTACTTACAGCTTGTATATAAACAAGCCCATACATCCGTGTTCACTTACAACATGTAGATAAACAAGCCCATACCTCCGTGTTTACTAACAGCTTGTATATAAACAAGCCCATACCTCCGTGTTTACTAACAGCTTGTATATAAACAAGCCCATACATCCGTGTTTACTAACAGCTTGTATATAAACAAGCCCATACATCCGTGTTTACTTACAGCTTGTATATAAGCAAGCCCATACATCCGTGTTCACTAACAGCCTGTAGATAAACAAGCCCATACATCCGTGTTTACTAACAGCTTGTATATAAACAAGCCCATACATCCGTGTTTACTAACAGCTTGTATATAAACAAGCCCATACATCCGTGTTCACTAACAGCCTGTAGATAAACAAGCCCATACATCCGTGTTTACTTACAGCTTGTATATAAACAAGCCCATACATCCGTGTTCACTAAAAACATGTAGATAAACAAGCCCATAACTCCGTGTTTACTAACAGCTTGTATATAAACAAGCCCATACCTCCGTGTTTACTAACAGCTTGTATATAAACAAGCCCATACATCCGTGTTTAATAACAGCCTGTAGATAAACAAGCCCATACATCCGTGTTTAATAACAGCCTGTAGATAAACAAGCCCATACATCCGTGTTTACTAACAGCTTGTATATAAACAAGCCCATACATCCGTGTTTACTAACAGCTTGTATATAAACAAGCCCATACATCCGTGTTTAATAACAGCCTGTAGATAAACAAGCCCATACAACCGTGTTTACTAACAGCCTGTAGATAAACAAGCCCATACATCCGTGTTTACTAACAGCCTGTAGATAAACAAGCCCATACATCCGTGTTTACTAACAGCTTGTATATAAACAAGCCCATACATCCGTGTTCACTAACAGCCTGTAGATAAACAAGCCCATACCTCCGTGTTTACTAACAGCTTGTATATAAACAAGCCCATACATCCGTGTTTACTAACAGCTTGTATATAAACAAGCCCATACATCCGTGTTCACTAACAGCCTGTAGATAAACAAGCCCATACATCCGTGTTTACTAACAGCTTGTATATAAACAAGCCCATACATCCGTGTTCACTAAAAACATGTAGATAAACAAGCCCATACCTTCGTGTTTACTAACAGCTTGTATATAAACAAGCCCATACCTCCGTGTTTACTAACAGCTTGTATATAAACAAGCCCATACATCCGTGTTTAATAACAGCCTGTAGATAAACAAGCCCATACATCCGTGTTTAATAACAGCCTGTAGATAAACAAGCCCATACATCCGTGTTTACTAACAGCTTGTATATAAACAAGCCCATACATCCGTGTTTACTAACAGCTTGTATATAAACAAGCCCATACATCCGTGTTTAATAACAGCCTGTAGATAAGCAAGCCCATACAACCGTGTTTACTAACAGCCTGTAGATAAACAAGCCCATACATCCGTGTTTAATAACATCTTGTAGATAAACAAGCCCATTAATCCGTGTTTACTAACAGCCTGTAGATAAACAAGCCCATACATTCGTGTTCACTAACAGCCTGTAGATAAACAAGCCCATACATCCGTGTTTACTAACAGCCTGTAGATAAACAAGCCCATACATTCGTGTTCACTAACAGCCTGTAGATAAACAAGCCCATATATTCGTGTTCACTAACAGCCTGTAGATAAACAAGCCCATACATTCGTGTTTACTAACAACCTGTAGATAAACAAGCCCATAAATCCTAAACAGAGGCGTTGTAAGACTCACTCTAAGCAGGGATTACCTGCAATTCATCAATATATACCCGATTAAGTAAGAAATTACTTAAAGTCTACAGACAAAGCAGATAAATAGCTGGTTATATAGCAGGATTATTTTTGTGAATTTACTTTGATATCAGGAATGGATTCGTACTTGCATGCAGACAGTTCAATACCTTTTGAGCCTTCATACAGGTCAAATAAACTTGAGCAAGAAACCAAGTAAACGAGTTCTGTTAAGGGGCGTTCACACCTATCCGTTTTTTTTCCTTCCGCACCCGCACCCGCTTCCGTCATCCGTCGTCCGTCATCCGTTGTCTCTGTTCACACCTATCCGCGCTTTTTCCGTCCGCACCCGCACTCATAACCTTTGTTTTATATTAAATACACTATCTTCCACGTATGTTTATATATATATATATATATATATATATATATATATATATATATAGATAGATAGATAGATAGAGAGAGAGAGAGAGAGAGAGATATTTTATTCGAATCTAATCTAATAACAAATAATGTATTACCATGAACCCTCTTAAAATTGAATTTGACCTAACTCGTGTATCTGAGGTTAAGAACTGTGATTCATTCTGAAACCCCTGTTTCCACAAGGGCGCTTAAATTATTCTCCATATACTATGTTTAAATTATATATTATTATATATATAAACATATATATATATAAACATATATATATATATATACATATATATATATATATATATATATACACTTTATATAAAAGGTTATATTTTATTTTTCGTGGGCTTACTATTAACTTTATTTTTTATCAATTGACTTATCAGTCTTTATTCCAAATTACCCAGCCCACGCTACTTTGGTTATTCATATGCATAATTTTACATAATTATATCAATAATAATTAATTAAAGCTTTCCCGAGCGGAAGAGTGAGTCATTGAATGCTCCTTTGCAGGTTCCAACTTTTCAAAGTGAAAATCAACCACTTTTTTCATTTTCTATCAAGGGGAAGACACAAGGACTTTCCAGAATATCCCCTATTATATTACGTCATAGTATGGATTCCCGTCCGCACCCGTCGTCCGCTTCCGTCGTCCCAGACCGATTTGTGCGGACGGTGTGACGGGTGCGGAAGCGGATATGTGTGAATGCCCTATGTAATTTTAACTGACTCGAATTTGACGGACGACGGATGACGGAAGCATGTGCGGGTGCGGAAGGAAAGAACGGATAGATGTGAACGCCCCTTTAGCTTTTCAAGCGCTAGCCCTTGTTCTGGTAACATAAGTGAGCGGGAAACCAGACAACAGACAAGACTTGTGTAATATAGACATTGGTAAACCTATCATTACATTTGCAGACGGAATGGTGTCAATTCACTTCATTTAAATACAGATGCGTTATTAACAAATAGAGACTATGTCCAAGAGCAGTTCCGAGGCGTGGGTTGGGGGGGGGGGGGGGGGGGCTTATGGGTTCACAGCAACCTTACGGGGATTACCTTTATTTTCATTCTTTCTCGAATATTATACCCTTCCTGGAGTTCTAGAACGTCTTTAAATTAAGTTTAATAATCCCCCTGTAAACGCTTACCCCTATCTTTATAAAAGCCTGGATCCGACCCTAACTTTCAATAATATATGATGGTATCAAAGTTATTAGGAATTGTGACGACATTATGCGAACTTCAGTATGATTTACATTTTTAATAACATCAATTTCGCATTATCACATCCAAAGTTTACACTTGAGTGTTGATGTAGTACAGCTAACCTTCTTGCATACAGAGAAGGAATTTCTGATAGCAGAGCAAAAATTATCTTTAAAGTGCAAATAACAGGAGACTCTACACACGAAATTAGTAGATATTAATGTAAATCCTGTTGTTGGCAGAGGGATCAGTGGGTAAAGCTGAAATATCCGGCCTCTGGTAATCTGGGACGGTCTGTGACGGAAGCGATTCGTGTTTGATCAGAAGGGCTGAAACTGTTGCCTAAATGTTTACGACTGACAGCGCGACAGCTGAATAACGACAGTGCCTTCTGTGTAAATAGATATGAATAGGATCTAACATGGCGAATCTTGTGCCCATTGTCTGCTTTTTGATAAATTCGGGCTGCGGCTGAGAATTCGCTAAATTGTGTTCCAACCAATAGCACCCTTCATCAATCTAGCGTTTGTTTTCGATGGCCGGACAAGACGGATTCGTGTTTCTGTTTCGACTGTCGTCGGCAACAAAACACTCGGCCACAGTTAAGTCCTATAAACGACAACCAGAATTCTCAGTATCGCGTTCTTCTAACTAAGTTTGATACGTTTTCTTCACTTTATTCTTTAAAATGTCTTCCAGGAACCGTTCACTTGGTTTTTTTTTTTTTTTAATTCTTTTCGCAATCAATCTATATTTTACTGTTTACTTAACTAATGCTGAAACCTGAACGATTGCGGCAGAGCATCTTCAGCTCATTATATTTTAGAGAGTTAATGAAAACAAAGAAATTTAACGAAAATTACGCTCTCACACACAAACCCGTACCTTCCGTCCGTGGACCCTCGTCTTTTCAGTCAAAGCAAACATAATATAAGCTTTATTTATTTACATGGATTGTACAACTATGTAGTTATAATACGAGCCACTCTCCATTGAACTGATGTTGCCGTTTGGTAGTGTTTGGGGGTAGAGAAACCCACCGACTTCGGACGGGCAACAAAAACCATTTTCATAGCCACGCCTGGGATCGAACCCGGTCGCCAGTGAAGAGCGCCGTTTGTTTTATCCCTCAACTGTCCACGCCCCATTTAAATGTTTTGCGAAACTGAAAATACTCCCCTGGATAATTTATTCAAACACCACGTAATATCATACACCCGACATAACAGAAACATTTTTCTTTCTCTTTAATGAGGTCTCAGTACCGAATTACGATACTGTTTTAATTGCTTAACTTGAGCAATATTTAATTGACTCTGGATACCGTTCTGAGACCTTAAAGCAGGAGTCTGGTCAAGTATTTTAATGAAGCTGAAGGTGAAAAAGAAAGATCAGATATACGGAAAACATGCACGATATAGGATCAACATTTTGAAATGGGTACAGATCTGAATAAAATGATAAAACATACATAGAAAATAAGTATAATAAATATTAGGACTCCTTAAAGAGAAAAAAAAATAATTCATTAAAAACTGCCCAGCTCGTCTTCTCATTAGCTGTAGGTTTAAAGACGGTCGCGTTTCTGACCACCGTCTGTTGCATGACACGTCAACAGGTCAGACAGCACGGACTAACGCTTAGATAAGCACAGCAAGGTGTCTGCTGCGTCGGAAGGAGAGAATTAAACATCTACATAACACGCGACAGACTTTGTTATTAACATATTTGGCAAGCAGAAACTGTTCTGCTGGATGCATCAGTACCCAGTAACATTTAAACATCGGTTGGCTGTGGACTTTGAATGTTACACAAAAATTCCAGGTGTCGCTGTCGTCATTATACCGTAAATACTTTAATGTAATTATGTATGTAATTAATCTTACCCGTCATTACACTAGTTTTTTATGGTTTTCGGGGATGCAAGTTAGTTTAATTTTGTAAAACTATAATTCAAAAGTCAGCGATGTCGAATTGATTTCGCTCATGATTTGAAAAAGGTCGACTATTGAGGACACCACGAGTTCACTTGAAATATGGGCTATATATTAATTCATTACAGAATATACTGGTAGCTTGTTTTTCAATTGTATAAAAAATGTACAGGTCAGATATATGAAGGATAACATAAGAGGGTACAAAAACATTTTTTGCTAAATACAAAAGTTTCCCCAGAAAAAAACATCCCGGCACACAGACTTCTTATCTCTAATTCACCTGTTTTACACGTTGTTACGTTTTTGTGTGAGTAAACACAGTCCGCGTGTGTACCATAAAAAGTCTGCGTAACCAGAGGTCCGATCTTGCATATTGGCGTCAGCTCCCGTACATGAAGAAGAAAGGAATAAACCGTTTGGAATTTGGAAAAAATATCTTTGTTAATAAAAATGTGCGATACAGCTATCAGGTGGTGTTCGCGCTATGTTTATGTTTTACGCCACTTATCGCGCACGAAGCAAGTTTATTTCCACTTGTATACTAGAGTAAGTTAATGGTTTTAGGACGAAATATTTGCATATACGAGTACTAAATATTTTGAGGGGACAAAAACATTATACGTCATGCATGTATATTAATCGTACCTGGTAGACAAAAGATCACTTTAACTTTCTTCGTTTTGTACACATTGAGTTCAGACATAGTCCGCCGCACGAACCGGGACCGCACATGAACAACCAGCTAAGGCGCACATGTCAACTGCACAAACCCACTCCTCTGCTGTATACCTCGACTGGCTCGACATCATACTTGACCCCATAAACGTACAACCGACCGCGAAGCACAAACGCACTGCTCTACACACAATAAACAAGCACCAACTGCCACCAACTTTGATTGCAGTAAATCACTGCTTTGCCAAACACTTCAAACTCGATCACACGTCTATGCTTCATACTTCGACCGCACAGATGCGGTGCTATACTATATACATCGACCGCACAAACGCACTGATCTACCGAACAACTCGACGCAAAACGCATTGCTCTGCTGCATACATCGAGAGTACAAACGCACTGTTCTGCTGTACGCCTATGCCGCAAAAACGCACACTCTGCCACACACCTTGACCGCATATACTCGCACTTCTCTGCTTCATGCATAAACCTCACAAACGCACTGCTCTGCCATGTACATCGGCCGCACCAAAAACGTACTGCTCTGTTACAACCTTGACAGCGCAAACTCACACTGCTATGCTGCGTGCATTAGCCTCACAAACGCACTGCTCTGCTGTATACATTGAAATCGCACTGCTCTGTCACATCGGCCGCATAAAAAAAGTACTGCTCTGTTACAAACCTTGACAGCGCAAACCCACACTGCTTTGCTGCATGCATTGGCCTCACATACGCACTGCTTTTGTGTATAAATCAACCGCAAAAACTGCTCTGCAGAATATGTCGACACTTCAACAGGCACTTCTGATCAGAGCCGTGATTACAACCGTGTTATGGAAATTAAATTGTACCTTCCATCATCTCTTGTCAGTGGATGAAATAAGATACAGCTAAGCAAGCCTAATTTATTATTCTTAAAATTTCCACACAACTTATATCAATCTCTCAAGCTACCGACAGGAAAGAAACTTCTGTCCACCAAACTCTATTGATTTAAAGCGTGTTCGCAAATGCCAAGATATTAAAAAACACACATTGGAAAGAAAATAGCGAGTATTCATAATCAAATATTCAGGTACGTGAACTTTAAACAACGCCAGACTTCAGTAAAAATAGGATTAGGAAACCTAATCCAGGTGCCTGATTACCTGACCGGATTGCTTTCGCTTGGCCACTTTCATCTGATATAGCCACTAATCTGACGATAATACATGTACCACACCCAATTTGTTGCTAGGTAATTTAATCCTCACTAAATATTCTTGTTTCGAACGGAATAAAATCACATTGACAGCCAGAAAAAAGACACTTTAGTTTCTCACTTTTAACAAAAGCCACATAAACGTATTTTTGGTAAAATCTATAAGCGTGCACTATTAATTGGGTAACCATGACAAGCGCTGTCTAGTTTGTCCGCTGACTATGTAATTAAAACCGGGATTCTGTTCGAAAAAGGGAAAGAAAGTTTGCATATCCGTTACTTTGTTATGCACAGTGTTCCCTGTTACACGTGTCGCTATAGCAACACGCTTTATGTAAGAGCAAAGAAGCACCAGGCGGATTCAACACTTAAAACAAACGCTCGAAGTGAACATCAACTCAAACGTGTGAACGAACGTCAGATTATTATAAAAATCTACTCAAGGACAAATTAAATGAAAGTGTGATTTATTCTGAGATTGCAGGCCCTAACATGCGGTGTAGGGCCGGTCATGTATTTCTGAATTACACAGCTCTCTAAATCTACAACAGATATATTATAGTCCGTCCTATAAACAGCGCCCATCGGTTTTGTCAATGATAATGAAACTTTGAAATATTTTTACAGTATGTTACAAAAGCAGGGAATTATGAACTCCGACAATAGATAATGAAACATTTTATTTCGACTTATTGAATGTATACTTTGAAACTTTAAGAAGTTTCAATTTGAATTGACAGATTTATCATATTTATGGTACTCAATACTCGGATCGCAAATTCAAGGCCTTTCGAAAAGTGCCCTTGTCCCCGCAGTCAATATGTCGTAACAAAAATTTCCTGAGATATTAAGTTAATACTCAAAGTCTTTGTAAAGAATGTTGGTACTTTCTTTATATATGATAGCCGAAGAACCTGGTCGATTTACTGACATGTAATTTTTCAAAATAATTCCAATTTGTATATAATTACCCCTAGAAACCGATGGGCATCCCTTGGTGGACCAGATAATTTCTCCTCTCCACGGGTTGAGACATATAGTGTTTGGTCTGTCGTCATCGTCGTCGGCTTTGTCATTTCTTGTGAACGCGATAACTTTTGAACCACGAAAAAGGTGTTTATAAAATTTAAAATTTAAATTATTTCTACCATTATCTTGAAGGAGTTAAAAAGCAGTGGCCTTGACCTACAACATCAAGGTTAAATAGCCCGAAATCGATTTTTTATTGTAAACCCATCACTTTTGAAGTTTTTACATATTTTTTCAAAAAAATTTAAAACACTTATTGTCTCATCTAAGTTCTTTGACGAGTTTAAAAACTGATGACCTTGACCTGGATCTTCAAGGTCAACACAGCAGAATTATTGCTCATTGTTTATACGATTTCTTGTGGATATGGTAACTTTTGAAGCACTGCATATTCTTCAAATTTCTCGAACAGGGTGGAAAATTGAAAAACTTGCCATTCACCTACAAGGTCAAATCAGCTAGAATAAAAATTAATTGTGAAAACTATAACCTTGAACAACTCGATATATTTTCATGAAATTTGACTGGTGAAATGTTTTTACCAATATTTCGTCGTTGTTCGAAACCCGATGACCTTGACCTTCATCTTTATCGAAATGTTCCGTTAAATCCTCGCATGTGTTTGGAACCGGTGACCTTGACTTTTATTTTCAAGGTCAAATCAGAAGAAATAAAAATATTTTGTGAACAATATACTTTTGACCAAGCCAACATTTGTTTGTGAAATTTGATACATGAAATGTTTCTGCCAAAATCTTGGAATTGTTTGCCAACCAGTGACCTTGACGATCATCTTCAAGGTAAAATCAGCAGAAATAAAATTATATTGTTAACACTTTAACCTCTGAAATAGTCCGTATTTACTTCCTCAAATTTGGGAATAGAAAACCAATAAGGAGGGAAAAAATCTCTCTGTTTTTGCATTGCAAAAACAAACACATTCTAGTTTTAGTTTGATATTCTTTTGTGCGATATACCCAAGGTGACGTTTCGATAGATTCATAAAGCTACGGTCCCTTTTACGCGGTATATGGTCGCGGTATGCGGTTGCGGCATTTCCGATTTCTTTTATGCGGTCGTGGTTGCGGATAAAATGAATATTAGTATATGTAATATACATAATTTGTACATATGATATATATATATATATATATAATATTTATTCATGATATATATTATATGTGTACGTATCCCTGCATTGTGAAAAGTGTCATTACAGATTAAGAAACCAGCTGCCTGAATCGAAACAGATACATGTATTGACGGATCACTCACCAGTGAATGTTTAACAGGCAAATGTTTCACATATTTACAATGATTTAGATCAGGCGGAAAACGTTAAAATTCGTTACTGTTCCTAGATGACAGAAGTCCGGTATTTATTTGTATCGTTCGCTCGTGTTATTTCGAACACGAATTACCTGTAGAAGTATTCATCTACACCTTTGAGAGACATTCCTTTACTTTCTACAATAGACCATTTCAGAATCTCGCGACTCGCAATGCATGCTAGTCAGGGTCAAAGGTCACCATTACCAAAACACGTTCCTTGAGCAGACATGTGCAAGGCAGAAATGGCGCAACGTCACGTTCCATACCTTTCTATATATCTATTAATATTTTCAGTGGACGCCTCCCATAGAAAATGGCACCCTTTATAAGTGTTACACATTGCTCCTAAGCAGGTTAGAGCTTTTCTGCTGGGCTTTTTAAACAAAATGTAACAAATACGGGCACTTGTGCAGTCGCTTACTCCATGTGGCTCACAGAATCACACTGGTGAAATATTCAAGTGGACATGTGACGGTGCTTCACATTTAACTTATTTATATGTAGAAATGTCTTTGTCAACCCTTTGATTTGAAGGTTAGTAACCATTTATTAATCATGATTATTTAGATAAACGTTTTTGATTTTTGTTTTTACTCGAAATGCATCTTTATAACTATCTCAAATTTCATAGTCCTGATTCCTGTGTTAGTACCAGTTTATTAATATTATAATACTGTTATGTTGAAGGCCAGTGTTTCAAGCCATAATTCCCTTTAGCCCAGATAATGCTTTAATATTTTTATATTTCATAATAATAATCAACACTAATCACTGAGGAAATAATGTATCACGTAAATGTTCACAGTTCAGCATGCAAAGCTGCTGGACAAGATTATTGTTATACATATTTCAAAATTACAAAAATGTCTTTGACTCTTGGCTTATGGGATGGTAAATATAAATTAAAATATAGCTTTTGGGGAGCATATCAAGACATTAAAAATATATTATAATGCAAAACTTGTAAACATAACTGTTTACCCTTTTATTTGTCACTGTTAATGCGTAATAATATATCATTAGCTTTCTGTTGAAGATGTTTATGGCTTTCAGGATCTGGGATAAATATTTAAGTGTCAAAGAACTTGAGAAAATATGATTATTAGAGAGTTTTTGTATGGTAGCTTTTCATGGATTTGCCAATGTCATCTCTTAACATGTGCAGAAATATAATATTTATGTATTAATTATGCTACTGCATATATATATATATATATATATATATATATATATATATTACTGAACTTCACAAATAAAGCAGCACATTTTCAGTAAATAAACATTTTACTTTAACATGACATGCCAGTTGAAGGATTTAAACATGAATAAAATGCACTGGAAAAAGCAAATATACTATATGGAAGTCCTTTTATAGCACACACTTTTTTACAGCTTACATTTTCCTTTTTTATAGTTATTATGGAGTTTTAACACTGTACTAGATTCTTGAGAATCCTCAGAATACAAAGTGTATAATACGTATGCTAAAAATAATATACTTTTACTATTAAATTAATAAATTTTACTTCATAAAAGTGCTTCGGACCAGCTGCTGTTAGACAAGGGCACAATACACACCGATACACTGAATATCAAAGGGGCAGACCATATATGCATGTGTGTACCTTTCATGTACCAAATACCTTTCATCAATCAACAAACAATTCGTGCTTAATTGGTGTTTTATGCATGGAGATTTTGGATGTGTGTTGCCTCCCCTTCATTTTTTTTGGAAAAATAAAATACATTAGGTCTGTATGAAGCATATAAGGGCAGTTTTCTTGGAACATATAAAATATTGACTGCATAAATCACTTAAATACCATATATATATATATAAAGCTATTTATTTTAAGATGTTAATTGGACATATACATTGAAGTTTATCATATCTTTCAGATTTGACCATAAACAAAAGTAGGGGGGGAGGGGACACTTGCTGCCACTTATCTTTACAGAGGTATGTGTCAAGCACTGGTTCTACATCATTAAAGAGCTGAAATATTATATCATAATAGATATGGGTGTAAAAGGTGTAATATATTTCTCTCAAGTGTTACTTTATCATTTGTACTTCTACTGATCCACTACCTACAGAAATTTAACATCTGTACATCTGTTTTGTAATATTTAATGTTTTTAGGTGAGATACTTTTAATGTTGCATGTGACAGATATTTGTTTTTGTCTCAACTATTACCATTTTACTTACAGTTGTTATTGCCGAGTGTGATAGTTTTATTAATCATAAGGAGGAGCTAAATGGCAGTGTCCACACATTTAAGAAAACAAAATAAAACATTAATAAAAGATGGGTAATACATATTGATATCTTATATATATATATATATATATATATATATATATATATATATATATATATTGCTATAAAACTCCACAATCTACTGCACTTTTTATAATATTAATAATATAGTTTAATTTTAATTATATAAAATCAATATAGTATAGTCTATACCATTTTAAACAAAAATTGTTTATGTCCCCACCAATCTGCTGGCAACTTGCACCCACACGCGCGTGACACCGCCTTGGTGCCTTCGTTCAATGATCAGAACTCGCACAACGCATGTGTTGTTTCCTGTGTTTTTTCACAGACTAGCTGGCTCTGTTTTCACAAACCATGTGTACCATTGATACAATGTTTCACAAACCATGTGTACCATTGATACAATGTTTCACGACATTGTTTGGGACGAGGCATGTTAAACCCCGAGAAACAAGTAACACAGTGTATCTGCTGCGTCTGACAAACGAAGCGGCAGAAGTTGTCAGGACCGCATGTAGTTTGTTATGGTAATGGTGACCTTTCACCTTGGGCTCAAGGTCGGTCATCGCACATGCGCGCCTGTAAGCAGCACTAATGACTAAGCAATCCGAAATACACAAGGTGCCTACAAAATTGATTGAAAAAAAAATTCACGTCAGATTAATCACATTCTACGGAAAGCAAATTTCGCAAAACGATTTCAAAACGCTTAATTGGTCCATAAAGGTAAAAGACAATGTCACAAAAATGACTTTCTGAGGACGTATAATACTTGTACATTTACTTAGATCTCAGATATCTGGAGCACTAAAAGACATATGTCTTTACTAAAAGGGTGTGAACGGGTAGGCCTACTGAACATGGACAGCAAGCAAATGTAGAACTAATTACTTTCTGGCGCTTATTATGGTTTGCTTGGATTGTATGCTCCCAAGAGAGCCGACGAAAGCTATGTACAAGAATTAACAGGCCTGAAAGACCAGGGAGGCAAATTGTAAAGTCGGATGAGACTGATATTATCACTGATATCAGACTATAAACCCCCAGCTTAACCTTTTTTATACTTTAAGTCGAAACTGGCAGTTAACTGAAGGTCGGCTTTCGAGAGCTAGCCCCAGGACAAACGAAAATAGCCTACTATTACCTATATGCAAAAAGGTTAATCCTGATTATAACCCGCATTGAAACCTGCAGAACTAGTCATTCTGGCGACATGGCCGTGCAACACATTTATGATAAGTGATCATGTGCTCGACAAGAACACTTAATTAGTGTTGGTTATAACTGTTTTTTAAGTTTTTATGTACTATACACTAATGTACTATACACCATGCAGACACTTGAATGTTATATAACAATCACGCTTAATAATTAATTCTCCAACAAACGCACGATAAACAAGTTCTTGCAAGTAATTCCTTGTTCTGAGCCTAACATTTTCTTTGAGATTAGTTTGCTCTGTCTGCTTGAAAGAAACTCAAAGAAAGTAATAAATATACATTTAATTCATCATAACTAATATCAACATGCGGGATACTTACGATGGTGATATGTACAAAAAAGTTGCATATATAAGAAAACAAAGATTAGCACGCCGCCAAAAAGAACCAAGCTTTAATATTACAGACAGTTGGAACGAAAACTTTAAATCAATTATATATATGAAGTTTATAGTTAATTAATTACTCATTTATGTACCCTGGTCTTGGATAAGTGATTTAATTTTCTTGATAGATAAATGTATATTCATGTAGACTATCTGACCAAATGAGCAGTCTATGAATTAATAGAGAACTCGGTTATATAATAAATAATTTTACCAAGTTTACTTTAGTAATTTTGAACAGGTTTATTTTCATAAGACAGTTTTACAGACCATTCTATCAATAAACGTTTTTCTTCGGTTGAAAAGCCATGTTTGATGAGTGTAATTTAAAAACAAAACAGATGATTGATTATTTGAATGATGAAAATCATGTTCTCGCACAGTTATCATTTTTTCCAGAATCAGCTATTCACCTGTCTCACTTGTAGAATTCATGTGATCTCTGAGTTACTCTAGGTAGGAATTAATAAACTCTGGGTAACTGTTGCTAAAAAGATATTATTATTATGCTCCCGTGACGGGAATATTGACCCTTCAAGCTGTTACTTAACCCGGCAAATGTTACCATGTTGGCTAAAAGAAGAAAAAAACATATGACCGGAGGGGATTGATTGCGCATGTGCGCAAGTTGAAAGGTCTAGTTGTAGTTGATGAGAGTAAACTGAAACAAGGCCATCTATTGTCCTTTGCAAAACCCTGGTTTCTCTCATATGATGCCAGATGTCCTTGTTTGGATTACGATGAAAAGCCATTTTATTGTCCCTCACATGTTATAAACATGCGGAGGTGAACAAAACGGACAACCTTTGCACTGTGTGATCGGCGCTTTTTTGGGCTCTTTTAAAGAGGTTCAAGGGTTTATCTTTATCTGATCCACGTCGGATGTAGGAATTGACTTTATTAATATTTGAAGTTCTGACAATTCTGACACAATTTCGTATATCATAATTCCGGGGCCTTCTGTATATATACACAATGGCAGACGAAAAGAATCGTCGTCAAATATTATTTCAAATTTCGATAAAACGTTTTTTATAGTACTGTGAACTGTGAATATATTCCCATCAGTTAATGTATATTTAATGGTCACAAGTTTGTATCATGTTTCCTGCATGTCTATCATATAATCCCCGTAACATATTGACATTTACATCTATAATCGTATGTGATCGATGAAAATGTAATCTATTTACTCGATTATGAAGAGAAAGACGAATCGCCGATATAATCAATTAATCGACATGAAAGTACTGTCACTGACATGGATGTAGAATTATACTAATTTATTGAGCATGGTCGTGTCGCAGCTCATTTTACAGTGAATATGGCAGGTTTGAATACTGATGTTTTCGAGAGAGAGAGAGAGAGAGAGAGAGAGAGAGAGAGAGAGACAGACAGACAGACAGACAGACAGACAGACAGACAGACAGACAGACAGAGACAAAGAGACAGAGAGAGACAGAGATTGAGAATGAGAGAGAGACAGGAGGGAGAGGGGCGGGGGTCGAAAATTTTAGGACGATTGAGAGATCAGAAAGTATAATTGACAAGCAGACGTACAAAGCTTGTTAACAACAACCGGCCTCTGTAGTCTAGTGATCAAGGGGAGATCGAATCTCAGCCGAGGCGGTGAGATTTTCAGGGTCGGGCCCTATCCAGTCGTGTTTTATTCACACATGAGTGCGCCTTTCGCAGGTTATAGGAGAGATTACTTTCCCAGAACCCGCAGGTGCGGTTGATGCCAGAAAAGTCATGTTTTTCCGCCTTTTCACGTATAGTAGTGCGAAACAAGAATAGAATTCTGCAGATGTATGTAGTACTTAGTTATGCCAGCATTCAAATATGGAGGCCGTTATCTCCAAAAAATAACTTAAAATATGTAAATAAAAAAAACCTCGTCAGCAACGGAATGTTGTCTATTTCTTCTTCCAAATTGACACGAGTATTCAATCCTTTCCTAACGAGGCTCTTCCTACCGGTGTCCTAATATCAACGACAACACTTTGATGAAAAATTAGTTTTAAAATATTTAAAAAAAAACAGAACTCGAGATGTCTTTCCACACATATGAAGACAGGCAAACATATTAAAACATACCGAGCGAATCCATCTTGGCACTCAGACTTACTCTCTCCAGTTCACTTGATTAATACGTTGATACTCTTCTGTGTCTGAGTAAACACTTACACAGCAGTTCTGTTTACCATGACAGGAGAGTATGATTAAAGCATGTGTGAACTCCCAAACAAGAAACACAGAAGCACCGTTTGGAAGCTTAAATAATCTAGATTTGTGATGTTGCGTGTATGGCTACCAGGTGGCGTGCGCGCTATGTTTATGTTTAAAGCCACTGATCGCGCCCGGTGTAAGCACCTTTCGACTTGTGTACAGGAGCAACCAGACGGTTTTATAACGAAATTCTGGGAAATTATATTATAAATGTATTATATATACATTATCAGGGATCGGCAGACAAAAGTACAAAAGTACGCGTCGGTACTGCGATTAAAAACATCGCCGGTAAACGAATTGTATTAACGAAATATTATAAGATGCCACAGGGATATAGGACACACGCAATCTCCATAACCGCGTATCATATTCAGAATTTACAGGGAAACCGATTTTTGAGATATGCAGTTGTCCAGAAGATTCTTACGGTGGCTCGTATAGGACATGCACAAAATTATTTTTATCTCGTTCCCACGAGATAGTATCTAGTTACAACGCGTAAGTATCTCGTGGCCACGCGATAATGATCTTGTCCCACGCGTTAGTATTTCGTGGCCACGCGATAATTATCGCGTGGAAACGAGATAAATGTAGATAGACAATACAGTAAGACTTACATCTTAAATCCCTAAGGCTTGTTTCTCTACACTGGATGAAGACTATGGTCAATTATTAGCATGATTTTGGAGCGGACTTAAAATGCTGAGACCTGAAATGATGCAACCGGGACTCATACAACACTCATGGGCCATGTTTGTTCAGTGAATGTGTGAGCGGGAAGGGGGGGGGGTAGTTCGGGTAAAATATTTGTCATAATAAATTTTCATAATATGAATTACACAACTGAAGTATTATTGTGGAAAGAAAGATGTGAAGGGGAAGGATGAGCAAATTTCTCACAAAAAGGTCTCCTTAAAAAGTTAGGTGGGCATGTTTCCCTGCCTCCCCCCCCCCCCCCCCCCGAGTCATAATGAAGTGACATGGCTAAAAAAATAAAATTTTTCTGGGAAGGTAAAATACAAACAAGTGTTTTAGTTTAATTCATACGTTTGGTACACAGGGGTTAATATCACCCTTACCCTTAAGCAAACTCAATACAGTTTTCCATGAACAAATAAAAATGGGCTAGTTGAACCAACGCAATGAAATGTTGAGACAACGCAATGAAAACTGCTGAAATTTACCTCGAAGCATTCGGGGCAAACGCACATACAACGAAATACATACAAACAATTTAAGCTGCATCAACGCTCGACATATAACAGACCACAGACATTCTTGTCCAAATGAGGGCTTTAGCTAGCATGGCATACTAACGCGTGGCCACGCGATACTTACGCGTGGGAACGAGATAATTATCGCGTGGCCACGCGATACTAACGCGTGGGAACGAGATAATTATCGCGTGGCCACGAGATACTTTCGCGTGGGAACGAGATAATTATCGCGTGGGAACGAGATACTATCTCGTGGGAACGAGATAATTATCGCGTGGCCACGAGATACTATCGCGTGGGAACGAGATAAAAAATAATTTTGTGCATGTCCTATACGAGCCACCGTAGATTCTGTCCCCACGGGCTTCTTGAAACCAGGAACCCTGATATGGCCGATGTTTCATGTGGCTGTTCCGTTATTTTACACCGCGTGTAGTTGGTAATATTGTTTCGATCATGCAGATTCTGAACACGGGGTGGCCCTTCCATTAACGGTATATCGCGTACAACTGGTAACATTAGTTCCATCGGAATATTGGGGGGGGGGGGGGGGGTTCATATCACGGCACTCCGTAATTCGTCTTTATGACACCTTCCTCCCAATTCGAACTGATTCAGTTTAACACAGCTTAATCAAGCGTTTCCGACCTGGTAATTACTGGTGTATGATATTTTCTGCCGGGAATATTCCACCGAATGTATTGGTAGTCCACAAGAAGGAAATACTATTTATACCTTAAAACATTCTAGGAAGCGGAGGTTTGGTAACACTGGGGACGCACTTAAAAGCGCTTCAAAATGGAAAGCAAGGGGCGCGATTTGGCTTGACATTGTATTTGTGTACCGTTTACTATGATCGGTGATCGGTTTTAATCATAATGGAAACAAATAGGCATGCACGTAAGAAAAAAGAAAGATTTATAAAGGAATTAAACATATTATCAAAAATTCATATAAGAATGTCCTGTAAATCTGACCAGTAAATGCACATTTTATTATAAAAGGAGAAAGGCATCTGGCAGCAAACTAAAAACTACTCTGACACCCCACCTTTTGAACTAGACCGGCGTCTATTTAAGGCCTGTATTTATGTTTTAGATATTGTTTTGCCCCGGCCACTGAATAATACAGGCAACTATTTAAGGTCCCGGGGTCTGATCAAGGAAATACGGTATATCAAAACACAATTATCCCTGTCAGTACAGTGAACCTGACAACTCCGTTTGAGTCGTCGCAAACAGGTGTCGCTAGTGTGATGATATTTTATGTCCTTATACTTGGAATCTCTAAAAATTAATTTATGTGAAAAAGAATAAATAAATCTAGCTGGGTCTGTTTAAGTATAATGTAAAAATAAAAATTAGTGTCATTCGAGTAATTAAATTTAAGGTTATGGTTAATGATTAATTGTCTGATATCACGGATCCACTTTGCCTTCCTGGTCTTCAGACCTGTTCATTCTTGTAGCTTTTCTTGGCTCCCTGGGGAGTATACATCCTATACACACGTCTTTGAAGACGCTGTAGGGTTTTCCATTCTACATTTTGCCTGCTGTCCATGTATAACCAGAACCCATTCACTCCTGGGTGGAGAGGGCGCACTCTTGCGGTAAAGACTTTGGCCAGGGGTCTTGGCGTGATTCGAAACCTCAACCTTGTGGTCACAAGTCAAGAGCCATAACCATTACGCCACCACGGTCCACGCTCCAATTTAAGAATCTAACGGGATATATTTAGTTAAATTTTATTTTTAAAAATCACTGCCATGGATCGCTATCACTTAACTGTGAATGACCTGTTTTAGGGTGTTTTTTTCCCCTCAGACTATCCATAAAAGTTGATATAACAGTATATTAGCTTCAATTCCATTAGCCCTGTATATTTGTGTGAATAATGGGGTGTGAATTTTTATGATAAAAACTATTAAATTAATTGCAAAATAACTATGAGTAGGCACTGATGGTACCACATCAATAGACCGATTATTGTGCCCGAATTAACTTGAACGTGATATTGGCAAGTAATGAAAACAAATAGGTAGCAGACAATAAAGTTACTAAAAAACTAGTTCCTCACCGTCTATCTGAATTTTTAATTTGCCGATCTGTGAGTAAACCATTTAATTACGCCTGGAAGAGCTGATTAGATACAAAGACAGCATTGTCGTTCAAATTGAGTCACGTGACCTCGCTGACCACACTTCACATTAATTTCCTCTTTCATCACTCAGGTTTCTTCCTGAGTCTGACTTCAAACAAATGTTCTAATGACTAAAATGAGGATAAGTACGTTTTTTGTCCTATCTTCTCGGGACGCAAATTGGAACACGCTGTGCTTCCCATGTACCTAAGTCCATGGGTTTAAGACGTGTATGTGTGCGTGTATGTGTTTTATTTCGTTAACACCATTATACACTTTCATTTTCCGTCGAATCTGTGATTTTTTGGCTGACATATTTAAGAACTGTAGATGATTCCTGATAAGAAAAGTTCTGATAACGCCTCTGTGACAGATATGTAAACTTGTATATCTACAAGGTGTTAGTAAAATGTTGCCAAACAAAAATCATGTAAACTAAGGTGGTTGGTTGTCTATGTGCGGAAGTTGAAAGGTCAGGAGTTGCAAATCTCCCTATGCAAAACGCTGCTTCTTCTGATTGGCCGCCAGATGTCCTTGTTAAATGTGTTTTGATTTTGTGCCCCCCCCCCCCTCTCTCTCTCTCATCAACACTTGGCTATAAACAAAACAAACAGCCTGTGTGCTGTGGGATTGGAGATCCTTGGCGTAGTTTTAAAAGGGTTCCAGGGATTATCTGTAGTTAACCGACGTCAGCTATCGGAATAGGCCCCTTTAAATAAGACATTGCAGTTGTCATTAATATATAGGTGATGATGTAAACAATGTACGGCGTATAACTGAAATTTATCCTAAAAAGTAGCATTTATCCTCTGAAATCAGTTACTGACGTATTATTAATTATAATCAATAATAAGTGGATTTATGATAAATTTTGTAGTAAAACAATTATCAGAATTGCTCTTATATTAATATGATATTTATTTATATTGTTATTGTGGGTAGCTTTTTATAATTATTGTAAATTGACATTTATAAAAAAAGGGTTTTGTTCATGTATTTTTCACACTTTCATTGCCAAAGGTATGCTTTCGTATGTTTGTTCTTGAACCTAATGTAATTTTAGGGCATTTCGGAAATGGGTTAATAATCGATTACATTTTGTTGTGGATCCAGTACATGATCCCGATATCGGTGCGTTATCAAGGAATATTCACAAATGCAGAGTCACGCATGCACGAATGAACCTGGGATTATGGGCTAAATAAGTGAATGCAAACACGGGTTTAGGAGCATTCCACAATAGGGACATTCGTATGGCGGAGGCTTGCATGCCTTAGAATGCAGACTTATAGTTATTATTAATAATAGTTGCCAACGTCATGACAGATTTGGGGAAGTCGCACATGATTTTATAAGCTGACCTTACCTTGACTTCGGGTTTCTTTGGATGGTGGTCTCCTGTAACATTGACAGAAGAGCTTGGCGTGGGACTACGGAAAGTGATTTGAACTTTAAACTAGAAATACTAAGCGGAAGGAAGCCCTTATTACCTGTCATGGACAACGACACATTGACAGTTTTGCCTACAAATTATGACAACGCAATTAGTGATGCCGTGCTGACTTGTCCAGGCAACGACCTTTACCACGAAGCCTGCAGATTTCTTTTATACACTATTCACAATTTTATTTTTTATCACCTAATATCTTCCGTCTGCATCATTTCCTCTGTATTAATGTGAATTATATAAAATTAAAACTGAATTGAAAAGTCGTAAAAATAGAGGATTTCGAAATCTTTAGTGACGGGCTTAAACTTATCACTGGTCTACACATTTTCATCAGTACATCAGTATATATTAGTAAAACAGTCATGAATTTTCCGTTTAACTGATATACTAACACAACATGATTTCATATTCTTATATTTACTTGGCATCACTTTCGACCAAGATCATGTTTAAATTAAATTTTCTTTGTGCTGAATCAATTGGACAACAAACCCCATGCATTGTGTATTAAAGGGATCTAATCACATATAATGCATTTTGAATTAAAACGGAAAATAGTGTCTTCCCTTTGAAATAAAATGGTAACTGATAAAATATTGCCCTGAAACCGTTGGCTTACCCCTGTGCACGAGTGTTTAAAAAATGGACCGGGCGCGATCACAGACGTCAAAACAGCGTCACAGCGCATGGAACTCCGTGCAAAGTCCGGGCCACAACACCTGTCATTCAGAGATGCTCTTACTGACTTGGTCCAAAGAAAATGTAATACATGTTTCCGCTGTCTGAAACATTGCATGTTGCTTAGGGACCCGATACACGAGCTCACACTGTGCTATGACTGTTATTTCAGCTGAGACCACTGGACCTATCGTACGAATCTGTTGCGATAGGTTCTATAATGAATTTACATACGGCCAATGGACCATGTCCATCTAGCAGAGATCTATCAGAGGACACGAAGGTCCATGTCTGAAATACTCTTTGTTTGGGGTCTGTCGCGCATGCGCAAAATCGGACCTCGGGTCACGCGGCCTTGTTGTTGTAAACAGACGCATGCAGAACCATAATGAGGTGTTATAAAGCTCAAGGTGTGCTGGGATTGTTTTGGCTAAAACATTGTATTAAGCAAAAGTGAAGTGATAGGATGAAGAATAGGCAAATTATTCTGCCCCTGATTATGTCTCTTTGAATGAAATTGTTATGAACGTGAGAAAGATTTAAAATGCTGTGAAGAAAACAAAGACTGCCCTTATCCATAAAACCAAACTTCGTAACAGAAGAATGAATACCAGATGTATCCAAAGAGTTTACATGTAAACTCATTGATGTATCCAATCGCCAAAGAATCACTAGCCCACCAACCCCCCCCCCCCCCCCCCACCCCACTTTCCCCCAAACCGGCAAATGAGCGATAATCAGGAACCGGTACCAGTCTATATCTTAACAACCGGTGTTCGTTCGTACTCGCCCACGTCTTCCATTCGGCGAAATCGAGTTTACCTTTTATTTTGTACTAAAGAGAATGGTTGAGCCATTAGACGTTTGCTGCGTGTACTCACTGATAGACTGTGTTAAAGATAGTAAAAACCCGGTTACATATGTTCTGAAAACCTAGGAGTAATAGGTCAAGAGAATAATGAAGTACTTAATGATATCCAGAATTCTTGTCATATGGATATTTTTCGACAAATCTGAACAAATGGAGCACAAACTGAATGACACAACCTCCAAGCATTTGTGGGAAATTGATAGTGAAAAAGGCTGTGTTATACCAGAACTAATGGTATTAACCAGTTTCTTATGATTGTTACGGAACCTAATATCAACAGATCACGTAGTGGTGCGTGACGAGCATAAATTTTGTTATAGAGATAAAATAAAATCAAATTCTGTAACACTAGGCAGCGTGAAATGTCTAGAGGAATGAATAAAGAAGTGAGTGGGTTTTTTTGTTAACAAATAATTATAATTTATTCTTAAAACAACACTAACATACAGTACACTAAATCAATACAATTTCACAATATAACAACAGTACAACAGTAAATCAATACAAGTATATACATAAAGTGTACAGTACCTGGATACCACCACTGTCACAGCGACAAAAAGTCCTTTAAAGCATATAATCTAGATGAACAGTTCACATAAATCTTCTCAGTTCAGTTCAGTTCACTCACAAAATCAACTTGTAATCCAAATGTGAAGTTCTTATAGCGATCCCAAAGGCAAACTGAAGACTAATTATAATCCGTCACAAATTTCAAGAAAAGCTATAACTGCTATAAACATTATAGGAAAAGGTACACAAACTGACTTACACTCTTTGTGTCCAATGGAATATTTCTCTCCTCCCTCTCGGCTCTAAAAGAAAACCCCGTATTTATAACTTTTCACCTCAAGCCGAGAACGTTCCATTTCCCGAACAATCTAAAGAACCCAAGAATACACACGTTACAGGAAACATCTAGAACAACTAACGCTGTGTTTCTACATATCAGGGTTTACTCGTGGGCCGGCCCGGTTCGGCCAGGCGAGAAAGCCCCAGACTAGCATGACCACTGTTTACACGTCAGACCCCACGAGTGGGCCGGGCTTTGTCGCCATAGCAACGGCCAATGCTAGCGCTGCACATACACACGTAAGACTGCTGCATACAATAAAAGAGACATCTGTAACATGATACTATAATGGGCATTAAAACTGGCTGAGCATCTTTAGTCCCTGTGTCCGTGGCTGTTGCCCGTAATTGAGAAAAATGGAGAATGCAAAACAAATTAAAAATGAAGAATTACAGATCTTAGCATTACAAAACTATTTAGGGGACTGCATCGTTGTTGTTTACATCCGGGCTACTGCTGGCCTGGTCAGAGGCTGGTAGGCAAAACCCTATACCCCTTATAATTAGGTCATCCTTTGTGTACTAGCTGATACATGTGCTACCAGTATCTCTCCATTAACACATGTTTAAGTAATTATATGCACCGATCAGTTTGTTGGCAAATTAGTTGATGCATCAAAGTATATTTACACAATGTTAGTGATTTTATAGGGGTTAGTCTCCCTTTCCCTATTTTTACAGCATGAAAAACGGTTGAACGGATGTAAAAGTATAGCCAGTAGACACCAACAAAGGCCATATCATTAGTTCTTCATCTGTGTCATTAGCCCATACAATACAGCAACCAAAGACAGCTTATTGTGAGTCTCTGGTGGGCTACAATTATTTTCAATCTAAATGTGCAGGCCCTATGGTACCACCAATAGAGTAATGTAGCAGAGTTCGTTTTAGTATGCAGAATCTCCTGTCTTAGGTCTCAGAAGTTTTGTCTCATGAAGTGTGTAAACATTTTCTCATGTATCATTAATGATTTACAAACTGCTGCTCTGGGATTTGTATACATGTGCTGAAAGCTGAGAATAACATATGCACTCTTTGAATTTTCTAACACAGGTTGACATTATCTAGATTTAAGAATATTTTATGTTTCATATATTATTCATTACAAAATAGTACTTAAATTAAATATATAATATATAAATAAATATAAACCTATAGGTAACAGACTTTTTAAACAGGTGTTGACTTTCTAAATTTTGTTGTCTTATTTAAATATGAAATGTAAAAAGAATTACAAGTAATCAATAAAATGCAAATAAAAAAATAAAGGTAGTAATATTTAAATTTGAAACAAAAATACAATATATATCTTAAATAAAAAATAATCATATTTAAATTTGAAATTCTGAATATAATTTTTTTATATTTAAATTTGAAATGTAAAAAAAATAATTTTCATCAATGAGGGGCATGTTAGATAAAATAAAAAAAATCCATTTTGAAAGCATTATTTTTAAGGTTCCATCCGTTGAAATGAAATCTTTTTAACACTAAATTGCGGAGAAATATCGATTTAAATGTAAACAGTTAAAAGTACATAAAATCACCAAAAAAAAAATATTCTTAACATCAACTGTCTTTGTATATAAATCAATTCTAATAATACTAAAACAAATGAATCAGATCATGAACCATGACAGCTACAAAGCCATATATTTCCCTTTGTCATTCGGGTGAAAGGAGCCTTTTGAACGAAGCCGTTATAATGATTTCCTAATTAACAGATGACTGAAATTAATTTTGTTGTTTTCAGCGCAAGTGTAAGCAGGCTTTGATTGCAAACATTAAAAGTATTAATATTAAATGTGCTTTATGACTGTACATATATAAACTCTCAGAGTACGCGTATATAGTAGGACTGTTCATGTAATTCAGTGTAGATTCACAAAATATTATCATTAACGAATATAACTTTATAGTTAAGTTAACACATTAACTATTATTTGTTTGCAGTCTGCTTGGGTCAAGAGTCAAGCAGGGAGACTTTGAAACCTTTGACATCAGCTGTATCAGGCTTGATCATACTCCATGTGGTGTAGCATAAAGATATCAGTTACAAGATACGAGGCAATAAACTAGTGATTCTCTGATGAAGCATGTTTAGGGTCAATTAAGAAAAATGAGGCTTTACTTAGTGAGTGTCTGCAAGTGGATCTATGTGACCCTTTGTATATATAGACCCATCAGGCAGCTTAAAGAGGCTTAGAAAAAGTCCCTTTTGCTGCGGACTGGCAAATCCAACAGCTGTACAGCTCATTTGTAAATTATCTTGCAATTAATTTTATAAGACCGCCGTATTTATTGTAGAATGCAAACAATAAAGATTACAAAACAAGCCCACTGAGGAACGACTGCAACTGATACAGTCAACATCCCTTAGTGTTATGCCTGCACGTGTTGCTAAATCACATGGTCTGTGACGTCACGATGCAGTCCCATATTGTACTATTTTATATGTGCAAACACGAAAACATTTTTATTGAAGTTGCTATTCACTCAAGTTATAATAATAGTATCTTTTTGACCTGTTAACAAGGTTTATATGGTCGAATCACTCGTTTTGATATCTGAAATGAATCTTAAGAAAAGTAGCAAGACAATTGACTCCTTCTTTACAAATGCCTGATCAGTGGCGGGTCCAGAGAGGGGTGCTAGCGGCGCCCCATCACCCCTCATCCCCCCCCCCCTCCACCCGTTGGGCTGTAACATCTCATTTTATCTATTAATTTTCCCTGTTATTGATCATTTATTACTTTTTGTCATATATCTTTTTTATTCCTGAGCAACTAAATTATTAAGATATCAACAGTTTACTTTCTTATTCATAAGTTGAGGTTAGTATTATTATATGGGTCATAACATCGACAACCCCCACCCCCTCCTAAAAAAAAAGATATCACGCTCGTCTTTGAGGGAGGCACGACCTAGTTACCCATTACAACCTTTTTTCTGAATTTACACGTCAGGTGCCTGCATGAGGCCTAGACCAAAGAAGCTGGCAAAAAGCGAAGTGTAACATGCGACTTGAACAATTATTTTACCACAAGATTACATTTAAACGATGATGTATTGCAAATTATAAACGTAGATATATTTAGGACCAACATGTTACCAACGATTGAATATTTGGATGTTCCAGCAACAAGCGAACCGCCACCTGTTCCCATACCCTCCCCGTGTACCTGTCATTATCTTTACAAAACACCAGGCTGTAGATTTTATTCTTATAAGTGACATAAACAAAAATATTAATATTTTGATAGGCTGAATTACATGATGGAATAATAATAATCATACTTAATAAAATATAATTAATATATTATGTAGGAACATATACAATACAAAAAAATTATGTGCACAATCTAAGAATTTTTTTTTCTTTATACCCATCGACCGTTAACCCAAAATTAGCGCCCCTGTTCTCGAATTTCTGGATCCGCCATTGCTATTTTTTATAATCATGTTTTTGTTTAATGAATATCAACCTGCATCAAATCAAGAAATAACCGGGACCAAGACAAAACTGCATCTAAATTAATAAGGGCAGACCCCCCGGCTGAAACTTGTCAGAGAGACTGCAGTAAATCTTGCTCCCAATTCTTGGGCGGCAGTTAGATGTCAGGAACTTGATTTCGGGGCTGTAACTCATAGTTCACGAAGGTTTGCTCTAAGAGTGAACAGAATGGGCAGTAGAAATGATTAGAGTCGGTGCACTGTTAAGGAAGAGTAGTGAGCTACTACAGTCTGGCGTGGGCCGCGCCAGCATACGGAAGACCTTGCCAGAGAGTCCGAGTTCACCTTTGCTGCGTAGTTTCTCATGCGGTGCTTCATGGGTTAACAAAGTTGTCAGTGGGTTAATGAAGAGAGCGTAGTTTGTACCGAGCTCCGCTCGTGTAATGAAGGGTCGTAGTGTAAGTGCAAATAGGGATGTAACCTATCAAACCGCTGACTTTAACTCAGCTCCTACATGTAGGTCTCCTTGCCATTTCTATCTGGAGACAGTCATGTGCCGGTCAACTGACGAGTAAAGTGGAGCGAGCTAGCGATGCCTCGTTGCCATGTGGTCGAGGGCTTTCACTCGTACTATCAGAGCTTATACGCGGGAAATATTACCCAGACCTCTATAATGCGTCACCGTGACCCCGCCATGTGTCACATGTAAATGATTTAGACTGCGACACGTATGGACTGACAAAACCGTATGTCCTTGTCACTAGAAATGAGTACAGATTTTATACAATGACCTTTGCCCGGCGAGGTCTCACCTCTATTGGTCCGTCGTGTTGACCTCCTTGGTCCGTCTATCATTTTGCTTATCCGGTTGCTCACACTTACTTCGATGGGTCTTCAACTGCCCTCTGAAATTGTGCTGAAACCCTTTTACTTTATCACGGATATATCATTATAAATTAAATTACCCAAATAAAATACATATTTTTTCCCCGATATATGCGGCATTATACTGTATACTGTATTTACAGGAAATCCTTCGCTTTATTATCCATTTTTTACTTTTAATTCAAGAAATTCAGTTGGAAATAAACATTGTTTATCGGGAACAATTTATCTTATTTTTACCTAAATAACCCTCCACCAGCCGAAGTGGTTTCCATAGGAATGGATTGAAAACAGGACAAAGTACTTTGGAATGCACTTAGGTATTCTTATTAAACCGTGCTTGAATTATCCACCGACCTAAGCTGATAAACTGTGCTAATCGAGAGGGTTAAAGTTAAGGATAAGTTTTCGTTGCCGGTGTAAGTTCAATTACAAAATCAATATCGTCTGGACGAGGTCTGCTGACATGACCGTCATCATGACAGGAAGACTTCTTAAAGGCCCGACGTAAATCTTCGAAAACCTCGGAGCTGATCGTCAGATGACTTCAATAAATCTAGCGATGCCCTGTTATCCACTTAGTGTGCAAAGCATAGCGGTGACGAGGAAGACAACGTTTGTCTAAACAAACCGAGAAACCCCTCAAAGCCACGCTCCGATAAGTTACTGGTAATTTGGTTAGCAATGGGAAAGAAAAAGATAGTCAGAGAGATACTGCTGAACATGTTTCTATACAGGATTTGTTTTTATTTAAGGAAAGGAAAATAAAGTAAGCTCCTATGATAATTAATATACAATTGGTAAATTTTGCATATATTTTTTTTATTGTCTTTTACATGCTAAAATCTTTTGATCCAGTCTGTCATTTTTTTTATTTCTTATAACATAAGAATATGCCTATAAATGAAATGCAAATGGAATTTAAGACTAAACCGGTGACTATTTGTAAAATCTCCATGACTGTATTTACCTCCTTAAAGAAAGTGGTAGGGGTTATGGGATTGGCCAGTTAATGGTTGTATTTGTGTGTGTGTGTGTGTGTGTGTGTGTTTGTCCGTTCTATATCTAAGAAATTTCTCAATGAATGTCGATAAAATATTGTTGAATAATGGGTCATTGGCAAAAGAAGTAAATTTTGGAACAATTCGAAAATTTAAAATGTAGATTTTGATCAAGATCCAGCAAAATACCACCATATTTGTTGTCTCGTTTATTTGTCTTTACAAATATATATATATTGTTACAGGTGTCTGTTTTATTGTGCGCAGGAGTGTTACATGTGTCCGTTGACATTCTGATTCGTGTAGCTCAGGCACAGCGAGACACCGTTCCCAGCGTTTCGGCTCTGTTCATGTGCGTGTGTATTGTTCTTTGGGAATTTTCCATTTCCAGAATTTTCGGGTGAGAAAATATAAATTAGGGGCTGTGTTTAGAGCCGGCAGGAAGGAAAATACCAGCGAGCACTAAGAGTGTTACTTTCTCGTCAGTTTTGGGACCTTACCGATAATTGCAGTGCTGTCAGATATTTAACGGACTTAATTTGCCTTTGGATTATTACTATTAAAATGGATTATTGGTGTTAAAGGACGCTTGTTGAGCTGTGACAGTGGTGGTATCTAGAAATCAAAGCCTACGATCCGGACACTCTGGTACTGTTCATTTTATTGTTATACTGTGAAATGATATTAAGTGTATTGTAATGTTAGGATTGTTCTAAGAATAAATAATAATTATCTGTTAACAAAAAACCACTGACTTCATTCCTCTAGACATTTCACGATGCCAAGTGTTGCTGAATCTGATCTGTTGTTATTTGGTTCCGTAACAATATATATATATATATATATATATATATATATATATATATATACATACATATATTCCACAAATAGCATCAAAACCAATTGAGAAATTATTTAGATATTTTTGGACAAGAAGGCACCTTTACCTTTCAGGAGCCATAGTGAATAACTGATGTTGTCATGGTGACGTCGTCATGATGACGTCAACACGATGAACGATCAATGTTATCGAGATCATAATAACGTCTCGAGGTTGTGGCAAGAGGTTCCAGTCAAGACAATTTAGCTGCTGTTTACTGCCCCCCCCCCCTAAGGTACTATGGAGCAGTCATTTTATAAACTTATATGTGCAAACCTCAGTGTCTGTATATTTCATCCTGATTACATATGTAAGATTTAGCTGTTAATGTTAATTGGGACTATGTGTATTCAGGTGTCATATACCTTAGCTGAGTTGCCGGATACATACACAATGACTGTAATTGCTGTGCCTTGATTACATGGCTACCCTATTTAGTCTAATAGCACCTTCTTTCACCTCCCCTACACTAGTCTTTTTTTTTTTGTAGTTTTTGTGACACTTCAAGTAAATCTCTGATTGGTTAACTCATTGTGTAGTAATCTTCTGAAGCGAGAAGTACCCGTCTCCCCCACATTGCAAACGGGCAAACGGGTAACTGCACAATTCGGCCACTCATAACGTTTATCGTAAGTCAGAAGAGCCTGTGGGCCTACCATACGCCAGCCACTGGATAGCTATAAATCTCCAAATTGTTGTTGAATGGATGCAGTAGAAGATGGCGCAGGTATGTGTCCGTTATTGCTTTATAATCTGATATTATCCCTTTCACCTACAAGACATTACAACAGAGTGTATTGACGTGTTAATGTATGTGAACAGGACACTGACTCAGAGAATTAAACCATCCACAGTTTCAACACTGAATCAGATAGCATTCTGGTAAATAAGTCATAATCAATAGAAGCGACCTGAATCAGTGGTCGTGTCAATCATTTTTTATTCATGGATTTTCACCAAGAATAACCTGCGGGCGTTCCTGGGTCCATGAAAAAAACAGGACATACAGGATTTTAAATTGAACAATGTTATGGAAACAGTTAAATTCCTTGGCACATAAAATGCAGGAATGTCATCAGAGACATAAAAGGCGATCCACAGATAGGCGTAAAATAGGTGTCCCGGAACTTAAAAGACAGTATCCCGGGTCCAATTCCCCTGGGACATCCATCCAAATTTTCCCCCTGTAACTCCTGAGAAATTTGACATTTTATCCCGAATAGTAAATCACAGCACCATCCAACAAAGGTCTCGAATGTGAAAGATTTCATTATCAACTATAGACCATTCGAAAACAAATCCCGCACAAACCCGGTCGAGGTCCTGAGGACCTGTCATAGATCAAGAACAGGTAACATACTAGTAATTTAGTTATACTGGTTTCGTACCTCGTTTCAATGTATTGAAATATTTTTTCACTTGAGGCCCATTTAATTATGCGTAAGGACAGAGACATTTTATAAATATAGAAAGAGTAAGAACAAGTAGAAAAGTGACAGATTCATCATAACAATTTTTGAAATAAGGACCCAATAAAAGCGTTCTACTTTCACGAATCTTGGCTTGGCATCTTTTATATGCAGTTCTTAACCTGCATGAATATAGTTTAGGCAATAATATTGCTTCCTTATCTCAAAGGGTTAAAGATCCTAAACTATTCTACACGAGCTGTCAAGAGACAAAGCCCCCTTGGGGATATGATTCTAAAATAAATCGTTTTTAAGATTGGACACTAAGACACATACCTATACATTTTTGAAGTGCCTAAGTCCTTTTTAAAATATACGCGGTCACCTTTTCCGCCTTCAAAACATGACCGTTTGGAAATCTTCCAAAACTGGGCCCCCCGCCGACGACAGATTAGTTGAGTCTAAACCCCGTGGGGACAATTCACTGCTTTTATCTCACACTTTTACCAGAGCGGTTAGCGCAAGGATCAGGTCTCTGTGAGCCGCACTTCCCTCCAGCCACGTATCCCACAATCCTCTTTGTGTCAAACAATGGCTGTGGCCTGGTGGGGATTGGCCCAGCGTCTTGAGGGCCCTGCCTTCCTTTGATATGTTTCTCCTCCCCAGAGAGAAGTCCTGACGTTTTGTTCTGGTTGATTACCAACAGATTATGCTGCAAAGGCCGCTACAGATGTTTTTGAAGTGATTAACCTGTTTTTTTTTACACAAAATGAAAAAAAAATCTCAACAAACATTATGAAATATTTTGATGCAAAAGTATTTAAATAACTATGTCCCTGTGGACGATTTGGGTCGGTGTTCCTGTTTCTCATGTAATCAATGTTGTTTGAAATAAAAAAAAAATTCAAATAGCATTATTGAAAATTGAAGCAGTTCAAATGACATCCCCTCCTTTATCTAGTTCTGTTATAGCAATATGTTTTTGTAAGGATAAGCTTATTTTTCCAACTCGTATACAATATGATCAAGAGCAGAGAGTTGTACTCGGAAACCGAGGTCATGTTTCCGTGCAGTTACAAAACGTTCTTGGCTATAAACAAAACCGTGAGTTATCAATAATATATGGTCTCACTAAACCCCATACGTAGGAATAACAATATTGTAACATAACGGACATAAATAATCCCTGTGACATAAATAGCACTTCTGTGCAAAAATTAATTTTTATATGAATGTAACCTTTACAATTATTGTGCTTTAACTGCCATAAAAAAAAACATGGACTTGCAGGGATTTATACCTTAAACACATTAAATCATAGGACTTTTGCCATCGCATTGGAACTAACCATAGACACGACGTGTACTGGCCGAGATCAGCACATTCAAGCTCTGTATTTTCAGCACAGTAGCTCAGGTATTGTCTTCTCTTTTTGAGTGTCCATTTCTCCGAAATGTCATAACACAAATACGTACATACACTCTAAAAACGGATTGGTTGAAACAGCTACCAATTTAATTGGTTGAAGCAGATATTGGTTAAAATCAACCAAATATTGTTTGAGTAGAGCCCAGAATATTGGTTGACACCGACCGCGGCCAATTGGTTGCCCGCAAACTGATAATCTGATACAAAGTAACATTTAGAGTTTGTTTCTGACACGGGGGCACGTGCGCGATCGCCTTTCCTCATTGGACGCTGCATAGGAGCTGCGTGTTTGTCCACGTGTTTTGTAGCGTCTTCTAGTTCAACATGGACAAATTTGTGAAGAAGATACTTGAAAAGTTGAAGTTGAAGCAGGAGCAAGGGACCTGGGTGTTTTTCACAGGTCATATAAAGGGTAAGGCTTATTTTTCTGGTTAGATTTCACTGGCTTTGGTATTTAATTTGGCTGTAAAGTATTTTTAGAACTGACTTTAACCAGTGTATTTAGTTTAAAACCGACACGCTAAATTCATTGCCGTCATGATCGATTGATGTTGTAAAAAACATTAGATCACTTCATTAGAATCCAATAACATCTTGCATATTCTAAGTCATCCGATTCTAAAAATGTTCATATTCCAAAGAGAAAATATTCTTTTATTTTTTTGTACCCTTCTTAATTTTTCTTATGAATATGAAGCAGTGTTTTGGTGTAAATAAATATTAATGGCTGACTGTTCTGCCACAGGGAGCACGATACGATGGGAAACCATGCATACTGTCAAACAGTGCGCATGCGCAGACTAAATTTATTTGTTTGACAGATGTTAGAAGAAACATAGGCGTGGCCCGTGGGAACATCATTTCTTTAAAAAATATATATATAATATATATATATATTATATATAATATATATTGGTGACAAAAATCCTATAGGAAATCTTTACAGAAGGACACAAACCTTGGGCCAAGTTGGCCCATACAAAATGATTAAGAAAAAATATAGAGATTTCAGGTAATTTTACACAATTAAAATTTAGGACATATATATATATATATATATATATATATATATATATATATCAGGCATATGGGCAAAACTATTCCATTAAATTGCCCCCAC
Source organism: Sipunculus nudus (assembly GCA_026874595.1). Taxonomy (NCBI): domain Eukaryota; kingdom Metazoa; phylum Annelida; class Sipuncula; order Golfingiida; family Sipunculidae; genus Sipunculus; species Sipunculus nudus. The sequence goes on along the minus strand of CM049307.1, from coordinate 73,945,664 downwards.
CCCAACTTTCAATTTATGTGTGGGGTGTGTCTGTGTGTGTGTGTGGGGGGGGGGGGGGGCTTCGGTTCCAATGCCTTTAATATGTCATATGCCCCTTCCAATAAATATTTAAATGTTTAATATGAATAGAAATTAAGTACAAAAAAATGAAATATTAAAAACATGTTTGTGTGACGTCACAGGAATATAAAACAAATATATTCCTTTATAAAAAAAAACATTAAAACAGTAACATCTTCAAAAGATATTTTAAATGAATATATATATATATATATATATATGCTTTATAAGTATATACTAAATAAGTATATATATATATATATATATATATATATATATATACTTACATATATATTATTATAGTGTATATATAATATTGATATGTGTGTTTATATATGTTTATATTGTCATATATATTGTCTTTTCACAGGCTTTCTTATTAATTGTTGGTGTGGTCCAATTTAAGTTTCATCATTTTACACAGCATGTTCATTTCTTTCGGGTCACCCTGTGTTCTGTGTGCAGGAAGACCCTGGCCGCTTGGAATAAAAGGGTCAAGGCCAAGAAGTCATGTGTCGGATAAAATCCAAATCATGTCTTTTTCAGTGCAAATGAAAACCTGACTCAAACGACTTACAAGAATAATGATTTATTTACCTAGAACATGATCAAGGTAAGAGGAGGCAGGTTTTGCCTATATTTTATTGAGACCCAACAGGATTTAATCCAATTCCAGTGAGAATACCAACTTGTCAGCTTCTCAGTGCCATACAATTTATTCCTTTCATTCTTTATCAGTGGAACTTGAACATCATTGCAGTGGCATAAGACCAGTAAAATAGTTACATGGGCCAACACACCTTTGGTGCAGAGAATACCAAGTGCGAGCGTACATGTTTGGTCTGAGAGAGCATGTCACGCATAACTGAGCAGGGACTGAAGTGCTGGACTTGCATGCACCGTCATGTTTTTTTCATAAATTATCAAACATAGGTAGGGCAATTCAAATAAGGAAACTTACAACGGTATTAAAAAAATATACCGGTATGTGTATTTAATATATATATATGTGTGAATGTGTATTATATAAATATATATATATATATATATAATTATATATATATATATAATCACTTAAATAACAAGTTGGTGCAATATGACATGAAGCCAAGTTGTTTTCCATGTGTGCACAATGTGTTCAAAAATAAAAGGTTCCCCTTCTTCTATTAAACAGTACAAAATTGTTTTCCCCTTTAAAGAAAAAATGTTCCATTTCTTGAAAAATAGAATAACTCTTGGTAGTAAGTATTAAAACAGAACATTTCACTGGTAAAGTGGAAACTATTATTTTAGTAGAAGTAGTTTTAATAAGTAGTTATTCTATTATGACTAGTTTTCCTGCAAAAAAAATAATGCAAATTGAATCCCAATGAATCAGCTCTGCCTGGGGCCTGCTTAATTCAGATTCATACGGTATATATAGTATTTCTGAGTACCGGTAATTTTATGTTAAAGATCCAGACACTGCCTCCATCAAGCCCGAGACCAAGTGGCTCCAGCATTAATATCAGGAACTGAGAGAGAGGATGCACGAGTACATGGCAGAGACAGGGTGTCGAGGTTACCCTGGATTTGTGGAGAAGAACGCCCATGTTTGGATATAAAGTAAATGAGATATCTAAGGTTTGCTAATCCTGACAGCCAGTGGCGTCAATTTATCTTTAAGTTCCAGGACTCGGGGGGGGGGGGGGGGGGGGAGTCACAGACACACACATAAGGGTCTGTATGACACATTTTCTAAATCCTGGATCCGCCCCTGTATAAGGGTAATTACTTCCAGATTTTCTATTAAAAAAATCTATATTACAATCACTAGTCCTACCAGTGAAAATACTCTTTCAGATGATACTATAATCCCAATGGATCTTTAGGCTAAAGGTAAACAAGTTACTAGTGACGTGTTGCATGCATGATCCTGTTTACAATGTACAGATTCTTCAACCTGAGAATAACAAGTCTCCTACAATAATAATATGAAAAGCCAGAGTCACCCAATCTTTTTCATCATGTAAATGATTTCATTATTTTACTTTGTGTAGGTGAATTCAAGGTTTTATATAATACCTGATCTATCAGTAAACTATTCCAAGCAAACTGATTTTTGATTTGGCTAACTTGACATTTATAGGTAGAGGGAGACTTCTTTGGAATATATCTGGATGAGGAGGCATGATTGAGTTGATGGCTAAATGACATGACATGGCAGCCATCCTGAAGGATAAGAACCAGGTGGCAGTGAAATACCCAGACAGCATGAAGATGTTAGCTGGTTTGAATTCATCTGAGCCATCAGCAGGTAATCTTGGACCACCTTATAAGTAGCTGTATAGTTCTTTTTGAAATATTGTACATGATTTTAATCTGTCTGCTAATCAGTTGAGTACGGTGGTACAAGTTTCAGTATCTTGTCCATCTTCTGTAACAATCATGGCTTTAATGGCCCATCCAAGACAAGCACACTACTGGGCTATGATTTTAACTTTCCACCTCCCAGGTATAAATCATGTGTTCTACCTGTTAGACTACAGAAGCTGCCTAAATTTTTTTTAGCTCAGCTGACTATACGTTATCTGAGCTATAGTCATTGTCCATTGTCCGTCGTCTATCCGTCCGTTAGATTGGCACGTTTTGAAATCATTAGACCTATGAATCCAAAATTTGGCATACTGTTAGATGTCCCCAAAATCTCCTACCAAACCGGAAACTGGGTCACTGCAACTTCATTCCTTCGAGAAATTAAGGAAAAACCTCAGGTTTCCATTAAAAACCTATTATCACACTTCAGGACTGCCTTATATCAAAACCACTGATCGGTCTGTTTTTCTTTCTTAATATTTACCAGAAGTACTGGTATTCTCCTATATATTTTCCATATACATGCTAGAAATTAAGTCTGTTAAGTGTAATTTCTTCAAGTTGTGGGCCCGAATATAATGGACTTTGTAAATTACAAATTCAGAAAATTTACTCACCTAACATGAAAATTTTGGAAGCTAGAGACCTTTTGTTCAAGTATATAACTTTGTTTAAATTAAGATTCAATTGTATACCCAAGATTAGATCTGAATTATTAAATTTTTTAAAATTATTAGCATAAAAATAAAATCAGTACCTTAAATTTTGACCATGGCACTTTTTTTTTTCCTGTGAGTACTGTTGATTAAATTTTCACAGCATGTAAACTTAAGTATTTAATTTGTTTAAACCTGAAATTAGAAAATAAAAGCTCAAAAGTTAGGCTAATAATTGAATTTTTTTTGTTCAGGCGCTTATTATAGTCACGTGCTTTGTCCAGATGCAGGCAGTCCACTCCTGGTCACTGGAAGTTAAGTTAGCTATGCCAGGGTTCCTGATTTGTTACAGGTCACTGGGGGAGATCCCCTGCTGTGACAGGTGTACAGTTATTCTCTTATCAACTCCACCCTCCACCCCCCCCCCCCCACCCTACCCACCAAGTGTTATGCAGTAATTGTTATTGTTTGCCCTGTATTTCCTCAACTGTAATGCTGTTTCCACTCCAATATACAAAACTTTCCTTGAATGAGTAATTCATTAAGTAATCCAGAAGAAGCCATTTCGGTTAATGTAGCCTTTTTAAAGAAATCAATTTCCTTTTAAATGATTTTAAAATATTAAAAATTTAACCTATCAGTATGCATAAATTTATAAAATATGAAGCAAATTACAGATAAATAAAGGCACAATTAAAAATTGTGAAATCTGATTCAAGTATTATTTTTAGATATTTATTGTTTTGCAAATTTAAAAGATATATTTGTGTGTTAAAAAAATAAATATGCATTTGTATGCATGATGTGGGGTTATCTGACAAGATTGAGATATATGATGATGCAATTTAGAATTATGTATTAACTTTTATATTCAGATATATATGTTATATTGGGAATGTATAGAAATATATACTTAAAATTAAAAAAAAAATGATGTGATAAAAAAATGAGGATCTAATACAAACATTTGTTCATTATTTTCCTGCCTCAGCAGAATTGGAGATCAGGCTTTGTTTGCCCTGTATGTATATGCAGAAGTGTTGTTAATCCCCTCCCCCCCCTGCTACCATTGATTCCTTTGCACCTGTGCAAGTGTGTAAAATTTATTTCATTTAAAAAACAATTGGATTAGAAAAAATTAAGATCTAACACATTCTTGCTTCAACAGTATGGAACATAAAGTGATCAGCTCTGTCTGTCCATTATCTCTCTGTTATCATTAAATATATATTTATTATGATATTTTTCCTATGAGCAATGTTGAAATAACTTTCATATGCTGTATGTGTATGGATTTAAGCTATTAAAGTCTGAAATTTGAAAACAACTTTTATACTCAATTGTGTAATATTTCAGATGTTAAACTTTAAAAAAATTGATATAATAAAAAAAATAAGAAATAATTGAAACATATATTATCAGCTTTGTTTGTCTACCTGTCTGTCCTTTTTTAAAATATAAGTAATTGTGAATAAACTTTTTTATTTTGTAAGCTTTGTTGAATTAAGTGAAAATCCTATGTATATACACTTTGATAATACAGAGATGTTGCAACTCCGGTCATACCACCCCCACACCACCACCAAGTCCTTACACCTGTGGACTGGGAACTTAAGGTTATATTTCAATTGTATACATTTTATAAAATAAAAAATACATATATTTAATAATATAAAAAATATTAATAAAAAAATAGACCCAATCGAACAAATGTGTAAACTACTGTACTGTCATCAATTTATCAAAAAGCCAACCAATGATTATGGTAATAATATACATCTTATGTTCACAAACTGCTCACATGCTTTAATTTTAACATTTGAAAACACATGATCAGGTCACAAAATATTATTTGCAACAATTTCTTACTCATCAATACAAACCAATCATATCATCCAGCCATGGTCTATATTACCTCTTCTTATCAGACATTACCTCCATTTTCAGATTTTTACCTCAAGGTCAACTTCAGCTGAGCACTGTGACTGATGGATCCCTTGTTGTTTATACAGAGGTTCCAGATGGATTTTGAGAGTGACATGTATGTGACTTTTTATAAATCTGCCCTCTTACATCTTTATATATGTATAATAAAGCTGATGTAATGGTCCCTTTTAAACCTGTTTCTGACTCATCATTAACATTTTAAACAGTTTTAAATGCATTTCATGGAGAAAAATGACTAATGGACACATTTAACTTTTAAATAGTCCCTTTATCAATCACTCCATATGACCACTCATGTGTTATGGTATATATATCTACAAGGAAGGTTATCAAACCAGTTTGCTTCAAAATCTTGACCACTGCATGATCAGCAGGATCATGATTTTCATAATGCCTGTGGACATTCCATGAAATTTGTTTATTGGTCGAGAAACTAAATTTTTTGTAGTAAATCTGTTATTGTCCTACAAGTTGACATACTGTTATATTCCTGGTTTCTTTCAGGTGCCATAAGTGTTATGATGCTTCATTTACTGCCAAAACTGATTCCAGCACAGAGGAAGAAATGCCAAGCCCACCATAGCAGAAGCAAAGGCAGCATTTATTGATGTTCAGAAGGTATATACTGATTTAGGCTTTTAGATTTCTTACAATTCTAGAAATAAGAGCTATCATTCAATTGAGAATAATCGATATTGTGTTAAAGGGAATATTTATGTAGCACCATTTTTAGCTCAGATGACTACCTGTATATACGTTATGACAGATATAGCTATGGTCATTTGTCCATTATCGGTCTGGTTGTCCAGCTCGATCTCCGTTTACATGCCACGTTTCAAAACCACTGGACCAGTGAATCCAAAATTTGACATCCAGGTAGATGTCCTTATTTTCTAACATTAACCTGAATATTGGTCACTGTGACTACATTTTTTATGAGAAATTAAGGAGAAACCTCCATTTTTCAGTAAAAGCCAATTGTTGCACTTAAGTGTCAAAAATTGGGTCAAAATTGTACAATTTGTAGCAGTTATTTACCCAACTAAAATGTACCTTGTGAAAACATTAGGAAAGATATTGACTTACTTTACATGATAGATGTTGAAGATAAGAGTTGTTTTCAAGCGTATAACAGATTTTTTTATAAAAAAAATTTTCAAACATATAACAGATTTTTTTATAAAAAAAATTTTCAAGCATATAACAGATTTTTTTTTTAATTTTGTTCAAGCATATAACAGATTTATATATTTTTTTTTCTAGCATATAACAGATTTTTAAAATCTTTTAAAGTAATTGTCATAAAGGTAAAATCAGACCTTTAAATTTTGTCCAACCTTTACCATTGCACATTTGCTTTCCTGTCAGCACTGTTGACATTTTGTATGTACAAAATGCAAAGATTAAAACTATTATAATATGAAAATTCGATAGCAATTTGTCAAAAACTGTAGGACATAGTGAACTTTATTCTGTGAGATACGGGCCGAAAACATAATATTGAGCAGCCTGAAAGACTGACAGGGCATATATTTAACCATTAGGCCATTCATACTCAATATCTAGGGAGGTCTCCTTTGAATCCTGAAGTTTGGACACTATGACTAATGTTCTGTGAACTCTAAGAAAGTACATGGTTTTAGCATTGAAATTCAGATAAGCAAAACAAATATGTTTGGAACTTTCTAACTTTGAAATTTTGTAAATTGGGCAAATCTCCATCACCTGAAATCATGTTATGATGACCCATATTCTGTTGTATTTCTTCTTGTATTATTGTACAATTGCAAGATATGCACAAAGTCTGAATTCTGTTACGGTACATATTTAATCAATAATGAGTACATTATACTTGTAGGCCTACCTCGTTCAGTTGGGCAAATCTCCATCACCTGAAATCATGTTATGATGACCCATATTCTGTTGTATTTCTTCTTGTATTATTGTACAATTGCAAGATATGCACAAAGTCTGAATTCTGTTACAGTACATATTTAATCAATAATGAGTACATTATACTTGTAGGCCTACCTCGTTCAGACTAATTTAATATAAATTGATGAGAGGTAGTCTATCATCATCATGACAAACTGTTAATATGTAATTGCATGTTTTGTCACTGTTTAGGTCTCGCCCTCTTGTACTTCCTTGTGCATGAAGGATGCCTATATCACAAGCAGTAATAAGGGGTTGGATTAAAATTGCGTGTGTGTAATTATATATATATATATATATATAATATATATATATATATATATATATATATAATTTGAACAGTATTAACACCAACACATATTTTCATCTTTTATTATTAATGTGAAATTTGATGTATTTTCAGATCTAGAAATTTAGTTTCTAAATGTTTGATGAAGATCAACAGTGACTGAGTTCAGTGTTGCTGTGTTTCTCAGACACCATGATGCATGCAGGCATATGGAATGAAGACAGTCATCAGGGAACAGTATTGACTGTAGACTCTTGTTTCATCATTTTATGAGTCAGGTATCCATGACACTGCACTTCCAGAGTACTTCAAACATATGTTAATCATTTTCCAGCTTCAGCAGAAAGGGAGATAAAGTGATTAACTCTGTTGGTCTACCTGTCTATCTGTCCATTTTTAAATAATCAGTAATTGTGAATTCAATTTCCTGAAATTCAATTTTTAGCATTGGACTCTAGAATATCTTACTTGTTTATATATGTTTTTAAATGGAGGCTTGTGTCGCCAGTTGTGCAGTTACAAGTTGTGTACTGCATGCATGATTTAATTATATGTTAAATTGTTATTTTACTGGACTTATTAAACAATTATTTTTATAAATATAATGCTCTTGTTTTGTGTCTACCATTTCAGACAAAAGGTTGATGTATGAATGCAAGCTGGTTATCAGAGCACTTGTACTGCCACACAAAGTGATATTTCCAATTTCATTACATTTCTACAATTAGAGGAACAGCAGTATCATGCAAAGTGCAAATTGTGTTTTATTTTGTTCATTTGACTGGCTGAGGAATATTCCTTGGCATTACTTGGTACAAAGGTATATTTAATTCTTTTTCACCATGATATTTGAGCACACTGCATCACAATTTTATGCAAATTTTTTTTTATGTTAGTTGTTTTCAGGCAATTGTGGCTGAATTCAACTGCATTTTGTAACCATTTCATATTTTGCTAGGGTATTCAGTTGGTTCCTTCTTAACCAATTTTCTTGGTTGATTTTAACCAATATGGTCATCTGAATCAAATTGGTTGATTCAGTATTGGTTGTTTTCAACCATTATTGTTGGTTAATTTCAACCAATCACATGGTTGATTTCAACCAGTCACATGGTTGATTTCAACCAAAAAAATTGGTTGAAAAATCAACCAATAGGGATCGGTTGAAATCAACCGGTTAATTGGTTGGACACATATCAACCGAGAAGACCGGTTGATTTCAACCAATTTTTTGGTTGAATTTAACCGATCCATTTTTAGAGTGTAAGTACCATTAATATAAGGTCCTTTATTATCACTCAACGATTCACGAAACAGCTCAGCTGAGCGTGAGATTTTAGAGGCCGTGGATAACGACAATATCATTCAGCTTACGACCAAAAGAAAGAGTTTTCATCTGCGACTGTATACGCGAGCTGTAACCGACTCAAATTTTAAAAGAAATAAAAGCAATGGGTTAGTCATTTTACACCAGTTCTGGCACATAGCCAAGAATTGGAATAACGAGAGCAGGTGTCGCATGTTTAAATTTTGGAGCTCGATGCACAATGCGATACCACGCTCTCATTCGTCTGAAAACAATTCTTTGCAAGGTGTCCACCCTGCTATACAAAGCAGCGGTTAAAACAATAGGAGGTCTAAGACGACTGCATTGTATAACCGCAGCATAAGGAGCGTAGTCGTCCCCTTTCCCCTGAAAAGATATTAGGGATAATAGTAAAAACATCATACTGTTTCTTGTTTTGTTCACTGATGTAGCTGAATTAGGACTGTGCCCCCCCCCCCCCCCCCCCCCCCCCCCCCCCCCCGCTTCCCCTGGGTCGCACGCCCGTGTTTTCAGATACCGCGACTTTAGCTCTGTATCAGCAGTTAGAGAACAATGGCCACACTGTCATATTGCTTCAGCTGTTTACATGTCCGTGAACGTGTTTTGAAATCCTTCAAAACCTAAAAGGCTCTTATTCTGGGAAATACGAACAGTTAAAATGACTTCATTTCTAAGATCATGTTATCCAGTGTAGTTTTAAAAAAGGACAGAGCATCACGGACCCCATGCAAGCAGACGTATGAGAACTTCATGTTTCTATTATAGATACGTGATGGCACTGCATTTTACATTCTGAATATTTCAACAGATAGCTGCTAGAAATGTTAAATTAATTCCATATCTGCATCGCGGAGAAAGTGATTTATAAGCACCAGGGATACCTGTTGCGATTCAAAAGGCTTCCACACGCGATTCCTGGCGGAAGAATTGAACAAATGATGTTCTAAGTCAGACTATTCACCGTTACAGCGTTCCCAGGAATAATTAAAGCAAAAACGACACCTAGCGTGAGGCGAACAAAATAAAATCAGCCTAATTTGCATATTGCGTGTCACCTTTTCTAACAGTAGAGAACCCTAATGGACACTTCGCTTCTCCTGTTTAGTGGGTCTTTTTGCACTTCCAGGAAAATATTACACGCGGTCTTTAAACCTATATAAAAAAGAATATCGAAAGTTGGTATTCCGGCATTCTTTGTTGCGGGTCGTTTAGGAGACCTTTTATGGCGTCTCCGAGAACGGATATCCCATCGTTCTTTGGCAAAGAAAAGGATGTAAACCCCAGATCGAGGCAGCTGGGCTCCTGCCAAATCAAATATAAGCTTGGCGTAACTCGGCTGGCTGTACCTTTTAAGGGTCGTCTTATAGTTATCTTGGGGTATAATGAGCCCTAGGCGGGGATAATTATATGAGAAAACGGGGATAAAGTCACATACGGGGAGGCAGGGCGGCTGCACGGGCCTTGAAGCATAGATCACTTCTAACGCCCACAAAAATGTACACACGATCCAGGAGCATGACCAGATTAATAGCAGTCTTCAAACTGCACAGCGCCCTGGATATAGTAAATGCCCTCGGTGGAACCCACAAAGTGCTGAAGCTCGTTCATTTTAATTACACAGCCCTTCCCAGGCCTAACTAGCGTGTCTTACAACAAGAGCATGACAAACTATTAACGTCAGGATTTTCTTATCTGCCGGGGAGATACTGGTAATGACGGCAAAGGCCTTGATACCCCTCTTAAAGATGTCAAATAAATGCACTCCTCGGCACATTACTGTAGATATTTCAGATATACATAATTACTTTGTAATGCATTATGTTCCTTTTTCTTAATGGTTCTTACGTAAGGTATGATCGCAGTAAGAAAGCATGTTTTGCTTGTTTTGCTGTTGTATATATTATGTTATGGTTGCCGTTATGTTTCGCGATGGTTTCAAATTCGTGAAATGATCGCGAAAAATCGTAAATAAGAGTTCCATCAGAAGGAATATAGTTATTTATTTATCTCATGTATGCGTAGACCCATGGTTAAAATTTCTGTTTCAAATAATAACTTATCTTTCATGTTACCCGATAATTATATATTTATATAATCAATGTCTTCAGGTGTTTTATAGGGGCCAAATAAACTTAAAAAAGGAATTTCCATTCGTTTCATGTTCCCTCGGTTCACCTCCAAATTACTAAGATATTCAAATGGCTGATTAAGCCCGAATAGCTCCCAAAGCGATTTTTAAGCTTGCCGCGGCAGCGTTGATATTTCTGATAATAGCATAACTTTAGAGAGGGCCTTCTCTCACATTCATGATTGAATTTAACTATCATTATTTATATATGGATAGAAAACTTGCAACAACGCGTGACGCACGCGTCAATCTGTTGTGGGCTTAATTATAACGAATCTCTGTGGTTGTATCAACATTTCGACTCTGAGGCAATGACGTGAATCGAACTCCAAAAAACCTTAACAACTAGGTCACGTTCTACATTCACATTTCATTCCTGGCTTGGCATCAAAATTTAAATTCATCTACAGTCTGGATACATGGTAATACATGTATATAAAACATAAAAGTGTACCATTGTAATAATCTATACAGTGAAGCATCGAATAGTGACCTATGTATTCTTTATAAAATGTAATCCGTATACTTCGGTAATTGACAACCACCCACAGACCAGCTAGTGTGGTTTAAGGGAAGAGCATACGGCTCAAACCTGGGAGATCGTGAGTTCCAGTCTTAGCCGAGGAGTGGTCTTCCCCCAATCAGGGTGAGCGATCTGCAGGCTTAATAAGAAGACTGCCCTAAACTCGTGTTCCACTCACAAACAATTGCGCCTTTCAGGGGTTCCTTCGTGTTATGACCCAGGAGTGGGAATAACACACACCCAGGACCTGCTTGAGAGGTGCACCCAGCCTGATAGACGCCGGGATTATCACGTGACCCCGTGTCATATAAAGTCCAAAACATGAATGGAATTCTGCAGATGAAAATTATAATTGGTTAAGCAAGCATTGCGAAATAGACACGGATATCTCAACCAAAAAAATAAAATATAAAACAACAACCTACGGGAGGATCTAATACATATTAACATTAAAGAAAGCAAAATTCCAGGGCACTGACCTCTCCAGAATATCGGAAATTTACCGGAAATTTGCATCTAAGGAAAGCTCATTTCAGTGTTCCTTTTCGCAGTCAACTTTAATTATTTGATACTATTTAAATATATCAACATATATCAATGTTACATTAATATAATAGGGCAAGGACAAAATATTCTTATGACTGATAAAGACCGTTTGTATATCTAACACGCTTTTACGAGGCTTCCCCATTATCATCGATCTACCTTTCTAAAGTATGCTTTTCTAACATAAGCTACCAGACAAACAACAAAAGGAAAAAAGCCAAAATGTGCCGGCGGCTTGGTTTTGATGTATTGGCCATAACTAATGGCGCAGACACCATATAGACACAAAGAGGTTCGTCTTATGACTTGGTATCCTTGTAATTCGACCTAAACATCATAGGAGACAAAACGGATCTGGCCTGGGACATTTTATATGTAATGATCTCCTATGCAGGGTCTCCGTCGGCCGCGTTTGTCGCCGAATGATTCTGCTTATTTCGTCTGTGTCGGGCACCTGACAGGATTAAAATACACCTGGAACACTCAAGTGATTGTTATTTAAACAAGCATCAAACTGACGTATCAAATTGATCCGTCCTTTTAGCATTGAATTCGCTTTTCCGCCATGGAGCTGCATGATAGAACAGATTTTTCGATTAAATTTATGCAAGAGAGCCGGCTTGAATGGCGTGCCTGTCCCCCACTGGTAGAAAAGTCGCACAGTTCCGGCGCATGCGCATTGTCAATAATGACTATTCTTTCTTTGATGTCAATAACCACATCGTTCATATTGCATGGCGGATACTAAACTGGAGGGAAACACATTCATCAAAAGAACATGCATACTGTCCATCCCCGGAAGAAACATCGAATTTATTGCCATTGGAACTATCAGGCCACTTCAAACATTCGAACACGGAGAAATGCATTCAGTCTACAAATAAAGCCTTGTTTCATCAAAGGTGTTTTGAGTATTTTGAGTATATTTAAAAAGATTCAAAGGACAGATCTTTGTCTGTTGTAAATAAATTATTCTTTGTCCTGATATTCCAGCTAAGGATCCCTTGTCATGACGTCAGGTTTTTAAAGCTGTAGCGACGACACAAATAACTATTATTACACGTGTAAGGCCAAATTCTCCTCAAAAACATATAAATCTTACGTTTTTTAGTGATAAAAAAATATTCTGACATACAAAATGTTCATTGATTAGAAAAGTTCTTATTTTCAAGTATGAAATTTGAATGGAGGAGAATCACGTGATCTATAACGGTTAAAAACCTTGGACATCAAAATGTGGGTAATGATTCGAAGCATGAAACAAAATTATAGAGTTCAAGAATTTTTCTAGAAACCACATTCATACTTTATATATTCTAGTTTATTCTTTCTTTCGTGTATGTAAACCAAGCATCCAAAAGGCTTAAAATGACTGAACTGCTATCTTTGAGTACCTTCTTGTTAGTTTAATAAATATAGTGTCATCTATCATAATAAAAAAGTAGGGTTAAGGAACACAAGGAAATGTACAAACAGAATTCAGTCGAGTGTAATATAGGAAGGCGTCAAATAATTTTAAGTCTTATATGGCAACCGTAGTTTATGCTTTAAAAGCCCCTCTCTTGACATTATCACCTATCGTCCCAAAATCCTATATTTGACTTTGTTTTATTGCATTTTTTTTTCTAATGATTTTTTTGGTGGAGGTAACCGCCTCCATTTTCTAATGCTAACTTCACTCAGTTTCAAGCTATGTACCTCTGCAGAGTTCTGTTTGGGATTACATGACTTAGTTTATGTCATGGTGTTACCCAGGCCCGGTGTCTACCTCTGCTGCAGGGCCTCGGGGTTGTTATCATCCCCATTGCTGGCTCATAACACCGAGGAACCTTACAAGACGCACTTGTTTGTGAGTGTAACACGGCTGTGGGGTACAGCTTTCCCATTAATCCTGCACAGCGGTTACCCTGGGTTGTGGTCCCCGGCTGAGATTTGGACTCAAATTTAAGTCCTGTGCTCTACCCCTAAACCACAGACACCGGTTGTCTAAGCAGAATTAAATGGGTCATAGCCTAAAACAACCAAAAACATCTGACATGCTCTATTGTACAGCCCGCTTACATGTCCAGTGTGAAATGTACTTATTTTCGTACTTCATTAACACAATCAGAACATAATTTAGCTTCATCCTTTACTTACTGGACTAAAACAATTATGTGAAAATTTTAGTCGTGTTCACACTACATCCGTATTCACTGACCAAGATACTGAATACCAGTGTACTGGAACCAAATCCACGTTCTGTTAACTCTGCAACCAAAATCATTTTCGTTTCTTCCCTGTTGTAACAACATCGAGAGGTAGTTCCGAAACCGATAATTTCATTAATACTGTATTCGCATTCACGAGGTATGAACACGCATTCCTTGTTTACGTGTCGAATAGCGTTTTCGAAATGTATATACACGACGGGGAGAATGTTTACGTGCAAGCGCGAGAATTGCAAGCAGAGCGTATAACGAGAAGTGAATCGAATACCTTGTCAAGTACACCTTTTTACGCGTTATGAACACGAAGTGTATCAGATTTTGTAAACTGAATTCCGTATAGAAGGAACCTAATTCGACACGCTCGTTATGTAAAAACGACTCAAGTAACGACAAAAAATGTAACAACTCCTGCATATATACGCGATGGTGGTTAAGTAAGTCAAACAGATGCCCACAAATATATGATAAACAGTTGACATGGGACGCATGGTGTTTGGAATAGTATAACCCTGATTCAAGCAGAATGTTCTCTGTTTCATAACACTCCAAGTTTCTTTTACTGTCGTTAGTTTGTATCGCATACCTGTATGTGAATTCAGATATAGTATAAAATACAACACTGACGTATTATCCTTGACCTTGGGCCATATCCATTTACTGGTAGGCCCGGGAACGAGGATGATAAGCTTTCGAGCAGTAAATGACCGACCTAAAAACTAAATGTGTTGCAATAGACTCTTTCTGTCATATGGCCAGTGAAGCAAGAATTATGTTTTACTCGGGGAGAAACGCTTTAATAATCACTCCGTAAGTATTACCACATTCCTTTTTTTGTTAATTTATACCTATTAATGACAACTATAGAAAAGGCTCCATAGATATGGTTTTGACTAATTGAGAGTTGAGCCTACGATTAACTAGGGCTGGCCATACAGATAACTATAAATTAAAACGAGTCTCTTTATGGTTAATCTGTTTATAATTATCATCTGAAAATGTTTAATTTCACAGGTTATCTTACTTATTCAGTCGTAAACGACTGTCATCGTGATCTTACTTACTGCAACAATCATAAATGCAGTCATCTAACTTAATTGAATACTTCTCATCCCATGAATTCATGTCTTGGTTTTTATTTCAACTCAACAAATAAAACGTCAAATCGTATGTTGCGAACAAATTTCAACATTTCAGCATTGTTACAGTGTTGGGCTCAGTTCAGTTTAAAGCTTGCTGTTATTGTAATCCGTGCTTCCTTTTTCTCATCTCCACGGTCTGACAATATGACATCAGTTGGTGTGACAAAAATAGGGAACTGTCTGATCACATCCTGGTCACTGAGTGGAAGAAGCCTCTCCGGCGACTAAGTGATTGGAACACACAAATGCATGACGGGAAATACAATGCCATTCGACTTGTCGAAGTCCTAGAAATGCCCTCAATTACCAGTATAATGCTGTCACATCTCGACAGCTTCGGGATTTAATTTCCCTCCAATGGGCCTATCTTGTTCCGCCATTAGCATTAAATGAAAGTGAACTCTAGCTGAGTAACTTGTCCAAATACAAGTATTTCATGGCGCCAGCTTGCTTATTGCAATATAACTGCTGGTCTCTGTCGTCCGTGCTCAGAGGCCAACTGGAGGTCCAATCGATTACATCTTCATACTTTGTTCGTGGTATGAAAAAAAAAATTAAGTTTTTATTCCCAAAAGAAATTCTTTATCAGAATCAAGCACACTACATATTAGCGTCAGTTCAAAGGATATACAAACTCTTAAGTTGAAGTTATTGCTAGCGGTTTGATAAGTGGAAATCAATGCGTTACCAACTATCGAAAATAATTCAGCAAAAGCTTATTCCGGTGGAACAGTCACAGGAATGAAAAAACTGTTGAAATAAATTCATATTTTTTTAATGTAATAAGAGGGCATCGTGTCCTATAATTGATTCTTTTTGAATACTAACATCTTATATATTTGCATATAATGCAAGATTTCCGATTTTGATCATGCTTTGGCTGTGCACTACTAAAATACATAGAACCGAACTGTTCTGTGTAACGTCCGTCATATATAGAAAATGACATATACAACTTTGTTAAAAGAAAGTTTTAATATTGTTTCTGAGTTCTGTGTTTTATTATTTGTAGATTTTTTATGAACTCCTTCACCATCCGTTACTTCTGTGTATTTTGTTGTTTTGCGACGCATTATTATAACGTCAGCGCTGTGGAATTTAAAGTATATTATTTTTTAAAAGTGTATTGTGAAAACCTTTAATTTTGAAAGCTGCTTTGTTCGGCTTTATTGTTTGTAGGTGAAGAGTGAAAACTTTAAATGTTGCCTTGTCTATCCATTATCTTTTTATTGTAATTCCTCAGAAGTGTAAATAACTTTGCTATAAAATTACAGGTCTGGCCTCCGTTAACTCAAAACATTGAAGTAAAGGGAGCAAGATATAGACTTCCGTGCATTAACAAGTGAAAAATTTAGCAAACAGAAATATTATGGAAATAAATATATCTTTATATTATTTTTATTTTATCTTTATTTTTATCGTTTGTTTCGTATCTGGGAACCCTTACCTCCTACGCCTAACTTCAGAATCTACCTAGAGCCACATTCATGGGATGTATCTGTACCCCCATTGCACCGACAGATTACAATACCAAATCAGATATTATATCAGTTTCGTCAGAGGACATCCGAAGAAGAGTCCCACATTTTAAGGCTCTAGGGGCGGGTCAATAATTGGTGGTGACGGGTAATGATTGGGGACAGCTTAATCCTGATGAACTGTTGGCAATGGAGTGGCGATCATTTGCTTTGCCAGGAAGGTATCTTTCAACCCCATTAGTGTGTTTAGTGTGTGTATTTTGTGTGTTTGTATGTATGTGTGTGTTCACAACATAACTCACGCAATCATTAACGTAATCTGATGACCTTTTTCAAGGCATTTCGGGAATAGGCCAGTGAAGAATCGATTAGATTTCGGTGTGTCCGACACATGATCCGGATTTAGGAACGTCATCAAGGAATATTCACAAATGTTAAGCGACTTATGCATGAATGAACCTTGGAATATTGGCCAAATAAATGAATACCCACAAGGCTGAGTCTTGTATTCCTTGCAATGCAGGTTTCTAGCTGAATTCTATTCATGTTTGGTAAAATGCAGCGGTTATTTCAACTGCCTAGCATGGCAAGGGTGAACATTGACATGCAGTTTATACTATAATATAATTAAATGCTAATCATATCGTGTATCTGATATTGAGCACAGTATCGCGATACATACTGTATTGTAAGGCAAATAGTATCGTTGCAGGCTTACATATTTTATACCAGATGACGTCATCGAAGGTCTGCAACATGACTGCATGGGGAGATGTTAATACGACACGCATCTGAGATTCATTAATCACCCAACAAAAGACCCCATGCTCGTCTGGCCAAATCTTAAAATGCTTAGAGATAAAGAGAAAAGTGACATTTATGTTACCGTGACAGTAAGTGAATCTCATTGGGAGCCTGAGACTGGGGCGGGGATAACCGATGATCCCAGGAACATGATATCCGCTTTAACCGTGGCCAAGGAATCCAAAGTGAGCCAATATCTACACGGGTCCCATAACCGTCACCGTCTCTATATAATTCCAATGATCTCGTGGTTATTACCCAATTATTTTTTGTCCTGTCCCTATTAATACATTTTTGAAATTTTATTTCACCAAAAACGAGTTCATTGCATCTTTCTTTTTCTAATGTGTTTGGGTATTGAATGAGTAATTGAAAGATTTTATCAAATTTTACGAAACTTTGATTTTAACACATTATGTTGGTATAATTTACTGTTTCCAGACTCAGAAGAAACGCGAGAAAGCAAAATATAGATAAAAAAGTAGATTATATAAGGTTAACCAGGCTACCAAGAGGATAAACAGTTTGACTGGAGTTTGTTTTTGCTGTGACTTCATCGACTCGGGTTTTTTTAGAAAACAAATAAGATGTTCGTTCTGGATTACTTCAGTAATATTCTAGTGCTGATCTGGAAGTAAGATCCTGATCCACGATCTTTTCCTTTCATGGATATCACTTTCCTCTATAATTTTAGCCATACGCCCGTCCTTGATGATTTTTTATTTTCATTCGACAATTTCCTATGGCCGCCGGTTATTCTGGTACAGAACCGCATGAGCTCGTGACTACTATGGCTAATTTTTAGAATTACAGGACAGGAAATTAATTTCGGATTTCTTTAACATTACACTATTATTCCTCCCGTATGAATTGGAATTTTTCAAGTCACATCTTTATTGTCTCCTATGTATGATAAGATACGTAGTTTTTCTGTTAACATGAAACTTAAGGTTTTTTTTTGTATTTTTTTGCTGGCACGCTCCCGTTTCGAAAGGATAACAACTTCTTGGTAAATAAACGAATTGTTTTGGGAAAGACAAGTTATATTAATACCAACGTGTACTGTATTGTTTAGCTAGTACCTATCTTTTTTTAAGAAAGGGTGAAAATCTGGCCATAAATTCTGGTCAATCTCTTATCTGTTATTCCGCCTCTTCAGCGCAAGTAAAACATAGGAGAATGACGCCGTCTTTTTTGTCCTTTCTCTTGACGACAAGATGGCAAAAGGCGAATTAAGATGTACCACTGTGAGGACAAAAGATTCGTTCTGAAAACAAATTCCAGTTCATTTTCGTTATGCACCGATTAGGGTCTTCCACGTCTAACCGGAAGTACCGAAGATACCGGAAGGACGACTGCATGTGTGGGTTTTCCTAATATTGTGATCGAAAAACAAAGCAAGGTAGCTATATCTATAGTGCCCACCTATAGCTTCTTCTTCATATGGTGGTTATCGTATTGACGAATCTGCTGCGTAATGGTGTGGTCTTGAGGTGGAGGAAACCGGGAAACCCAGAGAAAACCACAGACCTTGGACGGGCAACACAACCAACTCTCATAGTCACACCGGGGATCGAACCCGGCTCACTAGAGAGACGAATATTTTACCACTGTAGATGCCCCTCATATATACATATATATATATATATATATATATATATATATATATATTGATATGGTCATGTGGGAGTTAGATCAATAATGCTTGTTAACAGACTTTATGGTACCATTTATATATGAGGATGGGATGATGAATATGTGTTGAATTTAATCTGATACACTTTTAAGGGGAGGATGATCTGGATGTCGCAGACCATTTTAAACTACGGGCGCATTTGAACTTCAGGGAAAAGAGCCCCGAGCCCTTGAATCTTATATCCAGAAATCCTGCCAACTAAATAGTCCTTTTGTGTATAACTTGTTGCCGCAAAGAGAAATAAATATAGATAAAAAATTAAAAACTGACATATATCGATAACTTGTTTGCTGACACAGTAAGCGGGGCGCCCTTTTTATTTTAATTTCCTACCAAAGGAATGAGCACACAATATTTTACGTGGGAGTATACCAGAAAGAGAATCTGGTTGCAATGAGAACCGTTGATATTAATACCGACGCCATCACAGCCAGTTCGTCTGATGATATGTGTTTTACTGACAGACAGACATTGCAGGTTGAAATTTCTCACGATTCCGGCACAGGTGTCAAATTACTCGATTATCGCCTGGGCTGGTCGGCCATGACAGGTTCGTTATAAGCTAATCTTTTATATGGAATAAATGTAATCTGATCGTGTAGGACCATGTCATTTAGCTAAAGTGATGAACACAGAACCTGAGCGGGTCCTTTTGAAGCCGGTAATAAAGCCTTCTGTCTAATATGGTAACTTTTAAGCAGATCTCAGAGATTCATTCAAAAACTGGTTTATGATAATAATAAAATAATAATAATAATAATAATAATAATAATAATAATAATAATAATTCATGCTTATACAGCGCACACAACCAGATTACAAGACTCTGTTGAAAGCACATTACAGTACAATATATAAATGGCATATAAATCCTTTTAAAAATAAATCTCATACAATATGAAATATATTGAAATCATAATTATAACACAGAGTAAATATCGATAAAATCATACAATAAATACTTAGAAATGACACATGTCCCCAGATTTAAGTAGTTTATCACTGTATGCTACTTAATTTTGATGTGGTTATTTTTTTCAAAAGAGAATAAAATATGCAAGATACAGAAGTTGACAATATGACTGCCCCATATGCTTAGATTGGTTTACAATCGTATCCCCCAAATATTCCAATTGAAAGTGATGGAGGCTGATGCACAGGCATCTGGAATCAAGTTAAACAGTATATGTTATCTATTTTGTAATGAGGATATTTTATTATATTACGTCTAACATAACCAAATCTCCATCGGCCGTCTATATATTATTATATAATTCTGAACATAGAATCTGATGTTGTCCCAGTATGTTCTAAGCTTAACAACTAAATAACAGACACAAACTATGCCAAGTTTTTAGATGACTCGACTTAAAATTGATTCAACTCTGGAATTAGATCTGAACACTGCAATTATACCTGCAAGATTATTAGTAATCATACCTGATTATTTTTAATAATATGGTTCAGATTGTGTTCTTAATTTGGATTTTCTAAATAAACATTCTTGACACGACCATATAATTTTCAGACTGTTGATCTGCGAGCATATATACTTCCCTTTAACTAATTCCAGGCTCAAGACGCCAGTTATATGACGCTAGTTTTAGAAACATAATCTGTATTATCTTTGACTTCCCTTTCTCATAATTGCTGGTAATTTCATCCAATCCGCTGCAAGGATATAACGATATAACTATACAATATGGTATATGAATAGTATGATTACATTATCCTTGTTTGGGAGCATCAATCATTATTTTCAGCATTATTCTTTTTTTTTCTTTACTTAGTATTTTAACTGATGCCTGTAACTGGTTTAACAACGTATTAAATAAATGTGAAATCTAACTTTTGTAATCTGACTGACAGAGGAGGTGATTAAAGAAATGTAGGACAGTAACCCGTAGCTCTGGGTCAAGAGAACAGACTTCGGAGTTGAATGTTCTCGGTATGATCCTCCATACCATCTTTTCATAGGCAAAATAACCAGCCTGAGATCACGTTAGAAGATTCGTTATAATGCCTAAACCAAACCTTTCACAATGCTTTATTTCGTCTGTTCACTAGATTTCAAAGCTGTGTATGATGCCATTTGCACGCACATCCAGTCTATAGATACCGACAGGACTCACTTCCGGCCGTAACGACATCATTCACTGCACTGGCCATCAATATTATTGCAACGGCATCTTATTACAATAACATTACGCTCGGTGAGAGTATTTAACACAAATAAAACATCTGTACGAACAAACCGTTCGTTATCTCCATTTTTGTAGCAACCGTCATCGTTTCCTGCCGCTTGCACGACACAATTCTCAATAAGGGACACCATGAGGAATTTCATATAGAGATATACTAAGTTGAGTCGAAAAAGTTTAGAACATGATTGCAGTTCTTATATTCTTATAAGAAAGAAACATTATTGACGGAACGGTCTGATTTCTACAAGTGACATGATTCTTTCAAGCTATAAGGCTTTAGCGAAATATATTAACCGCAGTCTTGCAATTGTCTGTTTCTGTCACTGTAAGATGTTCTTTGCACTCTCAGATCGTCAGAGGGGCTTATGCGACACCGCCTTTTTCTGAGGTTCACTCCAATGAGTTGTCACGTATGATGTTTCTGCTCTGTATACATGTCTAATTAAGGTCTCTACACCGTAATTATGCGTTGTCAGAAATGAATTCCTCGAATTTATACGCAATGTACAGAATTACAACAACCATGAGTATAAATATTTCTCCCACTTTACATACAATTACAATTACCTAATTATGAATTTATTATAAGCAGACAGGTTTAATGTGGAACCTAATGGAATAACAATGATATATGCTTCTGTTATTTTAAGATCACTGTTTATTCTCACAATGTCTCTTAATATGTTTCTTTTTATAACATCACTGTTTACTAACACTATGTATAACAATATGTTTTATTATAACGATTACTGTTTACTCCCACCATGTATCACAATATGGTTTCTTTTTATAACGATCACTGTTTACTAACGTCATGTATCACTCCATGATTTTTTTTTATAATGATCACTGTTTACTAACACCATGTGTCACACTATGTTTCTTTTTATATCGATCACTGTTTACGTACACCATGTATCACACTATGTTTCTTTTTATAACGATCACTGTTAACGTACACCATGTATCACACTATGTTTCTTTTTATAACGATCACTGTTTACTAACACCATGTATCACAATATGATTCTTTTTTTAACGATCACTGTTTACTAACACCATGTATCACACTATGTTTCTTTTTATAACGATCACTGTTTACCAACACCATGTTTCACCAAATTTTTCATTTTATAACGATCACTGTTTACTAACACCATGTATTACAATATGTTTCTTTTTATAACGATCACTGTTTACTAACACCATGTATGACAATATGTTTATCTTTATAACAAATACTGCTTACTAACAACATGTATCACATTGTTTCTTTTTATAACGATCACTGTTTAGATACACCATGTATTACACTATGTTTCTTTTTATAACGATCACTGTTTACTAACACCATATATTACAATATGTTTCTTTTTATAACAATCACTGTTTACTTACACCATATATTACAATATGTTTCTTTTTATAACGAACAGTGTTAACTTACACCATGTATTACAATATGTTTCTTTTTATAACGATCACTGTTTACTAACACCATGTATCACACTATGTTTCTTTTAATTACGATCACTGTCTACTTACACCATGTATCACACTATGTTTCTTAATAACGATCACTGTGAACTAATACCATGTATTACAATATGTATCTTTTTATAATGAACACTGCTTACTAACACCATGTATCACAATGTTTCTTTTTATAACGAACACTGTTTACTTACACCATGTTTCACAATATGTATCTTTTTATAACGATCATTGTTTACTTACACCATTTTTCACAATATGTAACCTTATTTTTAATATGAACACTGTTTACTAACACCATGTATCACATGTACAGAATTACAACAACCATGAGTATAAATATTTCTCCCACTTTACATACAATTACAATTACCTAATTATGAATTTATTATAAGCAGACAGGTTTAATGTGGAACCTAATGGAATAACAATGATATATGCTTCTGTTATTTTAAGATCACTGTTTATTCTCACAATGTCTCTTAATATGTTTCTTTTTATAACATCACTGTTTACTAACACTATGTATAACAATATGTTTTATTATAACGATTACTGTTTACTCACACCATGTATCACAATATGGTTTCTTTTTATAACGATCACTGTTTACTAACGTCATGTATCACTCTATGATTTTTTTTTATAATGATCACTGTTTACTAACACCATGTGTCACACTATGTTTCTTTTTATATCGATCACTGTTTACGTACACCATGTATCACACTATGTTTCTTTTTATAACGATCACTGTTTACGTACACCATGTATCACACTATGTTTCTTTTTATAACGATCACTGTTTACTAACACCATGTATTACAATATGATTCTTTTTTTAACGATCACTGTTTACTAACACCATGTATTACAATATGTTTCTTTTTATAACGATCACTGTTTACTAACACCATGTATGACAATATGTTTATCTTTATAACAAATACTGCTTACTAACAACATGTATCACATTGTTTCTTTTTATAACGATCACTGTTTAGATACACCATGTATTACACTATGTTTCTTTTTATAACGATCACTGTTTACTAACACCATATATTACAATATGTTTCTTTTTATAACAATCACTGTTTACTAACACCATATATTACAATATGTTTCTTTTTATAACGAACAGTGTTAACTTACACCATGTATTACAATATGTTTCTTTTTATAACGATCACTGTTTACTAACACCATGTATCACACTATGTTTCTTCTAATTACGATCACTGTCTACTTACACCATGTATCACACTATGTTTCTTAATAACGATCACTGTGAAATAATACCATGTATTACAATATGTATCTTTTTATAATGAACACTGCTTACTAACACCATGTATCACAATGTTTCTTTTTATAACGAACACTGTTTACTTACACCATGTTTCACAATATGTATCTTTTTATAACGATCATTGTTTACTTACACCATGTTTCACAATATGTAACCTTATTTTTAATATGAACACTGTTTACTAACACCATGTATCACATGTACAGAATTACAACAACCATGAGTATAAATATTTCTCCCACTTTACATACAATTACAATTACCTAATTATGAATTTATTATAAGCAGACAGGTTTAATGTTGAACCTAATGGAATAACAATGATATATGCTTCTGTTATTTTAAGATCACTGTTTAGTCTCACAATGTCTCATAATATGTTTCTTTTTATAACATCACTGTTTACTAACACTATGTATAACAATATGTTTTATTATAACGATTACTGTTTACTCACACCATGTATCACAATATGGTTTCTTTTTATAACGATCACTGTTTACTAACGTCATGTATCACTCTATGATTTTTTTTTATAATGATCACTGTTTACTAACACCATGTGTCACACTATGTTTCTTTTTATATCGATCACTGTTTACGTACACCATGTATCACACTATGTTTCTTTTTATAACGATCACTGTTTACGTACACCATGTATCACACTATGTTTCTTTTTATAACGATCACTGTTTACTAACACCATGTATCACAATATGATTCTTTTTTTAACGATCACTGTTTACTAACACCATGTATCACACTATGTTTCTTTTTATAACGATCACTGTTTACTTACACAATGTTTCACCAAATTTTTCATTTTATAACGATCACTGTTTACTAACACCATGTATTACAATATGTTTCTTTTTATAACGATCACTGTTTACTAACACCATGTATGACAATATGTTTATCTTTATAACAAATACTGCTTACTAACAACATGATTCACATTGTTTCTTTTTATAACGATCACAGTTTAGATACACCATGTATTACACTATGTTTCTTTTTATAACGATCACTGTTTACTAACACCATATATTACAATATGTTTCTTTTTATAACGAACAGTGTTAACTTACATCATGTATTACAATATGTGTCTTTTTTATAACGATCACTGTTTACTAACACCATGTATCACACTATGCCTTTTATAACGATCACTGTTTACTTACACCATGTATCACACTATGTTTCTTTTAATTACGATCACTGTCTACTTACACCATGTATCACACTATGTTTCTTAATAACGATCACTGTGAACTAATACCATGTATTACAATATGTATCTTTTTATAATGAACACTGCTTACTAACACCATGTATCACAATGTTTCTTTTTATAACGAACACTGTTTACTTACACCATGTTTCACAATATGTATCTTTTTATAACGATCATTGTTTACTTACACCATGTTTCACAATATGTAACCTTATTTTTAATATGAACACTGTTTACTAACACCATGTATCACACTATGTTTCTTTTAATAACGATCACTGTTTACTAACACCATGTATCCCACTATGTTTCTTAAAAACGATCACTGTTAACTAATACCATGTATTACAATATGTATCTTTTTATAACGAACACTGTTTACTTACACCATGTTTCACAATATGTATCTTTTTTTAATACGAACACTGTTTACTAACACCATGTATCACACTATGCCTTTTATAACGATCACTGTTTACTTACACCATGTATCACACTATGTTTCTTAATAACGATCACTGTTTACAAATACCATGTATCACACTATGCCTTTAATAACGATCACTGTTTACTTACACCATGTATCACACTATGTTTCTTAATAACGATCACTGTTAACTAATACCATGTATTACAATATGTAACTTTTTATAATGAACACTGCTTACTAACACCATGTATCACAATGTTTCTTTTTATAATGAACACTGTTTACTTACACCATGTTTCACAATATGTATCTTTTTATAACGATAACTGTTTACTTACACCATGTATCACAATATGTATCTTTTTTTAATACGAACACTGTTTACTAACACCATGTATCACACTATGCCTTTTATAACGATCACTGTTTACTTACACCATGTTTCACAATATGTATCTTTTTTTTAATACGAACACTGTTTACTAACACCATGTATCACACTATGCCTTTTATAACGATCACTGTTTACTTACACCATGTTTCACAATATGTATCTTTTTTTAATACGAACACTGTTAACTAACACCATATATTATAATATGTTTCTTTTTTATCACGAACAGTGTTTACTTACACCATGTTTTTCAATATGTATTTTTTTTTTAATACGAACACTGTTTACTAACACCATGTATGACACTATGCCTTTTATAACGATCACTGTTTACTTACACCATGTATCACACTATGTTTCTTATTAACGATCACTGTTTACAAATACCATGTATCACACTATGCCTTTTTTAACGATCACTGTTTACTAATACCATGTATCACACTATGCCTTTTATAACGATCACTGTTTACTTACACCATGTATCACACTATGCCTTTTATAACGATCACTGTTTACTGACACCATGTATTACATTATGTATCTTTTTATAATGAACACTGCTTACTAACACCATGTATCACAATGTTTCTTTTTATAACGAACACTGTTTAACACCATGTATCATAAAATGTTTCTTTTTATAACGATCACTGTTTACTAACAGTATGTATCACAACATGTTTATTTTTATAAAGATCACGGTTTACTAACACCATGTATCACACTATGTTTCTATTTATAACGAACACTGTTTACTAACACCATGTATAACATTATGTTTTATTATAAAGATTACTGTTTACTCACACCATGTATCACAATATGGTTTCTTTTTATAACGATCACTGTTTACTAACGTCATGTATCACTATGATTCTTTTTATAATGATCACTGTTTACTAACACCATGTGTCACACTATGTTTCTTTTTATATCGATCACTGTTTACTAACACCATGTATCACACTATGCCTTTTATAACGATCACTGTTTACTTACACCATGTATCACACTATGTTTCTTTTAATAACGATCACTGTCTACTAACACCATGTATCATAATATGTATTTATAACGAACAATGTTAATTAACACCATGTATCACTTTATGTTTCATTTTATTATGATCACTTCTTACTTACACCATGTATCATAATATGTTACTTTTTATAACTAACAATAAGCTTTCTAACAAATTCTTATTTGCCATATGTTAATTGTTTAGATGCCCTCACAATCACGTGCTTTTTCATTCCCCTAAATTAACCCGCGCACCGAGTGACCTTACAACAAGGGTATAGAAACCCAATGCAATTTTAAGAAATCATTCCTTTATCGTTTACAAAATAGGATAAAGTTCACCGTACATATAATGCTGATATGGATATGACTATAACCACGACCACATGTAATCAATCGTGCTTAATTAAAATGCTCCCGAAAACCGTGACGTCACGGCTGTACTGAAAATATACATGTTAACATACTCGTTAAAGCACAAGATGATTAATTATTCCATACCAATTAATCCAATACCCTCCAAGTTTCTAAAGAGTTTATATTAAGATCGCAAGAGTGACTACTAAAATAACGTTTCTTAACTGTCATGGTATACCCAAACCTATACGATGACATTTCGAATATAATCTTTGTACATATATATAGAAACATGACAAGGTTATGGTACAGGTTATATGAAAAAGCAAATAGCTGTCAAATGAAAGCTGATCTTGAAGGACGCAATGTCGTTTGTTAATGTATTAGAGAGCAGAGGTTAAAGCCCGGTACTTCACAGAAAAATGTCACCTGCCTTAAACTTCTATGAAACAGCTGCGTCAAGGAATATGTCATCTTTTTTCCAGAAAAAAATATAAAAAATTCGCTATGAGTTTGTTTATTATGGTCAAAGAAAACCATATCTTCAAAGGAGCAAATAATTCCCTCAAGCGACTCTCCTAAAGTGTCTGCAAAGCGGGTCTTCAGGGGCAGATCCAGTAATTTAGTAAGGGGTTACACTTGAGAGGAACGAGAAGATATCACGATAACAACAGTCCACAACTCAAGGAAGGGGGGAATTAGCCGTAAAATTTTCGAAAACATCGTATCAAAGGTTTTAAAGGTTTAAACATATTAAGATCCTGGATCCGCCCCTGGTGTTCCCTTGTCGCGTTATCAGTCATGTTAGTGGCGACATTGCTATGGTTCGGTTTCCAATCCCTGTGAGAAAAAGTGCTTAATGCCTTTCACTGTTAAAGAAAGAGAAGTTGAAAGAAGTGGGAATAGGGCCGTGGCTGCATGCAACATCGGACGCGGCCTACAAACATGACTTTACGACCTTGCTGTCGCTTCTCTTCTCCTGACTTCCATTGCTTTTCATTGATTTAAATTATGCAAAAAAATATGCTTGCTGCGTCAGGGTTTGCAAGGTTACTACAGAAACAATACAGTGCACTTGTCTGCCAAAAGAGCCCCATAACGATTACAACCGAGTCGGCTTGTTATAGAAACCAGTCATGATCAAAACAGGTTTAACTTAGATAAAACTGAAGGTTGAGAAGTGAAACATTTAAAGAAGATAGACGTATTATTTACTTTTGTTATTCTATAAACACATTATAGACACGTGACCAGTGTAAGATTTCTGACCAAATCTCTTTTTAAGTCTGGGGAGCTTAAAAGGTTGAGCCTGGAGGTATAGGATGTCTGGAGACCTGCATTTGACAACAATAGAGGTTTTGCTTCAACAAGACGAGCAATGCGGTCTATGTAACTGTTTAAACGGGATGGTTGTGTCCAAGTTATTGCGTCTTGCGTTATGCTACACTTGTTGGAATGCAGAAAATAAGGATCTGCTTGTTTTGCCCGTAGGCAAAAATGACAAATCATGAATCATGGGACATATCAGACATATCATGGGAAAAGGTGGCATCTTTTAAAAATTAATCAGGTTTTAAGCTAGGTTTAAATAAGATTATATAGCGCAACATTATAAGTCAAAGCAAGAAGGGTGATTTGTACGTTTATGGGGAAATATTTTATCTAAACCAAAGAATATATACGTACTACGTACGACTTCCTATCTTGTGCCTATTGACTACATTTTATCGCGTACGCAGGACATATTATCGCGTACGTTCAACATATTCTCGCGTACGTACAACATATTATCGCGCGCGTAAGATATAGTATGTTGTAACAGCAATACGCTTCCGTAGAATATATATAAATGGAACCCTTTTTTTCAATCGAGCAGTTGTCCGAGTTCAGCAATAACCTAAAACGCGCGCCACGAAACAATTATTCATGGATTGCTATACCTGTAAACTCCATGCGACTAATGTAATTCAAGTGCAATATAACTCAAGACTTTATTATTACATGTATATCATGCAAGGCTGACAAATGTATTTTTAAAAATAATTTTATATAATATTCCAACAGTGTCATTTCACTTGTACAGCGGTTAAACAGATACGGATTTGCGGGGTCACGAGGGCGATGCAGGTTTCCATGAACTTGCAGGGAGAACAGAGGTTTATTTTTTCAAGCGTGGGTACTCGCTCGACGATGGCTCTGCGAGTTTATAAACATCACTTTGCGGGATCTATTTTTAACTTATTGTACGTGACACAGTTAATAACATTGAAGTATTCGGCGGCTCGTGCCTATTATTGAACAAAAACCAAATGAACTGAAAAAAATACTTGTATGACAGTGTCATTAATCTTTACCAATCGCCATATCATAAAAGGGAATGCAATTTATTAAGGCTTCTTTTCCAACATGTTTCTGGGCAAATTGATAAATGTTTATTTATCTTGATTCCGATGACAGTGTATGTAGCTATTAATACGGACTAAACCTTCATGGAGTGATTAAAAGAGAGAATGATCACGTCTTTAGGTTACTCACGGACGGTGATCAGTCATTTCTTAAACTGACGTTGCGTCATTATTTTCCTGCGGGTTGACAGCAGCAACCAATATACCGCCTGTAGCGTGAAAGAACTCTACCCCAATGAACACGAGAAAATCAAAGGGCGGGCACATCAGGGATATCTGGGATTCTTCATCAATCATTTACTGATGCACAGTTAGTAGGCAAGGGTGCAGATTTATATTTAAAGTTCAAAAGAAATTTGAGGTAAACGTGGCCAATACAATTTAAAGTGTTTTTCTCATTGTTTTTAATATTCACTATTATAGATTCACTTATGTACGAATGATCCTGGGAATATGGCCCGAATAGGTGAAAGCATCCAAACAATAGGGACCCCAAACCTTGCGAGGCTGCTGCATTCCTTAGAATGCAGTTTTCTAGTGTACTAATACATTATACCAAAGTACCGTGCGTGTTATAACAAATCCACATGTTGGTCCATTTCAGCAGTGTTTCTAAAATATTTTACGAAACTGTATGTACGATTATAATTAAAATCACAAATGTTTCGATTAAAAGCAAACATCAAACATATTACAAATTTAGATTAACCGATTTCTGAGCCAGAGTATATACAAATTTTATATTTCATCAGATGATAATAGTAACTACCAGTTACCACACATGGTTCTCCATGTTATACATTTTTGGGGATCTGTTACCACTGGTAAGTCAGATTGATCAGAGCGACCTGATGCCTTTTTAACCCTTTCTAGTTCGACGCCTAGATACGAGAAACGCTTTGCCAAACATAGTAGTTGATTAGTGCCAATACTTTTGAAATATATATTTCTTCACATAATCTATGATACATCTGAACTCATTATTTGTGCAACTGTAATAGTTATTTGAGTGGAATGGCTGCTTCCAAGCTATGTCATAGGGTTACAAATTTATAATAAGTCCATAATTTTACGATTTTGCTAAACTAGATTTGTGAGATGTTTGCCGATCTTAATAACGAAAAAAAAGACTGTTCGTGCTTCAGGATAATTGCAATTTTCCCTCTGCTTCCGTGATAAAGTGCACAGATAGGACAGCTCATCTATTTGGTCAATTTTTTTTCATGTGTTTACTTATGCTGTATTTTTAATCAATCGCCATATGTACCCAATTCTTTCTACACTTAAAGTAATCCCGCATGGTCCCATACTTATATGTTAGGCTATTTGAGAGTAGGCTTGTGTATATACATGTACTAAAGACCGTTTCGGATGTTCGCATGTTCAATGAATAATATCTAAAGTGAAAAATTATTTAGAAAAAGGTATGACGAAATTTGCTGACAAGCATGCTTTGAAGCTACCTCACATGAAAAGCAGATTTGTTTAGCTACCAAAAAATAGGTATAAACTTAGTTGATTAGGTCGGTATACCTATATTGTCATCGATCGGATTGTCATTGTTCCAGATGTAGACTTTAGTCAGCGGCAGACAGGAATGATATCATTACCATAAAAAAGGAACACACACCGAGCTAAGCTACTTAGTCTTAACAAAAAAAAGGATTTGAGAAAGATTTTCCGTTGGATTATCTGGCTTATAAACACAGAAGTCCAAGCAAAAAAAAAATACTTTGTGGGAACGACAGAGATTTACACTTTTACTCCGGTTTATCCGGGGTTTTCTTATAACAAAAAAAATACTAAGTTATGTTGGTTTAACAGATAAAAACTCTTCTTTTATTTCATTCTTACACTTGGTAAGTTCGGTGCCTATAGTTCTGTCTCCATGTTACTGTCAACCTGCGAAGGGAGCGGCTTGCATCCTTATGAAACTCGAGAATTAACCAGGATAAAACATCCCCCACAATTCTTTTTTTTTTTGTCATACACTGGTAGAAAGGACGGTAGCCTGTTGCAACATTTGCACAGGATAATAGTAGTTTGTAGGCCTAAGCAAGAATTTAATTTACATGAATACTTGCAGTATACCCGCTTTGTCAAATTTAATATCGAAGGGTGGGCGGCTTTACGATTAATTAAAATTACGAATCTTTGAGTTTTACCGCCATTTATAAGCCTGAATTAAGGTCTCGGCACTCACAGCTGGTATTTCTCAGTTTTTAAAACCATCTATCACATGCGTATCTTTAGAATTTTGCGATTCCTGGCCTACTATGCGTTAATAATAATTTCTGCTTAGTCGAGTTTTTATATTTCCACTTTGACGGTTTGTTTACCTTGTTTATCTACAAGTTATTGGTGAACATGGTATATGCGAACATGTTTTCAGACAGAAATTCCAAGTAACTGGCTGGTTACATATCAAATTGATAAGTCACTAGTTTTAAAATGCCATTTGCAAAACTCTAGTTAATCCGGTTTGCCGCCAGATGTCCTTGCCGAATGTGCTTGGATTATTTTGGCGGGCCCCACACAATACAAGTTTGTGTACGTGTTTTTTTTTTTCAAACAAACAGCCTAGCTTTGAACCGCGGGATCGGTGTCACCAGTCCTATTTTTTAATGAAAGGTCTAAGAGATTGTTATTGTGTATTATACGTCGGATATCGAATGATTCCGCGATTAAGAAGTCATAATGTGTTTTTTTTTCAATTTTTTAACTGTAAATTTGATCAAGAGTCGATGATTTTCACAAAGTATACGCAAGCCATACACCTTTCGATTTTAAAAGGCGAAAGTTATACGTGAAAGTATATATTAATATGAAATATTCTAACACGATTTTACCATACTAAGGTTCCTAAAGTCACTGAAAGTTGTGATACAAAAGATAGGGTGGAAACAAAAACATTTCATTTTACAGTATATTTTAAATACAACAATCATATTTTGTATTATGAAAGGAAAAGAAAAAAATGATTTAATCTATAAAAACATAAAATCCACGATGATAAAGCGTAATTCACCTCTGGGACAGTTTGGAAGTATTTAAATAAGAATATGTAATTACAATGCGTAATTCTCATACACTGTGCGTATAAAAGATTCGGAGCAATTTTAAAAAGGCTAAAGTTCCCTAGACGACCGCCCTGTGACGTTTAGACGAATATTTTAGAAGCCTTCTGCCTTTTTGACAGCCTTCCGCCATAGGGAGTATCATTTTCAGAACAAACCTCTTCGAGAACCATTAAAACGGCCGGGACTGCTTGTAACAAATGTCAAACTTCAAATTCAAAATTTGTAACCATTACCAATTGTTGTTTATTTCCTCAGGTCATTGTCACAAAAGCATTCGTGCATTTAATTTGTCTTAAGTTATTAGTATTTAATATATTTGCATAACCTATATCTAGTCTCCTCACTACATATACCTACGCCACTAGCGTATTTAGAAACATGAAAAGTTACTTCTTTATCCACAAAACAGCAGAGGCGTATACTCTCAATTGATTGTAAAATGGTGACCAGAATTGAGGAGATACTAGCACCTTGCATTTACGGAAAGTGAACCATTGCAAATGTAAAACAAGTTTGATTAAGACGACCATAAAATGGACAAGGGGTCAATTTATTGAACAAATATTTGTTAATACAACATTTCAGTTTCATCTCTGTGCAGTTGCCTAGACATACCACTTCAGGGATATCGGAATTTTATTCCTCATCATGTATAATGCATAGAGTGAGGATTCCCTTGTTTAACAAACCTGCATACAACATGCCAATGCATCTCGTTTGCTCGAGAAGTTGCCAAAAGTTGTCAACGATAAATCAATATCACGTAGAGCGGAATATCAAGTTTATTCGGTATATCGTATGATATATATATACATCCATGATTCAATTTTTGTGCAACAACTCCCTTTTAGTTTTTAAAACTAGAAATGACAAAAGAAAGTTATCTTACAAGAAGTCTACACGGGTAATCAACCAGGACCGCGTGAGCGTCCATGACACCCAGCTTGAACGTGCATATTGGAGTTGGAATCAGTCTCCTGCATGGAAAGTCAGGAGTAGCAACTGGGATAACTGAAGTTGGCGTTGACTGAGAGCAGCGGAGCCGTTACAGGGCGGGGTACCAGTCTAAGCGCCGGGTATAGTGATTCAGAGGCCTGTGGCGCGGTATTTGCGTAGATATTCCTTAAAATGGCGTCACGAAGAGAGGACATCTCTGTGTTAACAGCGCGTGCCTAAAGCAAAGCAAGCATGAATGAAGACAGAGACGATGATCATTTATTGATAGTGATGTTGATAGATTGGTAGAATTAATAAATGAAAGGCGCTGTACTGTGTATACGAAGCCACCTCTCTTATTCGTAACGACGTTTAAATGATTAGTAAAGTGTGACAATTGAAATGCGGGACGTAGAGGAAAGTTACTTCAAATACGTTTATTCTTTATTTTCAGATAAATACAGATCCGAACATGTCTTTAATTCTAGAATAATCACTTTAGTAAGTTCTACATTATTCCCCTAATGAAACTTTAATTTCTTTAATGAACTTTGCAGCAAAAGACTAGAAATCGCGTGACGCGTCGCTTATATGGAAACACACCCCGCGAACGGCTCGCGACTCATATTCGCGTTCGCCTTCGCGCTTATGGAAACATTTCTTTATCGAAACTTCGGTTATTTCTACATTTATACTACCAAGTCTGTTTTAGCTACGCTTAACATAGACCTTGATCCAGCGCAACATTCTGGTGTCTATTTCATAATGAACAAGCTCGAATTGTTTACTTGAAATTCAAACTGGCTATCAAATCTTACCAATAAATAAAGACAAACAAAACGGTTTTACAATCGGATGCCGTGTTGTGCGTTAACATGGGAATCTTGCACCAATGCATGATGTGTACATTTCATATGTTGAATAATGTAACAAGATGCTGACACAAACATTCGCGCTTGCCCTGTGACCTTGTTAGTAGTTACAGCTTGAACACTATGTCCAAGCCGTTCTGGAGCGTTTATAAGACACTTAAGCAAAGCAGATAAAACGATTCGCATTCAAAAATGGTTTGAAACCATCCCCTGAGCAAAAACGGTTTGAAAACGCTTTGGGTTGCCGTATGAACACTCAATTCGCATTCCAAACGGTTTTGACGTTTTGCATTTGCCGTGTGAAAGGGGTAAAAATGTAAGCATTACATTGTTCACACGCTGTCCGAACTAGAACACCAAGATGTTAATATCGCTCTGGTTGATAAGTCAAATTCTCGATACCCTATATATATAGGGCAATGCTTAACGTTGGCCTAAAACAAGCACCACACGTGCTCAGACAGCCGCTAAAACAAGTTTACGCGAGTCATTTGATTGGTTCAAATTACCATGTTCAGTATTTGAACAGACGCCAGAGAATCTCGCTGAATAACGGGCTGTTAATGCGTAGTGCCATAGGCTTGGTAGAACGAAGATTGTCAGTACAAGAATAACAAACAGCGGACAGGTAATCAGAAAGCAAATTAATCAGCAAGAAATATATCTTGCGTGAATGCATGATCAAATAACTATACAATATCCAGAGATTCTTAAAATTAACGGCTCTAAACGCTGGGTAAGTTTTGCTTGCAGTGTTTCATCGATTTATAACAAAAGCATTTTTGTTAGAAATTTGTCCTTGCGGTTTTTGCCTGTATAGGATTTCAGGCAAAACAACAAAGAGAGTCATTTTTCTTTGATGCTTTGAGTGATAAAACTACTAAACATCAGCTAGTGAGACAAGATGCAACGGGTTATTAAAGTACTTTTTTTTCTTCTTGCTTATGATGGTAGTTGAGTATTATATTCAACATTAAGTTTAGAGTTTTCTTATGTTAGTGTTCAAACCGTACGTTAAGATTCGCTTGTTGTGCTGATAAAAATAAATTTATAGTGCACATGGTCATAACAAATCCACGAGGTGTACGAGACCAGTGTTGAATTACGTTTATTTGTAATTACCCAAAGGGGCCATAAATTTCTATTTTTAGGTTAACACTCAAGAAAAAACAACCTAGAAGTGTTTTGTTTGATATACCAGTTTTATATCCTGGTTCCCTGTAATGATTCACACTTCCGATTTATTAACCCATCCAAACCATATCATGCAAAACACCGTATCGTCACTCGTGTTCATAAAAAGGATTTTAAAGAGATTTATTCACCGTTAGCTCTTTCAGTTAAACTGTTCTGCCCAGCCCCAACTATAAATCAATAAAATTTAGCTCCCTGCGCTTCGTCCATTGATATTTTGTGTAATTAAGTAAAATAAAACGGAAGAAAATGAACAGCGTGCTCAGTTTATTGCCCGCTTACCATGAGATACTTCTGCTAAAACTTCAGAACTTTTCTTTAATGTGTTTCTGATTGAACAAAATCAAAATATATACTCGAATGCAATGTGCACGAGTCTCATAAAGGATACCCATTTATTCTATTAAACTTTCAGAGGGTAAAAGGTGGATTCGCCAAATCATGTGCTGCGGGTTTTATGAGGATAACCAACTGTAAAACATAAACAGCATTAAAACATGTAATGTGTTTTACTGCATATGTTGTAATCTTTTGAAAAAGAAACCGAGGTGAGTTTTATTTTTATTCTGTGGTCATGTTACATTGAAACTTTTACAATCCCAGTCACGGAGTGTGTTCGACATAAGAAAACGCCAGCTGTGGGAGAGGAAACAGGACTGATTGTCAGAATTGGGATTAATGAACCATATGTTTAAGACAGGCCCGATTTACAGCGTCTGCTGCCAGTATGTCATGTTGACACACAGGTGTTATGAAGCAAAAGTACTTTCGTCTGCAGACGATATAGTGTGACACGCGGCAACATGCAGGAGCCAGTGTTAAACCGGTGAAGTACTACCTGCCTGGGCAGTCACCACATGTCGCAAAATGCTCTACGACATGGTATACAGCAACGAAATGGATACAACGGAAGTCATCCCATTTCTGGCTCGGCTTCGGAAATCATTCTGGTTCCGGCCGTGTCAGCTGTTGCGGTGGTCAGGCTCTTAGGGCGTCGTTCTCAACAGGAACATTATTAAACCCGCATGAAAGTGTAGAATTTCTTGCCGTATGGGAATTTTATGAAGCCTGCATGGCAACAGCCCAGGAGAACCCGTGTCCCGCTTTAACATTTAAAGCCCTGAAGCCAAAACCAGGCCTGGAAGCAGACATTTTTTCTTGGAATGTTGTCCTTTTATATACCTGACTTCAGCTCCAGATCTTATTCATTAGATAGATACCAAGTTGCTAAAAACAGGCGTTATATGTGCGAGATCATATGACGTCATCGAAGGTTTATAAACGGACTCAATAATTTATTTTCTAAAGCATAGATAAACCAGAGATAGCTTTGGCTAGAAAAATACAGACTTTTGTACTTTTCCTTTGCGTCTAAGGTTTAAGAATATAGCTTCAGAACACTTCTCAACATTACTTCTTGCAGTGATGGTGATCGTGATCGTTTGTAACTCTATGGAGAATCATTGGCTTTGTGAAAGTAGAAATTAAAAAAAGAATATTCAGACCTAGTTGAAAGAGAATATGGAAGGATATTCAAAATTCACTTTACTTCCATTTTTCCCAAATCATAAATGTTTAAAACAAATGTTGTTCAAAGTGTCTCAATGTGTCCATACTAAGAAACGAAATATGCTTTCCTTTCTAAATATCAAAAAGTCAATAAATGAAACTGTATTTTAGAGGATCGAGGTTGGAATTAAGTTATAAAGATGGCTGCAATATATCAATTTATAGTCCAGACTGTACGACAGCTAACCTTGACATCGTTCTTGTTATACACAGAATAGATGTACTTCCATCAGGGAAATATTCATGTCCTCTGTGACTGTTTCTAAGTAATATACGTGTATGATACAATCTTTCAATCTTTTCTTCATTGTCATTCCATTTCCCAGTAATTTCTTTTGTAACCAAATCAATTATGCAATACCAGCTCCCCTTGTATAAATCAGAGTGTATAAAAAAATCCGAAAGATCTAAAATTGGGTATGAACCCAGGAAAAGAAAGGGTCAATGTTACATATAGAGAACAAAAATAACCAAACTATGAACAGTAATAAAAATTTCTATCCCTTGAAAGATTCCTCCTGATAGAAATGAGTGTATAAAGAGACAAAAATATAAAAAATTTGATTTTAACTGGAAACATGTTTTGGAAAAGAAATACGTCCTTCAGTTAAACAAATTCCTGTTTCCTCTCTTGTTATTTCCTTTTCATAAGGTACAATATAATATTATTTCACTTAACATATATGTATATTTAATATTTATTTTATACGAAGCAATATCTCTTCGTTCTCTTGCGTTCTTGTATATCCCACTTCCTGAACCATTTCGTTAGAAAAGAAAATCAGTGAAATACATGTGCTTCAAACAAAAACTTTACTGAATATTCATAGAATTTATTGAGTGTCTGTATTATTTAAATTCATTCATATTGAAAGATGGAATACCATATTTAAATATTCTGGAGCTCATTTCAGTCTTGGTGGCGAAATATATCAACCTGTTACTTTCATTTAAAAGGAAAGATAATATAATTTAATGTTGAAAGTATCATGATCAAAGCTCTGAATTTCTGTCTTCTAATGGCAAAGAGATATATATACGCCGTGAAATACTCAGGAAAATGTTTTTTCTTTTAATTATACTTACTAGCCCTTAAATACAGTTTGGAAACTGATCTTTATATAGAAAACTGCAACTTAAAGACAAATATGGAGAGTACAGATATAATAATATATGTCTATTTTAAACTGTGAATGTTGTTGTGATGTCGTTACTTTCAAATAAAAGTATATATAAAAAAATGAAAGACCACATTTTGAACTAGAAAACACTCACAGAGCACATACCTCCGCCAACACCTGTAGCGCATCAAGACCCGCCCCGAGATTTAATCAACTAATATCCAGACATTCCACTTTAATTCTCTGAAATTAATATAAATTTTTGTTGACAATGAATGATCGAGTACGTGTGGAGATTTTGTGTTGTGGCAGACGATTAAAGATGAATAGGGAATCTTGTTTCGCGTAGGCTATGACTTAGTGATCATGAAATTAGATAACGAGTAAGTGTAATGTATATGACGTTACTTGGAGAGGTGGTGGTGTTCTGAGACTGCCATCCTCCTGGCTCCCTCCCTCGGTTAATAAATTAAGTAAAACACGAGGTTAGTCAGGTAACCCGAAGAGCAGCCAAGCCATCCACCAGCAAGGGTAAGCCTAGCAGCAAACATATTACTTTTTATTATTAAAAAATCACTAAAATGTACTGTTGACAACTAGGTATAAGGAAAGGGGGGGGGGCAATCTAGAACTAAACCAGGGGTATGTTGCAATAAGGTCACTTAAGTCGAGTGGGTGCCTTTAGGCTAGGGTCACCTGAGTGTTACTATGGTAACAATTATAACGTCACAAATGTAACAATAGTTTGTAGGCCTGCCACTGGGCTTAAGGCTGGTTCAGTTTAGTGCAATATTACCCAATCTCTAATACGGTACCTATAAGTAACCCGAAAAGTTGAAAAGAATTGAATTAGAAATATACTATGGTGATTTATATTACCCCAAAAAATTGACGGATAGTTTGCCGGTATTATTCTTACCCTTCTCCTAAGTTCACCAAAGGTTCTTCATGGCTGTAACGAATTCTGCCAGGGAGCATTGACAAATAATACCAGCCTCAGTTCCTACTAGTCCTTTTTCGTCCAAATCACTGATTTCAAGCTAAACCCTCAACAAGAAATATACCTATGGAACTTTAAACTCTGACCAATAGTGAACTGAGGTATGTAGCTTAGGATTTAATTAAATTGGTCAGCTGGGCATACAATATTGGCCATGGACATCATGGTTTATTGTCTAAGTCACGGGCCTAATTCAGTTATCCTAATGGCGCGCTGCTCGGGTGTTTGGATGATGGGTGGCTGTGTGCAAAACGGACAGTACAACGATGAGTTCGTTCATGCCAGTAATTGCTGGTTTTTCAATGCAAGTTTGAACATGTATTTATCCAGGCTGAAAGATCGACATATGTTGTTTAAACTGACATACACTGTTCTTATTAAAAGGAATAGGAATTTTGAACTGCAAGGTCTAACTTGCAGATACTGATACAGATAAACAGGTACAGATTTAATACAAACGTCCTAACTGATCAAAACGTCTGTGGACTGTATTTGGTTTATTGACTAAAAAACGTATGTCTTGTTGATTAATTTATAGTTGGTTTTTCAGTAAATATAACACTTCCTCATATATATGCTTCCACATACACACATCCACACAGCCGTATATTATAAATATATATATATATATATATATATATATATATATATACTTGCATATATTTTATGTCATATTTCAGATGTATCTTACATCTCAACAATATTAAGTCGTTATTAAATCAAATATTCATAGAATAATAGTAAGTCAAAAGTCATAAGTTGGTCATTTTTTTATGCAGGCTCATTTTAACAAAACTAGAGGGTAAGATAAGTATATCAAACTGCAAAAGTAGTTTTTCTGATAGTATGCGGCGTATTTCTATTGCGTTATGATCATAAAACTGGTAACTGTACTGTTACATTCGTGTCCATTCGTATCGGTACTATGTTTTTTTAGATGTTTGTATGCAATTCAATATACCATTATATCAGTGCCGTTAAGATTACATTCCATTGCTTCCTGAAAGGGTTTCAAACGATGTTCATCTTTTAATAACAATAACAACAGGATTTGGTTTTCCAAAAGCGTGGGATTAATTGAAATGAAACCCATTAAATTGTTAATGATTCATTAATTTGTATCTTTCAAGGATGTCAGCAAAAATATTCCCTGTGGTTAGCAGATACCCCATTTTTATTGATAATCACGTAGACGGCGGGTCACGTGGACAGACTAGTCGTTTTGTTGAGGGACAATTGAGATCATTTAGTGGATATGGCTAAAGCACCGGGATAGCGTTTGTAAAAACCGCAAGCTACGATGAACGGAACAACATAAAAATCAGCCGCTAGATGGCAGTGGCGTGTCTTATTTATAACACAGTGCCGTTTATGTAACGTGAC
Organism: Sipunculus nudus; assembly: GCA_026874595.1. Classification (NCBI taxonomy): domain Eukaryota; kingdom Metazoa; phylum Annelida; class Sipuncula; order Golfingiida; family Sipunculidae; genus Sipunculus; species Sipunculus nudus. The sequence goes on along the minus strand of CM049307.1, from coordinate 73,904,554 downwards.
CTCTGGTCCAGGGGTAGAGCACAAAGCCGGGAGAGCGTAAGTTCGGATCTCAGTCGACTGCGATGAGATTGTTCACGGTCGACCCCAAACCAGGTGTGCGCTCTCTGCAGGTTTAATGGGGAGACTATGCCCAACACTCGCGTGTTTCACTCATAAACGAGTGCGCCTTTCGGGGGTAATTCGTTATTGTGACCCAATAATGGGAATGACAGACACAGGACCCTCAGGAGAGGTACACCGAGTCGTGTTGACGCCAGGATTATCGCGTATGTATATAAGCACCAATCACTTAGTCAATAAAGTATCTGGGATATTGGGCTATGTGGTAATAAAGTCGATGAGAAGACAATTGTTTTGTCGAAATCTATGGAATTATATTCGCGCCTCTGTTTTGTACTTGAATTTTTCAAAATCTGGCCTCTCCTGTATCCTCATTCCCTCTGTCTGTCTGTCTGTCTGTCTGTCTCTCTCTCTCTCTCTCTCTCTCTCTCTCTCTCTCTCTCTCTCTCTCTCGTAACCTTCTGACATAACGGATGCATTTAACGATTAACAAGTTAGCCACAAGTGAACCTACACGGCTGACTTCACATTGGAAGACACTTTAGATCGGCTTAGACGTCTGAATCTAAGCCAGACTGTTTTAGGACTCACCGCGAGCTATCTTTTTATTATACGACTACGTTTGTCAAACGGATGGTCAATACAGTGTTCTGCGACCTTGAATAATGACAATTTATGCGTTATTTATAGCGCGCAATACCATGTACTGCTTATACCAGTAACAACTGGCCATTGAATAGACTTTTGTGAGGATACACATTTTACAGGGCTGTGTGACTGAGCGCTAGCTTTGTGACCGTTGCCTACTCGTGTTATGGGAGCTATACATTCCGTTTAATACGTGGCACGGCTGGCGTTTTGTTGAGGTACGAGCCACCGAAGTGATTTTTCAGCTACTTTATCATCGCAAGCGAGAGACGCGACGTAAAATGGCCGCAGAGGAAGCTTGAAATAGCGCTCGCACCCACCGGATGTTTCCCTTGTGGAACTTACGTCACGTTTTGGCGGGCTTTCATGAAGCAGACGACACTTGTTGTGGTGAGAAACGACGACGGCTATCCTGATGGAATTCGCCCTTGTCACCGTCGGCCCCGATTATACGCTTCTCTAATGCTAAATAAACAACATGGCTTGTAACCCTACCCCATGAAAGCGTTTCCTTTCATATAAAATAAAATAAAACTGTATTGACTATACATCCAACATAAGCATGAATGGCTACATTTTAAACAGAAGATGCAATAAAAGAGAAGCCCTTGGCCATTTAAGTTGTACTTGAATAGTCATTTACGTAAAGTACCTCTTAGTTTATATGTTATGTAATCTCTTAATATTCCCTTGCGGTCAAAATGAGGAAATTTACGAAGATATACAACTCATTATGGAAGAATGAAAGCCATACATGTCTCTTTTTTTCCTACTGAGTGGATAAATGAAGGCCAAGACTCATGAGTAAAACGTTATAATATAAATAGAGATAAACGTTACGAATAGTAAATCAGATAAACATACCTGTATGTATTCAACATATAACAAGGTGTCATAGAATATAAAGTCGAGTAATTTATCTGTCAGTTTAAACACCATTTACCTATCAAAAAGGAGCATTTCATTCTGCACAAGTGTATCTTAAGAGTATATATAAACATAGAAACTCAGTTTATATTTAAATGTATATAAAGGATTTACTAACTACATACATAAGTTGTTTAATAATATCAAGTAATCAAAAAGAAAGTGATAATGGCTTTAATAATTAATTTGCAAATTTCGCATTTTGTGTTCACATATGAATGACTTTCTGGTCAAATTGGCAAATGTGGTTTTCAGATTTTGAGCAAATGAAGCCTATATCTAGCATAAAATACAACATTAAACTTCAGCCGGGAAATTGTGCTGATATCTCCAATATATGTAAATTACAATAATAAAGAGCTGATTTAATGTGTTTTAATAACCTTCAAGTATTCACATATTTATAGTGATATATATCAATAGTTCCAAGACTTGCTTTGGTTTTAATTGACGATATCATTAAAAAAGGATTTGTTTCTTCATTCATTCATTTCGTCGATGTCGGAAATAAGTACAAGATGGGTTTATCGTGGTTGTGTAACATAAATTTCCCTGGGTCACAATGTAAAAAATGCCGGACAAAGAACACAATGAACGAAGAGCCAGGGCGGGAAGATAAGTGTCTATTTATAGATTTACATTCTAGCAGCTGGGCCCTTAAAATTTAGTTGACGCATGGACCCAGGTGTCAAATACATATAATAACGACAAAAGCTCAAGTGCTTTCTCCTAAATCAACATAATGTTTTCTTAATATTGAATCTGACCTTTTCCGGACAAACTTTCAGACCAAGTATGAAACACTTTCACCTTTTATGAACTTTAAGATACGCAATGCGCATACCGTAAACAAAGAAAAAATAATTTGTCCCTCCACTAGTCAGGTTTTATGGAATCGGCAATTTTCCCACAAACGCAAGTGCATACATTAATTGAAGGAATGTGGGACCTCTATGTGAATGAACATGGGACCTCTAAACAGAATACACATATATACCTAGAAATATTTGTGTAGGGTGGTTGAGTTTGCGTCATTATGGGTGTGTTTTTAAAATGAAACGTTGTTTGCTCATGTTTATGCAAGTAAATCTAATAGAGAAAATACTAAAACTTATACACATTGAGTGAAGACTAACTTATTAACTATAACACACACACACACACACACATATACATATATATATATATATATATATATATATATATATATATATACCAATCTTTAACCGGAATCAATCAGAATTAATTTGCCTGATGGAAGTACAATGTGAACTCACGTTAAGCCGGTTGGGAGCGGTAATGTAGGGAGTTCACGTATTCCGGCACCTTTGAGGAAGCAGTTCTCTTTCTGGTGGAGTGAAGAGGATCCGGCTCTAAGTATGCTGCGGGGCTGGTAGGAGTTGAGCCGCCTGCCTAGTCGTAATGGGCTCGTCAGTGCTTCTAGCGCTGAAAGCTGCGCCTATTTAAATTCAGGTAAGATCCATAGGGTTATTCAATTAAAAGCTCCCCGGCACCGCACGGCAGCGCTCGTTCAAACCCGCTCTGTGACGCCACGCCGCAGATGGAATTAGAAATTCCGTCATCGTTCTACTGGTAAATACTCCCTTCACAGGTAAATACTAAAGGCTTTAATAAAACTGATTCTCAAACGATCTTTGTTTTACTACACAAGAGAGATAAACACGCTGAAGTAGTTTTCAGCGTCCATAGAAGGTCATTACATAGGCTTGACAACCTTCGTCAGTTTCCTACTTGATGTGTTCATGATCTATTTGACTGTAGTTCACTGATACGGTTAATTGGTTGTTTAGACTTGTGTGCATCATTAAATGTTATTGAATACACTTAACATGGAGGCATGTGTGCCAGTGATGAAGTCGAGTCCACACAAGTCAGAGTCAAAGTCCGTGTCCAGGCCACTTGAGTCCCAGGACAAGTGCGAGTCTTTCACGGTCGAGTCCAAGTTCATCCCATCGAGTCCAAGTCATTTCGAATTTGTCCCAGTCCATAAAATAATGTCCCGATACACAGCTGAAGCTTGTTAATATATAGTCTCTTTTGGAATATCGTTATATTATTGTAGCAAATCTCACATGCATATAAGTCTATAGTATTTGAAAGAGCTATTCTTTTTCTACTGAACTCGAGATGGACTAACTTAAACTGACTGTAACATAAGGTCTATATGTGTCAATGAGGTCGATCGCAACAGAAATTCGACGTGAACATGAAGCTATTACTAAAACAGACGTAGTGATACACTCAGTAGGTATATATATATATATATATATATATATATATATATATATATATATATATATATATATATATTAATATATATAGAGGGTTGGTAAGGGATTTAAGTGAAGGAGGGATCCAACATAAGAAGACTAATTACAACACGTATAAAAGGTCCCCAGGTCCGGAATAGGGGAGTCACGGCCGCATAAATCGTCTAAAACCTTTTAAAAGGATGCAACAGCTGAATAAAAAGGTGAGGGGGTCCGGATACAAGCAACATGGAGAATGTACTGCAACGGTCATCCATCCTGTTGCATTGATATCGTTGTAATCGGCTGATAATCTTAGACTTCGAGTGATGAATTAGCACAAAAGAGAACATATGAACACCGAATCAAACTAAAAATCCGTCTCTGTGGTAACAATACATTCCTGTGTGTAGTTAATAGATATTGTTAAAAGATTATAAAATACATTCACTTATTATTATCTTTTCATTGCTGAAGGAGCGCCGGGGGGTCTTGATTTCCTCAACAACCTTTTCCTAACTTGTTAGCTTAGTACAAGTATATCGCCGTCCATTAACCCGTGCGAGCCATGTTTGTATGCAAGTTGTCAGAAATACAAAGAACATGCAGGCCATAAGACATTGTCAACAATAATGAAAATATCTGCATCCTCATAAAGCCTCTCAGTGCGGGGTGTCAACGCAAGACACTCTAACTCTAATGAAGAATGGTAGTATCAAAGATTTTCAAATTGAGCTGACATTTGCCAAAATCAATAAAATGGAATAGCTTTATAATATAGTAGGTGGCGAGGTATTTTGTTTGCCTTGGTTCGTTGGTCATGTTTGATGCAGACGACGCTGGGATAGCACGACTGACGGAGTCCAGGAGGGAACGTGAGGTCCGCAGGGCGAAGATAGCAACTACCTCAACAGCAACCACCCATCACGTTTCCAACATGTGGGAGGGAGGTTCTTCCTCCTTGGCCTGACAAGTCATCTCATGACACAAAAAGCAAGATCAACCACAAAACCTTGATCATCATGGTCATCAGTCGTCTTGTTTGTCTGTTGGTAACTTAACTGAAAAAAAAGTATTTTAATTAATAAAGGGTAGGGATATACTCAAGGAGTAATCCATCAAACTTAGAGGCAATCTAGATCATTAAAATATATGGTTTTCATTTAAAGGCTTTTAAATACAATATTAGGATAGGTAATTTCTTTGTTCCACCAAGACTTAGATACCTTCACTGGTATTAGCGTCCTTCTTTGTTGAACACATGACCTGTGATCCAGTCAGGGAACAAGTGAACCCTAACACACTGCGAAAATGTTTTTGTACTTGTATGGGTGACGTTTTTGACTAGACTACATGTAAGCAACCAGAGTCAGTTAAATTGTGGGCTTCGAGAATTCAAAATCTGTCGTAAAAATTATCTCCAAGCTCCAATGACCTTTTATGTGAGTTTGTAGCTGTGACCTGGATCCAGATGGGAACCTTTTTTGCATTAACCCTCATCCAACAGGCTATGCCCAATCCCTTCAACCGGGTTTCTTACAATACCCGCAAGTATTTCTGTGAAAGGGAACCAAGAAAGAGTAAAAGTTGGCAATTAATCATAAGTTTAATTTTTGTTCTCGATAAAAAATACGGAAATTCACATAGCTTGGTTTAAAAAAGTAACAAAAAGCTTTCGGCTGAGAGCTGATAATACAACAGCTGTTAGGGTTGTGAGACGGGAGGTCTGCAGCTTTGTAATTGTATGACCATTGGTCGTAAAACGATATTTTCTTTTTTTGTTGCATCCCTGGGCTCAGGTGAATTTAAATCTGACAAATGACAGACATTTACGCTCAACACAAAGAAGATACAATCCACAATCAAGTAACGTCATCCAAAATAGGAAGAAGTACACAATACAAAAACCAACAAAAAAAAACTGTGATTCGGGCTGAAGTATGTTAAAGCTAATTGAATCTGGGAGTACAATTTAAACTTTAAAAGTTTATTAAATTTTACAAATGTCGTAAATATATGCCATCCACGCAGCGGAATATTTAGAAGGGTGTGAAATTTTAGTTTAGTTGCCACAATAGTTAGGCTGATTCAGTGCAAAATATGATTTTGCAGGATGGTGGAACCTTAACGGTACCCACGCGGAGCTTATTTTATGTTTAATGCATGTATGCAATTTTCAATTCAAATATCTGAAGATATAAATATATTTGAAGTTATTAATACTATTTCATACTAAATATATGATAATAAAAAAGCTCACTAATGAGATGGTTTAAATATGTGTAAATGTCCTATGCATGTTTAAGACAATGTTTTAACCTGAAATTCTAGCCTGAGTTTTTCCATGATTTTTATTCGCCTATCACAGGTTAGCCAGCGACAGCGCCCGGTTCTTCCGGTGTTCCTCACCTGCAATCGGCAGCAGCACAGATGTCCAAGCAGCGAAGTCTCTGTTATCCAGAAATCCATCAGCTTCAAGAATACGGGACAGAAAGACACGTCGCAGAGTTTAAGTTTGCTTTATTAGTTTCGAACTTTTCATCTGACTTACAATGCTTACTTGTGCGTCGCAGATACAAAAATAACTCATAATCATGTATGATTCCTTTGTCCTCATGTGATCAGTTGTGTGGATGTAATATCAAATTTAGCAAACTGATCGATATGAATAACAGACCAATATTAAAGGAGTTTTTTTCTTCAATTTTCCATGTGAATTTGGCATTATTAGTCTTTTTTTTTAATTTTACCGGACCTTTAATTTGGGGAAAAAATGTATTTTTTTCTTATATTCAAGCTGCTCCTTGATTGAATTTGGCCAGATATGGACAGCTGGCAATTTCGTTCTTCATCACACCACGAGAAACTGCTGTTGTTTTTTGCAGGCATATGCAAGTGGCAACCTTAGCATCGTGACCTCTCCCGGAAAAATGAACACAGGGGCAATTTAATTTTGAAATTCTGCATCAGGATATTTTTTTTTTCCAGGAAAAATTTTTTCCAACATGGATACTATAGTGTAGTATAATTTCTATGGAGTTACAACAGCATTTAAGCTATTTACCAACCTAACTTTTTTGTAGAATATACATTTCAGGAAAAGTCCTTATGACGCCTCTATAATGGATGTATCAGCTTGTTTATCTACAAGCTGTAACTAAGCACTTCACATGCGCAAAGGCTGAACAACAACAAAACATGTAATCTAAGGTAGTTGATTGCATATGTGCGGAAATTGAAAGGTTGCAAAATTTCAATTTCAAAATCTGATTCGTATGACTTATTATTTTCACGCTCACTCCCCCAGAATGTTATAAACATATGGGTTTAAACAAAACGGTATTGTTGCAATTGATATTGGCGTTTTCTGGCCTTTATTGATAAAGGGTCCAAGGGATTATCTTTTGTTAATAGGCGTCAGATATCGGAAAAGTCCCCTTAAATTAACCCGTTTCCCATGATATTCCGCACGATCACGGTAGTCACTAAATTTATTTCTTTTTAATTACAAATAATGTAAATTTGACTGTAAATATATACGCTTTCATTATTTCAATTCCAGGAGGCTCCATTCTAGAATATAACCTTTAATTAGATATTTTCATTTTATGAAAAGACAATGCCATATAAAACATCAAACAGTGTGGAAGGTCGCAGTTGTTTTCGAAACAACATTCTATGAAATCCCCAAAGAGATCACAATCTATAGTTTAGACTTGATTAGTATTCCGCGGAAGACCCATTCAGGGCAATAAAATTATTTATCATTGAAAATATCAACCTGTCTTTGACAGCAAGGACACTTAAATATTCAGGAACACAGAAAATACATTGACTAGCGTTGGTCTTTAGGAACTTTTCTTGTTAAAATAAGAGTGGCTCAACACAGTGACCTGCGTATTTCAAATCTTTTCGTTGCAAATCTTCTGAAAAGAAACGCGACCTTACCGCGCGATGTTAAATTCTGTCACCGTACATAACTCTCATTGGCATGTCTCGCGAAACTTGGCATTGCCATGGCAAGCAGGACCGTCCTGGCATGCTAGCGAGACTTTCACTGGTTTATTGTTTTGGGGTTGACTTCGTTAAGTCGCTGGTATATGCCACTGGAAATGTGTTTATAATGAGCAACGTAGGGTGATGTACACTGCTCTTTTTACCATACTTAAGCAAACCCATTATGGCCATTTCAATCTATTATAGGCCTTCTTGAGGAAAACTGGTGGGGGATTGGATCTGAACTAAATGCTGCCTAGCGACACCCATGACCAAGTTTATTTTCGGCATCCACTGCAATCCCTTGCACGTAAAGTCACAGAGGATGGCCCAAACTAACAATCTATTCTGCTGTATCTAAAGCATAGAAGAGGCACATACGCTAGATTTATTATAAAAACCAACAAATGTATTTTTGTGTGTTCTTAGAAAATTAATTCATATAAATCTACATGTGTGAATCTGTACAAGAACAGTCCATAGACTTGTTAAGAACTGGTCGCTTCTTTATCTGTGCTTGTATTATATATACATGAGGATTTTCTGACAATATCTCTTATTTACATATATAACAATCCTGTATATCTATACTCAATAAAGCATGAAAAGCTCACTTAACAATTTTGTATTAACAGCAGGGTATATTTTAAGGAAATTTTAACAACTACACAAACCCGGTCACCATAAAATGAGGTCACTGTTACCCAGATTTTGGTCTAGTTAGTGATTCATAGCTAATTCATACAGTTTATGGCAAATCAGAATACAATCTTCCAGTAAGAAATCGGTGCGCTCTCAGACTTACCTCGATAAAAATAATATTATTATCAGTAGATTATAAATGATGACATATGAAAGATTATATATAATTATCAGAGAAACAAAACAAAAACTCATACGGGACCAAATAACATGGTGTAAACTTTCGTAAGAGTAATCGATAAAATCAGTTATTTAGCATAAGATGGCATTAAAGTGGTTATATCAGTGTGTGACTATATCCAAACTTTCAAATTTAGAGCTCCGAAAATAAAGATTTACAACTTCATACATTTTCATTTACATTTGCAGACATAGGGATCAACTGTACGTTAAAATATACCCTGATTCACAGAATAAAAAATAAAATATGAGCTTTCATGAGCACGGGTGTGAGACTTCAAAGAAAGGGTTTGATGTGAGATTTAACGTTCATGTAAGGATAGACTGTTGTTGCCCCTCAGTCATTATAAATAGACCCATTTTGGCCACTGGGCGGCTAAAGGTGATATTATAATAATAAAAACACCCAACAGGGGGCGCTTAAGTTTACGGGAGAAAATATCTGAAGAAACATGTGAAGCAAACGGCCAATATTTTTTTAACAAATATTGTAAATAGAAAATCATGGGAGAACGTTAATCGTCGTTTTAGAGAGGATTATATTTACTGAATACCAAAATTAATAAGCAAACTGCAAAATTTTAGTTTCAGATTGTACTTGTATGATTTTACTCTTATGTCATTGGTATATTGTAATTTTGCCTTTGCAACAAAATTTCTTGAGGAGACCTTTAAAAGAATCCAAAAACTTTTATACATAAGCAAGGTAATTTTCCTTAATTTATGTAAGTGGATCATTCAGAAAAAATAAAACAGCAACAAATCTGTTAAATCAGTTAAATAATAGCAAAAAAGTATTCAAAAAGGTTAGAGACGTATGAGATGGGATATTGCATAATTATATTACGAAAACCGGTACTATATTGGTTAAAAATGTTGGGAGTGATGAAATGATAGTGAAACTGAGAGCAACACGGCAGCTGTAGACCAATTTAGGTGGTGCCACCTATACAATATTCCTGTACAGATTTTTGTGCTAATAGCTGCTGCCATTTCCGTATATTTGGCAACAGAAAGTGACTTACCTTTATAACGGAGAGCTTCTATATTAGCCAAAATGGCGACCCTCGTAATTCTGCATACAATAAAATATGTTCAAACTGTAAAATGCGAAGACAGTATATCTTTTTATATGAATATTTAAAATTCAACGTTATTCTTCTTTGAAGAACAGCATTGGTAACACACACCAAAATTTGAAAATTATCTTCTAAAATGCGGGTTTTATACTAGCAGTAATTCCTGAAATATGTGATATTCGTCTTTTCATGTATGCAGGCATATCAACTACCTCATTATAAAGGGGACTGAATTGAATTTATACTCGTATAATGTTCCTTGCCCTATAAAATGTTCATTATGATCTAAAATTTTATGTTTAACTGTTTATCTCTTTCATTTTATTTATTAGAAAATATCACTTTGTCGAAGAAAGAAAGTCAAAATCTATCACCAACATATGACTTTTGCATGACCGTCACAAGACCAATATATTTGCAAAAGGCTAATGATAGCTGCAGTTACTTTTGAATTCTATGATAACAAACGGACGGACCAGGATCAATTTAGTTCTCACTCTTAAAGGCGGAGGGACAACGAACAGAAATGCCTGTATCTTTAAATGCAGGAGCCATATGACATGAATCAGGTGTTACAGGTGCTCTTTTTAATGTGTGACACGGGCGTAACTCGTGTTGTTGTTCCATTTTTTGTTTAATCCGTACTGGTTGAACTCTCGTTGTCATGTGAGCCTTGGGGTTTCACGCCTGGTCGTGGGTCACGTGATGGCCCTGGTATGTGGAGGTACACACAGCGATGTCTTTCTAGATAAATTCCTGAAACGCGTGTTGTGCAGAACTTATAGACTGTTCGAGAAGTGGAAAATTCCCGGCTTGGGGTTTGAAGGTATATAAAGGGGCTGTTTTTTAGAAACAGGGGGCAGACAGCAGAGCAGATTCCAGCGGACGTAAAAGCGTATGTTAGATTCTAAGACCTAATCCGACGAATGTGGCAATTATAGAGTTTCAAAGACTTTCTCCTGGATTTTATACATTTGGACTTCAGTTTACTATCTGTGTTGTTGCAAGAACTTTCTACTGGACTGTCATTCTCCGAGAGTTTACATTCAAAGGACTTATCGTTGTGATGGTGTTGGTATCCAGGTATTGTGCCATTATCTTTCTGTGTGATTGTATTGACTGGTTGCTATAACGCTGTTTTACTGTATAATTGTATTGATTTAGTGTATTGTATTGTTAGGGTTCTTTTAAGAATAAATTAAAGTTATTTGTTAACAAAAAACCACTGACTTCTTTATTCATTCCCCTAGACATTTCCCGCTGCCTATAGTGTTACAGAATCTGATTTTTTTTATCTCCGTTACAGAATTTGTGTTCATCACGCATACGTGATCTGTTTATATCAGGTTCCGTAACACAGGGCACAAATATAAAATGTAATTTTAAGTATACAATAGTTCTCGACGGATTGGTGTGTGCGTCTGAGGAGGAACACTGACTCTTTTTGTCACTTCTGTCACCTCCCATGCAAATTTCAAACACTAAAATAATAATTAAATACGAAGACAAGAAGAAAGATGGGTCTATTTGGGTATATAAAGGCAATTTTTAAAGGAGGTTGGAATATTTCGAATTTTGATAATGTGTGTTTGTGGGCTTTAGCTTCCTGTTTCAAGCGATTAATACATCACAAGCTTTGAAATTCAATAAGTTAGTCTCTCTCTCTCTCTCTCTCTCTCTCTCTCTCTCTCTCTCTCTCTCTCTCTCTCTCTCGGATGCACGCCACATATGGTTAACAGTGAACCCTGATCCCTCACTTATTCAATTGCCTCGCTCCTAACCACAAGAATATCTCGTCCCTCCACTCATGCAGGTCACTGAATCGATTTTTATGCACCTTGGTCCGTAAACCTATTTAAGAATAGTCCATTTTCCTGACTTATGTTCTATCCTTCAACCTCATGGGACCTTTAATTTATTTAACCTATACATCATCATGTAGACTTTTTTTGAAAGAAAGAAAACATATTTACATGATTTACATGATTTTACCTTCCAGCTTTGTTTAGATTCCGAATTTGTAATAATTTATCTTGAAATAAAATTTGTCACATATTTTGGTCTAAATGTCTGTAATATTATACAGAACATATTTCACTGGTCGTTGATGGTTCCATTTGTTAGATTAATAATAATAATAATTATTATTATTATTATTATTATTATTATTATTATTATTATTATTATTATTATTATCCTAAGTTAAATAGAATTATCACAGTCACTGCCATTTATAGACATTTTTCTTATCCTCCCTCCCTGTTATTCATATAATTTTGCCATTCCTCATTACGTTAAGCTTGATTACCCAATTTACACGCATGTGTTACGGCCGGGTATTTATCTAGATCCAAGATACTTATCACCTCTTTCTAGCAACAGGCCCGCCAAATCCTTCAAAGCACATCTTCACACTACCAAGTGTGTGGCAGTCACGCTTTCACAGACCTTGATCAAGCCGCTGTGGCATCTATTTCATGAATACTGAACAAGCCGGCAAGTGTTCTTGCCGAAATCATAAGTGCCAGTCAAATCCAACTAACAAATATAAACAATGTCCACATGCTGTTCGAACATGAACATGTGTGCACCGGAAACGGGACAGGTTTATATGGCCTTATTTGATTTGTAAAATTATCGCGGACTATTTTCAGGAGTCCACTGATTTGTTCACTATTATTTTTTTTAAAACAGACGTGAGAGCGGCTGACTGAATCAAGGTCTGTGAAGGCGTGGCTCCAATAGAATAGGTAGTATGATATAAATTAAGCAGAGATATCGGTTATAAATCATTATATTAAAATTTAAATTACTTATTAGGTTCATTAAGCCTTTAGGTAAAATGGAATATGCGCGCACACTAGCTTTCGGTATAAGGTCCGCTGTCTGTAAAATATTTTCTGTAATGGATTTCAGCTGAGAGACTCTTTAAGGAATAATATAGACCAAAGTGAATGTACGAGATGTAGTTTTATAACGGTTTTGTAAAGTATTACGTGACTGGCTGGTGATTTAAGAATTATTTTTATCCAGGCTTCAGCACAGTATCTTTTCATACATTATTACAAAGAGCGTATATTGATTAGTCAGTTCGCTTCATACATTATGCATGACTTAGATGCATCAGAATGCAGGATTAAAACCTTCATTTAGTTCAGGCAAAAATGTTATGAGATTACATTTCACAAAAATAGCTCAGTGAAGCCAAATGAAAAGCTGAGCAAAATGAATGTGTAAAAAGTTTAAGATTCATTTATATAACTCGACTAACTACAAAATCTTTTTGATTTTAAATATATGAGAAAATTTGCAAGTTTTCTTTGACCTTGGCAGAACTTTATGGCTGTGTATAAACAAACTTGTGTGCCGAGATCTAAAGAGAGAAAGCTAAGTTCAAACATTAATCAAAGGTTTCTTATATTTACCATTACCTGGTTTTATCAGATCTTGTCGCTGAAAAGCATCTCATAACAGAGGAGGCGACTTAAAATTCTGATTAAAGTTTTTTTATTTAATGGTCACCAGTTTTTGTATCCTTCATATATATGCCTTACCCAAACACACACACACACTAATTATATATATATAAGAGAAAGAGAAAGAGTGCCTTAGGCTATCTAAATGGCGTCGATCTTCCTCTTTATCTTTATATATATATATATATATATATATATATATATATATATATATATATATATATGAAGGAATGATGTATTACATGCTTCTGTACACATTTACTATTTTGAAATGTATAACTATTCCCGAATTTAGGGTCGCACCCATCAGGGATGAACCAGAAGATTTGATCATTCTTTGGTTGTACCCTGTTACAGATGTCTGTTTTATTGTGAGCTGTTGGCATGTCTCTTTAATTGTGCGCTGTTGAAATTCTGATTCGTGTTTGGCTCAAGCCCTTGGCGTTGCTATGATACAGCCTTCCTTGTCTAGCTGGCCGGGTGCGGCCCACGTGTAAACACAGCGGTCAGGCTAGTCTGGGGCTTTCTCGCCTGGCCGGCCCACGTGAGAACCCTGATATGTAGAAACACAGCATTCGTTGTTCTAGATGATTCCTGTAACGTATGTACTATTGGGTTCTTTGGCTTGTTCGAGAAATGGAAAGTTCTCGGCTTGGGGTGAGAAGTTATAAATAAGGGGTTGTGTTTTAGAGCGGAGAGAGAGGAGAGAAATATTCAAGCGGACACAGAAGCGTGTAAGTCAGTTGCGGACCTTTTCCGATAAGTGCGGCAGTTATAGATTTTCTTCTAGATTTGTGACGGATCTTATATAGTCTTCAGTTTTTTTTCGGGATTATAACAAGAACTTCACTTTTGGATTACAACGGATTGATTTTGTGAATGAACTGGCCTGTTATTCTCTGAGAAGATTTATGTGAACTGTTCATCTGGGTTGTACGTTAAAATGGACTTGTTGTCGCTGTGACAGTGGTGGTATCCAGGTAGTGTACACTTTATTTATATACTTGTCTTGATGTACTGTTGTACTGTTGTAATACTGTATAATTGTATTGATTTAGTATATTGTAATGTTAGGGTTGTTTTAAGAATAAATTAAAATTGTTTGTTAACAAAGGACCGCTGCCATCTTTATTCATTCCCCTAGGCAATTCACGCTGCCTGGTGTTACAGGGTCTGATTTATTTTATCTCCATTATAAAATTTGTGTTCGTTGCGACTACGTGATCAGTTGATATTAGGTTTAGTAACAATGCAAAGTTATATATAAAAAAAACATGATGGCGCGATAATTATTTATAGTTGAATATCACCTCATTGTATTCGACGTTATTTAATCAACACAACAAACAGAAAAAGGGTTCTTATCTATATAAAATAAAATTGCTGAGCAATAAAAATACAGTACCTAACTGAATATGAAATAAATAATTGGTATACGATATCTGAATTAAGGATCCGTAGACAAGCAGATTTAAGCGATATGCTCTCTAAATGGCAATATAATTTCATGCACTGTGCCCAACCGTCTGACACCACGTGATCTGTAAACACAACTACAGACAGGACAGACGTGTATACTTCACATACTCAACGGTCCCATTACATTTATACATTTTAAGCAGACTATACTATTATTTCTTTGTCAGGTCATGAACGAGTCTGAAACCAGTGGGTGCTAGTACCCCGACTCAGGGGTGTATCCTATCGCTCATAGTGAACCGCGTTTAACAACCAGTGCCCAGTGCGGACCCTAAGGAGTCTTTTAGTTGATACATGGCGGAGAGTTACACAAACTCCTGGCCCGGGTCCAAGGATAGACTACCTTCTCTTGGTGCTTCCCCGTCCGTCAGGTCATCAACAGATCTGTCAGTTCGCTCAGGTGGGGAGTCCCTCTAGGTTACTCTCAAGGTTTCAATCCTGGGACATCCTGCCGATAATCAAACTACACGAAACAAGAAAACTAATTGTCTGGGTGAAGGGATCATGGGAAATCTACAGACGACACTGTTAGGTAGTCGTGTATAGTTCCCATGGTTATCACAGAGTTGGATTTTGAAATTCAATAAAGGCAGATATAGTAATATGCCCAATGTATTTTGTAATGCTCTTGTGTCCTTGGTCATTATTTACTGTTCTCCTTTTTAAAACTCATTTATGGTTCCGTTCTAATACACACAAAAAGCAGGAGACTTGAAGTGAATAAATTGGCTTACTGGCCAGGAAGGCAACTGACTGGGGGGGGGGACCAGATTCAGACAAGAAAATCGGGGATTTAAAACAAAGAAAGAAAAAAATATCGGATACTGAATGATAAAAAAGATCAACGAATTAACATTGACTGCATATTAATTTCTCGCTTTTAGTGAAAGCTCAAAGTCTTTACAAATAATCTTCTTAAATTAGTCCCCAAGTGTATTGTTTATGGTACAGGAATAAAGCAATTGTTCTCTTTTATTCGAGTATGTCGACTTTATTTGGGTTTTGAAGACACATCTGCTGTCTCCTCACGATCCAAACAGGAAAAATGTACAAGCATAATTACAAATGCTATAAAACAATATCCAGGGGTTCTTCCTTTCGCAAGCTTGTCGAATATGTCTTCATTTCCATCTATAATAAAATACCCTTGGCCTAAAAATAAAATCCCTCTTCGATTGCATGTCGTTTCGCTGTATGGCTGATAAACAGAAATTGCGCTTGATATTGTGCACTATATCGATCAGATTTTTTGCAAAGAACCCCTCTGCCCCCTTCACCAAGGAGTCCTGGTATGCCACTGACATTGTGGTCACAAGTCAATCAAATCTACATTATGATTATCACTCTCATTAGCCTCATCTTATCCATCTTACAAAAATTAAGTCAAGGTCTTCGTAAACGGTAGTTGAACTAAGAAATATGAGTTTTTTTTTATTGACATGTTCTTCGTTTCTATATTTTCTATCATAACATCGATAAACACCAAAAAATTATGCAGTAGAATATAACATATATATATATATATATATATATATATATATATATAAAGAGAGAGAGAGAGAGAGAGAGAGCGGTTAAAACGGAAAAATAAATGTAAAACCATCATGGAATGGCAGTTAAGCACTATTCCATAAACGTTATACAAACTTTGCCAAAAACAGTTTCACAAAAAGCTTGAACTGCATATTAAATTAGTAATCGATAGACAGTTGAGAAAGAATACGATTATACTCATATAATTTCTTCTTAAAGTTTCCTTTCATGAGTTCTTATTATATTTCTTAAACTGCTATACGTGGACAACGTTATAGGAGTTATACCCGTTCAATCGTCCTTCCATTTGTCCCTTTCATTTTGTAACCTTATAAAGCCGGTTGGTAAACGTGTAGTGATCACTCATGTCACGTGTCCAGACTTAATAAACATAGCCGTTTCATCATGGTGGTTTTATTGGACACTGATTTAGAAAGTTCGAGACGGTAACTGATTTCTTTGAGAAAATAGGCTCGCTGTACGTAACGCAAATTAGTCTGCACCAGTTTTCACTTTATTACTAAAACTATTATAACCACTCTTTGTCAGTTTTATTTCACTTTAGTAATCTTTATAGGAGTTTCCAGTATGCTGGTTCCCGTATTGTATAGCATTTGTGGTTAGCTTAGACGTACATACATCATTGTGTTTAACATCTTTCAGATGTACCCCGGTAAGTAAACGTATTTACGTAATCCCAAGGAGGCAAATTGGTTATTTTCAAAACATATTATCCCTATTTTCTCGCAGTTTTGTCAACTACCCTTTTTCGGAAAGAAAAATCAAAACAATTTTCTGCGTATTTTATGTTAATCAATCTCGGATTAAATAAATGTAACATTTGATATTGGTATAGCGCTGAAAGCTATACTGATTGAATACAGTGAGGCCACACAAAAACACTTAAATTGTTCTACGCGAGCGGGCGATTTTAATGAATTCATTTATTTTTTTAATTAATCGGTCGACATAGAAAAATGTTCAATTTTCAAGCCTGTAAGGAAAAGTACAAAAAACTGTTTTAATTCCTGAAATGTTGGATATAATCATCAGGAATTTTCTTTACTATGTTGTAAAGATTTTAATGGCTGCATATGCTAATTAGTAAGTCCTCGCATCGATATGAAAGTATGACATAAAGAGTGCAATATGTAAATAAAAGTCCCCACAAGTTGCCCACGCAGGTAATGTTCTACTTCAGTGCATCGTTCTATTATCTTATAACCACCTTTCCCTTTAAAAAATGTGCAAATGAACTCGCATCTTCAACTGATTTTATATCAGTGGCTCTACCTCCTCACTATGGCGGAACTTGCCAGTACTCGTGGGAACATTTATCCGCGCTCTTGTTGTCTGCTTACAGGTGTTATTGAAAACTGACCAAAATTCGATTACTATCCATTATCCTTGAATGAGAGCGGAAAAGTGTTAACCTACAATTGTTTTATAAGCCCCATTCAGATGTTAGCAGGTGGTCCCGCCGGAAATCGCAGAAAGCGGGCGGGGTTTCTCTTCAATACAATAGTCTAACCAGAAATGTTCCATTTCAGATATCAATTTTCTATGTTAAAAATATTTTAGGTTAATATTAGGCTTTAAACGAGCGACAAAATATGGGTCGTAATATTTGAGTTGGGTCAACCATCAATATACCACTCTGTCGTTTTTAGGTATTTCTAGGTCAAATAAAGTCGATAGTCTTTGTATAATTTTCGTAGGGATTTAAGTAAAGCCCCCTAAGGTGTATGGAATGAGCATGTTTTGCCCTCCTGTAAAAACAGAGGCACTTGAGGCTTCTGTGATCAAACCCTACCAGACCATGATAAATTTTAAGAGCTTCATAATACCTGAAACGTTTATGGAAGGTGCTAATATATATTAATTATAACAGGTGAGAATTTCAATCTTTTCATCTTATAATGTAAACAAATAATATCAAACAAAATAAATATTTATACAGAAATGAGCAGGATTTTTTTTTAGTATATTGAGTGAACTAGATTTTTAAAATAATTCCTTTTATTGGAATTTTGAATATATGGGTAATGTCATGTTAAACACAGAAAAAAATTTGTACAGTTTCTATGGCATCAAAGGAATGCAAATTTACCCTGGAAGGGGGTTTCATGAGGCTTTTATGGTAAATCACTTAAACTATAATGCAAACCATAAATTATTTACAATTAATCAAATCAAATCAATAGTTTAGACTACAAACATATGACTGTGTATATAATATTGGTAAAACATATACTAATAGATACTAAGAATAATCTGTTAATATCATTTTTGCACAATGAAAAGCATTTGTACTTAAGTACAGACCCCTGTACTTGTACTCAAGCGCACTGAAAAATCATTTACTTGTATTTGTACATTAAAATTCTAAAGTAGCCTACTTAGGTTGAGATGCCTTGTACCTGACTCAAGCCTGGAAATAGGGAAATGCGTAATTTGTTTTCCTCACAAATCCCTAAGTGTTATTCCCCTCTTCTGAATATTGTGGGTATAAGTCTGGAAGGGCATAAGTCCCTCGGTGTAACAGTGAACCCAACCTTCAGTTGCCCCTTGGTCAAGTACTTATAGGTGCCTCCTTTGCAAATTAAATCCTATTACAGTTCTCTCACAGTCCGTCATGTCCATTTTATGGGATTATGAAAAATGTCGCCAAGTCTAGGCTTTCTTCTCAAACCATGTTTTTCAAAACCATGTTGTTTGCAGGAAAATCACATAATGTAAATCATTGTTTTCCACATCAATTATATATGCATTTTCCTCTTTCTGCCCCTGGTGCAAAAAATATTGGGCTTGTTTGCCTTACCAAACAATCATCGCGAAAAACAGGTTTCCAGGGGCAGATAAAGAGACTATAAATGTATGTACTATGTGGAATTTAAAACCTGTGGGTCAAACATTAAACGCGGCGGCAAGCAGACGGACGGACGACGGACGCAGGGTCATCGCTAGAGCTCAGTTGATCAATACTTAGTTATAAACAGCTGAAAAACAATGATATACATGTATTTGTTTCAAATGTTTGCCATGCATGTATTCGTCATTTCATGCATTATCAGTCAATTCAATGGTTATGACTGAGTGATATAAGAGGTGTTTGGAATGAACAGCGGTAATTCACCTTTCAGTCTGTATGTAGCTTCTTCCACTTTGAATATGCGTTCATCCCATGATACGACTTCGTCCACTGACCATTCCTTGTTTTCTTCCATATCTATTCACAGGTAGTTTTCCACTGCCCTTCAATCCTTTCCGTTAATCGCGTTTCTCCGTCATCAAGTGTCCGTTAAAACATCGAAAAAGCCCTCCCGTTCGATTTGATTAGGAGCGGAACATGTTTAAAACGTGTGTCAAACATTTTGAAGCATCTCACGACTGAAAAAAATTAAAGTGCCGTTCCACATGTTTTAAACATGTCTCTCTCTAAACATATTAAGTGAGACATGTCGCATCTACTTTTAAACGGCAACTAACCCCCACTTTTTGCAGTGATAGCACTGTTTCTATGATTTTGAAGTCGAGGAATTCGTGTTTAAGAGTTTTCAGGTCTGTATGATGATGCTGTGATTGAGTTCTGGTTTTAGTGCCTTTTTACCAGCACATCGAATCGTTAAACTTATTTGTTGAATACTGTGCTAAAATTTAATATTTATGTTAATTTTAAGTATTTGTACACTATGCATCGTTTTCTGTATAATGAGTGGTAAAACGCTTGGCTCTCTCTACTGGCGACCAAGGCTCTATAACCTTTTTTGCTATGAGAGTGGGTTCTATAGGGGGTTTTTTTCCGTGTCTTCAGTGATAGCACTGTTTCTATGATTCTGAAGTCGAGGAATTCGTTTTTATGAGTTTTCAGGTCTGTATGATGATGCTGCGATTGAATTCTGGTTTTATTGCCTTTTTACCAGCACATCGAATGGTAAAACTTATTTGTTGAATACTGTGCTAAAATATAGTCTTTTCGTTGAACAGACATGGTGATTAAATACATGTATATTAAAGTTCAGCACAACCTTTTGATATTTCCCAATGGCACTAACATAGGTTTACATGAATATTAAGTTGATAGCAAAATTTTATATCATGTTCGTTGATTTTTAAAAATCCTAACTTTTCTTAACAGACACATTAAGCTCCTAATTTGACCAGGGAAAGATGAATTCCGCTTGGCCTCATATCTGAAAACATTGAGTATGGTCTGGACAACTATTATGCCAAGTTTAATGCTTCTTTCATTTTTTGCACCACTCCTCTCATAACAGCTGACTAATAGGGCTCTAACGATACATTACCTTATGAAATGAAACATGTTCCTCATATAACTTTTACACTATGCTCCATACCATGTTGAACTGTTAAACAATTGCTTGCATGGACAAACAAATTCATAATATATATATATATATATATATATATATATATATATATATATATCTTTATATAAATGGATATATGTGGCTTATTCAAAATTTATGACGTGCATGGGATCAAAGTGCATTATCTAGCGGGTCGAAGAACACAGGAAGCGGAGAGTAAGATTTTCTCTCATAAAGGTATGAGGCATGCCACGAGCTAACAAGGTTGGAGCCGAAAATGAAGTTGTGCCAACATCAATTTCCCGGCCGGGTACCTTCTAAGGGGCACTAAGACGTCACGTAAGTGATTTTACAGGCATTTTTGTTTTCCCATTGAGAAACCCAAACTTAATTAATGCCCATTTCCCCTGCTTGATTAGGCCTCACCGACCACCAGGTGTAGGGAACGATGGGTTAATTACACTCATCAGCGAGCCTGTAACAGGTGCTGAAAATATCTAACGTGGTCACAGGTACTACACCTACCTCTGATCCCTTTAGAGGCTTCCCACCAGAGGTCACGGTGGCCTTGGGCATGGCTTTATTAAGAAGAAAGGCTGAAAGAAAACGAAGCCACTCCGTGGTAATTTGCCGAAGGCAAACAGGGTCTCTTGGTTGGTTCTTAATTAATGGTTAATTACAAGATTTCGTCCTATGCATTACTGCAAATTGGTTGATTGCCCCGTAAGTTTCTTGCCGTCTCCTTTTGCAATAGTGTTAATCCAAATTTATCAATAAAGTTTATATATATGCTGATATATGTATAATATATATTTAGACTATCAGACTTGTTATATAGTGTTTCAATAATTTTAATTTTCTGGAGCTTTATTCTAACTTATATAGGTAACATTTGCGACTCATTCTTACCGTCGTTCATTCTTCCAGTAATATCGCTTGTTACTGTGACTGAAGAAAACATTATTTTCCTGGAATTATATTGGTAAATACACGATGTCACAAAGATATTCTCTGATATAATTTTTTTCTTTACATTAATCTGGATTAAAATAATTTAAGGTATAATCAATATGCAGGAACGTCTTCTGTTCCATACATTTAATGACAACTTTACTGCAATATTCTTGGGTATTTTACTCTTCAAAACTAAATTCGAGATTTATCTTTTTTCTATAATTATTCCCATCGCCTTATTTATGGACATCTAATAGTAATTCAAACTGTCTTGTTATAAACGTTCATTTTTTATAAAATAAGCACAAACGAGACCAAACATTGTACAATAGAATTTCTTTCAAGTTCTCTTATCTTTTACCAACAATACATATGAACTGGTGGTTTAAGGAACTTTCTATAACTACATAGACTACAAAATATCATTACAACTATACAGCTTACTATATAGCATATGCATTGGCCATTAAACTGTTATTAAAAGTAAGAGGATATTCTGCTGATTTTTGGAGAAAAGAATGTTAGGCACGGGAAGAGGTTTGCTTAAGCCTTCGCAGGGTATTGCGATGTTGCATAATTTCTCTGAAAAAGATCAATACATCTCAAGAGTGATCATATAAACCTAATCACTGAAAATCTGTTTCAAGTTTAGTTGCCTGAGTGAAAGTCTTTTCTGGCGAAATCTTACTGTTCTTGAAAAGTACGAAAAGTCCTGAACAGAACATGTTGAAATTTTATGGAGGGTTAAGACAACATATATGGAACATTCCATTAAATTTCGGAGGTAATCTGATTCACCTTATATGATCTTTAATTCAAAGGATATACTCCCATTTTGTCATATGGCTATGGGCTATATTGATCGGTGTTACCTGCCGCTTTATCCTGGGGGTGATCTGATTATTGAACCGTGAAACATTGCAGCATTATATAACGGGGATGTCTCCGACAACACACTGTTAAATATCGGAAGTGAAACACAAGCATTATAAGAAAATTATAACAAAAAATATTCAAGTTTACAAGATATATTATACATAATTTGGTATATTTCTGTTGTGAGGATGGCGGATATTCGTGTTGATAAAAGACAGAAGTTTTCTTGAAAAATTTCTTCAGATGAAGAAAAAAGAGAAAAATATACATATGACCAAGAGTATGACAAATAATCCGTTTCCTTATGAGAAAAAAATATGTGCGACATTCGGGTCAACAGAAACAAATTTATGATAGCCATGGAGCCGGGTTATACATAGATTCCGAAACCTTTCTTAAAATAAGTGGGGTGGGGAGGACAATTGAAGAATAATGCCAAGTTTATGGCAGAAAGGCCTCTAAACTAGAGCGGATTATCTGCTGTGACTAGAGTGAACTGCGGGCCTTCTGCAATTTATCAAAATCTGTACCCCGTCATCAGCTGGATGCCAAAATATAAAATGCCCTAGAGGATGTTTTATTTACACGACTAGGAGCTCACGTGGACACATTCCTGATATACACTGCGAATTTTACCGGTTCAAATCATGGCAGAAGATTAATACGCATGATATATAGCGGTATATGTTCAAATCATAACAATACAAAACTAATTTTCAATGTCCAAAGTCGCGTAATATTTATATATATATATAAATATATATATATATATATATATATATATATATATATACTGAGTGTCATACACGTTTATGCATTGAGTTACTGCTCAGAGTTAATATATATATTATAGTATAGCAGATTACCAGGTATATGGTTTTTACTGTATATACATTTTATTTGTTTACAGTTTTTTTTATATTCTTATATTTTGTTACGCAAGTTTGGGACTAAAAGGAATTAGATTTGAACATAATAAAGTAAACAACGCAGAGCCTATTCGTCGGATACCATATCCATTTTGTTTAATTAACGGTCATGCGTGCAAACGTGTTTAAGTTCACACCAATTCAAATAGGCTACGTGTGATGAAAAGTAAAATCATGAAACCCTTAACTTCCCAAGCAGTCACAGAATTAAAGGAACACCTACGGGAGCAGCAGACTTAAGTGGCAGATTTCTCCTCTAAAGCAGGAGAGTCTGCAGAGACGTCAGAGTGGAAGGAGTAGCCATATCGAAAACCGTATTGAGGAAACAAATATTTTCATCTTTTTTAATGGATCAGCATCCATTATGTGCGAAAAGGATTTCATAATAACTCAATATACAGTTAAATCTCCCTGTATGTTTGGTTAATTCCTGACCATAACGGCAGGTCCGATGGGTTATATGACTGACATTCGTGTGAAGTTATATGAAATGTACGCTTCGGCCTGTATCGTCACGTAATTTTTTTAGGTTGAATCTTCACCCATAACCTATTTTTAAATTATATAAGGTTTCTTGACACCTATGTCTGGTTGGTATACTTTTTAAAGCTACTCTTTCTAACGCTTATTAACACCCGAGATTGTCTTTACGTTATGAGGGTAAATGTATATTTAAGGTTAATTTCAGCATTCATTCTTACATCAATTCTAAAAAAAAATATTGCCCGGATGGCAATATTTTATTTCACGATCATTTACACAGGGGGTCTTTTCTTTTCAGAACGCTTTACCTTTTCATACACTCATTTTGTGTGGGCTTCCTATGCATATGGCATTGGAAGTACAATGTTCTGTACAAAGTCAAACAGAATTGAGGCTGACTATTGTTTCAACATGGTGAAGAGATATAGGCTCTATTTGGCTGTTCCTTTTATATTGTGTGACGTCATGTGGAACATGTTTATTTAGACTGTTTAAATAGTTTTGGGAATGTCATAATTGCGTTGGGAGCGCTGGCGTCAAAGCCGTTGTCATAGATTCACTGTTACTATCCCGGCACAATTGAGTTTGGAAGCCCTAGTGGCCTGCCTAAGAAGGGAGCCTAATCCTTCAGTTAGGTGCCCACGCACACAGTGTGCTAGCTCTCATCCTGTTAATAACGACATAAGCATATTAATAACATGAAGGTTACAAATACAAGGTGTCTAGGCAAATAAAACACCAAGTTCGTCAACAGAGAGAAGATTATCTAGAGAGTAATGCGCAAGTCGGCGCGCCGGCCTGAGTAACCACTTCCGAAGAAATCCTTCCACTGGACTCTGTGGTATGGTCTCTGCCTTACGTCCAATGGGCAATCGCGGTGGCATTTTGGAGCAATGACAGTTAATGGCCCCCGCTACCGACGGAAATGCCAACATTCGTATCAGAAAAGGGTCTGTAATTTCATTCTTTGTCGTAGCTGGGGACGGCTAAATCCAAAGCATGCATGCCGCTCCCCCGGGTACCGTCCAAATAGGACTTCCAACGACACCCTCGGGCCCAAATAAGGAGTAAATTGGAAGCGAAGGGGCATAAATCGACAACCAGGATGGTTGCTTATTCCGGTCATGAAGCCACGAAAGAAGGTACTTGCCACGCCAAGCGTCTGGCCCATGGCATCCACGCGCGCAACGTGGACGTCACGTGGTTTACTCTCCACACAGAAATCTGCCCGGATCAACTTGAGCGTTTTTCTGTCTTGGAAGTGGTTTTTGTCAGTGGAGACTTGACATCTGTGTGCTACTCAAGATAAATCATGTTTTCTAATTGAACTCTTAACAGGGTCTTTATCCATTGATGAACTCCAAGCGTTCAATACTCACAAGCTTTGAAAGATTATATATTTGTTTTCGCAATAAGTCCATTTTTAAATTAGCTTTAAAATTATATTTTGGTGCAGTTTTACTCAATGTAGTTCAGCTGCCCTTCAACTGTTGCAAATTATTTATGATCATCACAACTAACACAAATCTCATCTCCTAATGAAAATGTGCGCAATTTTTTATATCTTTAAAATCAATAAATATGAACAATGATTGATTTAGTTAGGAATGAATCACGGAGGCCAGCTGATCAAGACGTTGATTGACCGGTGTTAGTGGTAATTACTATAATACTCCGAAGCTGAAGTTGAATGGTTCAAAAACAATCAGCTCTGCCGGACAAAGGAAAAAGTGGAAGTGAAGAGATTAACTCTAAAACAAGCTGTTTTTAAAAACAATAATAAAGGTAAATTAACTGATGATTCATTTTCCTTTAACTGGCCATTGATTCAACTTTATCAATAAATGTTATCTTAACGCGAAAAAAACAGGATTTAAGATATGTCATTCTTTCTTACGTAAAAGAATGATTGATACATGTAGATAGAGGTAATTGTGCTTTATTTGGTTAAATGTAGCGGAAATATTAATTAAATAATCTTATATTTTTAGAAATTTGGCATCTGTATACCTACTGCATATATAAGAGGTAATATAGAGACCTGAAGAAATCCCCTCCTGAATTGGAGGGGCTGATAAAATTAAAAGGAATATAATGAATAACTTGAAAGATAGGGGTGGATTGGCTATGGTTCACTTTGAAAGTAAAAATATTTTACTGATAACAAATTGGATAAAAAGGTTGTTTGAAGGAAATGAACTTCAAACTTGGACAGAATTTGTTTTAAATGATATGAAGGAAAAATGTATATATACTAGAAGTGATATTAATGCTCAGGATATTGAGAAAATTATATCAAAATGTAGTCCATTTTGGTGCGCGGTTTTTTCAAGCTGGGCAATATACTATTTTGAATCGGAGGATAAAATAAGCAATCTGTTAGATCAGCCATAATGGTTCGATTCTGTTATTAAAAATTTACCACAAAATGGTTTTCATAAGAACAATTGCATAGAAAGGAATAGTATTTATAAGAGATATTGTTATTTATGATAAAGATAAAACTAGATTTTCGATTTTATTGAATGTTGCAAAATATTTTACTGTAAACCTAATATTTTAGAGTATTATGGATGAGTGAGCACAATATCACTAGCCTTGAAAGAACATATTCAAAAGATTGAAAATTTAAACATTTCAGAAAAAAATAACTATTCTTCAAATATTAAAAAAGCAAAAAATTTTCAGAGCAAATTTATGAAAAACGTTATGAATAATATATCTGCTGAACCTCTGAATATGCAGTAAATGGAAAGCAGAACTATGTGTGACAGATGAATATATAATGCAGTCCTCTAAAGAGATATATACAATTACAATCAATAGCAAGCTCAGATACTTTCAGTCTCAGAGTTCTACACAGGAAATTGACTTTAAATCCTTTCCTGGTTAAAATTAATAACCAAACAGATGCTTCATGTTCCTTTTGTAAGATAGATTCTGAAACAACTGGTCATTTGTTCTGGATTTGCAAAAAGATTCGAGTTTATGAAAGAGTCTGAGTGACATTTTAGCCAGTGACAAAAATTTTGTGAAGGGAAGATATTGGGTTTAAAAGGTTTTTAAAGATATATATGTGTGTGTGTTTGTGTGTGTGTGTGTGCAGATACCAGCATCAGGAACCAAACATATTAAGCTGTGTGTACTATATTAAGTCTACTGAAGATATAGAAAATAGGATAGCCAAGTAAAGTGGAAAGAGTTAGGTACATAAAGAGAAATGGAGTAACATAATACAAAGAGTGGATACTTACATTTATGAAGCAGTTTTAAAAATATATTAAATTAGCGTTAGATCTGTTTATATATATATATATATATATATATTTATATAAATTATATATATATATAATATATATATATATATATATATATATATAATGCATTGCCTTTTACAGAAACGTATCATTTTGTGCTATGGTTATGTGTAGTTGTGTGCCTTTGTTACGTGAATTGATGTCTTTTCTTTAATGTTTTATGTTGTTTTGTAAGTACATGTATATGAAATGTTTTGTCAATTAAAAAAGAGAAATCCACTCCAAACAATTTATTTTCGAGACATACAATCTGAAATAAATATGGAACATATCAAAGTCGACTAATTTCTAAGAGAAAACTAATTGGTTCCTTGAAATAATTGTCACATTCTCCCATCTTTCCACTAGCTACACATTTATTTAAATTATCCGAGAAAGAAATAAAAATAAACAAAAAAAATATGATTTATCTAGCTAATGAACCCTTTACAAAACTGTCGAAAGTTTGCTAGATCCAAAACTTGTAATCTGCTGTAAGTTCAGCAGTATTAGGAGAGTTATAGCTCCCGCTGGCAGCCCATCAACATTCCATTTGCGAATAATCACTAGAAAACTGTTATTCTGAATGTTGATGTTATCATTCATTTTAGGTTATCTTGACACCACTTGCGTTTCTGATAATAAGAATTTAGATTCCACAAGCAATATCGCCCGGGCTTGCGTGTCAGGCATAATCATGTGGTATATGAAATTTACTTCTATAATAGCGAGTTTCATGATCTCGTAGTAAGTGCAGCTGTTGGAATAATCTTTTAAATTTACCTTTACTACCTCTCTGCATGTGGGGGTTTTGCGAATCCCTTATCGGTGTACATAATTACCTAAACTGACGTACTTTCCCATATTATAGCACACCCCAAAAACGTTTTTGAGTATTACACCGGGATAGGATGGTGTACAAATAAATTATTTGTGGAGTAAATTGATGGGTGCGTGTGTGTATGTGTGCGTAGGGGCTTGCTTACGCTAGCATGACCAGCTTCGGAGCATATCCTCCCGCCAAGGGCTTCTCATGAAATCTTGTCACGTTCTCCAGCACAAAGTTTGATCAAAGAAAATTTTTAGGAGCAGACATATTCAGGTCAACCGTGTTACATACATGCACATACGTTATTTAAAATACGATATTTAATATACATGATGTGCATGGGTAGGAAAATTTACGATTTTATGTATCTTTTATTTTGTGCTTGGAATTATAATTTCAATAAAGAGGATATTTTAGTATTGCTTCTTATCAGTTTACATGAAATGATTAACTGCTCTCATTTCTATATAATTTAAATTATACCCGACATCGTACGCGCACAGAGAGAAGAACAAAATGTTGGGGAGGATCGAACGTCTTGGAAATAGGCAGTCTGAGTCGTTATTTTAGATGTTTATCGTCCGGCGATGTAGAAGCCCATTGCCTCCAGGCATTTTCACACCATAAAGCGCGCTCGTCTTGAATTCGGGGCGGCCAGGTTGACTGGATGTGCCGGCTGCAGTACAATGAAATGGTTTATTTAAGAGAATTTAGAGCCTTTGATTTGTTGAGGGATGGGCGTTAGCGTCATCCCTATCCATCATCATAATTTGATATCTCTGAAGATAATGTGGCAAGCCTCCGACCGCCGTCACACTTTCAGGACTACCAAATGATGCCGTGAAGCCTGGCACATAAAGAACAAGTACAACTATTACTGCTGGAACAAAATCAAAATTATTAGTAAAATTTGTCATTAAGCTATTATGATACTACTGATATGAACTTCCCCCAATTAACTCGAATATCTAACATGTCGCGCCTATTATTATTAACGCTGACTTCGGTGTTTAATAATACACTACCTGATATTTCTCGTAATTTTACTTGCATGTAAGATAATTGTTGTAATTAGGATGTTATGGGTGTACTGGAAAGGGGACTGGGAAAAATACATGAGACCCTTGCCAATGTCATTCACTCACTATATATGCCAGTAGTTCATGTTATATACTGCTCTGTGTGGGGAAAACACAATGATGTGATGAACTACTTTGAGCAGGGGACCAGAACCCGGCGCTATATTCAAGCATCACTCAAACGGGAAAAGGCAGCTGAGGATCTATTGATGTTTGACATATAGTTTTTCTCTGAATTCTGATTTATATATTTTTTTTTTGTGCTCTTGCAGCCTCGAGTTAAACAGCGTGCGTCAAAATGCCCTTCATCCCTGAGGATCAGGATGTATAATTCATCGGCATCCGCCGGTTTGAAGAGTTCACTAATGTTCTTCTGTTGGAGTCCTGTTTTGTGTCCCGTTACTTCATTTCCCTTCCGGCCAGACGTGGTATTGATAAAACGTTTTCTATTGCAGTATCAGCTATGCCTTGACTGCAAAGTGCGAGTTACGGTTACCCAGGCATCAGTCACCCTCAGAGACTAATCCACATCAATATCAGATCACCGATACGTGTAGCTTTAACTGGTACCAGTGGACTCCAGCTATATAAAGATACTTTATAAAGCACCATCAATGATTCATTTACGCCCGTCATTTCCTTTTCTTAACTTAATTTCACCAGCATCCTTGAGAATCTAGTTTTCCCGGACCAAGCAGTCACGGTTTAAACCTTCCCATATTATTTTTCTTCCCGATTCCTGGCAATACAATTACCTCCATCTTGCACCCGCTTGCGTTTCTGACGTCATTGTGATTAGATTGAAATCAGCAGAGATACTTCAGTTTTGAGCAGAGCATTTAGCTCTGTAATAGGGCACTATCAGCCTCCCAATAGTCAGCCCCCGGCACCTGCCGAGTAATTAGTGATATTCAAGACATGACATCCCATGGAATCACATTGCACGCAAAGGCCTTGCTATAAGGTTACTGTTGCATTCAGTTACACCAAGGCATGAAATATGAAGCCTTTTATAATACAAGCGAGGTTTCTCCAGATAACATGATTAATTTACTAAGAACATCACCGAAGTAATGAATCCATAGCTGGTCTAATCTACACGGTCCATATTCCCTTCATATCAACGGACTGGATAATACATAAATACTTCTTAATTAATTTATCAGTCGCGGGTACTGCTAAGTTACTTGATCAAATGGTAACTACAAAATTCCTCGACAACCCTTAGCTGATCACATTTAACAGCAATAAAAAAAAGTAACACGTCAATTTGTCAGAAAACACAACCTCGTGTAATTCACGCCTGTGATTTATATAACCTCAAGTTAATTTTACAATCAGCCGCTCATTTTCAATATCACAGTACATTCTAAGCTAATATGTTTTATAAAGGTGTTTAAATGGCAGTGGTAAATAGATCTAAGATAAATGTTTGATGCCATCGTTTTACCATTAATGCGGCCTGAAAGTGTACCATATTTTTCTAAACCAGCTCACTTCCAGAATGTGAGCATTTTTCTTTGCTTCAATAAAGAAAAGACCCCTTTAGTATTAAATAAGTTTACACGCAAGTTTTACGCAACGAATTATAGTATTTCACCTTAAAATATCATGGTATCTTACAATATTTCTTTGTAAACCTGTTTGCATACACCTGTTCAAAAGTGGAGAAAAAACTTACTACAGGCGCGATCAGTAGTGCAAATATAAACATATTTTAAAATATAAACAGCGCACCTGATGGCCGTATCGCACAACTTCACAAATCAAGATTTTTCAAGCTTCCAAGTGGCATTTCTGCTGTGTGTGTTTGTTTTTGTTTTTTTTTTTTCGTGTTACTTCCCCTAGCTTTGGAGCTGTCGCGCATCGGACAAAAATCGTATCTCTGGTCACTAAGTGTTGTTATGGTTAACAGACACACGTGGAATGTTATTACTCACATAACGTATCAAACAGTTAAATTTGAGATAGTAAGTCCGTGTGCCGGACTGGATTTGCATAGGAACTTTGAGTTCAGGCAAAATACGTAAAGTATACACATACTATTACAAATGTTTATGTTGATTTAGTTATCTCTTCCTCAATAAAGTTCCGGCGAAATTTATAAAGACGTTTTCCGGAGAATTTTAGTTTTTAGGTATGTTATTATCATCACTAAGTTACTTAATTCTAATGTAAATGGAATATATCATGTTTTGCTCAGGTTTTACATCACTATATTGTTATATATTGAAGAAAGTATATTCTTGCAGGACCAGGGGCGGATCCATAATTTAGGAAAAGGATGGGCCCAACTCGGGAGGACTAATGGCAAAGCTTAAAGAAGTTCCCTGGTCCGGAACGGGGGAGATGGGGGGCGGGGTCCAGGCCGCAGAAATTGGTCTAAAACCTTTGAACTTATGTTTCGCAGATTTCTCTTTTTTTTCACATGAAAAATTACAGGTATTTACAAATTTTACAAATGAGATATATTTGAAATCAATGTGATACTATAAACAACTCCAACCACTTAAAGCAACTTTACTTAGTCTCAAGCTTTGTTAGATTTTACAAATGTTCGACAGGGAATGGGAATTCCTTGCCCGTCTGTATGATTGGCTTCTCCGAGTGGAGCTATAACGAGAAAGCTCTAGTCTTTGACAATTTAAAGAATAAAATCTCATTTCATGTGTCACTGGCCTGTAAATTAAAATACTTATGTAAGTTTTGTAACATGTAAGATTTTGATTTGTTAGGTACAAAGTGATGTGAACAGAAAAAAATCAAATGTGTAACTAGACATTTATAAGGTATGTATATGAGAGTGAACGTCCCCAACAGAAACGTCCTTACAGAAAATTGAAGTGACAGTTCACTGGAATGAAAGTCTAGCAGGCGTGCCGGAAATACGAGCCTGTGAAGCCTACTTTATCTTTGGTTAATTTCCCTCCCGGTATACGCAGCTTTCAAGAGTATAATTCTTTTTCTAACAAGGAGATTGAATCTGAACAGGTTATAGAGATAACATTACCGGAACATATTACTTGGACATTATTGTCCTTTTGGGTGTTGCTTCTGCAATTCATACTGTTTATGCAAACAATGCTGTACTAATATCTATATAATAAATCTGCCATAACTTGAGTGATGGTGAAAACCGTATAATTTTTAATGGCGAAGTCCCTGATCGGTATACTATAAAGCGCCAGCCTAGGTGGGATCCTACTTAAAACCAAGATGCCCTAAAACATGTACTCTTCAGAAATAGAAAACATGATTTTCAGGTTTCAACCGAAGGCATTTGTCACAGGAGTACAAAGATTAATTATTACCTCCTCTCCACAGCTAGACACATGATTATTATTGGATTCCAAATGACGGCACGCTACTGTGAGCCAAATTTACACATGCGTTAGTTTGTGAAATGATGCAAAGTTAAACTACCGTTAGTATGGAACTGAACATATCGTATACCTCACACTGAATGATAACCATGAGAGTTCCTAACCTTACCGCGATTCCTGCACTAAACTGCACGGCTTTGTGTAATATGAAAGCTGTTCATTCAATAACAACATATTTATCCTTACAAACCTTAAATGGCACTGACACTATTCTTTTTTTTTTAAATAACGACGTCGCTCAAATTAAGATTTAATATCGCTTACCTATTAATGACACGACATTTGACTTCAATTTGCGATGTGTTCAAGCACCGCTGTATCGGTACAAGTCATGTATAGCATAATATGAACATTGCATTATTCATGTGTTTTTCTAATTGCGCTAATAGTTAGTGGCGTCATTTATCCAGATTTTATATGCGGCACTTATTTGTCTTATATTAATAAGAACTTTAATATTAAAGCGAGTTATTCGCCTACCTTTTCTATAGAACTTATGTGTTGTCTGGCTGACTCTGCGCACATATTAATGAAATTAAGGTAATTTCTTTTACAACCCTCTGTGACGGGTGTATGAGCTGGTCTTGTTTATATACAAGCTGTTATTAAACACAGCAATGTTGACAACGAAAAAAATGTAATCGAAGATGGCTGGTTGTATTTGTGCGGAAGCTAAAAATTCACTAGTTGTGAAACACCTTTTGCATAACTCTTGCTTGTCTGCCTTGCAGACAGATGTCCTTTATTAAGGGAATTTTTGACGGGCCAACACATGTAATATATATTTAGAAATAAACCGATAAATAGCCTGTATGCGATGGGTTAGACATTCTCTGGCCTTTTTCATAAAAAAGTTTCAAGGAATTATCTTTATTCAATATTCGTCAGATATCGGAACCGGACTCCTTTATGTTATTTAAAATGTCTCAAAATTTTACAGGGAATAGGTATAATGAGTTCCCACTTATTGTATGTAAATATGTGTAAATGACACTTGGTTTACACATAAAACAATTCGCAAAAGCCAAGGTTTTAGTGTAATTTGAACGCAAACTTCTTAAAGAACACAAATAAACATCCCTCCTCTTTCCGAGGAATGGACGCGAGGACAACAGAATTCTTTGGGCTCAAACAACAGGTTTTCTTTCAGTAACAATGTTTGCTTTGAGTCCAGGCGCCTGGAAAAGCCCATTTTGTATGACAGCTTCAACTTTAAATATCCAGGGTAAGAAAGACTCTCTGACAGCCATTAACCCAGACGACGTCTCAGTTTCCTGTTGTGAGCGCGACAAAATTTTTCCGAGGCCATATCGTACTTGCTATCTAATGACAAAAGACAGAGACGGGCCAATGCTGCGCCAAGATGAGATGAATCATTTAAAACAGAAATTTTGTCTAGTTACGTTTTATATCATGTTACAGCTGCGAGATTGAAAATTTTCGTTGCTTGGTATCCCCGTCTGTTGACATCAAGGCCAGACTTCTCTTCATCAACACCGGAGTCAAATGTTAATCTGATGCTCGCCCCCGGAATCGACTAAAATAATGGAGTTGTTCTCCGCTATATCGTGTTTGTTAATAAACAGCAGCTCCATGAAACCTCTTTTACCTTCTTATATAGATTCGATACTGAGGTAAATATATAAAATGAATCTGTGTACATGCGTTAGCATCTAAATGCGTGTGTAAATTAATTTAAGTAAATTTATATGACGAGATGATATTTGGTGCTTCGTTTAACAATAACACAATACAAACTAAGCTAGGGATCATTACCAGTTGAACACGGGTGCCTTTCATCTGACTTATGTCACGAGTCCATTTGTGCGGTACGGATGCGAACACTGGTACGGCTAAAAAAACCGGCATAAAGAAATAAAAAGGACGGCGTGGATATGTGCGGAGTGCGCCCGTAGGCTGCGGATCCGATCTTGCCAACCGTTCATGTAGCGACAGACAAGGAATCAATACAAAAACGTGCAATTTTGAAAATATCAGTCCTAAAAACCGCACTGGCAGAAGTGTATATGGCAACGTGTCCTTATGTGTGTCCGGGTGCGTACGCGCGCCGTCTCCCTACAAAACGTTACGTACCTTGAGTCCTATGTTCTATTTCCTACGCAAATGTCCGGGGCCCATTGTAAATCTTTTGTCATGAAACAGTAAAACAGTTTATTCTAACAATGTTGAGTCTTGAACGTAATGCACTGAATGGAATTCTGAAACCATATATCATAAGTCTAAAAAAAAGTCTCTTGACTTTGTTTTAGGCACAAATGTAGTTTTAATCAAATTCGAATTGTTTGCTATAGGAACGTCATGATTACTAGTTAAGGTGTAATCCATGTTTATGTAATTAATGCTGCAAACCTAGTTTGATTAAAATGACTTGCCTCCAGCTGAATACAAGTGTATGATGTTCGGTTTCATTTGAATCATACGCGATTCATTCTGGGTACCAGCTTTGTTTCCATGTGTTCATATGCTGGTCCTGTATATCTTTTCATATTATGAACTAGGGTCCGTGAAACATTATTTATTCACATACTGCTTTTGCTTGACAGCGCTATCTCGTATTCAAACCTGAAATTTATTTACTTTTTTTTATATTTCCGTTTACAGAAAATGACAGCTTTGGTCACATATTGTTCAGCGCATTATGTTATCCAAGTAAGTAATTTATTATGAGGGCATAATAAAAAATTATCCACTTATAAAGTCCCTCTCACCGGTTATTTTTCCCTGCACTCGCTCAAGATGAAACCTGGATTGAGAGTTTATATCACCGTTATCATTAATAGGGGCATGTTTAAGTACACCGTCGTAAAGAAATGTATGATATATGACGTCATAATGGTCGAGCTGACTGATGGGATGGTGACGGTGTTTTCTTTATCGCAGTACTATAAGAACACAGGTGGAATGCATCCTGCCAGTCTGTTTCGAGCATGGTTAATGGTATTTTTGTTCGCAGCGTTTGTGTGTGTACGTGTATCTTCCTGATGAGAATATAATTTACATATCTTAGTTCATTGGGGGGAGGGGGAGCTACCTTATATTATTTCAGAGCTTAAAGCCTCGTAGTCGTGTCGATTATTTCTTTAGCTCAGATAATTCTTTTTAACTAAAAAAAATATTTTAGATTTCGTGATACGTAAGGAGTGTGGTTATTAATTTTAGGTCAACTTTGATGTGAAACAAACTTGATTGAGGAAACAATTTGTGCTAATACAATTTGTGCCAATGTTTCCTCCATAATCCGAAAACACCATCACTAGCGTAAATAAAACATATTCAGACCCCCCCCCCCCCCCCCCCCCGAGTCCCTTGCACGAAAAAGACAAAGTAGTGAAAAGAAGAAACAATCTTAGGAAAATTGATTCACTGAGAGGCACTCAGGAGTTGTAGCGAACATGCATCTCACTCATGGTCATATACGTGAATAAAGAGTGCATTTTGAGATGATAGAACATGAGACACCGTTTGCTGATTCCACCAATTTCATTCATTGCAGTCAGGAGGCCGGTTACTATTCATAAATTAAAATCCGGACAATGGATTGGAGACAATGAATTGGCCAACCTTGATTGACACTTTACACTACACGTGGCATTTAAAAATTTCAACCGTTCAATTTCTATGACAGTATCATCTCGGGTAACGCTAATTATTTTTTTTTAATTGTGGCCAATAAAAGACAACATGTCTTAATGCCTGTTTGAGACTGATTGGCCAAATTTGCGAGAAAAAAACAAGATCTCATTTTATTCTTGCCGCTTTCACCTAACAAATAATAAACTTTCGTGGGGAAAGATTCATGATGATTTAGTTATAATATTGTCGAAAACAGGCCTAAGTATTTAAGGGTACTGTGGTTGGCTTCATATTCGCGGGGTTAAGTTTTCGCGATGGTGTCATTTTCGTGATTTACCAAACCTGCACAAAGAATATCCAATATTGTGTGAACTATGATTTTTTTGCCGAAAATATATCAACATATCAACAGCACGAGGAACCCTGGTTAACATCGGACAAGTGGGAATTCTTGTTTATCATTGGCAAATAATATACTAAAGTCATAATTATATAATAATACTGATTTTTTTAAATAGCTATATGATATATTACATATAGATAACATAAAAGGTCATTTTATCTCCTTAATATCGATCTTTTTGCTTTTCGACTTTAGACAATAAAGATATGAATAACGTACATAAAATTCTAATGCGACAATAATATAATTGTCTGTGTCGATTGGGCCACTTTTTCAGGATGATTTTATTTTTGCGATAATTTCACTTGCTTGAAAACCTTGTTTGGAATTTATTTTCGTGGGGCAATGTAATTAAAACATGTGACCCAGGGGTCATGACGCTCAGCTATCTAGGAAAACATTCAAAAAAAGAAATTTTATCAATGCCAAATTTTGTAGGTGGTATCCCCATTCCACTTAAGCATAGCTCAAAGGATATGGGTAATAGAGACCTTATTTCAGGTTTCCAAGGAGATTTTTTTCATGGACCTCCTTGGATGTCAAGGAAGATTCTAGGTGCAATGGTTACAATTTGTGCCCTGTTAACAGACAACCACATCTTTGAAGGTCTCAAGACATTGCATAAAAATTTGAAAAAAAAAATAAGGTGGTGCCACCAGTCTGCAGAACTGATAAATCGCTCCATGATGAATGTGCATGCAAACAATCATAATGGGGAATTCATTAGTTGTTCAGAAACTGGAGGTTTTATATAAATGTTTAATTATACTGAATGGTATATACTAATCCGAAAGCTCAAAGGAAAAGGATAACAGACACCTAATTTCAGATTTCCAAGATTTTTCATGGACGTCTCTGCATTTTAAATTAGAAGAATATAGGATGAATGGTTACGATTTGTACCCTGTTAAC
Organism: Sipunculus nudus; assembly: GCA_026874595.1. Lineage (NCBI taxonomy): Eukaryota > Metazoa > Annelida > Sipuncula > Golfingiida > Sipunculidae > Sipunculus > Sipunculus nudus. The sequence goes on along the minus strand of CM049307.1, from coordinate 73,867,135 downwards.
AGATGAAAGGATCTTTGAAGGTCTCAAAAATAGAGAAAAAATGCAAAAAAAAATCGCCAAAAAATTCCAGGTTGCACCACCAGTCTGCAGGAACTGAGGAAATAGTCCTTTATGAATATGCAATCAAAAACCATGGTGATCAATGCAATAGTTGTTCAGATACTGGAGCTTTTGTAAAAAATCTCTTAATTATTCAAGGGGAGTACTTCGAAGCCCGATACCTCAGAGGATATGGGTAACAGCGAATTAAATTCAGGTTTCAAAGGAGACTTTTCATGGGCCTCCCTACATATCAAGGGAGAAGATTCTAGGTCCAGTCGTTACGATTTTTGCCCTGTTAACAGATGACTGAATCTTAAGGTCTAAAACTTGAGAAAAAAGCGTAAAAAATTGAAAAATACAGGTGGCGCCACCAGGCTGAAGAAACTGATGAAATATTCAATGATCATTATCCATGCAAAGAATCATGGTGATCAATGCAATAGTTGTTCAGTTACTTGAGCTTTTGTATCAAATTTTCCATTATTCTGGCTGGGGGGTATTTCGGAGCCCCATAGCTAAGAGTTTATAGGTAACAGAGACGTAATTTCAGGTTTTGAAGTAGAATTTTTATGGGCCTCCCTGCATGTCAAGTGAAAAGATTCTAGGTCCTGATGTTACGATTTGTGCCCTGTTAACATATGACCACATCTTAAGAGGTCTATAAAATAGAGAAAAAAATCGTAAAAAAATAAAAAAAAATACAGGTGGCGCCACCATACTACAGAAACTGATGAACCACTCAGTTATCAATAACCATGCAAAGAATCATGATGATCAATGCAATAGTTGTTCAGATACAGGAGCTTTTGAATCAAATTTCCATTATTCTTGGGGGTAATTCGGAGCCCCATAGCTCAGAAGTAATTGGTAACAGATACCTAATTTCAGGTTTCCAAGGAGACTTTCAATTGGCCTCCCAATTGCATGTCAAGATAGAAGATTCTAGGTCCAGTCGTTACGATTTGTGCCTTGTTAACAGAATGAGATGACTGCATCTTTTAAAGTCTCAAAAATAAAGAAAAAAATCGTAAAAAAAATTAAAAAATACAGGTGGCGCCACCAGTCTGCAGAAACTGATGAAACACTCCATGATCAATATTCATGCAAAAAATCATGGTGATCAATGAATTAGTTCTTCAGATACTTGAGCTTTTGTATCGAATTTTCCATTATTCTGGGGGTACGTACTTCGGAGCCCATAGCTCAAAGAATATGGGTAAAAGAGACCTAATTTCAGGTTTCTAAGGAGATTTTTTATGGACCTCCCAGGATATCAAGTCAGAAGATTCAAGGTCTAGTGGTTACGATTTGTGCCTGGTTAACGGACAGACAGACAGACGGACGCCGGACAAAGGGTGATCGCTTTAGCTCAGATGACTTTCAGTCAGCTGAGCTAAAAATCATGTTTCCAAAGATCACGCGGCCAGAGAATATCTTGACGGCAGCTGGTGTTCGACTTCATTTATATAGTTATTAACGCTGGCTGATGATTTTTCAATGGTACATTAAACTGTTTGTTACTATTTTATCAATGCTATTAGTAAATATAATAAATTTACTGAATTACTGTTTTTGTAAATTACTGTTAAATACTACGTGATTCATATAGATATTATGTTGTCCATTCCATTATTTCCCCAAATATCGAACATACATAATGCCCCTGAAACCAAGTTTAACGTTTACATTAAAACAATATCAAACTTTACTTTAAACTGAAAAGATTTCCTCAGATGTCCCTTTTTCATAATTTCGGGTGACTTATTTTAGAACAATACTAGATCGCGCGAAGCGGTAGTTCTTACATGACCAAAATGGTACACATGTTCCAATGATCCTCGCCACGGTTACCGCGAAACGGCCTTTCATTGGCTTTAAAGACAAGGGTCATTTAAACTCAATTGCATTACCCGGGACGTGATTGTAAAGAGCACTTATTCCGAATATTGCTGATCACCGATGCGTGCAAAAAGTGAACCATTGATAAGACCGGTACTTTTTACGCGGAATATTGCCGATAGCTGTATATAAATGTGAGCCGTAATTAAGCTTAGCAGAAGACAAGTAAACAAATTATGCCGGCTTATTTTCAGTTAAGTAAAATTTCTGTTGGGTCAGCCCTTGAAACGGATTTCTCTTTTTTAATCTCCAAATAGCTTGCACATTGAACGATGAAAGAACCTCTTGTCTCACGGACCCTTTCGCGATTTACAGGCGCTACATATACTTGATTTAAAAAAGTTTGAATCTTTCTTGTGGACTGTCCCGTTTTGATTCCCCTCCGATCAAGTGAGGGAAGAGGTGTGATAACTGAGAGCTGATGTCGGTCACGGCTGATTAATTTCCTTGTTTGGCTCGGGCGGGCGAGCATGTTTGCTCAACACTCACCGATTGACCGTGGTGCTGATTGTGTAATAAGCTGATAAGCTTCTCAGTCGGGAAACAGGCGTATTACCTGTGTATATGTTCTCGTCTTCATTGCGTATATGTAGATTGTATAAAACACGAATTGCTCACCCTAACATTATCTTGCCACGAATTCAAATACCCCACGATTAAGGTTTTTCCACAAAACCCTGAAATTTTAAGCCTATGATATTTTCTGAATCAGCAGTATATATAATGTACGAAATCGTAAAACAGCCTGGTGAGCATGCAATATAGTAATATCAGCTATCAGGATAAGTCAGAGAAATCCTTGACTTTGATTGGCTCGGGCGTAGGGCTTTGAGAGTGAAGACGCAGCTGTAACATGGCATAACACACAATAACATGATATAAAACTCAATAAAACACTCTAATCTTCAGTAAATTATTCATTACATCTTGACAGTGACTTGGACATCTTCCGGTTAAGTGTTTATCTTCACCTGTAACTGAGCACGAAATGGTCAGGAAAAGGATTTAACCTCCGACTGGAGATAAAACCACAATCCAGGTTGATGACAATCAATGACGGTTTCTGCCAACAGATGGCGTATTAGATGCATCTGCACTGACCTGGATGTGAAGGAATCAGGAATCAAATGCAACAAGACAGGTGGCTCCTGTACATAGAGTAATAACAGATTCTCCAATAGCTTATAGATATGGCTAAGTATGTGTGTCACGGAAAGCTTTGGGTTCTATAAATTCCTCATATTTACAGAGGAACAAAGAAGGGTTATTTTCATATCATTACTGTTTGAAAAAAAATACTGCCATACTGCTATAGTTATAAGAAATAATGACTAGGCATTCAAATGAAATAGATTTACAAACAGAAACAACACATTTCGCTATACACATCATGGACACGGCTATCCGGCAGTCTGGAAAGTTGAGTGGCAAATCGGTGGCGGGTCGGATCTCTCCGCTTGTGACCCGCGTCTAATTCCCAGTGTAGTTTTTGAGAGTGAGTAGCCGTACCCCGTTCAAGGTCGATGGTTTTAATTCTTTTTTCAAGTTATTTAACTATTTAAGATAAAATATGCCACATAAAGGTAAAAGAACAGAAATTTCTTACAGAAACAAATACAGGTTAACAGACAAAGGTAAAGAGAGTGATGATAAAAAAGTAATGTCAATCTGTCTAAGATAATTAAGGAATGTAATAAGTAAAGTAAAACATTATGAAAACTGTCTCCTTCATCCATGAGATCGCATGCATCCTGTCCCAAACAACTGCTGTATCAATCTTTCTTATGTAATCGCTTAACATTCCGTATCACAGGTTGCGTGCCCTAGGGAAATTACCAAGTGTATTCTCCTTTATGCTCCGACTCTTTTTAATTCATTTTGCCGCCAAGGAGCGTCTTTCTTGTGGAAAGCTTACGTGCCGTTACATACATATGTGACGATCATACCAAAAAAACCTGAACACTCTGGGGTGATGGTGTAAACAATGTCTTAAATCTTGATCAAACGCGACCCGTTCTCATAGTGTGTTCTGTAGACTTTTAAAAATTGTTATAATATGACAGATGTAACCGATTAGGGTCACGTTAGGTTTTACACTTTATTAGATACCCTAATACGTGAGAATACACGTTAATGTAAAAAAAATGTGAGCGGTACATCTTTTTGACAGATGCTTCATGTCCTGGAATTTTAACGAGATGAAAAAAGGAGAAAATGCAACAAATGATATAAGCTCCATCAATAAGGATTGGAAGAGACTGTTAAATGGAGGCAGAATCATTAGTAATTTGCAAATGACATCTTGTCCCCGTTCTTGAAAAATTATATCAAATATTTAAACCTTTTTGTAAAATGTCACAGGTTCATACAACATATATGAGTCGTAAAATGAAGTAAATTAATATATAGTCCTTCGTTCCTGCAATAATTTTTCTTTGCTTCTCTCTTATATATTATATTATGTTAAAAAGAAACAAGCACGGATTCTCGTAAGAATTCTGCCCAAATGTCGAGTTCTGAAACATTATGAATTAATCACATTGCCTTCAAGGAAACATTGAAGGCTCTTGATTCAACCACATGGCTTAAAATTGATAACTGTCATTTTAACTATACGTCAATTTCGGAAGCACATATTTTACACTCTTATTAGAATCTTTAGCAGGTAAGTTTTGGATGAAAAGCATGAGAAACCGTTCTCTCTTAATAAAGGGTTAAGACGGAATTCAAAAGCAGATCGTAGTGCTAAGCCGACGCCCCCGCAACATAAAATCATGCAATTTTGGCTAAGTTCACAAAATGCACTTTTCATCACAGAAAATTGGTATCACAAGTGGCCCCACCTGCATTGTTAAAATTGTGTGTAGATGTTTTAAAGTTTACCCCAACCCCTATCACATGAAAGAAACAGAAACAAAACAAGTTATGTCATAAAGGAAAAGAAACATTTTTTGTTTTTAAAAAAGTTTGCATTATTTTTTATAATTAAGGGGTTCCAATCTTCAGTGTACAAGTTTCAAAGCCTACTCTTAGCCCTGTGAGACAAGATAAAAAAATAAAATTTCGTCACGAAATACAGGGGAAGGTACATTTTGAAAAATGTGGAAGGACGCCACATCGCCATGACATGAGCTCATCAGACCTGTGGCCGGGGTTAGCAAATCTTGTGTGAGCGGTTGGACATTCCATAAAACGCCTTCTGTCACGGCTTACCTAAACACGAGAGTTCGAAAATCCCTTCAGTAATGAGACATATGTTTTGCCAGCTATCAGCCATAACTACTTTGCCAAGGCGTGAAGCTCCAATGTACAGGTAAATGTAAATGATAGGGATCCTCCCTCATCTGTCGCATTACGTAAATGTCATGTTAAATATTTTAATTCCGTGATCAACGAATTTATGGCGCACGCGGGAGCGTACTTATGTTCTCCGGTGAATATGTTCCCGGTAACTATAAGGTTATAATATATATGGAATTTTTACATGGAAAGCCGTTTTTACATCGTTCAGCTGAGTGCATAGTATTTGTGAAAGAAGGTAAAGTTGTATTCCCTGGTACTCACTGAATAGTTACACACTTAGTATTTTTTAATGAAATTCATTTTTACCTTAATAAGTAAAAAACTAAACAGTGATTGCTAAAGTCTTCATGAAGTTATTCACTGGTTTGTCCTGTGCGAGTAAATTCCATGTATGGGACACACATTTTCTCAGTTTGCCTCACAAACACAACTTATTTAAAACTAACTTTTTACCTAACATTATGTCTGTTAATGGTCTACATAATAGCAAAATTACATCGATACCTGGGATCACTGGGCTGACACTGGCGCATGTTATGTGTAGTGATAATAAAACTACTAAAGAGTTTCTGCAAGTCCAAAGAAAACGAAGAAACCAGATGAGAGCTAACAGACTTTTTAACCAAGTCCGCATTGCGGCAAGCTTCAATCAGCCCAAAAATCAAGTTACCCGAACATGAGACGCTTTAAGAATCCCTTGGTGTTCTTTCTGAGGAAAGCAATTTAAAATTTTCCCTATTAACCATGAAAATAATGGCCACGTTAAGATACAATGAGTACTCTGGTTTCCTTGGCCTTTTGTTGGGTTAACGCGCATTATTTCTTTCTATGAACGTCTAAAGCTCCAGCATAACTAACTATCGGAATTTAAAAACCATGAGAACCAATGTACTAACCTCACTATAAAAATGTCAGGATATTAAACTGCCATAAATCAAACTTTAATAAGAAGCAGAGAATGTAACTGTAAACACCCCGTTTCTTAGAATATGTCAGAGCATATATAAACTGGTCTCATTCCACAGAGGTCCTACTATAAAATATTTTATTTAAAATACATCGTGAAACTATTCATTCTTTTTATATGTAAAACTTGTATATTTACAAATAATAATAAGATGTGCAAAATATAAACTTTTGAATTGGGAGAAAAATATTGGCCTTTTTTTCCAATATAAAACAGTTTAAATTAATATCAAATATAATGGCAACAATAATTGTTATTTTTATCCTCACATAATCCAGGGTACAGTAATAAGTTACACTTTATTCTCAGTAAATGGCGGTATTCTTACAATAAGTACTACTGGATTTAGTCGGTTTATTAATTTTTTTTTAACAGGGCCCTTTCAATAACGGTACATTGTCAATAAGTGTAAAGGATGTCATAGTCAACGCAGTCGGCGTAAAATGTGTTTCAATGGTCAATTTGTGACTTTACCATTTTTGCCACCGTAGAAAAACCGGGGAAAAAATATTTTTATAAATTTAATCTAAATCTGGTCAAGCGTTTCTAAGAGTCCATGATTTCCTGATTAAAATTTGATGCTGTTATCTGAGGAGTCAAATAAATTCATTATGTGGGAATTATTTAACTAACTTTCAAAGTTTTCACTGAAAAAAAAACAGGGATATCGAGGGGAAATCGGACATATTCCACTTGCTGAACTTAGCCCATACTTCATTAAACTAGCAAAGTAGTAATTTCAGGGATTCTACTATTACTAACTCTATAAAATTTAATGCTGCCTGCCTCTGTTTACTTTCTTCAATGTTACAAGAGCTTTACATTGGACTGTTATTCTCCGAGAGGATTAGTGTGGACTTTTCATCCGGCATAGACATTTTAAAGAACTTATCGTTGTGACGGTGGTGGTATCCAGGTACTGTGTACATTTTTATTTTACTGTGTGATTGTATTGATTTGTTGTTATACCGCTGTCATACTGTTTAATTTTATTGATTTAGTGTATTGTAATGTGAGGGTTGTTTTAGGAATAAATTATAGTTATTTGTTAACAAAATACCACTGACTTCTTTATTCATTCCCCTAGACATTTCACGCTGCCTAGTGTTACAGAATCTGATTTTTTTATCTCCTTGACAAAATTTATGTTCATCACGCATACGTGATCTGTTTATATTAGGTTCCGTTACAATATATATATATATATATATATATATATATATATATATATAGTTATATCAAGAGAATTATATAACCGATGGCTTTTGGTGTTGATTATTTAATACCAATAAAATATGCTGTTTAGTATGAAAATGAGAGAATAGCATGAGCGCACCGGCCATAGAAAATGGAATACCTGATGAAGACTAAAAAAATTTAATACTTTACTTACCTCTTTGGGAGCCTGTTTATTGGAGTTATAATATTGTCTTTCAGCTGACAATCTATTTTATCCCGTTTATGGTATTAGCCGTTACCAACTTCAGATGGTAGTCTGTAATATGGTGTCTTTGACCCCGTTTCTCAGTCCTTCAGTCAACATTTCGCGACAGAATAAACTTATGTAATATATTAAAGTTAATTCCGTGAATTTACTCAGATTTCTTCCAACAATTACAGGAAAACTCTGCTCATCCACTGTCAGATTTTTTAACACATGTTTTAACACACATGCAAATAAGTAAGCGTTCCTATGAGAACATACTGAGTACATTTCATTGACGTCACAAAGCAATTGACAAAAGGGGGTCAAGGGCAATGAAATCTACAAATGTAGGTCAAACGGCCAGCAGAAGACACCTGTCTGCAATGACTTAGATGAAAATAAGTTTTCACTTATACCTCTTGTAAGACTAACCCCGAAAGAGAATCGATATCCCCGATTGCCCTTTTTATAACTTTTTTGCAGAGCAACTGCGTGCCTTATAATATTCATAAATAACTTATGCTAGTTTACGATTCCTATTTATAATGAATTGTATAGATCAGAAAAAAACTCATTTATGTCTGTTTGACATAACCGACGATCTTTACATTTATTCATGTAAATGGACATTTTGATCTTTAGTTTGTAAAAAGTAGTTTTAGGATAAAATCCACCGAAACCCCATACGTCTTGAAACAAAACGTACAAATTGTACAAAAGGCAAAAAGGTTAAACAGAATTCAACCGTGAAATGAAAAGAGATAAAAAAGTTATTTCTAAAAAAATAAGAATTGTTGGAATTCCATAGACGGAAGTTTAATGTTATGGTTTTAGCTTTATGTTCACCAGCAAAGGCTGCCATTTTTGCCTCTGGAGGGTGTCAGGTTTTTGCGTTCAATCCCGTTAAAGTCAACATAATTAGTCCTCTCTTTACTCGGGTCCTTAAATGCCCCATCGGGTATGTGACAAGGTATGTTTTTGGTACATAAGTGAAATTAGATTTCGGTTAAGGGTGTCGCCATGATTTTACTAGTCGTTTTAGTTATTTGGAATTTCAGAAAAAAATGTTAAAGTTATTATCTAAGGTTACCTTCGGTAGTTTGACATCCTAAGAGAAGTCTCTATGAGAGCAGGGTCCACCGGTGCAGAATTCAGAGGCTTCAGCCTTCAGTTGGACAAAAACTATATAAACAGGTAAAATATATATACGAGCTTCTTCATACGGCCATAAGGAACAAGTAAAGTTTATGGTACTCTGTATTTCTAAGTTCTTTGTTAAGACATTATTAAAAGTTCACAAAATAATCCACGCGCCATTTTAGTAAGTAATATGAATGAACTCTACTTTGACCATACGAATACATTTTCGTATACACTGCGCAGAATCCAACTCATAAGGGTACGACCTTGCCGCTAGTGGTTTGTGTGCTTCCAACCCTACGGTCCAAATGTACCAGGGCATCTAAATACACAGATGTATGTGAAAAGGGTGCAATGTAGTCCGTTCAAGTTTATAAGAATTGGTACAAGGCAAGTTACATGATAATTGGTGTTTTGTGGTAAGGACGTTACGGATCCGAAGAAGTGAAATTTTCAAGCATGATCATGTGAAATGTTGACAAAAGGTTTTTCCTTGAAATTTAACCAGTTTTAATGTTAAAGTTTGACGGTTGAGACAAATTTTCAAGGCTGTCCCACAATGCCTAACTGGAAAGGATTTGTATTGATTAGAAACGACCTCTGGCGGGAGGTTGATTTTTGTATGGTTTCATATGTCTCCACAAGATGTCAGACATAGTGGGGCCTATACTAGGTCAGCCCTATGTGGGATTATATTCTAGGACGCAGATGTTCATACAAAAATTTTCATATTTCCACGTATGGATTTAGGTCAACTCTACATCGTGTTAAGATCCAGCTCCACGTAAAGTTCATTAAATAACAACAATGACTTTTCTATCAAGCCATCAACAAAGAAAGAATGAAATTCAAGACAAAAAAAGAAAGTCTGCTTCATATCTATATATCTATAAATATATCAAAATATGTATATAAAACGCATGCATAAAGCATTTAACAATACCCAAGTTTTTTATTGACATTATGAGACGATTTTAGTCCCAGACTAATTAAGTCCCAGAGACTATATCTGGACTACTTGGCTATCTGGAAATTCTTTAATGCCATTAAAATAACAAACAGGGCCCCCTTTCTGCTAAGAGGCGGCTGAGACTTACAAGTGGCAGTTACACAATCCGCAAGGAGCTCCCCTTAGCAGCATTAAGCATTTCACATCAGATATCATCATCTAACTAAACCTTTTGAGGCGGCCCTGGGTTTGAGTGGGAATGGTTGGTAGGGGGCACACGATGTTGGCATAAAACATATCGACGACTTGACAAACGGGCTACATTAAATGATCGATGCCATGACCGTATTTACTACACGCGGGCCTGCATGGAAGGTTGGGTTTTATTTTCATGTGTACGATTTTTTCAGCGACAGAATGAAAACTAAAGAACATATGGCATGTTTTCTGTTAAATCTATCAATATATCCCGTTTTTAATGTTATTATAGGAAGCACTCAAGTGTAAAAAAAAAAATATAAAAAAACTTGCCTTCCAATTATTTTTTGAGACCGGCCCTGCTGTTTGTTGGCGCCCACGTGATATTCCAATCAAACATCCATTTTTCAAGTTGGGACAACCGTCTCCGGAATCAACTTTGATATTATGTTTGGGCTCGCTTGCTTCTTTAACTGATTTTTTTCTCTAAAGAATAGCGGAATAACTGACAGTAGCTGAACTGAAGAACTTTGTAATAAGAAAGATATGGTATGGGAAGCCTTTTAGATTTCAGGTTTGTTAGCAACAGGCCTAGAATAATATAGAAGTCATAACCTGTCGATAAATCATTAGATAGCGTAAATATCCCAGGAACTGCTTAGATTTTATCTAGGTGATTCTGATTGGTTGCGGAAAAGGCATTTATGTTAACAAGTTCTATAATGCACGTGCTGATCTTATCTCCATTAATAAAGTAAACCTAATCTGTCTGTCTCTCTCTCTGTCTCTGTCTCTGTCTCTCTGTCTCTCGCTCTCTCTGTCTCTCGCTCTCTCTCTCTCTCTCTCTCTCTCTCTCTCTCTCTCTCTCTCTCTCTCTCTCCTTCAATTTGGAGTTATAGCCGCTTTATAAAAATTCATATGAAGCGCAGTGATGGGGTCCGGACTCGAGTCCACTTTTTGTGGACTCGTACCTGGACTTGAGCGTACTAGACTTGGACTTGTTCCCGGACTCGGAGGTAAGAACTCGGGGAACTCAGGCCGAGGCCATCTTGAGATCAGCACTGTCACATAATATAAAGACATATATATATATATATATATATATATATATATATATATATATATATATATAAACCACCACAACATAAAAGCCACCTGGACAATGACAACAACCTCAACGATCCCAGTAACCCCAGCTGAATCCAACCTATTCAGACGAACATTACACACATATTTGATCATTTCAGTATGTACCTGCAGGAGGAGTGATGATAGCTATATAGGTTGTCCTTACGAAACAGCAGTACTGTAGTACAATAGCATAAAGTCTAACTATATATGGTACATTATAATCAAAGTAATACACATAGAAATTCAATACATCATAGTGAAAGTGCTCAACCATGCAGGGGAGCATTAATAATGTATCATATACAGTTAGTTTTACTTCATGTTTCGTGAGTACAGCTGACTAGTCGGCTCACTCTTCAGGTACTAACTAAACTGGTCAGATATGCGGGTAAGTTCGCCATAATAGGTAGGTTTAGTCTGGGGTTATTCGGTTCGGTGGGGTTGTTGTTGGGGCCTAGGTGGCTATTGTGTTCGCTGGTTCTGTGGGGTTTCTTAACGTTACATTAGGCCTAATGGCACATTATATATTTATATATAAATATATGTGTGTATGTTGTGACGGAACCTTATATCAACAGATCACGTATGCGTGATGAACATAAATTTTGTCAAGGAGATAAAAAAATCAGATTCTGTAACACTATAGGCAGCGTGAAATGTCTAGGGAGAGAGTAAAGAAGTCAGTGGTTTTTTTGTTAACAAATAACTATAATTTGTTCTTAAAACAACCCTAACATTACAATACACTAAATCAATACAATTATACAGTATAACATCAGTATAACAGCAAATCAATACAATCACACAGTAAAAAAACAAAGTGCTCCTGGATACCACCAATGTCACAGCATCAAGTTCTTTAAAAAGTATAAGCCGGATGAAAAGTTCACACAAATTCTCTCGTAGAATAACAGTCTAATGTAAAGCTCTGTAACAATCCAGAAAGTTAACTTGAGACAGGCAGCACTAAATTGTAAAGTGTTAGTAATAGTAGAATCCCTGAAATTACTGGATAAACGGATAGGTCCCACACACTGACTAACACGCTTCCGTGTCCGCTGGAATATTCTCTCACCTCCCCCCGCCTTAAAACACAGCCCCCTATTTAAAGAATCTAACACAGTAGACACGTTCAAAGAACATACCAGAACAACGAATGCCGTGTCTCAACATATTAGGGTTCACACGTGAGCTCGCCCCGGCTCGGCCAGGCAAGGCTGCCACGGCATCGAGCCACGCATGCTACACGAACCAAACGCCAACAACACATGGAACATCCGTGTGCACAATAAAACAACCATCTGTAAGACCGCTGCACACAATAAAAGGGCACCTGTAACAATGTATGTATACGAATATATATATATATATATATATATATATATATATATATATATATATATATATATACAGAAAACACCCTACGCATGACCGTATTTTAGACAGCCTGCAACTTTTTTTTGCAGACCACGCATTAAAACACCAAACATTCATCTTCAAAATCATGTAAAGTGGGAAAATAAACACAAAACGCTCTCCCCAAGACCTGACCATGAATGGTGTCTTGGATCATCTGGCGCGGGGCTTGGTGTGGCATACAAAAATAGTCTATCTTCAACTGTATCAGTATCCTCAATTTTCGCCTTAAACATCTCGGAGCAACCAAAACTGACTCAATCTGTCAAACTTTGTCGTTGCTGAGGAAGCCAGTGCGGGCCGGATTTTCCGGAGACCTGTGATTGGCTCGAGCGCCGACTTCACTTTCAGCCAGTCAGTAATACAAAAAAGACTGAATATACCAGTCTTTAGGTCTGCATCGGGAGCTAAATGTAAAAAAATAAAACATAAAATTGAAGGCTTCTGTAAACTAACATAAAGATACTCGTGGAGCCTGGACTCGGACCTGGACTCGTGGAGCCTGGACTCGGACTTGGACCCGTGGAGCCTGGACTCGGACTTGGACTCGTGGAGCCTGTACTCGGACTTGGACTTGTGGAGCTTGGACTCGGACTTGGACTCGTGGAGCCTGGACTTGGACTCGTGGAGCCTGGACTCGGACTCGTGGAGCCTGGACATTGACTCGGATTCGTGGAGCCTGAACTCGGACTTGAAATCCTGGAGCCTGGACTCAAACTTTGACTCGTGGAGCCTGGACTTGGACTCGTGGAGCCTGGACTTGCACTTGTGGAGCCTGGACTTGAACTTGGACTCGTGGAGTCTGGACTCGGACTTCGACTTGTGGAGCCTGGACTCGAACTTGGACTCGTGGAGCCTGGGCTTGCACTCGGACTCGTGGAGCCTGGACTCGGACTATGACTCGTGGAGCCTGGACTTGAACTTGGACTCGTGGAGCCTGGTTTCGGACTTGGACTCGTGGAGCCTGGACTCGGACTGGGATTCGCGGAGCCTGGACTTGGACTCGTGGAGCCTGGACTCGGACTCGTGGAGCCTGGACTTTGACTCGGACTCGTAGAGCCTGGACTTTGACTCGGACTCGTGGAGCCTGGACTTGGACTTGGACTCGTGGAGTCTGGACTCGGACTTCGACTTGTGGAGCCTGAACTCGAACTTGGACTCGTGGAGCCTGGGCTTGCACTCGGACTCGTGGAGCCTGGACTCGGACTATGACTCGTGGAGCCTGGACTTGAACTTGGACTCGTGGAGCCTGGTCTCGGACTTGGACTCGTGGAGCCTGGACTCGGACTGGGATTCGCGGAGCCTGGACTTGGACTCGTGGAGCCTGGACTCGGACTCGTGGAGCCTGGACTTTGACTCGGACTCGTAGAGCCTGGACTTTGACTCGGACTCGTGGAGCCTGGACTTGGACTTGGACTCGTGGAGCCTGGACTTGGACTTGGACTCGTGGAGCCTGGACTTAGACTCGTGGAGCCTGGACTTTGACTCGGACTCGTGGAGTCTGAACTTAAACTCGGACTCATGGAGCCTGGACTTGGACTTGGACTCGTGGAGCCTCGACTCACACCTGGACTCGTGGAGCCTGGACTCGGACTTGGACTGGTGGAGCCTGGACTTGGACTCGTGGAGCCTGGACTCGGAGTCGAGGAGCCTGGACTTGGACACGGACTCGTGGAGCCTGGACTCGGACCTGGACTCGTGGAGCCTGGACTCGGACTTGGACTCGTGGAGCCTGGACTCGGACCTGGACTCGTGGAGCCTGGACTAGGACTTGGACTCGTGGAGTCTTGACTTGGACTCGTGGAGCCTGGACTCGGAGTCGAGGAGCCCGGACTTGGACTCGGACTCTCGGAGCCTGGACTCGGACCTGGACTCGTGGAGCCTGGACTCGGACTTGGACACGTGGAGCCTGGACTTGGACTCGTGGAGCCTGGACTCGGACTTGGACTCGTGGAGCCTGGACTCGGACTTGGACTCGTGGAGCATGGACTCGGACTTGGTCTCGTGGAGCCTGGACTTGGACTTAGACTCGAGGAGCCTGGACTTGGACTTAGACTCCAGGAGCCTGGACTTTGACTTAGACTCGTACTCGGATGGTGTGAACTCAACTACATCTCAGATGAAGAGTGTGCGTTCCTTTTCGTTGGTTCCACCACACTTTCTCTGACAGACCCAGGAGAAATACCATTAAGAATCACAGTCAGTTTTACAAAACAGTCACGTCACGGACTAAGCTTTTCTCATATTCAGATTGCATGAACTCCTTTTGGCATGTGAGAAATAGTTTTAAGGTGATTGTCCTAACAGTATCCGTGTGCAAGATACGAATTCCCAATAACGATTATCTTTGATCACACTTTAAACAGTCCTGCCCCTAAGAGTCAAGGTCACATTTGGCCAATGTCCTCTACTGTTTTTAATCCCGCTCCCTTTGCATCTGTAATAAGTGTCACTGGTCATATCGCGAACATAGCATGTATAAATTACAGTTTGCAGCAGATTCACTGATTTATTTCTCTGAATGAAATTAAACGAGAACGAGTGTTTTACAAATTACCCTAAATGGTTTCCTCAGCAGTCATGTATAGTAGCTTGCCAATTTCCACACTTTAGCCTATGGCTACCTTGAATAATCTTTACGTTCACTCGTTTATCTATATTACGCTTACTTTTTCATTATTTGTACAACCGGCACTGAATGTTTGTACTTAGTTAATCTTTATTCTAGTTCTCCTTCCGTTAGGTCAAGATGGACCGACTTCAAATTGTATTAAAAAAACATGTTTTAAGAGCATCAAACAAATAACACCCACTTTTAACAAATCTGTATTATAATTGAACTTTTGTCATGGAACTACTTTGTGGCATGGATCAGATATGCACGTCTTTGGTCTGAAATTAGGCAAAGAATGTATTCCCTAAAATAGTTTTAACAGTTTTCATTATATTATAGTGTCATCTGTTTTATTTAGGATTAAACTAAAATGGTCTTCAACTGCAAAATAATGTACTGGTAGGACAAGCTAGTGATAATAATATGCAAGATTTGTAGTCTGGCTCCCTTCTCCTTTCAGGTCGTGCAATAGTTCAATAAGGAGGACATGAACGTTAAATCTATTCGATTCCAATGATAGTCCTGTTGAGGTAATTGACTGCCACCTTTCTGCAGGATCAGCCTTAGTATTCAATGTATCCCAGAGTAATTCTACACCACACAGATAAAACAGACAATGTGCCGACAAGTAAATACTTTTACACGACACAGATGTAGTAGTTATCATGCGCCGGCCATTTACTAGTTCAATTTGTGGTTCTCGGGTATCACTTCCTTATCATTGGCCTGAAGCATGCATGGAAGCAATATCACTCATCTAACAATAAAACACGAACAAGTCAAAAAGATCTTCACGTGGCAACGCGGCAATTAACTGTCTTACAAGAATACACGCGAGTATAATACGTGTATTTCCGAATTAACGCACTTAAATCCCATGTGCAATTGAAATATTAATCCCCGTATAAATAAATTCATCTAATAAAAAATTAACTTATTGTAAATGAGACTATTGTAAGATATAGTGAATACTTTATTTAGATAAAAATGTGATTCAATTTAGTCCTGTTGGAAACACTATATGAGTGCTTTTAAGGAACCAACACAAAACATAACTGCTTATCACAATCACGTCACAAGACGTAAATAACACTCTTGCATTCAACTCTCTCTGTCTCTGTCTCTGTCTCTGTCTCTCTCTCTCTCTCTCTCTCTCTCTCTCTCGGGAGAACCCGGAACGCCTACCCGCAACCTCGTTGGTCACCGATGAACTTTGCATATTTAGGCTCGCACGCACAAGGCCATCCGCTATGCAATATATCATCAGCTGTTTTGAACTTCTGAATGTACAATTAAAGATAAAATACTGAGTTTCCGTTTGGTATTCAATCATATTTTCCGTTCATTCCTGCTTTCAATATGACTAGCGGTACCCTCTTCAGACATCCAACTTGTGGTTTTCGAGGTTTAGTACAGTCATCCGACCTCCAAGTTCCAACACTCGGATGAGTTTATCAAATTTGGGAAGGAAGTTTGAAGACAAATAATGTTAAGATGTACATGTATATACAAATGGTGCCTGATAGCAACATTATAGTGATCAATGATATATGTATTGCGGTAGGGAGAATGTTCATATTATATTTCAACAACACACACAATTATATTATTGTTGACTGAGTGCAAGTTACTAACATTAATGTTAGAATTTTTACAGATGTCTCTTTTATTGTATGTGTTTGTGCAGCGCTAGCATTGGCCGTTGCTATGACGGCATAGCCCGGCCCACGCGTGGGGTCTGACGTGTACACAGCGGTCATGCTGGTCTGGGGCTTTCTCGCCTGGCCGAGCCGGGCCGGCTCACGTGTAAACCCTGACATGTAGAACCACAGCATTCTTGTTCTAGATGTTTCCTGTAACGTGTGTACTATTGGGTTCTTTGGATTGTTCGAGAAATGGAAAGTTCTCGGCTTGGGGTGAGAAGTTATAAATAAGGGGCTGTGTTTTAGAGCCGAGGGAGAGGAGAGAAATATTCCAGCGGACACAGAAGCGTGTAAGTCAGTTGTGGACCTTTTCCGATAAGTGCGGCAGTTATAGATTTTCTTCTAAATTTGTGACAGATCTTATATAGTCTTCAGTTTGCTTTCGGGATTATAACAAGGACTTTACTTTGGGATTACAACGGATTGATTTTGTGAATAAACTAGACTGTTATTTTCTGAGAAGATTTATGTGAACTGTTCATCTGGGTTTTACGTTATAAAGGACTTGTTGTCGCCGTGACAGTGGTGGTATCCAGGTACTGTATACTTTATTTATATACTTGTATTGATTTGCTGTTGTACTGTTGTTATACTGTATAATTGTATTGATTTAGTGTATTGTAATGTTTGGATTGTTTTAAGAATAAATTATAATTATTTGTTAACAAAAAACCACTGACTTCTTTATTCATTCCCCTAGACATTTCACGCTGCCTAATGTTAGATAATCTGATTTGTTTTTTCTCCATTACAACATTTATGTTCGTGACGACTACGTGTTCTGTTGATATTAGGTTCCGTAACTATATATATTTATATATAATTTATCCACTATGATAAACAGAAAAAAAAAACAGTCATATGGAAGTCATAGCAGGCATCCCTATAAGCTCAAGGCAAGCAACATATCAAAGGTCACCCACACTATACAGACTGTGCCTCTCATGCTTAATGTATTTTTTAAAACAATACTATCACAGTAACGACACAACCAATTGAAACTTTGCAGAATAAAACTATTTACAGGAATATAATGAGGGGTTATAAGTTATAGTGTGATAGATCACCACGTGCCGTTGCAGCTAATCAAGTGCAGATGCGTCAGATTGTCACATATTTTAACAGTTGTTAAATGGGCAGTGGAAGCTGCATCCATGACTCTTGTGATTCTGTGAAAAAAAAATGTGTTCTGTTTGATGAAAATGTCTTACTTTTTATATATCGAATTGCATCATGTTCCACCAAACAGATCGAAGCAACCGCAAATGTTTGTTTACTTGCTAGGGACAATCACCATGTATTAAACGTTTAACGGTAAATAAGACCAGACTCATATTTGCTTGTATGAATTTGACTATTTGATAATACATTGCATTAATTGTATATATATATTATAATCACATAGACACTGTTTAAAAGATATTTAATATTTCGACCAACTAAACTTTTGACACAGTAGAAAAAACGTTTCTCTTCTCTTAGTGGGGAAAAAAGGCAAGACAACGGGATTGATTCATTTCTCTAAATTCTAGCCCGAGGGAAACGTTTTAAATCTTCATTTGGAAACCTTGTCCTAGACTTGATCAAGATTTTCGAGTAACTGCAAAGTAAGTGAGCATCTTTAAGAATACATAAACTGGTTAAGTTATACCTACACTTTCAGTAAACTTTTATGGGTACAATTAAAACTTTGAAAGTTTATCTTTCTAAATCCGGAGTTAATCTCGTTACCAAGAGACTAATTTCTGATTTCCTCGGCACGAAGTCTGCTTAGGAAATAATGTTCCTTTATCTTATTAAATGAGCAGTTTACCACCGCATTTTCTTTATATAAGTGATTTACCGTCCTATTTCTTTCTAGTTTTCTTACGGATTTAATAGTGAACTGCTAAGAAAAAGATGATTACAGAAATCCTGATTGATTCAATCCTGGAGGTTTTGTTGTGTTAATCGCAACCGTGAAACTGTTTTTTTTATGCTTCCTGTTATGAGTTTTGATAATACACGATATGAGATGAATTGTAGCAAGCGACTGCTGTGATTATAATCTGTGCTGTTACCATTCACTCTTGTAAGTCTCGTGTACGTTTTAGGTTTTCCCTTATGCAAAGATTCCTCATGAAATTTCATTTGCACGGGCAGGGCAGCATGCATTTTTCCTGAGTTACCTCTGGATACCACGCGGAAGCCTCAGAAATCGCTACATATAGCGATTGGTTTTGCCGAATACGCATTCCGAATACCTGTTCCGCGCATAAAGAATCTCACCTTTTTTATTTAGTCAATACCGATTTTATCCGAATCATACCTTCCCCATGCCACATTCCGTACTGAGGAATCTTAGCCTTATTCTTATACTTTTAATATTACAACATGCTTTTTTTCAGTTCCTTCGGCTGCATAAATCAATATGTAGATATTACTTGCAATGATACAAACCTGACGATACACCATATAAGAACCAGCTTTTACGGTTGATACCATGACCTGGGATCTTGGATTGAGTACCATATATATATATATATATATATATATATATATATATATATATATATATATATATTTTAAGGAAGATTGGCCGCTGTAAAAAATATTCTTGCTCGATATATTACATGAGCAAAAGATCTGACGAAACACATCTTTCAGTCTTATCAAGTTAATAACGTCATGAGCCTAAAAAGTGACGAATCTCTACCTTGAAAATGAATAAGACGTATGAAAAGATTTCACATCTAAAATAATTATGAAAAGAAGTATTCTGAGATAGAAAGTAGTCCAAGCGTTTGCTATTATGCCGCGTTTCTTAGAGCAGTATATGGTATATGCATATATAAGAATTGTTAACTTTCGCTCCAGTTATTTTACTTACAACCATTTACTTACCCCGTGGTATGCGGAATACGTAATGAGACACGCACAAATGATACGATTTACTAAAAAAACAACGTTGAAAGTAAAAATAGTTATTATAATCTTAGGCAAGGTAATCTTTATAGCTGATATGATGGCATGTAGTTTGAAGAGGTGGAGGAAACCGATGGACACAGACCTTGGACTGGATACTACAACCGACTCTCATAGTCATAAATCAACGTCCTGTAAAATCATAACCCAGAAGTTCTAGCTAGAACCTTAAAGATTCCCCAATCATCCACTGTCAACAATTCATGATTCTTCTAAATATCTCTGGCAAGGTTCTTAACAGAACCATTCATCATAAAAAGAAACTCTGTGAGGTTCCAGATAGAAGCAAATGTTTGATATTTCTGTGAGAACTAACAACAAAAGTCCCCATTGCAAACACTGTCATTAGTTTCCTTCATTTCTGTTATGTATGACGAATTCGTTCTCATGCAATTTTTTTTCAAGAATGTATTCATTAACATGTGGATAGATGAGCGAGAACAACTAAATAAAAATGTTTTGGGGAAAGTACAATTCACTCAAAATGGAAACGCACTCAAGAAAATACCTTGGAGCGGTGATTAATCTTCTGTTGGTGGTTTTGTTTTAATTATTTGTAGATTTGCTGCATCAATCAGCTGTGCTTCTCAATTCTTTTATGTATCTGTCGTGCAATCTATAATTCATTTTGGCGCAATTCCTGTGAGTAATGCATCACGCTATAAGAACGTTGTCCTCAACGTCTTTAATCAAAGCTCCTATACCCTCTCTAGTAAGTATTCAGGCATTTAATTCCTACAGGATTTATAATACTAATGGGAGTTTTTGTTTTCTAATTCCGCATTTGATAGCTTACATAAAATATACCTCGGTCGCCATGGAACTCAGAAGGTACGTAAAACATTTGTAGATTAGAAATATTTTCTTCAGGTGCTTCTGAGAACATCCATCAACGTCGCACTTTCAACTTCTTCTGTTTTGAGCTTTCATCGTGTGCTTCTGTGATTCTCATATTGGAGTCACCATTTCTAAAGAGCAGCTGGAGTATAATACCGCAAATACTCTCATCAACGAGCAGGTGGTTAGTAATACCATAAATATTAGTATTAAAAGATCCCTCTCTCACTCAACCGCCATCACATGCAGCCTTCATTTTCCCAGAGCGTACAATTGTTTCTAGATTAATGCCAAACCTTTCCGACAAGATGCTCCTAACCCTCCTTTTTTAATGGAGAGCGCTTTTTTATTATTCTGTGCATCTATCATCGGAGTTGGACTCTGTTAGGCTCCTGGTGATAACAATAAATGTTTAAAGATTACCCTCGGCCACCCACATAATCAGCGGGCACCTTGATTAGGGACAGCTATTTGCTTCGACTTGTCAAACGGATAATTTAAACACAGTCAGCCCGATGCATCATCGTCCAGACTGAACTGGTATAAGCCTTTACAATGCTAAAAGGTTGCTAGTTACGCTAATGAGAACTGATGTGGACGCTTCGCATTGTCAAGGATTACTGGGTTAGGGTTTAGATTTATTTCAACAAATATACAACATAACGGTTTATCGTCCTTTTACATTCCGAGCGATTCACTAATCCCAGAGACGGACCGGCTAATCCTCATATCTTAATTGCCTAATAATCTGATACTTGCGTTTATTAACGAGATGAAGACATTGACGTCAACAAGCTGTGATGCAAAAAAGAAACTAGCAATGACTTTATTGAACTCTGGATGTTGCAGCCCTCTAAGCCATAACTGCCGTCGTATATTGGCAATAAGTATACACGCACGTGTGTGTTTATGGTAAGAGTCGATGCATTTCAATTCAGATATCAAAATACCACAAAACATATAATATTCTCATATAATATGTTTTGGCTTTATTGCATTTGATTTTACTGATTACTACAATAAGAAGCCCAGCAGGTTGTTTACAAGTGACAGGTAGTTCACATTTGCATAATGTACATTCTGGCATTTGAATTATGTACATTCTGAGAGCATTTAAACATGTATGAAAATTGCTATCGTCATTATGTTTATTAACAATACCTATTATATAACAAAAGGGAAATGCATCAAAGCTTCTCCATCAACTCACAATCTTTTCATAATTGTTAATTTGTATCTGTTTGTTGGAGGTACCTACTTTTTTCTAATTCCATTTCAATTCTGATATATCTAAATTCTTAACCTTAGATTGTGAATCTATACATATCTCGATTTCAATTTGAGGACTACCTTCCTCTTCGGCAGCATATCCTGGTGTCACTCATACCTGGTGTCTACAGCCCATTCGGGTGTCCTTGATGTGTAATCATCCGCATGGTACCGAGAACCCCTCCCCCCACACACCTACACACTAAAAAAGACGCACTCTACAGTTACAACTACTTCTGTGTTTTCCAAAAAGTAATCATTTACAATTACAATTACTTTTGCAAATGCATTGTACTTTTGTGTTTAAGGACCATTTACCACATTACAATAACATCAACTGGGTTAGATATTGGTTTGAGCTCTTAACAGTTTTTTGACAATCTCAATAAATTAAATAAATTAATTCAATCCTTATTATTTGAATTTAACTGGTAAGCTTTTGGATACAGCAAATCCGGAATATTACCTGTTGAAGATCCTAATCACATTTTTATATGTGGTTCATAAGCACTAAAAATGCATAAAAAGCCAAGACAAATGTGTATCACAATTCTGATTCTATGGTTGAATCACAGGTCACTTTGTCAACCAGAATAATGGCGGGTCTAATCATGTGCAATTTACAGTTACTGCCGACAGTGTCAACTTACATCCTTTATTACGTACACCCCATCATAAAGTTTCATCTGATACACTTGTAAATGATAATGGTCTCGATTGCTCTATGGTAAAGAATCCTTCAAAGAAAACATTATTGTGATCAAGATTATATCCAAAGATTACTTGATTGTCTCTTAAGTGTTATCTTAAACTTACATACATCATGAAAACCTTTCCTTCGCTTAAAAAAAAGTTACAAACAAACCAGCGAACGGCGACTTAGACGTAGTATTTCTTGCAAATGTAGAGTTAAAATTAAAGAGACCTATTCACATACCGGGCATGATATATATATATATATATATATATATATATATATATATATATATATATAAACATGACGTATGGTGTTTTATCCTTAAAATATAATGGTATCTGCCCCATGTACGTTCTGTTTACTCCTGTACATGAATGAAATAAACTTGCACCGGTCGCGTTCAGTGAGCATAACATATATAAAGTGCGCTCTGCCTTGTGGCTGTACCACGCAACTTCACAAGTCAAAACTTTTCAAACCAGTTTTTCTTATGTGTTTCTTCTTTCATGTTGCTACGTGTTTTGGCAAGAACACACCTCTGGTTTTGTTGTATAGTAAACAGACACACATTTACTATGTGTACTCGCACATGGAACTATGTCAAAGTATAAGACGGTGAGCACATGTACCGGTGTTTTTATATTATTTCTGATTTCAGGTTACCCTCCTCTGCAGATGAAGAGGGGGGATCTTAAATTGATCTTACATTTGTCCCATCCCAGGTCATCTTGAAATGGACTTCATATCACCCCCTACGATTTTGAATTACCCTTTCAAAAAGCTATTTCTTTAAATTAATTTACATAAAATTCATAGACTTCTTCTTGATTTACCAAATAAGTTTGAATCTTTGTATATCTTTTGTTTGCAAATTATTCGTCTTGCGATTTGGTGAAGTGTACGAGTCTATACAAATATATTTTATAATATTGTTAACAATATGCAACCATTTTTAGAGTGATTCCATCTTTTAAATCTTGTGTCTCTCATGGGGTTAATTGAAATAATATATCATTTGTTAAAAGCACTGAAACTTAGCATTAAATTAAATCAGCAAGATGGTTATTTAACCAGTGGGTGGGTTGGGGGAACCTGAAATAAGTTTCAAACTACCCAAGGAATAACTAAAAAGGATTTCAGATAACCGGGGGTCAGCTGAAGTCTTTACATCGGGATGGCTTTTATGGTAACCTTTTTTATTCAGTCAAAATGACTAGTAGCCTGAGAAAATAAACATATTTTTTAATGCATGTGTGCCTTTGAGGTATCTGAGGAACAACCGGAGGAATTCGGTTCATAACCAGATACGCTTCAATTAATTTGACAGTTTGATGGAATTATTCTTATGATACAAATATACCCAAAAGTTATTGAAAAGTAATAGTTCAAACAATTTTTTTTTTCAAAAGCAATCGATTACAATTACAATTACTCTCTGGGATAAAGAAATGTAATCGATTACAAATAAAATAACTTGAAAAGTAATTGTAATTACAGTTACTTCAAATACAATTACTTTTTAGACCCAACTTTGCTCGTTTGTGAGTGATACATAGCGCTTACTCCTCGACTGAGATTTGAGTTCACGGGCTATCGGCTTTGAGTCCTGTGCCTCACAACTCAAACTCACAATTATTATGATATGTATATTTTGTTAACTGTAAATTTAAAACTCATATCAGATCCCAGTAATCAAGTAAGGGTTATTGTATCGTTTCTGATTGCCATTTGGGTTTCTGTAAAGTTATTAATCCCTCAATGTACTTTCGCAGGTAAATTTAATATTGCACTGTCATTTTAGAATCAAATTCTTTTCTGAGGTGTTGTTTTGTATTGTGAAGACAATACACTTTTCCTGCAAAGCAGCTTTGTCGTTTTTAAATTATTCTGCAGATTTTGTATCGGTGGGCAGATACATTTTCATATGACTTATAGTTCCATCATTGTTTGCTGCACATTTACTATATCTCTCCAACAAAGAAGACAACGTAATCGCGCATGCATGGAAAAGCCATAATACTGTCCTGAGGAGGCAAGGAATACCAAATTACACAAGTCAGCTCATCCTAATGAAAAAGATAAATAACATTAGCACGAAGTTGAATCATTTTACCTTTTTCTTATGTTGAAATGAAAGGGTGCTTTTCCATGTGCGCGGCAGAAACTGCCGCGCGTCAAACGCATGCGTGTGCCGCGCGGCCAGTCCTTTTCCATGTGAGCGTTTTGTATGCATTGGCATGCCCTCCTGACACAGCTGAACGAACTTCAACATACGAGTACGGGGAAATCCCACAAGTGACGTCATTAAGGCGGAATTCCCAAGCGTGTGCCGCGCGGCAAACGCAGAAATCCAGCACTGCTGGATTCCAAAACTGACGCGTGCGTTTGCCGCGCGGCAATCGCATACATGGAAAAAGCACATGACTTTTTAACCGGCTGGATTTTCGCCGCGCGGCAGCCGCGCGGCAAACGCTTGCAAAACGCGTACATGGAAAAGCACCCAAAGTCAGGCAACAAAATAGTTGATTGTAAAGCTTTTTGTGTTTTTTATAGTTTTTTGTTTGCAGTATCGATATGCAATGAAGGCTTTATTTATCAATCCTCTTCATCACGATGTTTCAAGCCCATATCTTGTTGGCGTTGGGGTTCGGGGCTGAATGTTCGAAACCCGCCGATTCTTCAATGGCATGAAGGTGAAATCTTGTTATAGAACCTCAGAGAATCGCTCAGGTTATGACTTCGGGATTATTCCCCTTGCATATAAAACCTGAAATTCGGAAGGCTTAATAATAACATATCATTCTTGTCGTATGGATACCTTCATCCTCATTCAATAGACAGTGCCACCAACTGTTATTGTCGGTGTTCTTTCAAGTATAATGGAGGTTTTTGAATTTGTACATGCAACAGTTAGTGCATGAAGGTCAGCCTCGAGCAGGAACTTTGCTTAAATATATGGTCAAGCTTGCAACGGTTAGTTTAGTATTTATGCTTGGTTCTTCCCCTTCTCTTGCACATCCACTGTTATGATAACAATTGCTTAGTTATAAAATTTGAAACCAATATGACAATGGATGAACAAACATAGAGCAACGTAGCCATGACAACACGACTCAGTAGGCTCCTCAGCCTGGTCGGAGATTCCTGTTGTCAGATTAATGATCCTTGTACATTTATCGATATTATCATATTAACGTATCAATGGACCCGACCCTTCTCATCTGATCAAGAATTTCCCTTTTGCCATTGAAGTTCATCAGTACAACATTCGTTCATCAATAAACCTCCATGTTGATCTTCCGAAACACTTAAATTCTAAAAACCTCCTCCTTTTGTGCAGGTAGTGTTCTTGGGAACATCCTCCTGATAACTCCCAAAAATGCTTACACTTTAAAGATCTTTAAAAGACTAGCGCTCTTTCGTTTTCTTGCATATAACACCAATTTAGTACAATGTCTTTTCACTTTATCTCGCTACACTCAATTAATACTAAATAACTAAAGGCCGTGTCACACTATCACGAGTTTGGCTTACGAGTGATGGCTAGTTATAACTCTCTCAAACTCGTCAGGTGTCGTAAACACGAACCCATGTCTTTGCATGTCGAACTGATGTCTCTTCATGTCACCGGCACTCGCCTTGCAGCGGCGAGAATTTGATAATTCATCAGTGAAATTCATCAGTCGTTTTGTTCGACATGTCCTCGACATTGTTACGAGTTTGGGCGAGTTGTGGCGACACTATAAAGGTGGATTTTGGTATTCCCTTCGCTAGAAGATTTCAACATTTCTCAGCCACTGGACAGGAAGATGGGCAATGACTGTTATGTTTTCGACTACAATGAAATCTTGAGATTGGTCCAAAAGTACCAGTGTGACACGGCCTTAAGTTCCATCTGATTTCCCCATATAAGTATTTATGAGCATTATTATCTAATTCTTTACTTGCTTATTTACACCAGATACGCTTTGTACGCTCTGATTTGTCCGCTCTTGCACTTTTTGTACGCTATGGTACTTTTGCCTATGTTTTCAATGAAATATCTTTCATATATTTAGCTACCCGCTGCTTACTATTCACATAACTACAATATACTTGCTTACTGTCCATAGATCTACTGAATACTTGTACCTCGCTTCTAGCTTTACTTATACGTTACTGCGCTTTCGTTTAATATATTCGGTCATTTTAGTTTAATTACCCTGAAGGACATTATATTTCATTGTGATTTCTGTATAACAGGGGCCCTTATATAATCAGATAATTATTCTGATAAAGGCTACCCTGGAAGATGTTATATTAAATGACCTAATCAATGAAAGCATGAAAATCCTGCCGAACGTATGGTATGGGGCGGTAAAATAGCACCCGGCGCGGTTAATACGGTCCAAATGGCCGAAACCGCAAGTACAAGGGATATGGGTCTCGAAACAGTGTCGTTCACAAGATGGAGTTCGGCTCTCGAATGGCATGGCTGGGTCTCCGCTGCTGGGATCGGTAGAGGGAATGTGGGTTGCTTCTGGCTTTGTGGCTGTGGATGCTGTAGCTTTCTAAAAAGGTCACCGGCTCGGGATGGACGATGGCGGCCTTTGCGGCTCCCTGATTGGCTTGGCGTGGCACTGCGACTGTTGGCTCAGAGACCATGCTTAAGGAGCACACAGGGCTGAGTCTTGACCGCAGCAACCTGTAGCTGCTCGATGAGCGTATACCTCTTTTGGCTTGGCTTGGAACTTTTTGTGTTTCCTGTGAGCATTGCCAAATGCTCAGGAATACTGCATGCATATGCCTGCTGGGTAGCAAAACAGCCTCAAACTATCACATGACAGACTTTTATGCAAATATCAAAGATTCACCAAACACATCGACTGTAACAGAGCTGGTAAGTTTTTATTAGCTCAGCTGAATGAAAATCGTCTGAGTTATACCGATCACTCTTTGTCCGTCGTCCTACGGCCGACCGTTAACTAAGCACAAATCGTAACGGTTAGACCTAGAAACTTCTAACTGTACATTTCTGGGAGGTCCATAAAATATATTCTTCGAAACCTGAAATAAGGTCTCTATTACACAAATCTATTGAGCTATGGGGCTCGTGAGTACGCCCAAGAATAAATTTTAAAAAATCATATCTTTTTTTAAATTTTACGCAATTTTTTCTCTATATAAGAGACCTTTAAATGAAGCGGGCATTTGTTAACAACGCACAAATTGTAACCATTGGACCTGGAATCTTATAATTTAACAACCTGGAAAGTCCATTGAAAAATTCCTTAGAAGCCTGAAATTAGGTCTCTGTTACCAATATCCTCCGAGCTATGGGGCTAATAAGTACCCCCCAGAAAAATTAAAAATTTTATACAGTATCTGAATAACTAATGCGTTGATCGCTATGAATTTTTGCATCAATATTGATCATGGAGTGTTTTATCAGATTCTGTAGATGGTTGGCGCGACCTGTATTTTATCGAATGTTTATGCATCTCTCTTTCTATTTTGAGACCTTCAAATAAAGAGGTCTTCCGTTAATAGGGCACAAATCGCAACCGTCAGACCTAGAATCTTCTCACTGTACATCCAAGGTCCACTGGAAATCTCCTAATAAGGTCTGTGTTATCCATATCCTTCGAGCTATAGGGCTTGTAAGTACCCCCTCCCCCCCCCAAGAATAATAAAAACCAGATTCAAAAGTTCCAGTATCTGAATAACTTATACATTTATCATCATGATTCTTTGCATGCATATTGATCATGGAGTGTTTCATCGGTTCCTTCAGACTGGTGTTGGCACCTGTATAATTCGAATTTTCACACACGTTTTAACTATTTTTGAGACCTTCAAATGAAGCGTCAGCCGTACAGGGCACAAATCGTAACCGTTTGTCATAGAATCTTCTAACTGTACATCCTGGGAGGCCCAAAGCAAAACTCCTTGAAAACCCGACTTTAGGTCTCTGTTACCCATATCCTCCGAGCTATGGGGCTCGTAAATATACCTCCCCCCCCCCCCCCCGAGAATAATTAGAAATTATATACAAAAACTCAAATATATGAATAACTTATGCATTGATCGTCATGATTTTTTGTATGCATATTGATCATGGAGTGTTTCATCATTTCGTATGGCCAGGTGGTGCCACCTGATTTTTTTTTCGATTATTTTACTATTTTTTTTTTCTCCATTTTTGAGACCATCAAATGAAGCGTCAGCCGTAGAGGGCACATATCGTAACCGTTTGTCATAGAATCTTCTAACTGTACATCCTGGGAGACCCAAAGCAAATCTCCTTGAAAAGCCGACTTAAGGTCTCTGTTACCCATAAACTCCGAGCTATGGGGCTCGTAAATATACCCCCCCCCCCCCCAGGAATAATTGAAATTATATACAAAAGTTATATATGAAAAACTTATGCTTTGATCGCCATGGTTCTTTGTATGCATATTGATCATGGAGTGTTTCATCATTTCGTACAGACTGGTGGTGCCACCTGATTTTTTTTTTCGATTATTTTTCTATTTTTGAGACCTTCAAATGAAGCAGGGTGGCTTTTAATAGGGCAGAAATTGTAACCGTTAGATATAGAATCTTCTAAAACTACATCCCGGGAGGTCCATCCAGGGGGTTAATTTCCACATCCTCATATCCATACTGAGAAATTTGACATAATTTGGAAAATGTCGCGAAGGGGTCCACAGAATATATTTGATACTTTGACATTTTCCAGCCGGTGAACTCATGGAGAACCCTTTCCGGACGAACCCGGCCACAGTCGGGCGGACCTTTCCCAACGCATAATGGGCAATATGCCTTTTTGTAACTTATCGGTTTCTAGATTAACAATATATGTTCCAGTGATTAGGATCTCCCACGGCGCCAGAAATAAGTATGTTTCGTTGATTATAGACTCAAGGCGTCTGGAATAACCAACACTTAAAGTGCATGGCTCAATACCACATGTGCTAATAAATGCCAAACCAATACTTTTAAATGGAATATGCCAAATTACAGCCACCGGTACACGAGTATCATTTTGCAGTACATTAATTGAGTCAATATCATGCACTGTAAACGAAACACAGATTCAATTTTTTCAATCCTTTTACAAGGATCAAAATGGTACCATTGATGTAGATATCTTGCAGAAAGAAGACATCTATATGAGTTGTAGGGGTGCTTTGGTCCCTTCCAACGGGGGGTCCCCATTAATTTTGTGTAATTCTGGAGAAAAATTTTCTCAAACTTTTACATTTTATCCAATACATATCTTACGTACATAGAATCCAAAGAAATAAAAAAGGACGGCGTTTGAGGCATCAAGATACCTCTTTTAAAGCCAGCTATTTACCTAATATTCTCTATATAATTATACCCCCCCCCCCCCCGGGGGGGGGGAGACAAGGTCAAATCGGCCGAATTATAGTTCTTGTCTTGTGAACGCGATAACTTTTGAAGGGCTGCATATTTTCCTTCAAAATTTAAACACTCATTGTTCCTACCGACATCTCAGAGGAGTTCGAAACCCGGTGACCTTGACCTTCATCTTCAAGGTCAAATATGTCGAAATGTAATTGTTTGTAAACTTTTGAAGCATTTCACATTTTTTCCTCAAATTTCTCACACCAGTTCTTTCTGCGAAAATCTCATAGGAGTTCGAAAAGTTGTTACCTTGACCTTCAAGGTCAAATCTTCTGAAATCTAGAATCATTGTTTTGTGATAATGCGTATTTTACTCCTATTTTTTTTGGGATGGCCCATAGGGAGTAGACTAGTATCTGTTTTTGCGCTGCAAACAAAAGTTATTCTAGTTTATGCAATCTCTTACTCACTCTGCTTACATATAAGTGAAATCTAGATAATTATTGTTAAGAAAAGTTCTTATAACGCCTCTGTGATGGAACTCTAAGCTCGTTTATCTACTAGCTTTTAGTAAACACAGCAATGTCTACAAATTGATAAAATAAACATGTAACCTAAGGAGACTGTATATGTGCTACGGTTGAAAAGTTCAAAACACTCTTTCCAAAACTCTGGATCGTCTGACTCCCCGAAAGATTTTCTTGTGAAATAGGTTTGTATTATTTTTGGGGGCCCCCAGATTTTATATGAGGATTTAACAGCTTGTGTGCGATGTTTTCTGGCCTAATTCTTAAGCACGAAGCCCACTGGCGATTTTTTTCTGCGACCATGCAGTAGTAGACAGTCCGCGATCGTCTGCGACTGCTTGCGATAATCGGCGACCAGTCTAAGACAGTCTGCGACTGCTTGCGACTGGCGTTCAGCCAGAAGTCACGGGCTCGAGATCACGGTGTTTCCCGCGTCTTTTATTTAATTTGGAGGTAATAAATTTTTGTAAGTACAAATATAATTTATCAAAACTATCACAATACCACACACAATGCAATAGAACAACAAAATACCACGCCTATCTCTTCCAATGCCCTTACGGTTGGGGTATTCGGGCGAAGTCTGGTTGTACAGAGACGGTGTTTGATTCGACATCGACATCCATTTATCTTCTTTTTCAGGGGACCAAAAAAAGCCAGGTCTGGGCGAGGCCATATATAACACCTACAAGCTCAGTCTGCGACAGATGATCGCAACAGTCGCAAGGAATCGCAAAGGAATTTCAAAGGTTTCTGACATATCAGAAACATTACGATCGTCTGCGTCCGGCTGTCGCAAGGCCCCTTGCGATTTACATGTGCTTATAATCGGCGACCAGTCGCAGATTCCTTGCTATTCGCAACAAAATCGCCTGTGGGCGGCAGGCTAAAAGAAAGGTTCCAGAGATCATCTTTATTTAATAGACGTCAGATATCGAAATAGGTTATTTAAACTAAAGCAACGCAGGTCTGCATACACAGACTTGTTTTGGATTAAATGTTTTCACATACAGACCAAAAATATACAATGCAGCCGTTCGCGTAGACGACAGTGAATACATTCATCCCGATTTCTACAGGTCAGACATTCTTCATTGTTGAAAGGTATAGTCACGATTTTGGTATTCATTTTAATGCTGTTCTAGCAGCACGCCAACCATGTTCATGCCTGGATAACATCTTGGGACACTGGAGCACGGCCTTGCTCAGGAAAAGAGCACTGAGCCCTTCATTTGGCGGTATTAATTTTGTCATTGCTGTTCTTACAGCACGCCCGTCGAGCATGTGCTCCCATAATTCCTCGAGACACTAGAACGTGATCTCGCACCGGAAGTCAGATGTGAGCCTTTTATTTGCCTGTCATCGAGTGCGTGGTCATTAATTGTCCATACAGGAAGCATTTTACAGCTTAACTAATGGCTGCAGATATTTTTAACGCTGAAAGTTAGAGTGATATCATTGCTAAAATTGACCTAAGAAGAGGGGAGGCTACATTTTAAACAAATGGAAGGAAGACGTACATGAAGGAATGAAGAAACAAGGGAAGAGAGTCGTCAGATCAGAGACGACCACTGGAACACAACATGAAAACCCCAGAGAGAGAGAGAGAGAGGAGGGGGAGGGAGGTGGAGAAGGAGGGAATATTGTTAAAATAATATATTGTGATGGGTACAAAATATTTGAACAATCTCACTGGACAGGTATGATTAACCAGTTTCTAATGCTGGAATTAAACTTAATTGCATAATATTACATGTACAGTTATACAGTTGTAAAAAAAAGCATATATGACAGGCCCAAAATAATCCCGCACTATAGCCCATATGTCAATTTTAGTGCATTTTATTCAATAAAATCCATAGATCGGTGCTAAAAGAGAATTTATGTATAAAAATGATACAGGAGGAAACCATAAAACAAAAGAAGGCCAGATAGAAAGTCGGAATTCATAAAACATAAGAAGGCCAGATAGAAATTCGGAATCCATAAAACAAAAGAAGGCCAGATAGAAATTCGGAATTCATAAAACAAAAGAAGGCCAGATAGAAATTCGGAATTCATTAAACATAAGAAGGCCAGATAGAAAGTCGGAATTCATAAAACATAAGAAGGCCAGATAGAAATTCGGAATCCATAAAACAAAAGAAGGCCAGATAGAAAGTCGGAATTCATAAAACATAAGAAGGCCAGATAGAAATTCGGAATTCATAAAACAAAAGAAGGCCAGATAGAAATTCGGAATTCATAAAACATAAGAAGGCCAGATAGAAAGTCGGAATTCATAAAACATAAGAAGGCCAGATAGAAATTCGGAATCCATAAAACAAAAGAAGGCCAGATAGAAAGTCGGAATTCATAAAACATAAGAAGGCCAGATAGAAATTCGGAATTCATAAAACAAAAGAAGGCCAGATAGAAAGTCGGAATTCATAAAACATAAGAAGGCCAGATAGAAATTCGGAATCCATAAAACAAAAGAAGGCCAGATAGATATTCGGAATTCATAAAACATAAGAAGGCCAGATAGAAATTCTGAATTCATAAAACAAAAGAAGGCCAGATAGAAATTCGGAATTCATAAAACAAAAGAAGGCCAGATAGAAATTCGGAATCCATAAAACAAAAGAAGGCCAGATAGAAATTCGGAATCCATAAAACAAAAGAAGGCCAGATAGAAATTCGGAATTCATAAAACAAAAGAAGGCCAGATAGAAATTCGGAATTCATAAAACAAAAGGAAGTCACATAGGACGTCAAACGTTCAAAAAAGTATCAAATAAAAATTAAAAAAAAGAAAAGAAGATATTATACAACCATTAAAGGGAGACAATAAGCATTGAGATAATAATCAATAGGGGAGGAAACACATGCAAAACGAGATACAAATAAGCGAAAAAGTATTAACAACCCGGTAAATCTATAAGGCTTGCTCTTTACGTATTACTACAGATATATTTTTATTTTATTATTAGTTGTAATTGGCATAGATGTAAGAGTGTGCATGCGTTTTTTGTTCACATAAAATGAAATTTACAGGAATTAATTTATCAAAAATCAATAATCAGTCCCAGGATTTCTTACAATCGTCAAACATGATTAAAACAATTCATAATGCTGTAGTTACAACAAAGGTGAATGTATAAAGTGTTACCTGACTAGTAAGACACTCTTTGTACGTACTTCTTGACTTTTATCCAAAGTAAAAATAAGCATCATACGACTTATTTGATAATCAAATATACGACTATGTTGTCTTTACTTTTAAATTTTATATCATCTGGATAAAAGGAATCTGCAATTGGTGCTGAGCAGGCTTATAACACACGAGTGCGGTACGGATAAGGCTTTATTTGATTCTACAATACGTTGACATTTCCTATATATTTTACCGAAACATTCAGGGTTGAGAGACACTTAATAAATCTGTGAACTTCCTCTCAGATTCTCTAGGAACAGATTCAACGAACGCTTCCAAACGTTCATAGTGGGGGTGACAGGGCCAAAATAAATCATGGGAACGCGTTTTGGTGGATACATACATCCATACATATATCAATAATGATTAAAATTTAAGAGTGCATTATATAAGGCGGAAAGCATTGTACTAGGTAACGGGTTTAACAGGGATTGTTCAAACCGTACAGTTTTATATAATTTTAAGGGATCTAAAGATTTGACATGAAACTTAAAAAGATATTTTAACTTTCACCCATGTGACCAGGATTAATACTGTATTAAGTCCCTTAGGGGCTAAATATATAATGCTAGCTTGGGCATTGGATTATTGGTTTTAGCTAGTCGGTATTATCTTAAGCTTTCCGCACGTTTCTTTTTCTAGAAGGATAATCCTTCATTACCTGAGTATCATGTGGATGAATTTTGCATCATTCTTCGCTTATTTTAAAATAAAGTTGGCTTCTATTACCAAAACCCATAAACGAAAGACTATGTAAGGGTATTAATTTTGGTGTTTAATTTTTTAGCTATTTTCTTAGTTGTTTGTTGGTAAGGGAATGGCAATTTAATGTTAGCGGCTTATACAAGTGAACAGAAACAGATTAGATCCAAGCATATGACTTACATAAATAAATGTTTGTGAATCCATGCTCAATACACCTTCAGGCAACGGTGTATGATGAAAACCACATCTTAATCGACCTCGAAAATCACGGTCAGATTTTCATCACAGAGGTACATGCATACAGGAAGTTGCAGCTTATCCCAAAACATTGAGCAAGTCATCATATATCATCTTTAATGGTAAATAGGCGATTAGTAAATTTGATCAGTTTATAACGTTTCATCCTAAAGCGTCTTTCAAACTTATTAATCCCCTGTATGAAGCTGTGGATTAAAACGAATTAAGATAACACCAATGGACAGGACACATTTCTGTGTCGGTATTTTCCACATTAAGGTAGATATCATTTGCTAAAACGTTTCATTTAAAATTAATGCACTCACAATCACTTTGTATAAACATTAGACCTCGTGAAGTATGTTCCAGTTTGACTCTTTAATCAATGTTTATATGGTATTTTAATAGTATTTAAAAATCACAATTTTAAATATTCATGTACATTAATCCTACCGGCGTCTGTGACTAAGGGGTAGAGCACAGGACGCAAAGCCGGGAAGTCGTGGGTTCAAACTCAGCCAAGGCGGTGAGATTTTCACGGTCGGTCCCCACCCAGGGTGAGAGCTCTGCAGGCTAATTGGGAAGACTGTGTCCCACACCCGTGTATCACTTACAAACGAGTGCGTCTTTGGGGGTTCCTCGGTGTTAAGAAACAGAAGTGGGGATAATTACTCACCCAGGTCCCGCGGGTGCGGTAGACTCCGGGTCTTGGTGACACCAGGATAGAAAATAATATGATAGGTAGCGAGTGCTACCGCGCCGTCACATAGTCACAAACCGAAATGGAACTATGAAGATTGTTACAGGTGCCCTTTTTATAGTGTGACACGGGCGTACCTCGTGTTGTAGTGCCCGTGTCTGGCCGCACGTTGCACTCTCATTCCGTACTGGTTGAACTCTCGTTGTCATGCTAGCTTTGGGCTTTCTGACCTGGCCGAGCCGGGGCGAGCTCACGGGTGAACCCTTATATGTTGAGACACGGCATTCTTTGTTCTGGTATGTTCTTTGCACGTGTGTACTGTGTAAGATTCTTTAGAATGTTCGAGCAATGGAAGTTCTCGGCTGGAGGTGAAAAGTTATAAATAGGGGGTTGTGTTTTAGAGCCGAGAGAGAGGTAAGAGAATATTCCAGCGGACACAGACGTGTGTATGTCAGTTTGTGGGACCTATCCGATTATCCAGTAATTTCAGGGATTCTACTATTACTAACTCTATACAATTTAATGCTGCCTGCCTCAACTTTACTTTCTGGATTGTTACAGAGCTTTACATTGGCCAGATATTCTCCGAGAGGGTTTGTGTGGACTTTTCATCCGGCATATACATTTAAAAGGACGTATCGTTGTGACAATGGTATCCAGGTACTGTGTACTTTGTTTATTCTACTGTGTGATTGAATTGATTTGTTGTTTTACTATTGTTATACGGTGTAATTGTACTGATTTAGTGTATTGTAATGTCAGGGTTGTTTTAAGAATAAATTATAGTTATTTGTTAACAAAAAACCACTGGCTTCTTTATTCATTCCCCTAGACATATCACGCTGCCTAGTGTTACAGAATCTGATTTTTTTTTTTTATCTCCTTGACAAGGATCCGTAACAACACAAACATAATTTTCTTGTTTTAGGATGGATAAATTGACCATTTATAACGAGGAGAGGAAATTATTAAATGGACATGATCAGGATCGGAATTATGGCTGTTCTTTTACATTATCAGTTCAGTTTTGCGTTATACAAATTTTTCCAGCAAAACCATCCCAGCACACGGTCTCATTTCCTGCTGTTTAACACCATGTTATGTCTCTGCGTGTTGCACAGTCTGTTCATAACAAGACCGCGTGACCGGAGGTCCGATTAAGAGGGGCAACACGCTGTGTTTCAGCTAGCAGAAACATGTACATTTTGTAATATTTTTTTTTGGGCCAAGTCAGACCGGGCATCTCCTGATTGACACGTGTTTTGGCTCAGCGATGCACACGGCCGCACGCGCTGTGTTTATGTTACGCCCGGTCCACTGTTTTAACATTTCTTTACAGAAGAAAGCAAACGGTTTCAAGGCAATATTTTGGCAGGTACATATTTATTTTAAAGGGAAGAAGCTAGTTTTCGTGTTAACTCAATATGCTTTAAAGGTGATTGGGCCCCTTTATAAAACGTGGGATATAAGGGTTACTGTGTTCAGCTGAAGTTGACCTTGAAGGTAAAAATCTAAAATAATATCAAATGGAGATAAAGTGTAAGAGGAAGAGGTAATATAGGCCATGGTTGGTTTATATGATTGGTTTGTATTGATGAGCAAGAAATGTTGCAAATAATATTTTGTGACCTGACCACGTGTTTCCTAATGTTGAAACTGATGCATGTGAGCAGTTTGTGAACAAATGATCTGTACTATTACCATGATCATTAGTTGGCTTTTTGATTAACTGTTGACATTTCAGTAGTTTACACATTTGTTTCATTAAATCTATTTTTTTAGTAAAATATATTATTAAATATATATGTATTTTTTTATTTTATGAAATGTATACAGTTGAAATATAACTTATTAACAACATACATACAGGGCAAACAAAGCCTGATCTCCAATTCTGATGAGGCAGGAAAATAATAAACAAGTGTTTGTATTAGATCCTCATTGTTTTATCACATCAATTTTTTTATTATAAATTTATTTTTCTATACATTCCCAATATAACATATAAATCTGAACAAGTTGATTTTTATAAAAGTTGATTCATAATTCTCAATTGCATCATCATGAATCTCAATCTTGTTAAATAACACCGAATCATGCATACAAATGTTTATTTATTTTTTACCACAAAAATATATCTTTTAAATCTGCAAAACAATAAATATCTAAAAATAATACTTGATTTAGATTTCACAATTTTAATTTGTCTTTATTTAACCATAATTTGGTTCATATTTTATAAAATTAAGCATACTGTTGGGTTTAATTATATTTGTTAAAATCATTTAAAAGAAAATTGATTTCTTTAAAAATGCTACATTAACACAACATGGCATCTTCTGGATTACACCTTGAATTACTTTTTCGGATTTTTTTTTTTGTATAATGGAGTGGAAACATCATCACAATTTAGGAGATACAGTAAAAACAATAACAATTACTACATAACACTTGGTGGGTTGGGGGGGGGCAGAAGCGGATCCGGGGGGGGGTCCAGGGGGTCCGGACCCCCCCCCCCCCTTTTTCAACAGAGACAACTTTTTTTAAGGCCTCAGACAAAATTTTGCCGCCTGGACCCCCCCCCCTTTTTTTCAGACCTGAGGACCTATTTTTAGGGTTCACATTTGTCCCCCTGGGTTGGACCCCCCTTTTCCTAAATCCTGGATCCGCCCCTGGGTGGATTGGGGTGGTGATATGAGAATAACTGTACACCTGCCACATCAGGGGATCTCCCCCAGTGACTGTAACAAATCAGAAACCATGGCATAGCCGACTTCCAGTGACCTGGAGTGGGACCCTGCATCTGTAATCTAAGCAAATGACTACAATAGAGCCTCAAGTAAAAAATCAATAACTAGCCTAATG
The DNA here is from genome assembly GCA_026874595.1 of Sipunculus nudus. Taxonomy (NCBI): domain Eukaryota; kingdom Metazoa; phylum Annelida; class Sipuncula; order Golfingiida; family Sipunculidae; genus Sipunculus; species Sipunculus nudus. The sequence goes on along the minus strand of CM049307.1, from coordinate 73,828,997 downwards.
TTCAAGCTTTTATTTTAAAATTTCAGATTTAAACAAATTAAATACTTATGTTTACATTCTGTGAAAATCAAATCAATGGTACTTACAGGAAAAAACGTGCAATGGTCAAAGTTGGGCAAAATTTAAGGTACTGATTTTATTTTTTGCAAATAACTTAAAAAATTTACAAAATTTAGATCTAATTTTGGGTAAACAATTGAATCTTAATTAAACATAGTTATATACTTGGAAAAATAGACTCTAGTTACAAAATTTTTCATGTTAAGTGAATAAATATTTTTCCTGATTTTTTAAAAAGTCCATTATGTTCGGGCCCATAACTTAAAGAAATTATGCTTAACGGACTTAATGTCTGGTATGTACATAGGAACTATATAGAGGAATATTTATGGTAAATATGACGAAAAACAGATGAGTGGTTTTTATATTAGGCAGTCCATGAAGTGTGAAAATATTTTTTTTTAAATTAGGTTTTACCTTAATTTCTCAAAGGAACGAAGTCGCAAAGGCCCAGTTTCGGCTTGGTAGGAGATCTTGGGGACATCTAACATTATGCCGAATTTTGGATTCCTAGGTATTCAAAACGTGCCACATCTACGGACGGACGGACGACGGACAATGGACCACTATTATAGCTCAGATGACTTACAGTCAGCTGAGCTAAAAAGGTTTGCGATCAATTAAGAGTTGAAGTTTCAAAGGTGCCAATAGGTGTCGCCAGCTCCCGGACCAAGGCACCAGAGCGTAAATTTTAAAGAACAGCACTTGAGACATGGGCCATGTGTGCTGTAAATGTGATGGGGATATCCGTAAGGAGTACCGACCGAACCCCCCCCCCCCTCCACCCGACAAAACATTTATAAGGACACCCGCTAAAAATCTGCCATCCTACCGTCCACCTTATGACATACAGAACAAAGATTTTTTTTCACTCACCCATATATATTATTTAATATATATTTTCATAATATGAAAATAATGTTGCCTTAATTTTCAGCACTATATCATCCAGAATCTATAATTGATATAAACATTAATAAAGTGGCTAACATTTTATGACAATCCAATGAGGTATTTTGCACATGCAATGTCTTAAATTTTGCCAAATGTCAGATGTTTCAGTTATAGACGAAACAATGATGAAACTGAAACCTGGCCGACAGAATTATCTAAAAATGTATCTATGTCTTTTATGCCCCATACTAACCCATAGCTGTACACCCAAACCTTTTCACCGGCCTTGGGAATAAAAATTAAAAAAAAAATCTACTGCAATCCAAGAATTCGTGTTTCGGAATTTTAACATGAAACAATCCGGGTTTTTTTAGATTACCAGAAAAGCAAAGTTAGTTTATATGCTATATTTATAATATATTTCTTTAATTATCATAGCCTCTATCCACGGTAAGACTATATATACTTTGTGGTATAATTCAAGTAAACGCATTCCCAAAGGTGCGCTTTTTGTTATTTGAGATCCGGTGAAAAAACAATTAGGCCTAAGACAAGACCCTGATGCGGTTGGCTTTCGAAAGTAATCATAGTGATGATTCTAGTTGTACATTTTGTTAATTTTTATATGAAAATATGGTAATGACATGAAGAAAATAAATTTTTTTTTCTGCCGGAATTGTACAAAAGCTAAAGTAATATAGCACTTATTGGCATACGAGGTATATGATAATTAAATATGTTATGACTGTCTATCGAACACGTTTGCTTTACCTCATCGATCAGAAGAAACCTGAAAGAACGGTTTTGACACCGTAAGTGGGCGACCTCTAGCGAGGGACGTGCACACGAATAACGACGACAAGGGCCGCTCCGTTTTACGGTAGGTCTGACCCGTTTACGGCAGCCAAGTTATAAACAGTAACTGTACAAGTTCAGGCCAAATTAAAAGATGTTATAAATGATCGATTATGATCCCACCACAAAATCATAATGGGGAATTATTGGAGTAGTCCGGAGCCTGCTTGTTCAAATGTGTCCAGGAAAAGAAGTCTAGATGAAATCAGTGAAGACAGCGGACTAGAGAAAGTTGAAGAACAAGATTTGCACACCCCCAAACGGTGAGTGTGTGTTTGGGGGGGGGGGGGGGGGGGGTCGTCCTAAACACGGGAATACCCCGGAATACCGTCTAAATACCACTTACATTGTCAAAATACCCTATAATCAAAGACCATCGAGGCTTAAATGAAATGTTTACTCCAATAATTAATCATTTTCAGTAGAGGGATTGGCTAAATGGAAATTTTAAATGGTCATCAGAGTACTGGTAAACACTAAAACAGGTAAAGATGGTCGGTCTTTTAACTGCGCGCTACCATGCGCTAGCGCTCGGTATGACTTTTTACCGAGTGCTACCCTGGATATACACAAGACATTGCTCTGACCCACGTGGGGCTACCGAGCACTCAGACTTTTTACAGAGCGCTACCATGCCCTAACAACGGGCAGTGTTTTTACATACTCCGGACTACCGAGCGCTAGGGACTTTTTACCGAGAGCTACCCTGGATTCACACCAGGCATTGCACTGACCCAGCAGGGGCTACCGAGCACTCGGACCTTTTAACCGACTCAGAGCGCTACCCTGCCCTGCAGTGTTCTTACATACTTGGGACTACCGAGCGTTAGGGACTTTTTACGGAGCACTACCATCGCGCACACGACAACTATTTTTTTACCGCGTTCAGCACAAAACACCATTATTTAGTATAAAGCATGTTTCTTAGTTAATCCAGCATACAAAATAATTAACGATGTCTACACCCTGGATGAGATCAATGATTTCTCACCAAACCAAAGGCCTATATATATATATATATATATATATATATATATTAAGATAAACATACATATAAATTCGACATATATATGTTAAAATACATTTATTCATATATCAGTAGGCCTATATAAATATAATATATGATTTAAAATTATGCTATATATTTATATATATCAGAATATATATATATATATATATATATATATATATATATATAAACGAGAGAGAGAGAGTGAGCGAAAGAGACAGTGTAAAGAAAAAGAGAGCGCTATACCATATATAATATTTATCCAATATAGGCTATAAAGGAGAGAGAGAGAAAGAATGAAAGAGAGAGAGAAAAAAAGAGAGATAGGCAGAGAGAGAAGAACCTGAATTAGAGGGAAAGGTAACAAAGACCTATATTATATATAATATTTATCCGATATATATATATAGGAGAGAGAAAGAAAGAAAGAGAAAAAGATAGAGATAAAGAAAGAAAGGGAGAAAGATAGAGAGACAGTAAGAGAAACAGAGAGAGAAAGAGAGAATTAAGAGAGAGAAGAACCTGAATTAGAGGGAAAGGTAACAAAGACCTATATTATATATAATATTTATCCGATATATATATATAGGAGAGAGAAAGAAAGAAAGAGAAAAAGAGAGAGATAAAGAAAGAAAGGGAGAAAGATAGAGAGACAGTAAGAGAAACAGAGAGAGAAAGAGAGAATTAAGAGAGAGAAGAACCTGAATTAGAGGGAAAGGTAACAAAGACCTATATTATATATAATATTTATCCGATATATATATATAGGAGAGAGAAAGAAAGAAAGAGAAAAAGAGAGAGATAAAGAAAGAAAGGGAGAAAGATAGAGAGACAGTAAGAGAAACAGAGAGAGAAAGAGAGAATTAAGAATCGGAATAAGAGGGAATGTAATCAAAAATGCATATATATTCATTTAGGGTATGTTATATTATAAAAATTAATACACGATTTACTGCTTGATATAAAGATTACATATATAATATTTTATATAGCATGATATATATATGTATATATACAGAGAGAGAGAGAGTGTGTGGGAAAGATTACATAAGCACTGCTTATTCATGTTATATAAACAGGTACAATTTAAATAATTGAATATGATATTTTGTGTTGAATGCGGTTAAAACTCCATAATTTGTCATGTGCGCGGTGGTAGCGCTCGGCAAAAAGACCTTAGCGCTCGTTAGTCCCAAGATGTTTGAAGTATGTAAAAACACTTCCCGTTGTAAGAGCAGGGTAACGCTTGGTAAAAAGTCCCCAGCGCTTGAAAGCCCCACGTGGGTCAGAGCAATGGCTTATGTGATCCCAGGGTAGCGCTCAGTAAAGTCTGAGCGCTCGGTAGCCCCACGCTGGTCAAAGCGATGCCAGGTGTGAATCCGGGGTAGGGCTCGGTAAAAAGTCCAAGCGCTCGGTAGCCCCACACGGGTCAGGGCGATGCTTGGTGTGAATTCAGGGTAGCGCTCGGTAAAAATACTGACCCGGTAAAGACCTTACAGATCGGCTCTATCTTTTACTGCTTGTGTAGTGGTTAAAGATAGCACTGATTACTAAGGTGAAATGAGTGTAGGGACATTTGCAGGAAATCATAGGAGGTAAAATAAGGAAATCAGAAGAGACATTAAATTTTCAAGTTCATGTTCCAGAACGAAGACTGAATTCTTATCATGCTCCCCATTTCAAACCTTGGCACTTAATACCTCTACTACTTCCTACCTCTTTTACTTTGTACCTATCCTTGACAAAGGTTCCATTGAAATCAAAGTTACACTTAGTGACTTACTAAAGACTGATAAACTGTTAATTTTATGTAACCAATAATAATGTACCTGTGTTAATAAAGTTTGCCCTTCAATATATCTCTCTCAGTTTCTCTCTGTGTCTATCCTATTATATGTGCGTATGCTTTTGATGCATAATAGACATTTAATACATTTCTTTACATGGTTCCTGTAGATTTCAGTTTGTATAAATAAATTGGAAATAAAAGTGATGTCTGCTATGAAAAATATGTCATCTTGTTGAATCTAATGGCATCATAAGAGGGTTGGCAAATAATGTTTAATTTTTCAGTACACTGTGTAAAATAAATGTAAATTACTTATTTTTTACCTGAATTTGAAGCTATTACAGCACCATGCATACTAATGCATCTAAAGCAATCTTTGAACATCAAAGGGAATCATTATCGGGGGTTATTGTTAATTATTGGATCATATTGCAAAAGTAAACATCAATTATTACAATTATTGTTGATATTCTTAACTTATTAGTCAAATGCTTCAAGGTCAAATAATTAAACCATATCTTATAGCCATAAACCTGAATTTTGTTGGTTTGTTTGCATCAATTGTGTTATGAGAGAGAGAGAAAGAGAGAGAGGCAGAGAGGTTGTATTGTATGTTAAAAATATAACATATACAAAGGAAGTAAATTAAGCATTTGTAAAAATTGTCAGTCTTTGTTGCAGGCTTGGGTCAAGTACAGGGGTCAGTACTTGAGTACAAGTACAAGTACTTCAGAATTTGTCAAGTACAAGTACAAGTACACTATTTTTCAATATACTTGAGTACAAGTACAAGTACAGGGATCTGTACTTGAGTACAAGTACAAGTACTTTTAATTAAAAAAACTATTTTTCTGAATATTTATTGATAAAACAATTACAAATATTATACACACTGTTACACAGTGAGATATCAGTACTGGTACACAAAAAAGGTGGGTTGATGCTCAAATTGCTGAAAGTTTTTTTTGTTATTCTAGGTAATCCAGGGTGACAGTCTTGATGGCCTTTCAGTATTTATATACACTATTACACAGTCATATATCAGTACACAAGAAATGGTGCTTTGATGTCTGAATGGCTGCTTGACTCTGCTGAATGTTTTTTTTTTTTATTCTAGGTAATCCAGGGTGATAGTTTTATGGCCTTTCACAGCAGTTGGTAATAGTTTATGAAAATAATACTTATACTATAAGAAATATGTATATTACATACACTATTACACAGTCATATATCAGAACAAGAAAAAGGTGAATTATTCAGTTAAGTGTCAGTTCTGTCTGTGTCTATCAGTCAAACATAGTGCTAAGATTTCTGTCTGACCTGAGGTCTCCTTATGCTGTGTTTATGGTAAGTAGATAAGTGGCTCTGTATTCAAAATAATTTTAAAAAAATACATGTACTTGACTAGTACTTGAAATGTACTTGATTTTTCAAGTCGTTTTTAGCAAGTACAATTACAATACAAGTACTGTACTTGGTAAAAAGCACCAAGTACAAGTACAGGCCAAGTACTGAAAATGTTGTACTTGAGTACAAGTACCAAGTACAAGTACATGTACTTGACCCAAGCCTGCTTTGTTGGGTGTCATGTTATGGATACAAAATAGTAATTTTCACATTGGAGATTCTTCATCAGTGCAACTTACATTAACTTTGCTGACAGGGAAGTGGGCACCAAGTCGTGATGGTACAAAGTGGAGAGAGTACAAAGTAGTAAAGATACTAATTTGTAGGGGTATGAAGTTGTAAGGTACAAAGTGGGAATGGGTGGAAGGGTGGGGGCGTGGTGTGTATATTTTGATGAAAGACCTGTTCCATTCTATTTTTAACTTAAAGTGACAACGAGTGATTTTTCATAAAGTGTTGTCACTATTTGGTTCCAAATTTAAAGTTAAAGGGGTGTTTCCTGTTATTTCATCAGAGTTACCCAAAAAACACTGGTGTTTTGGATATTTTGGGGACTGCACTCAACTTCACAAATCAAGATATCCCAAGCCTTCCAACCAGTTAGGAGTTGGTGCACAAGATTGGACATCTGGTCATGCACTGACACACAGTCTTGATATTGTAAACTGCGGAGATCTATAGACTGTGTTTGCTCACACAGAGCAATAACGACATATAAAAAAATTAAATTTGATATAGTAAGTCCCTTTGACAGGTCAGTTTGCTTGCAAAATGTAGTATTCTGCCGAAAAGCACTAATAGCTTGAGAAAAACCATATATTATTACAAATGCTCATGTACCTTGGATAGAAATGGAATTATATGCAGCTGCTTGTATCTTGATTTTAGTAATAAAAACTTGCTTCAATTGTTAAATAAGCACAAGTCTGTTGAACATATAGATCTGTACGGTATATTGTAATATAGTTTACCTTATTCATTCTTCTCTACTTTCAGCAAGAAGCTCAAATCCACCAGCAAGTACATCTATGATACACTATTTGTAAATGGAGAGAGTAGTGATGTCACAGTGGTGGCACTCGGAAGAAAATGGAAGTTACACAAAGTCTACCTATGCCAGGTATTACAACCACTACTAGACAGTAAAGTAACTATACATTATATACAAGAGAAGATTTAAATGGAGGAAGCACTATTTTTTATAACAGTATAAAAATAGAAGTCTTATAATTTTTGTTTTAAATTTTATAAACTTCATTTATATAACATTGATTCTACAACTAGTACTAGTTATAAAAACTAATATGAGGTATGCTCCATGACTGGGACGGTGACCTTTTGTAGTCTGTAGGAGTGGAGGAATACAGAGGACCCATGGAAAACCCACTGACCTTGGATCAGTTACTACAATCAACTCTCATAGCAATTAAATCCACTATCTAGAAGCCTTTTACTCTTTTCATAACTCATGTACATAACTCATTTATAAAAAATGTCATAGTATGTTGCCTGTTTAAAGATAACATTTTCAATTTTTTACTCGCTGAGATGATTCACATGAAAACGGAGAATCTTTGGCTCCTATGTAATTGGTAAGATTTTTCCCCCCCCCCTTTTTCCTGCAAAATACATTCCTGGGCCAGTATATTATAGGCCAGTCCTCCAGGTCCCTTGAAATAGGAACCCTGAGCAGTGGATCACTATAGATATTATGGTTTTGTGTTTTCAGTGCTGCTACTTCTGTGGAATGTTCAACGGCTCCTGGAAAGAAGCCACGCAGAGCTTGATCCACATGGACATCCCTGATGATAACATTGATGTGGATGGTAATCTGCCTCACAATATGTCTAAGAATTCCTATCTGTAAAATGCCATGGTGAAAATTTAATTGAAGTAAATGGAAATGATATACAGTCAAGTGTGAGCTTACTTTATGGATTGGATGTTTTTTTACTCCAGAGTTCTTCTACATTAGTTTTACTGGTTATGATGTTGACATCAGCATTGCCTCGCGTTTTGTACTGATATGACAGGCAAAAATGTCATTTGAAAAACAATAACATGTATGTTGTGAATGTATTTCTTCCCTGGGAAGAAACCCTTACCTCTGGGAAGATTGTGCCAACCCTGGCTGCTGAGTGTCCAGGGATGAGATGAACTCAGAGCTTAATTAAGATATTTATAAAGTATCCTCGGGTATCCAGATTACTTTCACTGTTTGGCCAATATGACTTCCTTGATAGACTAACATTTGCTGAAATTGGGGATATTTGACTAAATATCTTGAGATGTCACTGTTGGCTCAGTAACATATCTCAAAGGCATAAATGATTATTCCATTCACTATATAAAATGCTATTGTTATTGAAATGCTGTGCCTAAAATGATATATGTGACTGATAATTTATGTTTTGACAGCCCTGGAGATAGCATTTGGGTCTCTGTACAGAGATGATGTGACGTTTAGCCCAGCTCAGGTTATTAGTGTTTTAGCAACAGCAACCCTTTTAGGACTGGTGAGTTCATTATTATCACTGGGATTTGGGAAATGCTGAATGAGTACTCAGGGAGGTAGGGGGATACATAATCTGTAACAGAAGAAGTGTGGTAACAATTTCATTACTGTGATAGGGATGTAAGATATAAGATTACGTCAGATTATTGTTAACTGGGCCATATTTGGGAAAACTTTATATTTACCAATGTTTGCTTTATGGGTTTGTTGGTGTGAACAAGTGTGTTGGTGTGGCATATTTGAAAGCAATGTACTTGAAATTTTTTTTATAAGCAAACAAGACCTGCAAAGCACCATTTTCTGATAAAATCAGGAAAGACATAATCATCTCTAACAGACAAAAGTTTGTCGGTGCTTTTGTAGTTGCGGCAGCAAAAATATCTGAAAGACAAAATATTTAGATGCCATTGATATATTCTAGATGTACATGTACACAAAAACAGTCAAATATGCAGTGTAACTGGTATTTTTCAACACAGGACCATTATGCATGTTTATTTAGCCTGTTGTGTCACTGTATTCTGTTTGACAGGACGGCCTTATAGACCAGTGTGCCAACTTGATGAAGGAGACCATGAGGTAGACATCTTGTCTTATCTGTATCTCTAGATTATCTGTAATTCCTGACTGTAATGGTAAAACAATAACTCCTGGCTGGTGTTTAGTGCCCCGTTTGCTGACAGACTCTAGTTTTATCTTCTAAACTAGACAATCTTTGAGAAAGGCTGGCCAGTTTATTAACTTAAAATTACTAGTACGAGTTGATAACCACTGGCTGTTAATCACTTGGTAGCTGTGAAAACATGACTCAGTAGCTGATCTAGTCAAACCAATAGGGCCTACTGTGGCTCATGTCAAAAGGCATGTTGAAAACTGCACTGCAATAGCTGTCTATACTATCACCATGATAGATTTGTACTCAGCTGTTAATCTTAAAATCAGGCCATGACTGAGGTGTTATCACAAAAGAAAGTATACATGAAAATGTACAAACCTAAGTGTAATCCCTTCCCATTCGTGACCACCATAATTTCCTGCCCCTTGCATAACTAAGTTGTCAATCACATAACCTGTGGGAGACATGCTTGTGTGCAATCAGAAATTCCATACACACAAAAGGGAGTTCACCAGTTTGTAGAGTTACACTGAAATGATTCCATCACATGTGGCCTGATGTTAGAAAGTAAACAAACTTATTTAACTATTGGTCTGATTTATAAATGACACTATACTTATAAATGACAAAGCTTTATAAAAATGATGGATCAATGTGTGCTGCCTTGTCCATACATTCGGAGCAGTTTTAGTCAATGCACGTGATGCCACTCTGACATGTTGTCAGGCTCTCCTGTTTTAGAGGGGAAAATGTGTTATTCATCAATTTCAGTTAATATGTCAGTTTTCAGTAATTTTTTGTTTCACAGATTTTGTAATTTAAAATTTGTCTGTTTAATCTATGATATTCACTAAAAAATTACTCATTCCAACAAGACAGTTATATTTTGACCTTGAGATAAGTAAAAGAAAGCACAACATGTTTGTGTCTGCAGTACTGCACTTTCAAATCCATTATCACCTCTATTTTTTATTTGCCATTTCAGTGCCAAAACTGTGTTAGCTTACAACACAGCCTCTGTCATGTATGGACAGCAGTCTGTGACAGACGCATGCATGGACTGGTTATATAAAAACCTCATGGCCAACCAGACTTCAGATCTACTGGCTGATATTGGGTGAGTTATGCTTCATTTCATCCACATAATGATACAGTAAGGCATGTTGTCCTGATGTTGTTTTGGTACAATTAAAGGAATTAACTGAATCCAAGGGACAGGCGAAAAACATCTTTTGTATTTATTTTCCCACAAAAACATAAGGTTGTGCGGTTTGTTCAAAAGGTTTTGGCACATTGGGCAGCACTGTCAACTAGGCAGTGATGTCAGCCACAGGGAAAGCCCCTCTGACTAAAAACTCTAGATCTCATCAAAGGCTTAGTATTTCTAACTTTGTCAGCACAAAACTTTCAGTGAAGAATAAAAACAACACGCATCGCCAGATTTAATTCATTTCCAAATGTTGCCTTTGACGTCACACTTTGCGCCAGCCAGTCACATCAGGGCCCAGTCTCTGTCCTGGATGCAATGCTCCCTGCACATAACAAACCCATGTGCTAATAGGTTTACCACACTTAAAAGCATTGCTTTAGTATCCTGTGTAATGTCATTTTGCAGAGTTATGCATATAACTTGACATTATATGTTTAGATGCACAACTTGGATGTGTTTGTTATTGTAATGATGTCCTCTTGCTCATACCTGCACTACTGGTATGAATAAAAAAATTGATATAAATAAAGGGAGTCTTGATCCAATCTGACTTAATCTTTTAATGTTGATGACAGGCCAGAGTTGATGGAGAGATTGGTCGGGTCACCAGGACTGTTTGTTATGCAGGTTGAGATGGACATATACACCATGTTGAAAAAAGTAAGTAAATATCATCAGACTCTGTGACAATACAAGAGAAATTCCTGAATACAGAATGAGTCAGGACCTTAGATTTTACACATAATAGACAAGTACCCATTACAGAGAGGCTGATGACCTCATAGTCCATATTTCAAAGTACTATCTCAAGTTTTCCTAAAAGACAGATGTAACAGAATGGTTACATATGAAAGTGTATATAAACTTGCATTTGTATTTTATCACAGTGTATATAACATGCTAATTTCAGGTTACAAACCAGACATACAGGTGATTTTAGAACTTCTTTTATAGCCCCTACTTGATGCATTTGAGATCTGTTCCAAGATTTCTTCTTCACTCAGACTGTTAATAACCTTTATAATTATTTACTTGTCTGATAACTGTAACCAAATACTTTTAAAATATTATCTCTGAATTTCTCATCCACCAAAAAGATAAACCAATAGATCACACTCCACACTCTCCTACATTCAATAGGTAATCAAAATATCCTGTATATTTCACATAAAATTTTTATATTGTTATGCATTTCATTAACAGTGGGCATTTCTTCAGCATAACCCCAGCTGGACAGGGAATGTGAAAGAGCTGGTTACAGACACGGACGCCTACTTCAAGAAATTAGGTATGTACTCATGATGTTTCAGTTTCAGCAGTGATGCTGTTTATTTATTTATTTTCGTTTACCTATTGTACCAATATCCACAATCAGTATGTTTTTAACAATGCTGACACATTACACTAAAGTATGAAGTTCAATAATAACACGTTTAATTTAAATATAAATTAAAAAAAACAATAACAAAGCTCCAGCGAGAAAGCAATACACAATGATTAAGGACTGTCTAATATTATTAATTTCCATTAAAGCATGGTACAGTATTGCTTGAAAAATTAAGATGCTTACATAATGTGCATTTGATATTAAAAAAAAATCAACCAGTCACCTGAAGTAAACTGAACCAATAAATAAGCTATTATACTTCAATATTGATTAAAAAAAAAGATTAGAAATGTGAAAATTATACCATATGCATTGTGAATAGTTACACTTCACAGCAGTGTCAAAGTTATGCTTTATTATTCAGAAGAGGCTACAATAATATAAATGAATTACTCCTCCTTTGGTTATATAGAAAGCTATAATCTAAAATCCATAATGATCAGATAAAACATTCAAGCTAGTGAAGCTTGCTTTTCTAGTGAAGCAGTTGGACAACGGACATATGCGTCACCAAGGTGGGTTCGAATCCAGTACCGGCCCACCACTGATATGGTTTGAAATGAATATCTGCCAAATATTTTCCCTTGAGTAAAATTTCTATGTAACAATATTTATTCAGATATTCTAATATCTTATTTGTAAATGTTTTTTAGTCAGTTCTTTGTTCTTGCTCAGCTGCAGATGGACAAGGATTCTACCTGACGTCACAGGCCGGGGAGCAGTTCATGTCAGCGTTTAAACAGGTGCGGTATCAACACATACTAAACGACCTGACGTCAGCCCGCCTGCTGGAGCAGGACCGCATTGTACCACACAGTAAGTGTCCCCTCTTAATGGGAATAATTATTATGACAGTTGATGTTTATAATGTTGATAAATTATAATCAAATGTATTGTTTTCAAGGACTGAATAGTATACTATGTATGTTACCTATTTCATTTAGTTTTGACGGAGGTCAATCAGCTGCTGTTAAGTATGTGCATGATCCATTTAAATAAAAACATTAATGTTACCATCACATTTTATAGTATATATGAATAATAATTTTTGAAAAGAATAGAATGGTCATTAGGGATATATCTAAAGGGAAACATTAAAAATGTGCAGGGAAGGACATAGCCTAGTGGTTAAAGCCAGGGCTTGGCAACTGATGGTCTCCAGTTTGATCCCTTACAGCATCTCAAAGACAGAAATGGTGAAATCTAGATATAGTTACGGGGTGCATATAAAAGCAAACTAAACTGTCTTCCTATTAAAGCCTGGTTTTCTACTGAATTTGTTGAAACGTAGGACAGGTGCTTAACCAACATAGGTTCTAATCTAGGAACAATCCAATAGTTTCCCTTGAACAAAATGTGTACAAAACATATTGGGGCTCATCCAAAATGATGCCCAACAACAGGGCCTGGGGAAAGGTGGTTTGAGTAAATGAGCAGTTTACCATCAAATAGTTCATCAAAAAGTGTGACTTTGGTGTTAATTAATCTTGTTCTGAAAGTTGGACAGCTGGACATGTGTGCCATCAAAATGGTTCAAATCCAGGATGGGCCCAATATTTTCCCTTAAGTAAAATGTCTATGTAAAAATATATATTCAGATATTCTAATACTTTATCTTTTAATACAGGTTATGACTTCTGGATTATTTAAAGGACAATGCATTTAAGCCTTATATCATGAAGGTTTAATTAGAACATTTTTCTTACTTATAGGACCTTCATCCTCATTCAATAGACGGTGCCACCAACTGGCCATGAACTAATCCTTAATAAAAAAGAGATTAAATATACATATATCATAATGCAGGACTGCTACCGAAAATTGATCTGTTTGAGGATTGGATTATTTCAGATATTTGGTTGCATTATTATAGAAAAAAATATTTAGTCCTTAAAAATGTCAGACTTGAAGCTAACTGAACAAAGGATTGGAAAGTGTATATAATTTATATAACTACTTAGGGATACTAGAGAATAATTTAACCAAATTTTTATATAATGTGGACATTTTCTCCAGTTTTGCTCATGCGGGTTTTTGTCAGCACTGTGACCTCATGTTTATTGTCCGAGATTCTAAACTTTATAACTTTCCTTATGCCAAATATGTAGATATGTAACTTTGTATTCATAATTTATATTCTTTTGTATTATTAAATCATATATTAATGTATATGTACATTATATACTTCTTTATTTGTAGAATATATATAGTTGTATTTCTTGATGATATACTGTTGCATATGTTGATTATATACTAAGGTGTAATTTGATTACATACCATTATAATTGTAGATTACTTGTTGCCTCTGTACCGAGCTCAGTGGCATCAGATGCTGAAGATGGAACAAGGCCAGGACAAGGGGTCAGTCTGGTATCTAAATATTCATATTACAATAGCTGTTAAACTGAAAATTATAAATTGTGTAGAGCTTTGTTTTCTGTATTGTTCATTATTCCTGTAATGTGTTTACAGTTCAGTCTTTGATAACGTGCATTAAAGTTCTTAATTCTTAGATTTGTCTTTGGATAATTCTAGATTACATAATACATGAATTTCCAAAATGTTTCTTTTGAATTATAAAGTTTAATGAAAACTCCTGTGTTTGTGATGTCACTGATATGATGTCATCCTTTGACATGGACTGGGTATTGAGGTCAGAGGTGTAACATGATGCCACATAAGAAGCATTTTAAAGTTAAATTCATTTCCTAAATTGCTTATTAATATTTAAGAGACTGTGTTGATACTAGATCATTATTACCATAACTTGATACCTTGCATTACTGGCCTGAGTCAGCTTGGTCTAGTCCTGTACAGTACTGGCACAAGTCATCTGATACCTACTCTTATTAAATAATAGGTACTATCACACATCTGCTTTGTTCCTGCTTCATAGACCTATAATGGCATTAAGACTAGTTTATCATATCCTTGAATCTGTTGCCAGTAAAACAGACACTAGCCAAGCGAGGACCAACTCAGAACCTATGTTGTTACATTTCATTTTTGACTGCCAGCACACTGGCCCGGCACCTCTCTTGTATTGGGCCCTGTGCATGAGGGGTACTCTTTGGGCATGCAGGTTGCCAGGCCAGTGTGCTGTCAGTCTTGATGTCATTATAGGTTGATTAAGCAGAAACAGTATTTTGATAAGAGTAGCTGATACCATGTTGGTATTTTTCAGACCAGAATCAATAGACCTGGAGGCATTTTCCCAGGAGTCCATGAGATGTGGCCGAGTACTGCACCGAGAGGGAGAGGTCAGTTTGAATGTCCTCATCAATATATATATATATATATATTTATATATAAAAAATATGCTAACCTCTAGTGGTCTTTAGTCAGGTTTGATGACTGAATAAATTGAAAAGATTTGAAAAATTATTATTAATCAATATATTATGTACATTCTATGATACTCTAAATCTGTTTTATAGAATTATACTTGAAATATTGACAGAATAAATTCAGTTGGACTTGTATATCATGCTGAAAGGTCAAGGTAAGGACCAAATTGTTGGACCGTTCTCACTCCACAAGGTTCTGTTTAAATGCTATTCGCTACTTGGTGTCCCGTCTATCTGATTTAATTTTTTTACGAGATGAGAATATTTTTCTGATTTATACATTTTCTTTATGTGTGATTACCTAAATGTTTGTGATTATGCAAAACTACAACAAATTTAATTGGTTATGAAAGAAAATGAACAACCATTAATTTAATTGATTAATTGTCACGACACCATTAACCATGAATTTAAAATGTTCTATATATTTTTTACAACATATAAGAACATTAGGACTCAATCTAATATATGAAATTAGTGTTCCAACTTTTAGTCTTTTAAACTTTTATTAAATATTCCATTTTGAGTGTGGCATAGATGCAAGATATAAAGCAAGTGCTCATCTATATGGAATTCCTGGTCTCATGATGCTGAGAATATTTGTGTGTTTACATCTGACTGTATTTATTTCAGTACTGTTGGAGATGGACAGGATACAATTTTGGAGTTGATCTACTTATGTCTTTCACAAATAAGTAAGTATTTTCCTTGGCAGCATACTTTGCTATTATACCTTGCTATTATACCTTGCTATTATACCTTGCTATTATATCTTGCTATTATACCTTGACTTTCTGACAGTCATGCCTTACTATTAGACTTTATCATACTTTGACTCCCATATTTTGACTATTAAACTTGACTCTCAGACAATCATACCCGTCTATCATACCTGACTATCATACTGTCATGCTTGACTATCAGACTTTATCGTACTTTGACTATCATAGTTTGACTGTCATATTCCGACTACCCATCATACATGGACTATCAGACTTGTCAAACCATCAAATCCATGGCCCACCAGATTGATCATTATTTAAGTGAAACATATGCTGTGCTAACCACCCAGATAATTAGCAAAAGCCATATATTACCTAAATTTTGCATCTTTATCTATGACAGTGGTTGGTTTGCTAGTTAGATTGTGATATTAAAAGTCCTCTAACAAATGATTTGAAAAGCTTGCAGAATTCTAGCATTACTTTTTAACTTGTGTTTTTATATAATAACAGAATTGACTTCATTATCACAGGAAATTTAATCTCTTATTTTAACTTTTACTGTTCATAATCTCGTGTACCAAGATCCCTGTATTAAAATATTTCATTACATCAGCTAATGTAGGTCTCCTTATTTATTGTCAGAAATGTATCCTGCTCTCCATTATTGTAAACACACTTCTATGTTGAGGACTGTAAGCCGGGAGATCGTGATTTGATTATCTCAGCAGAGGAGCAGTGAGATTTTTCATGGTTGTTCCCCACCAAGGGGGAGCGCTCTGCAGTCCCATTGAGGGGACTGTGCCCAACATCCATGTTTCACTCACAATTGAGTGCACCTTTTTGACCGAGCAGTGCAGATGACACACATTCAGGACCTACAGATATGGTACTCGGAGCCTGGTTGATGCCAGTATAATCATATGTAATCCCCTGTCACCAGGTCCTAAACCAGAATGCAATTCTACAGATGAGCACAGTGGCTTGAATCCCTATTTGTGGGTGTGATCTTATCAAGAAATTAACAAAACTGAGCACTAAATGCACTAAATAGTTGTGCCTTATGATGGAGATAGCATGTATCACTTGAGTGGTTCCCAAAATACTCTTTTTTTCCTGTGCTATATATCACTTTCTTCTCATTATCCTTAAAATAAGGATTTAAGCAATTGTCGTTAAGCCAGCATTAAAAAATGGAGGCAGTTACCCCCACCAAAAATATTTAAAAAAAAAAGAAACAACTGAGCCTTTTAACATGAGATAAATAAATTTTAGTTCTCAGTATTCCCAGTTAGTGATTTTACTGTTTAACCTGTGCAACTGATTTTTTCATGCATCTGTAAACTATCTATTTTCAGACTTGTGATTTTAAAAAGAAACACATACAGCCAAACTTGTGCAGGTTCTGTGAGTCTGCAGGCAAAAAGGAATTATATAGTCAGGTAAGAGCACGAATATATTCATCTTGTCAGCAGACATTGAAAACTTTGGATTTGAACTGATTGTTAATATGTTGAAGAAGCTACAGTATCTGATATTTAAAAATAAATATCAGTCCTGTTAAATTAAAAATTTATGACATTTATAACCTACACTGAGAATCTCATTGATACCTTACATCTAAATATTCAACTGTCAGTCTCTAAGAACACATTGTGTATTTGTAACTTTTTTATTTTAATGCCTGCCAGAATGGTGTGAGATTCTGTTTTACTGAAATGAATTGAGAACATTTAGGTTAGGTTGATGTTAGTGGTCTCATTTACAGGGTAACTGTGGCCTCGCTCAATGGGCTTGGGCAGCGTGTATACCTCAAAGACAGTGGAAAGGTCAAGGTCACATTAGGAAAAGATGAGGTAGGAAAAAGCTAGTCATTGGGTCATATCTTGTTGCTGCACTTCACAATCTTTTCATTTCATTCGAACCAAAATATTCTACTTCTGTATTTTATTTGCATGGATTGTACTTCATATTTAAAGAACCAGATTCCTTCTTACACTTTCCTTTACTAACTTAATATATGTGTAAGTTCATTACGTGGAGTATCTTTCAGCAGCCTCATGTACAGCCGTCAGTTGGCCAGCTCAAATATATTTTTGGATTTCATTGTTCATTTATATCAGTGTGAGTTTATTTTGTTTTACTGTAGACAGATGCATTAATGGTATCTAATTCTGTTTGTGTATACATGCACCTTTATGTTTTGCAGGAAGTTGTCATCATGAACGTTGACCCTGAGATGACCTTTCCCCTTCATGTCAGCGCCAATTGGTTGGCGTACACTCCAATCCCAGGCCTCATGCCTAAAGATAACATAGAACATGGGAAGAACAATCAAACAGAAACCAGCAGTAAATCAGGCAGCAGTTTGAGAACCAGCAGTAGTATAGCCAATCAGCAACCATCAAGTAGCTCCTGACCCTAACTCATTTGAATATTAACCTTTTCTAGTCTAATACAGGCCAACTCATCCGTAATACTGCCAGTGTGTATTACACATAAAGCCAGCCCAGATACACATATACATACACAGGAACTAACCTCAGAGGATGCAGTACAGAATTTATATCATATTGATATCATACTGGTATTGATATGTGTCAATGGTTTTATAATTTTTACTGTCTCTGTCAGCTGATAAAGTACAGATTCATAATATATCACATTCCCAATACAGAGGGCTTCCTTGTTAAATTCAGGGTCACATATAACACAGGATATCTTTATATGTACAATGTGTTGATGTTTGTGTTTACCATGGAACATCCTTATTAATATATAAAAGTGATCTTTGTTTTGTAATGTGATGTCTGTGCATAGGCTTTATTTTATTGGCATTATAGGGAATTTGTTTTACAGATTGTTTTTACACAGGTCTTAACATTTTGTCATTTTGATGTTCTTTTTGTATACATCAAGTCCACATGGGGTAATTATTAATTTATCAAATTCTCTGCGTATTGGGAGGGGTTGAACCTGATTTTTTTTCATACCACCTTGAAGAACATTTGTTCCACAGGAATTTTAATCATTTCTACAAAAAAATTCAGTCAGCCATTGCTCCATTGAGAGAAACTAAATTAATTCCGATGTTTAATTTTAATTAAAGAAATTACACCTTTTCATAGTTGAATCGCCAGACAAAGTCTGGAGATACTATCGTTTAGGCATGGTTGCGCCACAGCCTCAGAGATTTCATTTGGACGCAATAACTAAAAAAATATTTTACAGATCTTTACCAAACTTGACACGTGCATAGCTGTGGGTGAGAGGATGAAGCCTATTTAAAATGGGGTCATGACCTTTACAGTACAAACAGTACTTTAAGCATTATAAGACAAAAACTAATTGACAGATTTCTTTCATATTATGCATATACATAGACATGGGTTATGGGATGATGTATATTAAAATTGGAGTCATGGCCTTTACTAGCAGAGTGACCTTGACCTTGAAAAGGTCCATTCTGGGGGGGGGGGGGAGGGAAATCACACAAATTCTTAAATATCTCAAGAAATCTTGCACGGCTTGATCCAAAAATCAACTTGACCGAAGATCTTAGTGTTGTCATGTACCGGAAACTGGTGGCGCCACCTGTTATCCTTTTCTTGTTTTCGTGCCATTTAATACCCCCCATCATTGCCACTTAACAGTACTGTGAGCATTATAAGTCAAAAACTAATGGACAGATTTCTTTCATATTATGCATATACGTAGACACGAGTTATGGGATGATATATATTTAAATTTGGGTCATGACCTTTCCTATGAGAGTGACCTTGACCTTGAATATGCCATATATGGTGAGAATAACAGTAAATCATATCTCAATAAGGGATGTATGCATTGGTCCAAAAATCAAATTGACCGAAGTTTTTAGATAGCTTTGTCTTTTGTTAAAGACAGGTGGCACTTCCTTATGTCTTTCTCTTGTTTTCGTGCCTTTTAATGTCCCATCTTTGCCACTTGACAGTACTGTAAGCATTATAAGTCTAAAACTTATAGACAGATTGGGCCAAAATTGTGCATGTACATTAATCTTGGATACCTCCATCTTGTATTCAAGACTGGTGGTGCCATCTGTAATTGTTTGCTATGGCATCCATCTGTACATGTGTCTTGGGTGAAAATTGCTCATATCTCCGGAGTGGTCCAAGGTATTGGTCTAAAATTTGACATGTCCATCCATCTCAGTAATTTTTCTCGTAAACCAGACAGGTGGCGCCACCTACCTGCCCTTTTTTAGAATAAATTAATGCCCTTTTCTGAGGAGTGATTTGCACTATTGGCCTGAAATTGTGCCTATCCATAGATCTTGCACTCCTCCATCTTTTACTAAAGACAGTTGGCGCCATCTGCAATCGTTTTGCAGTATCGTCCATCTGTACATGTGCTTTAGGTGAAAATAGCTTATATCTCAGGAGTGGTTCAAGGTATTTGTCTGAAAATTGAAATGTCCATCCATCTTTAAAAGTATTCTCATAAAACCAGACAGGTGGCGCCACCTACCTTTCCGTTTATGTAGGATAAATTAATGCCCATTTCTGAGGAGTGATTTGCACTATTGGCCTGAAATTGTGCCTATCCATAGATCTTGCACTCCTCCATCTTGTACGCAAGACTGATGATGCCATCTGCAATCGTTTTGCCATGACGTCCACCTGTATATTTGTTTTTGATGAAAATTGCTCATATCTGAGGAGCCTTCAATGTGTTGGTCTGCATTTTGGCATGTACATCCATCTTGGAGAGTTTTCTCATCAACCAGACAGGTAGCGCCACCTACCTTACCATTTTTATAGTATAAATTCATCCCCTTTCATAAGAGTGGTTCTCTTTATTGGCCCCAATATTGTTTCTCAAGTTGATAGATGGAAGAAACAATAGTCGCCAAATGTCAGTATATGCTGCTGAAGATGGGGGGGGGGGGGAGACTATTCTTAAAGGGGGGGGGGGGGGGGGAGGATTAATTGTCTGGCAGTACTATGGCACCTGCGGTGCCAAGAAATATCTAGTTTACTTAATGATGTAAAGAATATTCAGCACTTTTACAAAACACAAACTGTTTCATATCTGCATTATGTAAAGCATTCAAAAGAAATCAGACTTACTGGTAGCATACTTAAAAGAGGGGTCAATTCAAACTGAAAAAGGAGAATTAGCCATCAGTTAATGGCAGGTATTAGATGAACTTTTCCGGAAACCATTTACTAATATTGAGTCTATTGAAAGATGTGTGCAATAGCTTATAATGCATCAAAATTATGATGGAACTGAAGTGTTTGAGAAATTGCCAACATTTATTAAATTCATTGGTTTTCTCATATTTGTTCCAGCAAGCAGATCCTTTTAGCAATTATTTTCAGTTCCCTTTCTTATATTATTTTTCAATTATTTCACCTATATGTTGTGTAACATATTGTTATTTTAGATTTTAAAGAAATGTGTCAACATATCTTTATTTTACTTTGTGCTAGTAAAGAATCCAGTATTGTGAGCAGTACCAAATAAACAGGGAAAGGGTCTTAATACTTAAAACCAGAAATCTGAATTCTAAGGAATGCAAGCCTATTGTGGAATGCCAAAAAAATTCATTTTTTTTGCCCATATTCCCAGGTTCATTTGTGCATAAGTGACCGCACATTCGAGAATATTCCTTTATGATGTTTCTTAATCTGGATCATGTGATGGATCAACTCCAAAATCTAATCTATTCTTTATTGGCCCATTCCCAAAATGGCCTGAAAATTTCATGAGATTCTGTTCATGATTGCATGAGTTATGTATCTAATCTTTTCTTTATTGGCCCATTTCCAAGATGGCCGGAAAATTTCACATGATTGCGCGAGTTATGTTGTGAACAGACACCCACATGAACGGGGATGAATACATACCCTCATGGCAGAAGCAAAAATATTTAGCCCCTCGGGGCCTGTGTTCAAAAATCTTAAGCAGATAATATCTGAAGATTTAAATATGATCATTTACTCAAACACCTATGATAGGATTTTATTTTTAAGACATAACTAAATGCTATGGTCTGCCCAAATTTGTGGCAAACTTCAAAATTATATGTTTCACACATATGCCCAAAAATGCTTTGTTGGTCAGAGTAAAATGAAAACAAGCTTACATGAAAGTTATAATTGTAAGAATTGAAACTTTAATCGTTGTTTGGATGCACAAACAACTTGCAGTGCTTATAAATTGTACTAATTAATTTAAATTCAAATGTTCTAATGTTACAGAAGTTGATTCAGAGAATCGTAAACATGTCATGTCAGATTTTGATAATTTATTGGGCCTGTTAAACCATATTTAATGTTAACTCATGGATCCATGGCCACATGTATAGAAACAAGGGATTCTTGCAGCAAATCCTGCAATAAGTGAACATTATCAGTTTAAAGATTTTGTGGTACTTCTCACTAATTAAAAATGTAGAAAACTCCCTTTATAATGACTACTTTAAAATTCAATGACCTTGCTTTTTAATGCACCAGGATCTAGCCTTGCATTTCTGTCAATCAAATTGGGAGTAATTAATCTAACCAAATACAAACCAATCTGGCAAAATATGTATACTATGGTAGGCTTTATATTCACGGGGTTTAAATTTTGTGATTTCCAAACTTTGTGTTTTGTGACGGTTCAATTTTCACAATTTCACTGTTTTTAAAAACCTACATAAGTAAACCACTATTATATGAATTAATTATAACAAATAATTTGTGCAAAATCTTAGTAATTGGATGGGGTCCCAAAGGAACATTAGACAGGTTGGTATTATTTACACTGTCAAATATTGAATATACAAGATCTTTTATCATTTATATTAAATATCAGTCTTTTTACCTTTTGACATGCCTTCCAAGATGGGACTTGTTCATAATGATTTTATTTTCATGGTAATTCCCCTTGCGTGAATATCTCAAATTTGAATCCCTTGTGAATAAATAGGCAACCACAAGATGTATACACACATACATTCAGATATATACACAATATTACACAAATTTTTTAATCCAAACAGTTACAAGTTAAGAAGTGCTCCAAAGGTGCTCCATCCAGTACATCAAATTTTCATATATAAAAGAAAAATATCAGGGAACAAAAAATGGTATGTATGTGTGTAAATTGTATGTGTATGTGTGTATAAAAATGTATTTGGTGTGTTTACTTTTATAACATGTTACATGTATATATGTACATGGTCCTCTTGTTCAAACTTGATGTATTGTCTTAAAATCAGCTGACAAATAGCAGTTTAACACTGTGTGTACAACTGTAAATATGTGTATATTATTTTCTGTATAATTGTAGCAGTGTTGTATACATTTTTACAACTTTAATAAAGCTGCTGATTTATGCAAATTTGTCTCATTTATTCAATTTACCAAAAATTAAAAATTTACATAAGCGACCCATTTTTGCATAGTGTATAACTAATCATATTACAAACTAGAAATCTTTATTCTAAGGAATGCAAGCTATCTTAGAATGCAAGCTATGGTGGCTTCCTTGTTGTAGGATGCTCCCAAAAGCATGTCTGCATTCACTTATTTGGTCCATATTCACAGGTTTATTTGTGCCTAAGTGACTGTCAATTTGTAAAAATTACTTGATGTTCCGGAATCAGGATTTCTCAGTGCCTGCCTGCCCTGATTGTGTGTGGGTGTATGCTGGGATTTCTCTGTGCCTGCCTGCCTTGATTGTGTGTGGTTGTATGCTGGGATTTCTCATTGCTTGCCTGCCCTGATTGTGTTGTATTCTTGGATTTCTCTGTGCCTGCCTGCTCTGATTGTGTTGTATTCTGGGATTTCTCAGTGCCTGCCTGCTCTGGTTGTGTGTGGTTGTATTCTGAGATTTCTCAGTGCCTGCCTGCACTGATTATGGGTGTGGATTTATTCTTGGATTTCTCAGTGCCTGCCTGCCCTGATTGTGTGTGGTTGTATGCTGGGATTTCTCATTGCTTGCCTGACCTGATTGTGTTGTTTTCTTGGATTTTTCTGTGCCTGCCTGCTCTGTGTTGTATTCTGGGATTTCTCAGTCCCTGCCTGCCTGCTCTGATTGTGTTGTATTCTGGGATTTCTCAGTCCCTGCCTGCTCTGGTTGTGTGTGGTTGTATTCTGGGATTTCTCAGTGCCTGCCTGCACTGATTGTGGGTATGGATGTATTCTGGGATTTCTCAATGCCTGCCTGCTCTGATTATGTGGTTGTATTCTGGGATTTCTCAGTGCCTGTCTGCCTTGATTGTGTTGTATTCTGGGATTTTTCTGTGCCTCCCTGCTCTGATTGTGTTGTATTCTGGGATTTCTCAGTGCCAGCCTGCCCTTACTTGTATCTTTCGATTTATCTGTGCCTACCAGCTCTGATTGTGTGTGGTTGTATGCTGGGATTTCTCCGTGCCTGCCTGCCCCGATTGTGTGTGGTTGTATGCTGGGATTTCTCATTGCTTGCCTGCCCTGATTGTGTTGTATTCTTGGATTTCTCTGTGCCTGCCTGCTCTGATTGTGTTGTATTCTGGGATTTCTCAGTCCCTGCCTGCTCTGATTATGTGTGGTTGTATTCTGGGATTTCTCAGTGCCTGCCTGCACTGATTGTGGGTATGGATGTATTCTGGGATTTCTCAATGCCTGCCTGCTCTGATTGTGTGTGGCTGTATTCTGGGATTTCTCAGTGCCTGCCTGCCTTGATTGTATTGTATTCTTGGATTTTTCTGTGCCTCTTTGCTCTGATTGTGTTGTATTCTGGGATTTCACAGTCCCTGCCTGCTCTGTGTGGTTGTACTCTGGGGTTTCTCAGTGCCAGCCTGCCCTGACTGTTGTTGTATCTTTTGATTTATCTGTGCTTGCTAGCTCTGATTGTGTGTGGTTGTATGCTGGGATTTATCAGTGCCTGCCGGACCCGATTGTGTGTGGTTGTATGCTGGGATTTCTCATTGCTTGCCTGCCCTGATTGTGGTGTATTCTTGGATTTCTCTGTGCGTGCCTGCTCTGATTGTGTTGTATTCTGGGATTTCTCAGTCCCTGCCTGCTCTGTGTGGTTGTATTCTGGGATTTCTCAGTGCCTACCTGCACTGATTGTGGGTATGGATGTATTCTGGGATTTCTCAATGCCTGCCTGCTCTGATTGTGTGTGGTTGTATTCTGGGATTTCTCAGTGCCTGTCTGCCTTGATTGTGTTGTATTCTTGGATTTCTCTGTGCCTCTTTGCTCTGACTGTGTTGTATTCTGGGATTTTTCAGTCCCTGCCTGCTCTGTGTGGTTGTATTCTGGGATTTCTCAGTGCAAGCCTGCCCTGACTGTTGTTGTATCTTTCGATTTATCTGTGCCTGCTAGCTCTGATTGTGTGTGGTTGTATGCTGGGATTTATCAGTGCCTGCCTGCCCTGATTGTGTGTGGTTGTATTCAGGGATTTCTCAGTGCCAGCCTGCCCTTACTTGTATCTTTCGATTTATCTGTGCCTACCAGCTCTGATTGTGTGTGGTTGTATGCTGGGATTTCTCCGTGCCTGCCTGCCCTGATTGTGTTGTATTCTTGGATTTCTCTGTGCCTGCCTGCTCTGATTGTGTTGTATTCTGGGATTTCTCAGTCCCTGCCTGCTCTGATTATGTGTGGTTGTATTCTGGGATTTCTCAGTGCCTGCCTGCACTGATTGTGGGTATGGATGTATTCTGGGATTTCTCAATGCCTGCCTGCTCTGATTGTGTGTGGCTGTATTCTGGGATTTCTCAGTGCCTGCCTGCCTTGATTGTATTGTATTTTTGGATTTTTATGTGCCTCTTTGCTCTGATTGTGTTGTATTCTGGGATTTCTCAGTCCCTGCCTGCTCTGTGTGGTTGTATTCTGGGGTTTCTCAGTGCCAGCCTGCCCTGACTGTTGTTGTATCTTTTGATTTATCTGTGCCTGCTAGCTCTGATTGTGTGTGGTTGTATGCTGGGATTTATCAGTGCCTGCCGGACCCGATTGTGTGTGGTTGTATGCTGGGACTTCTCATTGCTTGCCTGCCCTGATTGTGTTGTATTCTTGGATTTCTCTGTGCCTGCGTGCTCTGATTGTGTTGTATTCTGGGATTTCTCAGTCCCTGCCTGCTCTGTGTGGTTGTATTCTGGGATTTCTCAGTGCCTACCTGCACTGATTGTGGGTATGGATGTATTCTGGGATTTCTCAATGCCTGCCTGCTCTGATTGTGTGTGGTTGTATTCTGGGATTTCTCAGTGCCTGTCTGCCTTGATTGTGTTGTATTCTTGGATTTCTCTGTGCCTCTTTGCTCTGACTGTGTTGTATTCTGGGATTTTTCAGTCCCTGCCTGCTCTGTAAGGTTGTATTCTGGGATTTCTCAGTGCCAGCCTGCCCTGAATGTTGTTCTATCTTTCGATTTATCTGTGCCTGCTAGCTCTGATTGTGTGTGGTTGTATGCTGGGATTTATCAGTGCCTGCCTGCCCTGATTGTGTGTGGTTGTATTCTGAGATTTCTCAGTGCCTGCCTGCATGCTCTGTGCGGTTGTATATTAGCATTTTTCAGTGCCAGCCTGCCCTGACTGTTGGTGTATTCTTGGATTTCTCTGTCCCGGCCTACTCGAATTGTGTGTGGTTGTATTCTGAGATTTCTCAGTGCCTGTCTGCTCTCAGGGATGGTGTCACACTTGGATTTATAAAGGGGCCCATTCTGATATCTGTCATGTTTTAAATGAAGCTAATCTGTTGAACCTTTTTCTAAAACAAGCAAAGATTTGTCAGTCCTATGGTGCTTTGGTTCACATCCACATGGTTATAACGGGGGGGGGGGGGGGGGGGTGCTAAAATGGCAAAAAAATTGTAAAAAGAACACATCAAACAAGATATTTCACATGCTCTTAACAACTACTGCTGACTTTTCAACCTCCTCACAACAGTAATCAATCACCTGCATTCTAATGCATATTGTGTTTGTCAATATGGGCATGTGTGCCACCTTTACCAACAGCTTGTAGATAAGCAAGCTCTAATGGTCACAGGGGCGTTATAGGAACTTCTCTTAGCAGGCAACACCTAAGGTTCATTAATACATGAATAGAGTAAATTATATAAATTCTAAAGTTAGGCATGTAAAAACATGGCGATAATGTCTGGTTTCCCGTGTGGTTGTTCTCTGGGGTTTTGGTGGTTCTGTTGCATTCAGTTCATGTCTGACACTAGTGACAGTGCCTAATGATTTTCCATGCATGTCTGCCTGCTCTCATGTTTATCAGATCTGTAGTTTCCAATCCGTGTGCCTGATGGTTCTGTTGGATTTGGTTTTGTGATCAACTGTTTTGTTGTCCTGGCTGATCCATAGGATTGTGTGTGTGTGTGCCATACTGCTTTGTGCAGTTGGGTATACGTGTTTGGCTGTACTAAAGTTTATTTAGCTTGGCTTTTTGTAACTCTCCTAAATATTTCTACATATATATATTTCAGGTGGCCTTTTCCAATGTTCTTCCAAACTTTACAAACATTTTTAGACAATAAACAGAACACTGCTGATGTTAATATTTTATTTTGGCAGTGTACATTTCATCCACAGTAACATTTTCTCTATGAGAAACAACTAGCATGTATCACAGATCTGGGAGACATCACTGTATTTAGGCTATGAATGCATCAGCCTTGTGTCCATGATCTGCCAGCCTTGGGAGCCGTTTTGTTGATTATTCGACAGTGGCCCAGCACTCTCTCCAGGTCTAGGTGGTCTCCCAAAGGGATAACCATGGCCTGGCCCACCAGGAGGCATGCCATTAGTGTTTGCACCAAATGACCCCGGTGGCCCACCAGGTGGTCCACCATTTGGGTTTGCACCAAATGACCCTGGTCCAGAGAAATGTGCTGGTGGCCCACCAGGTGGCCCTGCAGTGTAGTTGGTTTCAAACGACCCAGGTCTTGGAAACCCCATCCTTGCACCAGGTGGCGCCCCTGGTGGTGGTCCTTGAAAACCATTGTGACCTGGTTGAGTCGGAAATCCTTGCCAGTAGGGGTTTCGGTGGTTGTTGCTGGAATGGTCCATTTTGGCTGAAGGGGTTGTTCATGTTACCACCACTTTCCTGGGGGTTCCATGGGTATCCTGGAGCCTCCCCAAACTGGGGTGGCCTGGGTCCCCTGAAACCCCTGCCCATCGGTGGACCTGACCTGACCCCCCTGCCCCCTGGTGACCTGCCCCGGCCTGGTGGTCCACCTCTCCATTGTGGTCTGTGATTCCCTGGAGGTGGACCGGGGGGAACTTGTGAAAATGGATTCTGGTGACCCCTATGCCAAGGTGGTCTCTTATCTATAAAAGAAAAGAATTCTATATAAATACCAATACTGAGTTCCTGTATGCATGGGTATCAATATACAATAGCCTTATGTCACGCATCACCATTCAGCTTTGTCAAACACTTATCGCTGCATATCTGAAATTACCTTTTCCAAAAGATACTTATGCATATACAATGTATGTCCACCCACTAACTCCTAAAATAATGACTGCAATTGACCAATTCTACTGATGTAATTATGCTCACTCAAGCAAAGGTATACTTTGGTCAGATATAATATTTTTGCAGTGTGTAGACTTCTTCATCTTATGATATTTCAAGCTTATGCTTTTCTCCTTAGTACTCCTATATATAAAATATACAGAATATTTTGTTAATTAAGATAAGCAGGCAGTTACAAAGACTCAAGCCATGATTATAACATATCCATGTACAATAAAAACAAGGGACCCATGGGTCAGGGCGCTCAGCTGATCGTGATTGAACAATAAATGTTTCTCCACTGTGATACTATATCGAGTCAAGAAAGCTTATGAATATCATGGACATGTTGGGCTATTATAAAGGAATGTAATGTAATATGTGAGTAAATTAATGAAATTACCTGACTGATGGATTAATAGAGTAAAATATAGTGGTTTATTTTTATTTATTTAGGAGGGGTTGAAAATTGTGATATATTTGAGCAAACATGAATACAATGACAGCACTAATAAGCAGTAGTAGAATGATGATAAGGCTATTTGTTGAAGGATCTAAAGTGTATGGTAGTCTGCAAGCTTTCAATTTGACAGATATGATGTTATGATTAACTATGCTGATGAAGTGATTCATGAATTTGTGACTGTATGACACATCTCTTTAGTCTTGACAAGGTACATTATTGTGATGCCCACTATGTCTACATATTACACAGTATTGACATAATTTCTGGCATGTACATAGGTACCTATGGATGAATAGTTAAACAAAATATTAAAGTATGAATATATCTGATTCATCTTGTTCTTGCTTACTGAGGCTGACTTTGGGATGGGATTCGGAGAAGGGAAAAGTGAGGGCAGCACGAAGGTGGATGTAGAAATATTCTATTGTAATGTTTTTCATTTATATAAGAATATGAAAAGCTAAGAGGAAAGGGGCCCTCCTACTTGTATAACGTAAAGTTATAAATATATGATTGCAAACTTATACTCTGACAAGACTGTCATGAAGAAAAACAGTAAAGTTTTGAGATACTGTGATGCATATGAAAATTTACAGATGGACAGGCAAGTGGACAGAATGGACTAATACCTTTATTTCACTTTCAAGGGAATAATGCATTTAAGTTTATATATAAGCCTATTTTTTTTGCATATCCACTTTTTCCAATAAGAAGTTTTTATCTGAATCATTTTTTTTTTATTTACAGGTTTTATAAATTTTTAATAAAAAAACTGAAAATATAAGTTAAAATATTAGAATTGTTGCAAAAGTTGCAATCATTATATATACAGAGTAAAAAACTGAAACTATAATTTTAAATATTAGAATTGTTGCAAAAGTTGCAATCATCATATATCCTGATTGTAGCTCATATTGGGTCATATTATGCATACACATATATTTTATTATTTTTAAATCATAAATGTTTAAACTGAATTTAAAAGAAAATAATGCCACAACATGGCATCTACAAGAATATTCCTTGAATCACTATTAAAAAGTTTTGCACACTGGAGTTTTCAGTACATGCTTAATTTTATTCATCAAAATAAAATAAAAGATTCAGTAAATTTGATAAAATAAAACATCTTTTCAAATAAAGTATACACACTGTTGGTTGAATGAGGGACAAACAATATCATTGTGCTAATTACTATCCCAGTTTTAATTTATTACTGGAATTAATAGTCAATTTCACACCTGGTGAAGTTTTTACTCTTCTGAAGTAAGGAATTACTTATCTGATGAACATCCACACTTTCATAGCAATACACCACTTTGTGGACACAATTAAATGTACACTTTAATCATTGTAACCCTGGTGGTACAATACAAAATCTAAAATGTAGCATAGCCTAGAATAAGAATGAATCAAATACAGAAAATAATAACATTCATCTAGTTTATGCACCATCTGGGGGGGGGGGGGGGGAGTGCAGGGCAGAGGGGAAGCCTGCTGGTAGTGGCCAAGCTTAGCCAAGGCAAGCTGCCTGGGGTGTGTTACATAATGCAAGTGAAGGCTGTACTACTAGGTCGGCTAGATGTAAACAACACTTGACATGGTGTATAAAAACGTGAATAAAAGCTATTCTTTCCATTCAATTTCTTTGAAATTTCAGATTTTAAAAAAGATTAAATCCTTATGTATATATGCTGTGAAAAATTAAATCAACAGTGCCAAAGTTGGACAAAATTTAAGGTATTGATTTTTTATTTATGCAAATAACTTGAAAAATTTGCAAAATTCATATCTAATTTTGGGTAAACAATTGAATCTTGATTAAATAAAGTTATATTCCTGAAAAAAGGTCTCCAGCTTCAGCAATTCTCATGTTAAGTGAGTAAGTATATTTCCTGATTTTTTAAAAAATTGCATTATGTTTTGGCTCATAACTTCAAAATAATATCCAATACTGACCTAATTTTTGGTATGTTCATAGAAAATGTATAAAAAAATGTGAATACTAAATATGATCAAAAACAGATCACTGGTTTTGATATTAGGCAGCCTTGAAGTGTTACAATGGCTTTTTTTTATGGAAAACGGAGGTTTTTCCTTAATATCTCGAAGGAACGAAGTCCTAATGATCTAATTTTCGGTTTGGTAGGAGATTTTGGAGACATCTAAAATTATGCCAACAGCCTGGGGAGCATAGAGATGTGCACTGAATGACCTACAGTCATCAAAGTGGACTGCTTGACAATGTAAGGGAATACAACAAGAGCCTCTAAAAAAATTCAATAACTAGCCTAATATTGCAGCTTTGGTTTTCAAATTTCAGATTTTAACAGATTAAATCCTTATGTGTACATGCTGTGAAAATTAAATCCACAGTACTTCAGGAAAAAAACATGCCGTGGCCAAAGTTGGGCAAAATTTAAGGTACCAATTTTATATTTTTGCCAATATTTAAAAAAATTTAACAGATTTTGATCTAATTTTTGGTATACAATTGAATTTTGATTAATTAAAGTTGTATTACTGAAAAAAAAAATCCCTACCTTTAACACTTTTGGTCTTAAGTGACCAAATATCGTCCATTATGTTTGGGCCCAAAACTTTTTTAAATTAAACAATACTGATTAATTTCTGGCATGTACATAGGAACTATATAGAGGAATATTTAAGGTAATTTTGAAGAAAACCAGATGAGTGGTGTGGATATTAGGCAGTCCTGAAGTGTAAAAATAGATTTCTAATAAAAATTGAGGTTTTTCCTAAATATTTCGAAAGAACGTAGTCCTATTGACCCAATTTTCGGCATGGTAGGAGATTTTGGGGACATCTAACAGTATGCAGAATTTCAGATTTGTAGGTTCAACGGTGTCGAAATGTGCCAGTCTTACGGACGGACATCCGGACAGACGGGCGGATGGACGGCACGGCACGACAGACAGACGGACGGACGACGGACAATGGACCACGACTACAGCTCAGATGACTTATAGTCAGCTGAGCTAATGACAAAACAAACTAGAGGCTACAATGTCTGGCAAATATTCACACTGTATAATGTGTCAGACAGGTAATAAAACTATCTAAACTGATGACCTAAGTGAGGGATCTGTGTTAACTACATAAGAATTTACAACGGAGTACATTAGTAATAATTGATTGCACATTTCTCAGTGTCTGGAGATTACTGAAACACTGCCACCTGTAGGAGTCATTATGTCTCCCCTCCTTTTTGGGGGGGGGGGGGGACACAGTGTTTGGTTGTTGTAGTTGTCATCTTTGTCATTTCTTGCAAAGCGATGACTTTTGAAACACTTGATATTTTATCATGAAATTTGAATTGTTTCTACCAATATCTCAGACAAGTTTAAAAATTGGTGACCTTGACCTTAATCATCATGATCAAATCAGCCAAAATAATATTTTTTTCTCAAATTTGACACAAATTGTTTCTACTTAATTTTGTATGAGTTTGAAAACGGTTGACCTTCACCCTCAAGGACAAATCTTCAGAATTCTAGGATTTTTATGAACCCCACAACTTTTGTAGTAATCCATATAATTTTTCTCAAATTTGGGACAGGGCATGGGGTTTTCTAGTTCTTACCTCCTTTATTGTGATCTCCCTGATTTCTCTGAGGATCATTCTGTGCTTCTCTGTAAATAAAATGACAAAAAGAACTGCAATTAGAAACATGAAAAAGAAAGTCCACTTGTCCAAATTAACAAGTAGTTGAATAGTTATACCATGTCAGTCAGCATAGCTGGTAGTGGCTCCTTATTTCACAAACTTATTTTTGTAAATTAAAATCAGGGTGGAAAGTGCTTTTTCTCTTAATATATACAAATTAATACATTGCGTATACGGTATACGGTTGCCTTTTTGTTCACGAGGGTTTCAAATTCGCAATAATCACGAAATGAGAATTATTGCGAAAATAAAACCTTCATGAATAAGAGGTCCCATTATTGAAGGCAAAGTTGAAAAGTAAAAGGCTCACATCATGAATAATAGTAGATGATGCATTTTTAAAGATTGATATATGATCTTTTCAACTGTTTGTTATTAATAAATAATATTTTTATTAATAAGATTTTGTGCACACAATATCTGATATAATTAATTTACATAATAATCATTAAAATCTGCATACTGATCTTTTATTTTGTGAGACTGCAAAAATGGAACCCTCGCGAAACACTGAAAAAGAGAAAATCGCGAAATTTTAACCCCGCGAATATGAAGCCAACCACAGTATTACATAAGACCACATCCTTCAAAAACGAACCATCAACTTCAGTTGGTAGGCAGTATTTTCATGTCTACCAAACTAGCAATGAATCACTCAACCATCTAGATTATAAAAGGGGCCTATTCTGATATCTGACAAATATAAACTGAAGATAATCCTCTGAACCTTTAATGAAGAATAGGCAAGTAAAAACACTAATTTCTCAGTATATTAGCAGTGAGTTTTGTTAAAATGCATGTGTTTATAATGTGTGGGGTCCACAAAAATAATCCAAACACATTCAATACAGACAAGTCAAATACATGGGTTTTGCAAAGGGCATTTTGCAACTATCAACCTTTTAATTCATGCACATATGCAACCAACCACCTCGGGTTATATGGTTTTTCCTTTTGTCTTCTCTATTTGTCAACACTGGCACATGAACTGAAGTCTTGTAGATAAACACCTGTCACAGAAGTGTAATAAGAAGTTTTCCTAGCAGGAAGCATCTACAGTTCATTGAAATGTGCTCAGAGTAAGTCATAAATCACAAATACTAAGAATACACCAAGTGAATAGCAGGCTTTAAGGTAGGAAGCAAAAACACATAAGTGAACATGAAGCAATTTTTCTGGGTGTTCTTCAATCTGCAGTTTTCACAAAGGTCACAGCAGCTCTGTCCAGCATTGAATGGTTAATAAGTCAGAAAAAGAATCAGTACCCAGTACTAGAATAGACCAATGACAGATTAACATCCCAATCAATATTACACTCTTACAACTGAAATAGAATGCCATTAACACTTACGACAGGAATAAACACCATGAAAGCAATACAAAACCTGACTTTGATTTAGCCAAAGTACCCTTAGACACACATGTCAGTCATTCACTTCTTGACTGAGTTTGAAATCTCTCATTTTCAAGTGTTGGTCATTTCTTATATGGCTTTCTTGTAGTGTTAATTTCACACTGATCTTGAATATTTCACCACAAAAATCTAAAATGAAAAAGATGCACCACAAACAATAAAAGTAATCACTAATGAGCTAAACCACAGAAATATAAACCCCCGGCCTCCTGACTGACCTCTGTTGTCTAGGTTTCCTTTGTTTTTTCTTTTTCCCAGGATTCTCAGCATCAGCTTCCTCTTCCTGTGTATCTTTCGAGCGGTTCTTTGCCTTCGCCCGTCGTTCTTGTTCATCATCAGAATAGTCAAGGAACTAAAGCATGAAGAGAACTTTTAAAATACGTTTAACATGAAGAGAATATTTATCATTATGCAATACATGTCTGACACAATTACTGTCACACAAAAATCATTTGTACCATTTAATTTCAAATAGCCCAGACACTTCATACACATGTGATTCTCATAGACTGAGCAGGCCTGCCTTATGACTTGGCTCAAAAGGTGTCTGGTCTGGACTCAAGTGTACTGATTACTCTTCTGGAAATGAATGAAATATTTAAACTTATGCATTATGCATAAACTAAGCTCATGCATTAAATCTATTTAAATAACAATAAATCACCACAATAAAGCCACCAGAAATAAGTGCATGATCTCATACTGATATACTGTTAGGATTTACCGGTAGACTAGTAGTTAAGGAGTAACAGAGCATATATGGCCCCCAATTTGAATCCTGTCAGTGCAGGAAAGCAGAGAGATGGATTGCAACAGAACCTCAGAGGTTCACTTTGAGGTCCTCATAACAGATTAGACTCCTGGACCATTCCTGGCACCACACATATATAACCTGGTATCCATATGGCTTATTAATAACCCATTCTTATCATTTGGCTACCTTTATCCTCATTTGATAGGCAGTGCCACCTACAGGCCATGGACCTAACCTTTAAGAAACAAGAGCACTGTAAGAGTCCGTAATATGCCTGATGTATGTCTTGAGACCACTGGCTTCATTAATATGCATGACTTTTGCTTAGGATTTAATTCAGGTGAGAAACTCTATTGGTAGATATTTATAGTAACTTTTCACTGCGCCACAAAGTCTGGTGACCTCTGACCTCATTTTATTTGCATGGACTTTGCTGGGAATCAAACTTAGGTGAGATATTATATTAGTTAATATTTCAATTGAGTTTCATCAAATTCCATCATATTCTTGGTAAGTAATTGTGGCGACACCACAAAGAAGCCTGGTGACCTCTGACCTCATTAAATATGAGTGGAAATTGCCTTGAATCAAATTCAGATGAGAAAATCTATTGGTAAGTAGTTATGGCGACTTTCGTGAAAATCCTTCATGAAAAGCCCTGGTAAGTTATCCTGGTGACACTAAAAGTTAAAAGGTAGACCAAGGTATACCATAGCACTTCCAATCTAAGACGGGCGTATAAAAGACATTTTATGTTCACTTGGCCTTACTTTTTCTGGAGGTTCATGGTTGTGTTCCCATGATGCATCTGAACCCCTAAGTCTGCAAAGAAAGACACGTGAGATAAAAGACAATCGAAATGAACTTATTTATTCTGTAACATTTCAGAAAGTATTTGTGTGCATATTACTACAGCCATGACTGTACAGAACATCAAATCTGCAATGGCAAGGTTCCAAGCATTTAATGCTGATTAAATTCTCTTTTTTTCCCTGGTATGATGCATTTTTATTAAATTTCTTGAATTTCCTTGACTGGAAAAGGGTTACTCATTTTCAGGGTTTTTAGCTGGAAACTGCATGAAGTAGCTCCAATGTGTTATCTACAGGAAAACTGCAAGTGAGAGGCCCCACAATCAGAAGTTACAAAACACTATTGATACCACCCTGCTGTATGGAAGGACTCCTATAATTCAGATTATATACACCAGTAGCATTGTGTTTGACTTTTTTTGGTAAACTGAACACTGGTGAGGAAAGTTAAGGGATATTCTCTTTTAGATACAGTACACAGTCATGCCACCTACCTCCTTAGCTGTTCAACAAACACATAATTTGTGAGCCATTTCTCCTCAGGTGCAAAGAACACGGGCATGCCGGGCTTCAGGTCTCGCTCCTTAATCACGTCCTCACTGTTAAAGCGTATTGCATACAGTGGTGCAGGTACTGGCCCAAACACTTCAAATATCTGCAATACATGGTCATTTGCAGGGCAAACTATGATAGCTCTGACTTACATATATTCACTACTTATGCAGTTAAAAATTTATCCACATTTTCCTGAAGAAATTGCATACAGACGAAACAAAAAATTCTTGGGTTCTTTCATTCTGTGGTGTGCTGCATCACATTTATACTCTATACTGAAGCAAACCAATTGAATGTTATAAACATAACGTCAGTTAACATATCACAATCAATCAGTTAGCTGCTGTGTCAGCTCTGATAACCAGTTTGCACAGTCACCTTACATTTTATCTGATGCTCTAAAAGCCAAAAAGTGCTGATATCAAGTGTTTACTTATCTGATCCTAGGTGCTTGGTTCTGGTACATCTTTTAGGACTAAACTGGCCATTCAGAATTAAAATTTAACCCACTTGGAGTGGTTATAATATGGGATATTGTGGAAATTAAAGTACCTACCTGACCTAGCACCCTGCGACCATCCAGAAACAGCACTGAATCATCATTCAGAGCAGGAAGCCCTCGTATTGCTTGTATCACCACTAAAACAACATGCAACAACGTTTATACTCTGTTGTCAAATCAACTACACCAAGCAAGTACATAAGAAAATAAATTATTCTATATTACAACATAACCTCATATATCTTAACTTCATACTACCAATCATTTCTTTATCCATAAATCAAAACAAAGAACTGATCATTCTCTTTCTACACTGTATTTCTGATAGTTAATCAATTATTTATCAGATCTTTATGAAGATATATTCACACCATGAATATATGAACAGTCAATAAGTGTATATTTCTTTAACCCATACCTGTCCACAGGCTCACTAAAGCACACTCAAAATTTGCACCTAGAACCCCCTCATATTGCTATATATTCTCAGGTCAAACATATTGCATGTTAATTTTTATGTTTCAAAAGTTCCCAGTAACCTTGGGCAACCCCTCTCAATCAGAAATGTTGAAAATTTGGTAAAGATACAACAAAAGCTGAAAAAGATACTGCCTGTTGACTAAATATAACTGTTGTTGTTGACACTAAGTGTCAGAATTTATCAGATATCTAAAATAAATGTAAATAAGCCCCAAAAAAAAGATATGGTTCTCAGGCACCGTCCGCATCAATTTTAAGCCCCCCCCCCCTTCAAAAATTTTATTTCGATTTTCAATAGAAATTATCAATTTGAGCTCCAGCCGCTCAGACATTTATTTCAAGGAGATGAAATCATACAAATTTTATCAAATTTCCTTTGTTTTGTAGAGCTTTTACTTGTTTAGCAAAATTAATCTGTTATTAACATGCTGGTCACTTATCATCTGACATTTTTATTAAAACATACAAAATTTAAAAAAAAAATGTGTGCCTGCATTGATTTATGAATATTGATATATGCCTAAGAACCAAACATTTTGGGGGGCCTAAGCTATGTAATTATAACACTTTGTGTCCTGTTGGTCTAATATGACAACCAAACGCAAAAACTACACTCTATGAGACTATATGTCCACTCTATGGACTATATGAAGTCCATAAGCCATGCCTGCCACATCAACAAACTTTGCACATGTATTCCAAATGTTCATACATGACATAAAAAGTGACCATGTTGTTTGATCAATAATTAAAAGAATAAAAACCATATTGACTCACCCAGCGTTCCAACAATACTCGAGATCTGCCCGACCTCTTGCATTTCCACTGAGTCATCCACATGAATGGTCAGTTCTTCTAATGGAGGCAGGTCCTAATATGGATAGAGTAAGGTTAAATGGGCTTAGAGAATTCTTGAAATTAAGATTCTTTAGGCTGTGACTGTGACCATTTTAATAGACATTACTGCTTGTCATTTATTTTTCAATGCATGGGAAATGATATTCACTGATATTTTCATAAAAAATTAAAGAAACTGGACAAAAAGTGCCCAAGGCCAACAAAAAATAAAAAGGTAAGGTTCTCAGGCACTTTTTTCAGAAATCAATGCCAGCAGGCGGTATTTTATTTTTGACCTTTTTTTGTATGTTTCTATAAAAATGTCATATGATCATGGACAAGCATGAAAATAACAGTTTTTTTTTTGCTGAACAGGTAAAAGCACTACATAACAAAGGAAATTGTATCAAAATTGTATTATTTTATCTTCTTGAAAGGTGAAAACCAAAATGAAAATTTTTTGAAGCGGGGGGTGCCTGAGAACCATACCTTTTATATTTTTGGCCTAATACCTATAATTTTTTTTGCTTTAAAGTATTGATCATGTTCTGACATTAAATGGTTGAATGACATGAAGCTTCCTCACCTGAACCAAGAGCTCTCCCTTGGTGAGTGGTACGGCTTTGATGGTGGACTCTTGTTGTGTTTCCTGCTTCTCTGTCTCATCCTGCGGAGGTTCTGATCTGAACATTCAACAAGAGACACACAAATCAAATATCATGAAAAATACACAAACAGCATATTAGTTAAAGCTATGACTGCTCAAAGGCACTTAGGGGATGTGTAACAGTTTACAGCTGTGGGAATTGCAGTCACAGTGTCTGGTCACATCCACTGGAAAACAAACTAATCAAAAGTTTTGTGTGATTATTCATCCATGCCATGTGTGTAAAACAGGAATAAATATTTAATATAGGGGATTTAAAATTTTATTTCTTAAAAGTGATGGACTAAAGCACAGTTTCCTAACTGAAGGATTTTGGCAAAAAACATTGCATATGTATCTTGATTACTTATATTTGGGGAGACAAGGTAATCTTATATATGGACAACTAACTAACTGCATGGTCTTTCTACAATTTGTAAAATAAGGCTCATATTCATACCTTAACTTAAAGTAGGAATGTCCATTATGAACACAAAATAATTCATTTTATCTAATTCAGTCAATCACAATTGCAACAATGTCAATAGAATCATTGTTTGACCGGCAATCAAACACTGAAATTGTTCTCTCTTTTTGAAAGATTTGTACAACCCTGATGGCCATGTTGTTTGGTCTGTCATGTATTTGCATATTCATAAATCATAGTTGAATACAGTTCTGCATGACAGTACTTCTTAATATAATAAATTGCTTTATTATAACAATGGTAAACGTAAAGTACAGAAAAAAAGACTTTGTGATGTCTTTGTAACAACAAATTTCATATTGTCCTTTTCTCTCTATTTGATTAAGTATCACACAGATTTCTTTACAACCTTATAAAAAGTATTCTGTCCCTATAAAGACACAGAACAACAGTTCTGTATGTTCTGAGATGCAGAGACTTACTCATCGTCAGAGCTGCTCTCATCACTGCTGCTGCTACTGGAGTCACTGGTCTCGCTGGAGCTGGCCTGTCTGTAGTCCATATCAGCCTGAGCTTGACCAGTCACTTGTGCTGGATCACCATCTGTCTTAGTCCCTGTTCCTTCTTGAGACACAGGAACTGTTATGCTGATACTCTCAGTATTTTGTCCCGATACTGTTTTATCCAACTTATCCATACCTGCACTATTTAATGCTGTATTGTAACTGTCCATCTGTTTTTTATCCACCTCCTTGGCAGAATTCTCTGTAACATCAACAGGCTGCTCTGTGACATCACCATGATTGGATGAATTTTCAGACTGAGTTCTTGCTGATTCATCTTCATTTAAAGATGTACTTGTATTTGACGAGGCCATGGTCTGTTTAGACATACACATTTCATTGGTCTGTACTTCAGATGTCTGCATCCCACAGTCTGCATCATCCTGTACTTCTCTTTTAGATACATCATCCTTACCTACAGCTGGTTTTTCAGATGAAGTTTCTGAGTCTATGACCATGGACTGCACTCCTGATCCTGCAGAAGTGTCAGTCTCTGTATTTATTTGTACATCTTTGTGATCAAGAGTGGTGTTGGTTTTATCAGGATCCAATGATACATCTGATGAGAATGAAGAATCAGTCATCATCTCACTATCAGTCTTATTTTCTCCTGTACTCTCAGAGTCTTGTGTGTTTGGTTTAACATCTTCAGTATTACTATCATCCATTGGTTTGATTTTACCTTCATCCATTCTGCTTATATTTTTTCAAGTTTACACAGCACTGGCACCTGACCCACCTGAAATGCAAATTTTGACAGTTAAGTATAAAAAAAAGAACTACAAACTGTGGTATCAGAATACATATTGATAAATATACAGGTATAAGTAGAACATGTATATAAGAATGGCACTTAAACTAAAAGTTGACTTCAAATTGTAAAGAAACTAATAAAACTAACAATTGTAACATGGTTATTCTTAAAATTATCAATCACATCATTTTATAGACAAGCGAGTAATATCAATCTTGTGTACTCATACATAGAATAAATCAATTCTTACATGGATCCATAGACCTGGAAACAATGTGGCCTGAAAGCATCTTAACAGAGTGAAGAAAAAAGGGACCCATGGGTCACATCGCTCAGCTGAATTCTGGAAGATGCTGTTATAAATAACAAGGAACCCATGGGTCACGGCGCTCAGCTTTTATATATGATTAAAAATATGATTTGGGAAAGAGGCACATGCTTGTTTTGTGTGGTAATAAATATAAGCTTTATTATGAGTTGTTGGTGTTTAGCTTATGTATGATTTTGATAGTATCTTTGGAGACAGGGAAGAGGATTGATTTCATTTATTTTATTAACAAATGGAGTGCTATTGTCACACAGATTTTGACTTGGCCATATAACTTATAAGCAGCACATATTATAAAAGAGTTTAACTATTTATTAAAATTTAATAACAAATATTGTGCCAATATAATTTTTATTAAAAAAAATGATTATGATTTTTAAAAATAAAATACATGTATAACTGAAATGATTATTGAAATAATATTATAGAATATATTCATGAATGCATTCATGAATACATTTTGAAAGTATCTGCACTGGTATTCAAATACATGTTTTCATTTTTACCTGAATTCCCATTCTTATGCAATAAAATTTTTTAATGCAGTACATATTCATATTCGTATTCAAATACATTTGCAAAGCATTCGCACCATGTCTAGTATTTATTCAGTTTTAGCCAAACAAAGATGTTGAGAATCCAGAATATACAAAATTCACAAATTTAAATAATGATCATAAGTACCTGGTTTTATGGCTTTTACATATATTAAAAAAAAATAAATGTAATATATTCACTTTGGACTACTTCCACATCAATCTACACAGTAGACACAGTAGGAATATAGATGAATAATATCAACTGCATCTTTGTCTATCATTAATTTCCTTCATATGATCCCTAATGATTAGTAATGAATAATATGATTTATTTTTTTATCATTAAAATTTCACTGTAAAATACCATAGGTGACTGCATGGTGTTATTTGAAATAACATTGACATTGGCATTCTATCCATCCATACAAGATTCTTACATCATCAGTAACTGCAAGTTAATTTTATGTTACTCATCAAATAACAAATTCCTTTTCTATTAATTTTTCTTTAATTTGTTATAAAAAACCAATACAAAATTATTAATTTATTGTTTATTGTTATGTTGTTTTTCAAAACAACTACTAGATGAGTTGGGTTGGACACCTGGATCAACTGTGGCTGGGCATTAGCTGCCTGGCTGGCCCAGTGTATGCTTCAATCAAGCATGCATAATCTGATGAAAGGTCAACATACAGGTGACTGAAGAGGGGCTGGATTAAGCCTGGGTCTGACATAGTCTCATATAAACATTAATAAAAGCTACAATATTTAGCCAATTTCTTTTAGCTTTCTAAACTACAAAGATGAAATCCTTATGTGTGCATGAAATGAAAATTATATCAACAGTGCTCTCAGGAAACAAATGTGCCGTGGTCAAAGTTGGGCAAAATTTAAGGTACTAATTTTATATTTATACTAATAACTTATAAAATTTGAAAAATTCAGTACTAATTTTTGGTATTCAATTGAATCTTGATTAAATAATGCTACATCCCTGACAAAAAATCTCTAGCTTCAGCAATCCTCTTGTTAAGGGAGTAAATATATTTCTTGATTTTTTAAAAATAGCATTATGTTTGGGCCCATATCTTAAAACAATTACGCAATACTGACATAATTTCTGGCATGTGCATAGCGAATGTATAGAAAGATATGTATATTATATATGATCAAAGTCAGATCAGTGGTTTTGATATTAGGCAGTCTTACAGAGTAACAATGGGTTTTTAATGGAAAAATGAAGTTTTCATTAATATTTCGAAAGAATTAAGTCCTAGTGATAAAATTCTTGGCATGGCATGGATTTTGGAGACATCTAACTGTATGCTAAATTTAAGGAACTTAGAGCTGAAGCTGGGGAGCTGAGCTCTAGCAAACTGCATAACACTAGCTTGATGTAAACTTGATGTGACATGGTGCTTGAAAACTTAAATAAAATCTAGAGTTTTTTATCAACTGGTTTCAAATTGTTGATGTTTACAGACAAAATGCTAACAAAAACATGCTGTGAAAATTAAATCCACAGTACTTACAGGAAAAAAACGTGCCATGGTCAAACTTGGGCAAAATTTAAGGTACCAATTTTATATTTTTGCTAATATTTTTAAAAATTTGACAGATTTTGATCTAATTTTTGGTATACAATTAAATTTTGATCAATTAAAGTTGTATTACTGAAAAAACGTCCCTACCTTTAACACTTTTGGTCTTAAGTGACCAAATATCTTTCCTGATTTTTTTACAAAGTCCATTATGTTTGGGCCCATAACTTTTTTAAATTAAATAATACTGACTTAATTTCTGGCATGTACATAGGAACTATATAGAGAAATATTTATGGTAAATATGAAGAAAACCAGATGAGTGGTTTTGATATTAGGCAGTCCTGAAGTGTGAAAACAGATTTCTAATAAAAAATTGAGGTTTTTCCTTAATATCTCGAAGGAACGAAGTCCTATTGACCCAATTTTCGGCATGGTAGGAGATTTTTGGGACATCTAACTGTATGGCAAATTTCAGATTCATAGGTCCAATGGTGTCGAAACATGCCAGTCTTACGGACAGACATCCGGACGGAAGGACAGACAGACGGACGAGGGACAATGGACCACGACTATAGCTCAGATGACTTATAGTCAGCTGAGCTAAAAATGACTGCAGTAAATTACAGTTCTACAAAATATAATCCTATTTTATAATACCCAAAGTAACAGTACACAAATATGATTATAATCTTTGATTCTAAGTTTATGTAGATTTAATTACATTTTGCCATGATTGTCACAGTCAGGTTAAGGCCACAGAGTTCACGCAGGTAAACAATGTCCGTTCTACAAGATTTTGTGCTGCCTAATCCCAGTGGAAACATAGTGATTTTAAGTACATAATTGCAGAATAAACAACGTATAAGGAGTTTATCAGATGCTTCAAGTCAGTTTCAAAGATTTTATCCCAAGAAACCCTGCAAAACTGCGGCTGTACTGTTGTACCTGCTGGCTGAAGTTTACCGGGTCCAGATTGTGCTTGCAGTATAGGCATTAGTGGGATCCGTATATATAATAATGCCCACCAATAACAATTCATGCTACTGAGCTTAAAGGTCCACTCAGTAAAAACACTGAATTCCCCCGCCAAATATCACCAGATGCAGCTGAATCAATGCAATAAGAGACACACAAACAAACACACATTTTAGATTTTCAAATCTTGACAAAGACAAGGGTAATGAATTATTTATCATCTGTCTCATAAACGACACTAACAATTATTCAGAACCGGCATAAATAATTACAGGGAGTTATCTGACTTGCCGATAACATAACCTCCGTAAACTTCACTTCACGAGTAGGGGCCGAAGTGCTACCCTGTCCTGTAGTGGTACATTTGTACTACTACAGGACACTGGGCTGTACCAGTACAGGCCACTGTGCTACCCCTTCTCTGGCCAATCATGGGGCTGCATGCCTGACTGGGGGCATAGGAGGATCAGGGCTACCAGGGCAATTAGTGATGAGAACACAGTGGTCAGCTGATTATCTGCTTTGGTATTACTGTAGTATTAAGATAACAACAACAATAGTCATGAACCTCCTTTATTGTGTGCACAAATCAAGCAATAGAAAAACTCAGAAGTAGGAATCTGTTATACTTCTAAGATAATATTAAGTAAAACGAACAAATTGACAACTTTTTGTGTTGTATTGGAAGATATAGACCCACTTTGCCATACCAAAAAATTCACATATGTGTATTCCCATTTATATGAAAATAAA
Organism: Sipunculus nudus; assembly: GCA_026874595.1. Lineage (NCBI taxonomy): Eukaryota > Metazoa > Annelida > Sipuncula > Golfingiida > Sipunculidae > Sipunculus > Sipunculus nudus. Next base: position 73,784,674 of record CM049307.1, on the reverse strand, counting down.
GTATATTTAATGTGTTGGAAGTCACCTGGAAGTGACAGACAATGCTCAAAATGCATAAAACTCGGAAGTTGATCACACTGCACCAACCAACAACCAGTAACTTTTAGTGGTTTATTTTAGGAAGTTTTATTATATTATAATAATACATTATATTGTAGTTTATCATATTATCAAGTATTATATGATTTAATATCAAATTAGATCGCCATTGTATGAATATATGAATATATTGTCACAATATTATTGAACAAATTGTATATACATATTATTATACCTGTTATGTAATTATATTTAGCATCTTAAGTTTATGTATTTGTTAAATTAAAAAAATATGGAGTGTCAAAATTATTTTATTTATAAAAAAAAAATAACAATCTTCATAATAAATTTAATGTTTTGTAATTTGTTATTTAAGTATTCTATATGGTGAATCATATTTGAAAAAAAAAATCTATTCATGTTTTGTATTGTAATATAAATTTATATAAGTTCTTAAAGTTTAACTATATATTAAGGAATGATATAGAGTAATTTACAATGGTAAAATACAATTAAGTTTATATTACTTTCATTGAAACTACACATGACAATTAAAAATTCAATTTGTTTGGTAACTGAATCATAATACCCCCATTTTCATGAAATACATGAAAACAAAATATAATCTAAAACTTAACATGATTATATTTAAATTGGGTCTCACTTTTCTGGAAACATTTAGAAAATATCTGAACTGCATGACTTGTAATTAGGCGTCTTTCTGAAGTGTGCATGCAGACTATGGTTTTGATAATACAATGATGTCTATGTATGATCAGCATTCATTTTCATTGTACGAAATATCATCTTACACGTCACATCGTTATTGACAACTGTTTCATTAAATTGGTTATCAAATTTAAGGAAACAATAAATATACGTAAACAAAATATAATATAAAACATAATATTTTTCAGGTGCCTTAATAAAAAGGGCAAGGGCCCGCTGAAAGATATAAATATATATATATATATTGGTTATTTGATATTCATCCAAAGTTTGCCATTTGAAAACCTGTCATATTTTATCATATTTTACATTGTTACATTTAATAATTTTTTTTTCATATTTAACTGTCCATTTAGCATTTAGTATTGTTATGAATTATAAATTAATAGATAATTACATTAAGTACCAAGTGAGGGTCACAGTTAGGGTCTTTGTTATCAGCTGGTGATGTTTTTAGCTGCTTGTACAAAGTTAAATCATAATGCAGGGTTTGCCCTTTGTTGTCTTGAATACAATTTTTTTGATTGCTTGTAGTAGTATGGATGTGAGCTATATATTTGATGCTGTACATTTATTTGTATTCAATGCATAAATAAATAGGAAATGCTTATTTCCATCCCAAAACTGTGATGCTGGTGCCCCTGAAATGTATATATAAATATATAAATTACATTTGGAGACATGATTTTCACTTGAAGGAACTAACTGTTCACTATGGTGGTGTGTTTGTGTATTGTAACTGGTTAATGAAGCTTAGTTTAATTAGGCGAGTACCTCCTCATCCATATCCGAGTTGATTTTGTTCTTATGAAAACACACAGTCACACATTAAACAAAAATAGCAAACCCTGAGGAATTTCATATGTTTCTTTCCTGAAAGCTGTTTGAACATATATTACATGATAATCATATAGATAAATTATATCACATATTCTGGGTGTAACATATATATATATATATATATCTTTCAGTGTGCCATATTTTCCTAGTTTACATTTGTGCCAATTTTACCTATGCCATTTTTACCTGTGCCATTTAAACCCCTCACCATGGAGTCTATATGATCAGCGTTCATTTTCATTGCTTCCAAATGAACAGAATCCAGTTAATACAATGGCTTCTTTCTGAACAGCATCCATCTTTATCATACAGCAGGTTTTCTATCACTAAAATGTTAGGGCCTACATATAAACATTTTAAGATACTATGTACTGTATCAACAAAAGATGAGTTAAAATAAAATAAAAATGGTTTTTTTTTTAATAATTAGATATAAGTAGTTATAAGATATAAAAAGATCAAATAGCAATTTTAGTGCTAAATTCCAGTTCACCATTTTCATTATGTATGACAAGTACATATCATATAAAAATCTCTTGTGAATGTTCAAATAAAGAAAAGCAGTAACCTCTTTCATTATACAACCATTAATGTAGAGAGAAAGAGAGGAAGAGAGAATGAGTGACAGAAATAGAGAATGAGAGAAAAAACCTTTGTTGTTGTTATCTTAATACTTCAGTTATAACAAAGCAGATAATCAGCTGACCACTATGTTCTCATCATTTAAGGTCTGGCACCAGCCCCAGACACACTAGAATTGCCCTGGTAGCCCTGCTCCTCCTATGCCACCAGTCAGGCATGCAGCCCCATGATTGGCCAGAGAAGGGGTAGCACAGTGGACTGCACTGGTACAGCCCAGTGTCCTGTAGTAGTACAAATGTACCACTAGGCACTACAGGACAGGGTAGCACTTCGGGTACTGTTGGACAAAACAGTTTTGGTCAATGCTCCAAGTTCTGACGTTATCTGAAGAAGAGTTCATTATGGATAATTGATAAATGTTTTCATTTAGCTAACCAAAAATGCTCTTTCATTCAACACTTACGTGACATATATATATGGGTTCTCTCCTGGTCACATGTACACAAATAATCAGCTGGCCGCGTGCTTTCCTCGAATACCGCATGTGCACCAATAATATGGCACACGTGCGTGATGCCGTTTCGGCCTTAGACAGGTTCGGCTGATTACAACTGATGATTGAGTCATATATGTTTTGTATTTGCCATTTTCTGGCCAAATCTGGATTTCAGATTAATTATGTTAAGTACAATTAGACATGGAGAATATTTAAATTTCATGATTATTATCAATAAATAAGTAGATTTTGCAATAAAAGTAATAATAAATACTCAAAATTGCAACTTTTACCCAATATTTTACCCACATAAAATCATGCAGCTCCACATTGGACCTCCACATCTTTTTTTTTTATAAAATGACAGACTAACTTATTTTTTAAACTTCATTATATGTTTTAAAAGTATATTGCTTTGTACAGCTGCTGATGTAAATTCAACGTAACAAACGTCAAGCAGTACCTGTATATATATATGTACTGCAAACCGGAAAAGGCAGTTATTTTAAAAATCACCTTGAGCTAAAACCCATACTTATACTATCATATTTTTACCTGGAACATTTTCTCTGTATATAAACACATATTCTATTTTTGAGTTTTATGAGCATAACAGTTAATTTTTATTTAACAGATTTGATTAAATCACTAATAAATTTATTTCAACTAGCCAAAACTTGATTATATATATATATATAGATTTTATCGGAGTAACGTTGTTGTTTATCTTTTCTTGTTATTTTTTTCTCTGAAATTTATAAACCATGTTTAACTGCTTCGGTGGGTTTGGAGACCTGAACAGAAAAAGATGCGATAATTATTGAAATAAATTATGAAAAAAGTGGCAGCAACATGGTAAGCTCACATAATATTGTAATTGAGAGATAATAATTAATATATAATATTGAGATATAATAGTTACAATTAAATCAGGCTGTATTTTTTTTAGCATATTACAGGAGTAGGAAAATATTTTATAGAAAATAAAAATTCATGTAAGTCGGATAAGCTGATCATAGAGTACAAGTACTCTAAAATATTACGGTTGTAAATCGTCCAGTATATTGCTATTAATGAAGTTGAACCAACCTAGCTATATATAAAGGTTGGGGTTTATAGTCTGATATCACTGAACATGTCAGTCTCATATCCGACTTTACACTTTGCCTTCCTGGTCTTTCGGACCTGTTCATTCTTGTACGTTGCTTTTCTCGGCTCCCAGGGAGCATCCAACCTAAGCAGCCATATAACAGGCGCTAGAAGGTGATTCGTTCTACATTTGCCTTCCTCCCGTGACCAGTACCCATTCACTCCTGGGTAGAGAGGGCACCCTTGTGGTAAAGACTTTGGCTAGTAGTCATAGCGCAGACCGCCGTCATATTGGGACGCGAACCCACAACAAGTCAACGCGGTCAAAAGTCCAGCGCACTAACCATTACACCACCACGCTCCACAAATGGTTCTTCGTGGATCCAATGAATATAAATGCCTGGCATATCTTGTCGATTGGTACATATTAAAATGTACTATATACTCGTTAATTGTAAGTTAAATAATTTTTCGCAGCAACTTTAATAATCGCTGCAATTTGTGTTATCATTATAATTAACTCCATGTTATAACTGACCATGAGGATTAAATCAAAATTGATTATTACAAAATATATATTATTGTGAATGACAAAGAATATCCTGTGTTTGTTTATTGTTGTTGTTGTTGCTGTTTTTTACGAACAGGAACACCGATATAAATGTTAACATTATAACAGAATATCGTTAAGATGTTATGCTTTAATGTGAACATTCCTGTCTTGCAGTGTCGGGCCCATATATCATTATTTCAAATTGATATAAAGAAACATGACAAAGTTCAAGTGCATATAAGCAAGATGTTTGGGAAAAATCCAAAAACATTTAATGTAGTCAAGTAGGTGGGCCTCAACACCTTGGAATGGGTAAACAAGTGTGTACATATGTGTGTATACGGAGTGCCAGTAAATTTAAAACACTCGCATTAAAAAAACGGTTTTTCGTTTAGTGTACTTGTTCTATTTCACAGGTTATTAGGTCGAAAAAGAGTGGGTGTGAGCCCTCCTGAATTCCCCCTAAATCGGCTCATGTTTAATTCTCCCTACCGTACACGAAATGTTCCTGTCTCACAGACGCGCGCTTTTAGAAATTCTAAAATGGTGTGTCGGGTCATTTCATTCTCGAGAATGTGGGGTAAACAAAAATGCCATTCAATCCCTATATATGCTCTTGCCGTTTGGCTCGCGCAATTATCCCTTTATTGCCTCCCGCTCTCACTACGTTAAAGGATACACTTATCCCGTAATTGTCTTTTATGTATACGTATATAACTAAATCATTTCGTTTTATCCAGCGAACATAAGATTTGCGTACATAAAGCGTTTTCCTACATTTTACAGTTTTTCATTTACTTAATGCAATGTGACTTAATTATGTGAATGTGAATTATGTTTCAGTGCAAAAATAGAACAACTGCATGGCCAATGGACCATGAACTAAACTATAGAAAGAGTTCCTTAATTATTGCAAACAGAAAACAAAAGGGAGTATTCACTCTTGATTGCAAGGTATAAATTTATGTGACAATTCGTAATATCCCCGTTAAGGAACTAAATCCATGCTGTAGGGCTGTATCAAAATACATTCAACATACACTTATACATGTATATATCGATACGAATCGAAACGCAACGTCGATACGGTTACCCCAATGTACGCCATACGCGTTCTGTATTGGTCGTATCGAGGGGAAATCAATCACTGCTTGCAAATATGGACACAAGTCTAACTTTAAATACAATCTCAACTACTTTAGCTATAGCCACATTTTAATTTTTAATTCTGGCTATATTAATACGGAGCCTCTGAATGGGATTGGGTGCTATATTTATTTTGGGTAATATCACGTTCCCTCGCGATCGCTTTTTCACACTAAACTTTTTGCACGTGTTTACACCATCACCATAACCACCATCACGCTTTTGCCAGAGGATAAGGTATATATCATGTTGCATATCACACATGTTTTTTATTATGAAATGCTTCCAATTCTCTGCTCACCAGTTAACGTGTGGTCAAGCGACTAGCGTATTTTTTTTAAGGGCGGGCTGGAGGGGCACACAAATTCAGATACTAACCAATTATGTATATAAAGTTAAAAAAAATTAACCAAGTATCATAAATAACCATGTACAAGGGCGGATCCTGGATTTTAGAAAAGCAGGGGTCCAACTCGTGCCCAGGTCCCGAAAAGGTGGGACCCAGGCTAAACTTGGTCCGACATTCCGGTGCATTGCTGAAAATAAAGGAGGGGCGGGGTCCGGATCCCCTGCATGGATCCCTCCCCTGGACTCGCTTCTGATATAACAAGTGGCCCATGGGCCATGACGCTCAGCTGATTTCAAGGTACCTTGAACAATGGGTAACATGACTCCCAGAGTGCTCAAAATCCTGCATGCATTTTGCCAATAGACCTAAAATATAAGTTAAAGTGACCTTATTCTACGTCAATCTGCTACCATTTGTACCCATCTGACTAATATTCTTTCACACAGCTTGCAGAATATAGGTCACGGTAACATTATAGCAAGTTTCCAGGAAATATTTACAGGAACCTGCCTGGAACTTAATCAAATTAGAAGTTTCTAGGTCCAAATGTAACCTATCATGCAAATCTGCTTATAGGGTGCTCAAATCATTTTCTTTCACATATCTTGCAGAAAATAGGTCACTATTACCTTATTTCAGGTGTCCAAGAATATTTACCTAAGACTAGTGGTGGGAGTTGGTTCCTCTTTCATAATCGTTCATCGGTTTGAGCAAACCGATCGATGATCGATTAATAATCGGTTCAGTAAATATAATTAAAGAAACATGCAGTTTTCTGTGAAACTGTACATTCTTAACCAAGCCCGCATGTTTCAGTAAAGTAAAGAAGTTTTTTCCCTTTTTATATTTTCCTATTATTAGTAAAATATGTTTTTAAAAGATTTATTTTAATTATTTATAATAATCAAGAATTAAACCACAATCCAGGACATCTACTTGCTTCATAGACCCGGAGAATTTATGCAGCATTTTAACGCCATACCGCCAATATTGTGCAATGTACATCTCGTTACAAAACTCCCCGCTTATTCTGCAGCTCCCTGTCAGTTCACAGAGGTCTATTACGTCCTCTGTTCTCGCATCTACCGTGGTAAACTCAGTTACATACGGAAGTTATTTGGGAACTAAGACTTATTATCATGATTATGATGTAATCGATAGTTGCCTTAAGTAATCGAGCGCTTGAAAGTGGCAGCAAACCGACTGACTTTCGATAAAACTCGATGATCGGCCCACCACTACCTAAGACCACCCTGGATGTACAGATAGAAGATTCTAAGTCTAACGTTTACAGTTTGCCTTATTAACAGCCAGACTGTTTTATTTGAAGGTCCCAAAAATAGAGAAAAAATTCGTTAAAAATCGAAATAAATATAGGTGGTGCCATTAGTTTGCAGGAACTGAAGAAACACTCCATGATCAATATGCATGCAAAAAATCATGGTGACCAATGCTATAATTATTTAGATACTGGAGCTTTTGTATCAAATTTTTAATTATTCTGATGTATACAGTCCGGTATTCCTAAGTCTTGAAATAATATTTTCAGGAAGAAGCTTTTTTTTGTCAGGGGGCAAACCTAAATTATTTTCACCTGTTAGAGCAACTTTAAGGTCAGCTCGGCCGTTTTGGCCAGCCCGACATCCGGAATGAAATTAGTAGAAATGTGAATTAAACCACCAGGGTTGCGCATAATTTCGGAAAGCGCCACCATGTGGCTTGATTTCACGACTAATAACGAGATTGTCTAAGGCCGAAATAGCCACTCCATGCTTTTAATAAATTTATACCAAATATTTTATGCAATAAAAAATATCACTTAGTTGTCACATATCACAAATTCGACGGAAACTTCTCAAGTCTGTTGTAATAGTTAACTTTTACATGATGTATGCTTTTCCTTGAATGTTTTACATTTTTCTTTGATTAAACATTTAGTGTAAACAATTATGATACACGGGTAAGGTCAAGGACATAACAGTCAGCGAGGTCACGACAGAGCACGCTGGATTTGTCTCCTTATGAAATATCGCTTCCACTCGGTAAATAAGTAGAAAATAAAGTTTGACAATGGACAGACAACAAGGAGGAGGGCTGTTTGGGGCTTACGTCTCACCTGATCAATCAATGGGCCTACCGGGTGAGTACTCAGCTCCGATGGGTCAAACGTACATCGGTCACTTGTTATGGGTTCATAACTGAAATGAGATTTCAGTTATGGGGATCCTCTTATGGAAAAGCGTAGCAGGGGTATATTGGGATATTTGCAAAATAAACAGAGAAAATGGAGGCAATTTAGCAAATTTCTTACCAATAATGGCTAATAAACTGTTCTGGAGTAAAAATAAATTATGTAGAAGTGCCCTTATAAGGAAATTGTTAAGATTTCAACTCCTGTGGTTTTTTTTAGCCTGCCATGCGGTCATGTTTATCTTTTGTCACATGACCCTGTCCTTGACCTTATTGATATGAGAAAAGGTGTCCTCTGATTATTGTTCCAAATAAATTATAGTAAATATTGTTTCCATTACTTCCATAGGCAAATTTGTTAAAACCTTAAATGATATAGCCATAAACTTATAAAGGACTTATTGAAGCCATATATTATCATTTACTCATAAGTATTATTCATGAAATAAGATTTTTTAAATAGATTTATTAGCAATAAATTACTCTGGTACACCAGAGGTCAGGTCACAGGTCAGGTCATGGGTGACCAGAGTTCATGCCTCAGCAACATGGCTGTGTCAGTGATGGTCTTCTGCTCTTCTGTTCATGATAAAATGCTGTTATATCATATATAACATAAACAGGAGACTCCACATGTATGGAAACTTATATATAAAGGATATATAGGTAGAGTGAACATAGTTTAAGCTGCATCTTATTCTTAATTACTCTTTTATTCTTTCCTTCTGATACATCAGAAGGACTGCTACGATATTTCGTAAGAACATACTCAAGGCTGAGTATGGAGCCCGGGTCACCTGGTGTGTAATTCTCAGCCTTGCACCAAGGCAAATCGGTCACCACATCTAACGTCGTTCATGACGTTATATCTTATGATGTAAACTTTCAGTGCCAGGCACAGGTTCAAAGCGATATCCGAAGGCACCTTAAACACTGGTGTTTTACTTATCGAAAAACCATCTCAACATTAAATTTGATGCAAGAAGAAAACTTTTATCATTTTATGAAAAAACATTAGCCGCCCTTATTGACACACGGGGTGTATCAATAATGTCCAGCTTATTGACACACGGTTTAACTGCGCATGCGTCAAATCTGTCACACTCCCCCTAGATGGCATTGCATTCACCGTGTGTCACTAACACCCCCGTCATGATACCCGAAACCGTGTGTCAATAACGCGAGTTACATGTTACTATAGCAGGTCTAAATTACCGAGCCGTGTAGGAGAAGTGGTGGCTTTGGACTAATCGGGTCCTTTGATCTCTGACACATATGTTTAACATTTATAATAGTTATTAATTTCATCGCCTAGGTATATTAATTAGTTTAAAACCTATTTTTATCAGGCGGGGTACTACTAATTTTGGGGATGAAAATTACATCCCTGATGAAAATTATTTATCTCAATTCAAAATTTTAAATATATTCAACAATTTAAAAATAAAAAATAATTTACATACGTATATCTCTTGTTTTATTCAATATCATTTTTCTAATCAGAAAATAATAAACAAGGATAATAGGAACAAATAAGCTTTATTGAAATTAATACAAAATATAGAAAGTTAATCATAGTTTCTTATGACTAAAAATACAAACTTTATAAGCACATCGATACTGAACAATTAAATAATTGCTATTAACCTGGAGAAGTGGATACTTTATTACCCTAATCATAATACAGACGTGATTACTGGGAATTTTGTCACGTTCTTCTATATGAAATGTATACTTTTCCAGATTTTTACGATGTAAAGTGGACATGTTCAAAATCAGAGGAACAAACCGAAAATGAAATGGGCTAAGTTACTACGAGCCATGGAGTGGTCATATCTTTATCAACAACTCATCATCGTGGCCTGATCGATTATAGATTAACGCGTCTTACTTTAACAAACTTAACCTTATAGCCAATGATCAGAATGGGGTTCGAAAAGGATGCTCCTGTACTGATCATATTTTTTAGTTACTTCATTATTAAGTACATGTAATCGTTTGCCTCAAGGAATAGAAACACGTCGCCCTATAGTAAGTGGGCATGCAATCAGGAAAAAAAGCTGTTGATGGGTAAATATAGGAAACCACTCTTCACTCGCGGCTGTTTGGGCTAAAAATTGATTACAAAATCTGTAACACCATAAAAAGTTTATATTAGTTATTAGTTATTCAGCTTATGTATGATTAAGTAATAATATTTTCACAAATTGGTTTGGGGTACTATGTGAGGTACAAGGCGATATAATCCGTCACGCTGTTTAATATATATGTATTAATGGCTTAGCAGAAAAAAATAAAAAGCCTTATGTCGGTATGAAATCCTTTTTTTATGGCCTAAAAGTTCTGATTTCCTAGCGCTTGCTGGATTTTAAGCCCTTGGTCTAGTATTGAGCAAGTTTAAGAATTTTAAGGATACTATACTTATATGACTCCTTTACAAACTTATATAGTATGATGGTAGTAACAGTCCTATAGATTATGCGTCTGAGTTATGGGGATATGCATGCATAAACCCCGTCATGTGATAAAATTCAAACCAGAGCTCTCGGTTACCTTTTTTAGTGTTCACAGGTTCTGCATGTGTAATTGCTGCTCTAAAAGAGACATTGGTTGTTTAACATGTAGATATCATTTGATTGAGATGTTACGGTTTTGGAATCACTATGGATTACACAAGTCTAATCAAGAAAGTATTCATATTGGATTATAACCTTGCAAGTCGCGGATAACTGCAGTGCTCAGATGCAAAAAAGCAAGATACTCGAATCCATTGATGTATATTAATACACATATAATGAAATAGCGCCGCATTGCCAACGTAATCTTAAATAGAAGTTATACGTTCTGATAATCAACATAAATGGCTTGAACATTGCCGATCAGTTCCGAAATTAAGATTTTTTTATCAGCACTCAGTGCAGGGCACATAATTTAGTATATACATTAAACAATATATGGCCCGATCGACGATAGCAAAGTTCAGTATACTTGCTCGGCTTTGGTGTGGGATACTTGTGCTGAGAAGTGAAACTGACAGATTTCAGACACCATATATATATTACCACCAAATAAATACAGGAACTTAAAATTGAAGCAAGGGGCTGTCCCATATGTAAAACGGTGACGTCGAAGATTAGAGACACAATGGTTTTGAATGTTCTGCCTATATTACGAACCCCTAACAATTCTGTATGATAAAACTTACACAATTACGCAGTTTCCTTTACTTGATAAAACAATTCAATTGGTTTAATTCATAAATTACGACAGCAAGAGAAACAGTAACTCGAGGCTTAGTAGTTAAGAATTGGATACAAGATTTAATTGATATATCAGAGGAGATTGTTTATATGGGATTCTCCAAGGTTTACGACACAACAATTTTCTTACCACTTAGGAATTTTCAGTTTTATGTACTACAACGTTGGGTGACGTTAAACCCATTTCTTCATAGACTGAATGTAATAGATTCTCCTACTTGTACCTTTTGTAAATTAGAAAGAGAAACTTTATCACATATATTTGGAATTGTTCTTTTGTCGCTAACTTGTGGTTAAAAATACAAGAGGTTTTGAATAGTTCGTCATTAAACTCCTCTGTTAAGTTTTCAGTATCTTAAGTTCTGTTAGGTTAAAGCAAACATAGATGGTTAAATATGCTAACACTGGTTGTAAAAAAATATGTTTATAATTACAGATGTCTCAAAATGTTACCGAAATATCATGGATGTATAAGCTATGTTAAGCAGATTTATTCAACAGAAGATGTATTGGCTAAGAAAGGAGGTAAATTAACTCAACATTTTTCAAAATGGGAAAACCTTACCTACCTGCTCTCCTCTACATGAATAATCTTCACGATTCAATGTAAATTGTTATTGAAATATTAATTTCTATATTTATGTTTGTATGTATGTACTGTTCCGATATGCATGTACTACGTTTGTGTAATAAAAAAAGAAAGAAAATCCAAACAATTCATCATGCTATATAAAATATACACAATTAATATACACAATATAAACATGTTAAGATATGGACACAAACATGCATACACATTTTTATAATATAAAAAATATAAGGTACATAAATATTCAAGCAAGTTCCATATAAAATTAAATATTCCAAAACAGTCTTCTTCAGTATCATCCTTCTCGACCTCTGAACAGTGTTTCCTAATCCTCTGCATGCCCTGCCATGCAGGGGCCCTTGATGAGGTAAATATGCAACTAGAGAATTTTTAAAGGCTTGTTTCATTTATTATCTTTGACGCATTATTTTCAAATTTTTATTATTCTATAATAAGAACAAATGCATATCAATATAAGAATAACTACCATATTTGATATGTAATAACTTAATGTGCTCAAGTTAGTCAAATATAGCTTGTACAATGCAATGCAACTTTTTCTTTGCGACTTTATCTATATCAACGTCATGCATAACGTTATGGTGGTAGATCAAAGTTTGAGCCGATAAATTCGACTTAGGATACACAATGACTCTCAAAAAACACCACCTTTCATAAAATGCTTATTTTTTGGTAAAAATATACATCTCCTGTATATTTCAGAATATTACTTTAGTTTATAATTTGCGTTAAAGATGGGGAAAATAGGCCACTGAAAAAATTTTAAATACACAATTACCCTGTTACAATAAGGCAAAAGAAACGTCTTCGCAATGATAAAAATACCATATTTCACGACGCCCAATTTCCCTTGTAGCTTTTGAAGTTACCTGGCCCTTTGTTCTAGGACACCAGTGATCAAAGTGATTAATTGGGGCAACAGTGCGCCAGCTTAATTGCGGTACACTTGACTGACCACTGGTGACACACGGTAACAGAGACTCCCAATTCCCAGTACCCGAGACTGCAAAACCCGGTAACTGAGACATCCAAATCGAGGTAACCGAGACTTATGGACCGTGTGTCAATAAGCACTCTGAAAAACATTTGTACATGTATAATTCATAAATTAAACGAAACTTACCAAGTTGAAGTTTGATTGGAATTCTGTCGATCCTGGAGTCTGCAGAGATCACGTGAGATTGCAAGTCCGGAGCTCCCATGGGGCAAGTTTCAAAGGACTACACATGATCGGGCTGGGTGTAACAGGGTGGGCACTTGATCTCTGCAGACTCAAGGGTAAATTTGAAGAACTTTCCCTTCCATGCAAAGCAGAGATATTTCTGAAAATCCCTGTGCACAGGCACCGTGTAGTAAGCGTCCTTTAAGTCCACTGATGCTAAATAACAGCCTGGTGTGATTAAGTTGATTGCATGATCCAATGACTCCATTTTAAAGTGGTGGTATTCTATATACTCATTCAGGGCCTTCAAGTTCAGTATTACACGGTATTTCCCATTCTTTTTTGCTCTGAGAAATATGTTTGAAAAAACACTGCCCCGCTCAAAGCTTGTTTGCTCAGTAACCTGTTTGTTCAATAAGTTCTCAATTTCTGTTTAAATAATTTTCTCCTCTGCCGTATTTAGTTTTAAAGGTTTTGGAATGAAGTTCCTTACAGGGGGATAATTTGAGGTAAAGTTTAGTTTAACACCCGTTACCATGTCCAAAATAAAATCATCCTCTGTTATTGTTTCCCACTCTTGATAATGTGATTTTATTTTTCCACCTACTGCCTCACATGGTTTACCCAGCATTGATCTATTACTTTGCCCTTTGTGCTTGTGTGTGTTTGCGACTTGTAGTGATTGTTGTTACTCCTGTAGTTTCCTTGGTGACAGAGACAGGGCATTTAAATCCTGGATTCTTTGCATAGATTGCTGCAGATTATCACCAAACAACAAGTCTGTTACTGGCACGTCTGCTTTACAGAGTTCTTTGAATTGGCCCTGCAGGTCCCCCTTTAACAGCTCCCTCCTGCACAAATTAAGTTCATGATTGGCATGGCTGAGGATAGCAGTACCATCCATCAGTTGTCTTATCATGCCGTCCAGATTAACATCATTAATGGACTTCGTGCCCAGTTTTAGCTGCAACAGAATATCAGCTACTTGGATAGATGGGGTTACCCCTTTTAAGATGGCTGCTTGGACTCGCTGAAGTCTTGTCTCTTAGCTTTGTATCCTGCCTAAGCTTGTTCCAGACTTCTTTGTTAACTCTTGTGCCATTGAGTTTTGTCAGATTTGCAGGGGTCAGTACAGAGTCTATTTTCTCCTTTACAGTATCACTGGGATTACCTGTGATGATTTTGTCCACTAACTCTGCGAGTTTAGGGTTAATTTCAGGGCCCAGATCTTCTCTCTTTTCAAATGAGAAAGCTATCTGATCTAAAAAATCAGACTCACCATTGCTGTAAGCTTGAGTAGCAGGTACAGAGTCCAAGAGCTGGTTAAGTTCAGTGTCTTGATCGTAAGCCTCTGTGTCCTCCTCATCACTGTCAACATGAGGAGTGTTCCCGGTGAGTGCAAGGCCGCCATCTTGACTTGGAGTGGCACTGGCTCCACTGGTCCCTGGAGTTGGGTCTGAACTGTTGTATCCCTGGTTTTGCTTAAGTTGTCTAATTTCCTGTTGCATGCCTTGTATACTGTTGGCTAAAGCGGCGTGATTTGCCTCAGAGCTTTCCTTAAAGTCTCTGATCTAGGCCAGCAGGGCGAGCATCTGGGAATCTCCCTTCTCAGGGCTAGCGTCTCGGCAACTTGACTCCAGCTCACTGGGTCTGTCTGCCATTGCTTCCCGGGGTCCCAATTCTTGGATTTTCCTTAATTTAGGCTGAACATGGCTGATCCTAGAGCTAGCTGAAGGCTATCCATCCTTCTGTGTTTGTTTACAAACAGTTCTATTCGGTCCAACAAGAGCGTGAGCGTGAAATCAGTAGTCCATTCACAACTAACAGCTAAACTAAGCTCTGAACATCTAAGTAACCTAAAACAACTGTGGAACTAATGAAAAACTGATTCTAAAATATAGCCACGATCAGTAGAGCAAGTGAACACTTCTGTTCGGTCGAAACCTCAGCCAAAATATGATATTAAATGACCCGCTAGTAACTAACCTTACAAGCCTCACGGGAACCGGAAGTGCATTGCCTCATGGGAGCTCCGGACTTGCAATCTCACTTGATCTTGTAAGACGAGAGGTGAGACAGAATTATATCTGTTAGTGTAACCACTTCACTGCACTTGTAATACTAATATAAATTGGTAAAAGTGCAGTATAGGAGACCTGCCAAAAAGCTGGTCTGGTGACCCTTATTTTTGGTCCCGCAGAGGGGAGCAAGGCCATGGTCATCCTTTCTCAGAAGCGGTCGACATGAAGAAAGGACGCCAGGGCAGGTGTCCTGAAAAACTCATGACACTCATGCACATTCATGTTTGTTTTACACTTAAAAGGGGCCTAATCACCAATAAAGTATGTTAAAAGATCATTCTCAACTTGAAGTGAGAATTAAACATACCAATCAAAGGTGTCTTATTTCATTTAAGTCCGCTAGAAAACCATGTATCTGACATATTTATTGTGACTTTGAAACTTGTATGCTAAAAACGGAACTGGGTGTAAGAACAGGGTTATTGGCATTTACTATTAAACTTTGCCATTTTGAATGGCTCTTGTGTCATTTTCAAACTGTGTTAGTATGTGCTTGTGAAAAAAACATCCAGCTGTGTAAGACAAATTGTTATTTCAGACCCATCCAAAAAGTTCCAAGGTTGGGTAAAACCCAGCCCAGAGGGTTTTTCTGGGTAAAACTGGGTTTTACGGGTGTTATGGACAATATGATGTCAATTTTAATTTGAAATATGATTATATGCAGTGGTAAATATGATTCTGTGCTTTATATTTGTTAATATACAGCAATGTCCATAGCAGTGTCTGATATATAATACTTTATACATAGAGCTGCAGCATATTATGATGATACACTTAACTGAAAAAAAAGAGAAAAAAATCACAAGTCCTTAGACACAGTGAAAACATAGCTCTAGTGCTCATACCTCAGCCCATCATTTCACTTTTTTTCAGGACCTTTTCAGTGAAACTTTGAAAGTGGATTGTTTTGTGGATGTAAAAACAAACTGATGTAGAAGTGGTTTCTGGCTACCAAAAACTTTTTTCTAGAAATCATTTATTTTGGATATTCTTTTCAGTGTTAACTTTAAATGTAGCATGGTTGGCAAGACTTTTACACTTACTTCATTTACACAGGTAGTTATAGATATTATATCAACATTTTTTTACAAGTAAGTTTAAAAAAAATAAAAACCATCTATATGGGACTTCTTAGATACATAATTCAGTAATTATCTGCATCATATGGGTAAAACATTCCACTCTTATTATAATGATGATCAAGCACACTTAGCACAGGCTGATATTCACTTAACAAATTTGCTGATTCAGCCACCCATCTTGTGCAGTGCTCACCCCAGCCATAGCCTCTATTGTTTCTTACCATTATTTATGGCCGGCTGAAAGAGGTCTTGTGCAGTTTTAACTGTTAGCAAATGTCTAGATGTAGATATCAGTCAAGTGATAGCTGGGAAGGGGATTCCTCAGAAACCTTGATACAATTAAAATATCTCCTGTTAGGCTATCATGACTAGCTTGCCCAAATGTTTCTACTATGTTAATGCATCGTGTCTAGTCATCTGTGCTGAATAGGACAGCAATGCACATTATTAAGTAAAGACACACTGACTGGGAAAAAGGTGGTTTCCAAGCTGATAAATTCCATAGGGCTCCAATAAGGAACTCTTAAGAACTGATGACACTGTTCAATTAAATTCACTTATATTTACAGTTAATGACTTGATTCTTTACAATTCAATCACATGTAACCAGTAATACTAATCTGTTAATATATGACAGGATCTCTTAATATTACACTACTTTACATGAAAAGTCCCAGAAAAGTCCATATCATATTGCCCATAAAACCCACATGTGGGTTTTAACACTTATTTCCCAACCGGTTAATAAGGAGTTTTACCCGCCTCAGGGGTATTACCCGCCCAACCCTGCCAAAAACACATGTCAATTAGGAGATGCCCTGACTGACTTGGCCAATAAAAATGTTATACATAATGTAAACTTATTTATTTTAATAGATTATACAACTGGGTATTATATTTATAAACTAATTGTGTCACTCTCCATGGCTCATATGGTGGCATTCCATTCACACTGACTAAACATCAGGCCTTGTGGTTTCTCTTGGTTCGATACATGGGCCCACGCTGTGGTTGTCATTTCAGCTGAGACCCCTGGGCCTATCGTACAGATCTCTTGGGACAGGTTCTGCAATGAACTACATTCGGCCCATGGACCATAATGTCCATCCATGGCATCCAGCAGAGATATAACAGAATACATGAAGGTCCTTGTATATGTGTGGACTAGTTGAAATAGTCCTTGTATGGGATCTGTCATGCATGCACAAAATCAGACTTCCCGTCATGCGGCCTAGTTATGGTAAACAGAGACACATGGACTGTGTTTACTCACAACGAAGGACCATAACAAGATGTTAGCAGCTGTATGGAAGGTACTCAGACTGTGCTCGGATGGTTTTGCTTGGAAACTTTTATATAAAGCAAAACTGAACTGATAGTGTGAAATGATAATCATAAAATTGTTCCTGATTATGTCCCTTTAAAGGAAGTGTCTAGGCAGCTGACAATGTTTTAACTGATTTCAAGCACTTGTGTTGCCTAGGCATGTAAACATATTTAATATTGTGTCTGTCATTTACAGAACTGATAAAATTATAGAAGTGAGATATATACATAATAATTAACATGCACAACACAAATATATATATATATATATATATATATATATATATATATATATATATATATATGTATATATATCTGTATACTGACATGCCATTCCTTGCATATTGACAAATCAAAGTTTTAGGGTTAAATGCTCAGCTGGTCACTAAAATGCAGTCTAAATGTCTACGCATGAAGAACCTCATTACAAACTTATGATCATTAATGTAAATGATTGCCCAACCATGAAGCTAATCAAGAACCAACAATCATATCTACGGATCATCATAGGGGATCAAAGGGGTGTATTGCAAAACAGACACACTATCAACAGTGTGTATAGGGCAGTGAGCAGGACAGTGACCCAGTAATTAAAATGCAAATACCTGATTAAGGAATACATATGGTGTAAGTGTATGTATTTCAGAGCATAAGAAACAAAACATTTTTACTACTGGAGTTGATGCTTCATGTTGATCTTGATGTTTATCTTAAATTTAGCAACTGTTTACTTAGTCCTTTTTATCCTAGCCATTTTCAACCTACCTATTATACCTTGGTCTTTTTACTTAGCACCAAATGTTATTAAATAGTCTTATAGTTTCTGTACATTATTAAAAAGATATATGAATATAATCTTAGGTCTGTAATAACAGTACTGTAAATGACAGACCAACAATATTAAACGTGCATATATAACCAGACAACACAAGTGCTTGTTATATAAGTATAAGCATTGCTAGCTGTGCAAGGTTAGTATGCGAACAGTTTAGGCAGCTGACATGTATAATGTAAATATAATTCTATATATATGCAGATGTATGTTTACCCAGTTGGATCCAATCAGAGCATATATTCTTATGGCCGCAGTTGAGCTTTGCAACTCAACTGCTGGCAAGGTAATTAGTTTTCTGCTGCCATAATCTTCTAATTTAATGATAATATCCATTCGCACTATCATTGTTTTTAATGTTATATTGCTTATCCAAATCCTTTCTGTTTTATCCAAACAGGTATGACATCTGCTAATCCATATCTGAATGTGGACCCATCTTTCATGTACCCGGTATGTACTTCATTCGTGTAAAAATAACATCATGCAAGTAAATACCTCTGATGTCCATTTTGCTTTATTTAAAAATGGAATAAGTAAATATCAGAATAATGTTTTACACATAATTTGGTCTCTTTTTAAGAATAAACAACTTGTGGAAAGTGACACTTTTTTGTGTCCATGTTTTGGAAACATAACATATTGTATGAAGCTGAGAAAGATTTCCTTTACCATATGTAGTCAGAATAGAAGACAGTCTTTGAATGGTAAAAGTTTAACTTAAGCTGCTTAAGATTATCCCAAATGGATACATTATTCCAGTGACCAGTGTTTCACTACAGCTAATAGATGTTTAAAATTCTTCTTTAAGTTGCAGTGTCTTTACTTTAGTGCCAAGAATTCCTTAGGTCCTAATATTTAATCACTAACAATAATCACAATTTCACAAAGTTAACTTTTTTTTCATATTTTCAGAACACTATTGTCCTGTTTGATATTTTGATAACAGGTTTTGGCTGTTGTGATTTTAACTTGTTATTTAATCATTGTACACTGTTCAATTAAATTCACTTATATTTACAGTTAATGACTTGATTCTTTACAATTCAATCACATGTAACCAGTAATACTAATCTGTTAATATATGACAGGATCTCTTAATATTACACTACTTTACATGAAAAGTCCCAGAAAAGTCCATATCATATTGCCCATAAAACCCACATGTGGGTTTTAACACTTATTTCCCAACCGGTTAATAAGGAGTTTTACCCGCCTCAGGGGTATTACCCGCCCAACCCTGCCAAAAACACATGTCAATTAGGAGATGCCCTGACTGACTTGGCCAATAAAAATGTTATACATAATGTAAACTTATTTATTTTAATAGATTATACAACTGGGTATTATATTTATAAACTAATTGTGTCACTCTCCATGGCTCATATGGTGGCATTCCATTCACACTGACTAAACATCAGGCCTTGTGGTTTCTCTTGGTTCGATACATGGGCCCAAGCTGTGGTTGTCATTTCAGCTGAGACCCCTGGGCCTATCGTACAGATCTCTTGGGACAGGTTCTGCAATGAACTACATTCGGCCCATGGACCATAATGTCCATCCATGGCATCCAGCAGAGATATAACAGAATACATGAAGGTCCTTGTATATGTGTGGACTAGTTGAAATAGTCCTTGTATGGGATCTGTCATGCATGCACAAAATCAGACTTTAATGTTTTTTTAACTTTTTTTTCATATTTTCAGAACACTATTGTCCTGTTTGATATTTTGATAACAGGTTTTGGCTGTTGTGATTTTAACTTGTTATTTAATCATTGTACAGGGTGTTGGTGGAGACTCAGAATTCATCTTCCCAGAGGGAGCCAAACAAACAAGGGGACGATTTGAACTCATGTTTTCTCAAATAGGGGGATCTGTATTTGTTGGTAAGTAAGAAAGCTTAAGAATGCTAAAAATGAACAGAATGAAACAAGGCCAGTGTAACTGAGACTTATCCTGTTTACAAAATCAGTTACCATGTAGAATATTCCACCGTGTCTGGTCAGTAATAAACCTTTTGCACACATGATCATAGTTTTCACTGTAAAACAACTGTTTGTCAGCTGGAAGATCTAAGAGTAATATAGAGCTTATGTGTATTGTGTAGCCACATCTTCATTTTTTTTTTTTCTTGATCGGCTTTCACTTCAGAATTGTCATTAGTGAGATCCACATTTTTGTTTCTCATATTACTATTAATACTAAATATACAGTGGTGTTGTCAGTATTTAAAGCTATCATACAGGAACCCTGCTGACTGGAAGGCTTCACATATTTCTTTATGTTTTGAAGATAGAAATAAAGTATTGAATATTTTTCAGGGGGTGCTGCTGGAGGACTGAACGGTCTGTACACAGGGTTCAATGAAACAAAAACAGCAGAACTCAAAGGGGCAATCAGGAGAACACAGTAAGTTAAGGCTTGTTCACACCTTATGGAGGTTAAGCATGTGTGTCAGGATTTCGTATCTGGATTTTGTCTAGATGTCACTCATCATTACTTTGATGGCTAAAACACATGAACCATATGGTACCAGGGGTGACCGTATTACCAACATTATAAATCAGGAAATATTTTGAGATTTGGGTGCGAGTCCTCCAGTGTATCCACATGTGTTCTGATGTTATCTGCAATATGCTCTGATGTTTTCAGATTCCTCAAAACATTTTTAAATTTTGAGCATGATTAAATGTCCTTACGTTCCCAAATTTCATACAGACGTGTCTTGATCATCCCCAGTATGGTTTCCAATTTTACTTCGATGTCATACCACGGACAGCATCAGCCTGGTGTGAGCCATCTTTTACATGATACAATAAATCCCACTTCTGACACCATGCAGTATAGTGTCAGATGTGGTTTGACTTTATATTTATGTGGATACATTTTCACGATTTACACTTAAAGATATTTTATTGCAATGGTTACATTTTTACAATCTTGTCATATATATATTAATATATCAGTTATTTGATATGTGTGCAAATTGTTAACTATATGACAACGGATGATCCAAGAGAAAACAGAATGAGTAGAAATTATTAAACTTTATTAGATAATTTTTAAAAGAATGTGATACAAGTTATATAAAGGCTAGCTATATTATTAAAAACCAATCTGTTGTCTTTTAAGGCTACAGCCTATAATGTGCATGATATGCCTGTGAGGCAACAGTATAAATGACAGTTCATCTGTGTAGATGGGAACTCTTACTCACCAACCAGAGCATTTGAGGAATACTGCACTTATATGTCTAAAACATGAATCATCCCTGTAACAGCACAGTGCCAGTTCACTGAAATAAATTTACCTCCTTAGGCCCCCAAAATAAAAGGTATGATTCTTGGGCACAGCCCGCATCAATTTGAGCAGCCTGATATTGTAATAAATGAAATTAAATACTTGGGCTGGATATAACATTGTAATTGTTTCTGACACGGTTTTCTTTTGGT
Source organism: Sipunculus nudus (assembly GCA_026874595.1). Taxonomy (NCBI): domain Eukaryota; kingdom Metazoa; phylum Annelida; class Sipuncula; order Golfingiida; family Sipunculidae; genus Sipunculus; species Sipunculus nudus. The sequence goes on along the minus strand of CM049307.1, from coordinate 73,762,854 downwards.
TACAGAATGTTAAACTTTATAACAAAACAGGGTGCCTCCACAGCACAGACATTGGGCGTCATAGGTAAGTGTTGGCAACAATAAATTAATACATAAGTAAAGGATAAATGAATTCTGAGAAGGTACAATTCTGAAAATCATAATTGTAACTTCCAAGACAGTGGTCTTGCCTTATCTGTTGGTTAGTTCAAATGATTCAGTAATATACTTGAGTTTGTTGTGAAAACATACCTTATGATTATCTTGCTTTATAAATACTTGGCTTTTCTTGTTGACAGAAATGATGGCTACATTACATCAGTTTCATAAGTAGTTTGCTCAAAGATAAATCATGAAAAATTCAAGGTTAACTCTGTGTAAAATGTCCATCTGATTATTTCAGCACTGATGTACAGTTTAGTAGGAGTGGGCCTGAGCATGTCACGAGGAGCCGAGGATGAATTAAATACCCTGACAGCAGGCACACTCACGGGAATGCTCTACAAATCTACAGGTAAGTAAACATAAAGCCTTATCACAGGTAATAGGCTCACAACATTGTTCATGATTTTATATTTTACTGAAATATGTAAATCAATTTGCATAAAAGTCTGCATAAGAGACATTTGCCGTTGTGATCAGTTTTCCAATGGAAAAAAATCTGGATATTTGCTTTGCAAATGTCTGACACAAATCAGCCCAAGGAGGAATTAGAGAAAAATAACCCATCTTAGATTAGCCCATATAAAATGCGTAGATTTAGGTACACACTCATAGTTCAGACAGGCAGAGATAGGTGGCTTACAATTTACAACTTCACACCAGATTCATTTATTAAGGCTTTAAACACTGTGCTTCAGCCTACTGGTTGATTTCAGAAATAGTTCAAGGCGACAAACTGTACATTAACCACTGCATGGCCATGCTGTGAACATACAAAGTAATTAATCACTAAGCACTGCTTACATTATTAAGTTGCATATTATAAGATGCATCTTTTGCTGTTTCACATATGTACCCCCATACAGTGTACCCACAGTAAATGTACTGATGAAGTTGACAATCAAACTGTTCCATGTTTATAAATAGGTACTTCTAGAAACATGTGTGGTCTGACACATTTTAGTTTTGAGCTGACTGGTCAGTTTGTTATATTTCATAATATTCCAAAACAAAAATCAGAAAATATTTGCAGTCTTTGATTAATTAATTTTAATAAAATTCAGTGGTACTGTTAAACTGGAAGTGGCACTGATTTCAGTGTTAATATTGCATCAGATTTTAAACTGTAATTTTTCAGAATATTCCCTGCTGTTTTTCCTTAAGAAAAAAGGCAGATGTGAGAAAATCTTGAAAGTCACTTGCTCATGAAAAGTTTGACAAGGACAGTTTGTGAATACTAGGCCTGTGAATTGTGAGCACCCTTAGAATTGATTCAGTTATTAATTCTTTAACTTCGATTCAATTCTCGATTCAAGTCTTACTTAAGTAGTAAATTTTAGATTTTAAAAGAATAAAAGCAAGTTGACCAGAATGGATGTTAGTAAATTTATGCAAATAAAAGAAAAATATAGCTCTCACTGTTTGTCGCCGCCTTATATTTGAGTGGAGTGGTCCATCAGTGAATGTGTAAAGTAGATAAAAGGGGTCATTCACAATAAAGAGCTTCAACATCACAAACTGCACGGTCACATTTGAGAGCCTGTGAAGGAATTTGGGATTGCATATGCAAAAAAAAAAAATAATAATTGAAATTAATTGATTCAGAGGTTAAGAATTGATTACAATTTAATAGAGGGCTAGCAATTCAGTGCAATAATAATTCAATGCTTTGTTACACCCCTAGTAAAATACCATATACTCAGTTTAATATAGATTGTTAAATATAATCATGATATATTATCTTTGTAGCCGGTTGGAAGCGATGTTTACGAGGAGGAGCTATTGGTTTTTCTCTGGCTGCTGCCTACTGCCTTTACACCCGTGGAGACAGAGTCAAACAAATGATCGGCTTGGATGATTAACTTTGTATACATTTAACAATTCACATGTATGGGGGGGGGGGGCACAAGAATTACATTTTCATGAATATTTTCAAAGTATGATATAATTTGCCAAATATTGATAACCACCTGTTAATATTTATAAGGGACCTGGAAACCAGTCATAACAAACAACTAGCCTAGTTTCTCATCTTAAATCATTATCATCACACCTAATTAAATAAGGCCAAGTTTGATTCAAATTTCAGTTGGTATTGAATGATTCTTTGACCAGCCTTAAACAATTAATGATTATCAAGACACTGTATAGGCTGCAGCCTGTGTAGAATTTGGATTTTAGTGTGATGGTACTGAAAAGGTATATATATATGTATGTATGTATGTATATATAATGTCATCAGACTATAACTAACAAATGTGCATGAACAGTCATTTGATTTTTTAGGTAATGTAGATGAAAAGTATGAAGTGATGTGTCCATGGGCATGAGAGAGTGTAGTAAGCATTACTACCCCAGATAGATTAATTTGGTGATCCACAACCCCTCAAAGGTCTAATTTTGGTTGTAATGAACCAGCAGAAATGTAAGGTTTTGTTCATTAGATTGTGTGTGTGTGTGTGTGAGAGAGAGAGATGAATGTGTATTTGTGTTATACAATCTCACACAGACATTACAGAAGAGAAAGAAAGATAAAAGTTTGAAATAGGTCAGTTCATCTTCAGCAGATTTCCAGAAATAACATTAAAGCAACTATAATTATTAAAGAAACCAAAACAACTGTTTAATGAGCATATTCCATATGTACATGTGCTACCTTGAACCTGCCCTATTTCAAGAACTGTTCTTGTAAAAATTATGTAAAATAATCTTGAAAAAAATAATCTATAATTTTTTCATTTCACTAAGGATTTGAGTAACAAATGCCATGGAATCAACTTGTGATACTGAAAGGTATCAACATAGAAGTACATACATGAACTTGGGAAATCTTTGCTTGCTGATGTCTAGAAGGAAAAATTACATAGTATGTTCACTTTAGGCTGTGTAAGCTTTTATCATTTACACCACGATTAGTTCTAGTGTATGGGCAGACTTGGTGGGCCGTTGCGGTCTTATGCAAGTTTGAATGTACAAGTAATTAAGATAATTTATCCTGTGCAGAATGTTTTCTTAATACAACTATGACCTATCCTGTCAGACATAACTGTCAATTATGTACCAGATATCAGTTGGCAACATGAAGATCCATGTATAGTTACTAGAACACTTGTCAGTTTTCCTGTTTTATGTCCTGTGAGAGTTTGATGAGAATGTATATTTATGTGTGCAAGTTTTTAATAAAAGAATTAAAACTTTATATCTGGTTTTCCTTTTCTATTCTGAGCTCTGACGACTTTCACATTCAGTCAATTATCACAGCATATGGATCAGTATTTGTAGGTCATACAAATCTTAACTTTACCAGTTCAGTATATTCAAGATATTTGGAAGTCCAAAATGTGATATTTGTGAATTCACTATGAAACCTGTTATTTGTATCGCCAGACATAGTCTGGAGATACTATGGTTTAGGCATGGTCGCGCTGCCGCCGCCGCAGAGATTTCTTTTGGACACAATAACTCAAAAAATATTTCACAGATCTTTACCAAACTTGGTATATGTATAGATATGGGTGAGAGGACGACGCCTATTTAAAATGAGGTCATGACCTCAACTAGGAGAGTGACCTTGACCTTGAATAGGTTCAATTTTGGGGAAAATCACACAAATTCTTAAATATCTCAAGAAAACTTGCATGGATTGATCCCAAAATCAAGTTGATCGAAGATCATGGATAGGGTTGTCATGTTCCAGAAACTGGTGGCGCCACCTATTATTCTTTACTTGTTTTCATGCCGTTTAATATCCCCAAAATTGCTACTTGACAGTACTGTGAGCATTATAAGTCAAAAACTAATGGACAGATTTCTTTCATATTATGCAAATACATAGATATGGGTTATAGGATGATGTTTATTTAAATTGGGGTCATGACCTTTCCTATGAGAGTGGCCTTGACCTTGAATATTGCCATATATGGTGAAAATCACACAAAATCATTAATTTCTCAATAAGGGATGCATGCATCGGTCCAAAAATCAACTTGACCGAAGATTTTGGATAGTAATGTCATGTACCAGAAACAGGTGGCGCCACCTGTTATTCTTTTACTTGTTTTCGTGCCATTTAATACCCCATCATTGCCACTTAACAGTACATTTATAACCTGTGAGCATTATAAGTCAAAAACTAATGGACAGATTTCTTTCATATTATGCAAATACATAGACATGGGTTATGGGATGATGTATATATAAATTGGGGTCATGACCTTTCCTATTAGAGTGGCCTTGACCTTGAATGTTGCCATATATGGTGAAAATTACACAAAATCATTAATATCTCAATAAGGGATGCATGCATTGGTCCAAAAATCAACATGTTCGAAGATCTTGGAAAGTATTGTCATGTACCAGAAACAGGTGGCACCACCTGTTATTCTTTTACTTGTTTTGTGCCGTTTAATACCCCATCATTGCCATTTATCAGTACTGTGAGCATTATAAGTCAAAAACTAATGGACAAATTTCTTTCATATTATGCATATACATGGATATGGGTTATAGGATAATGTTTATTTGAATAGGGGTCATGACCTTTCCAATGAGTGGCCTTGACCTTGAATATTGCCATATATGGTGAAAATCACACAAAATCATTAATTTCTCAATAAGGGATGCATGCATTGGTCCAAAAATCAACTTGACAGAAGATCTTGGATAGTAATGTCATGTATCAGAAACAGGTGGCACCACCTGTTATTCTTTTCCTTGTTTTCGTGCCGTTTAATACCCTATCATTGCCACTTAACAGTACATTTATAACCTGTGAGCATTATAAGTCAAAAACTAATGGACAGATTTCTTTCATATTATGCATATACATAGACATGGGTTATGGGATGATGTATATATAAATTGGGGTCATGACCTTTCCTATTAGAGTGGCCTTGACCTTGAATATTGCCATATATGGTGAAAATTACACAAAATCATTAATATCTCAATAAGGGATGCATGCATTGGTCCAAAAATCAACATGTTCGAAGATCTTGGAAAGTACTGTCATGTACCAGAAACAGGTGGCGCCACCTGTTATTCTTTTCCTTGTTTTCGTGCCGTTTAATACCCCATCATTGCCATTTATCAGTACTGTGAGCATTATAAGTCAAAAACTAATGGACAAATTTCTTTCATATTATGCATATACATGGATATGGGTTATAGGATAATGTTTATTTGAATAGGGGTCATGACCTTTCCAATGAGTGGCCTTGACCTTGAATATTGCCATATATGGTGAAAATCACACAAAATCATTAATTTCTCAATAAGGGATGCATGCATTGGTCCAAAAATCAACTTGACAGAAGATCTTGGATAGTAATGTCATGTACCAGAAACAGGTGGCGCCACCTGTTATTCTTTTCCTTGTTTTCGTGCCGTTTAATACCCTATCATTGCCACTTAACAGTACATTTATAACCTGTGAGCATTATAAGTCAAAAACTAATGGACAGATTTCTTTCATATTATGCAAATACATAGACATGGGTTATGGGATGATGTATATATAAATTGGGGTCATGACCTTTCCTATTAGAGTGGCCTTGACCTTGAATGTTGCCATATATGGTGAAAATTACACAAAATCATTAATATCTCAATAAGGGATGCATGCATTGGTCCAAAAATCAACATGTTCGAAGATCTTGGAAAGTATTGTCATGTACCAGAAACAGGTGGCACCACCTGTTATTCTTTTACTTGTTTTGTGCCGTTTAATACCCCATCATTGCCATTTATCAGTACTGTGAGCATTATAAGTCAAAAACTAATGGACAAATTTCTTTCATATTATGCATATACATGGATATGGGTTATAGGATAATGTTTATTTGAATAGGGGTCATGACCTTTCCAATGAGTGGCCTTGACCTTGAATATTGCCATATATGGTGAAAATCACACAAAATCATTAATTTCTCAATAAGGGATGCATGCATTGGTCCAAAAATCAACTTGACAGAAGATCTTGGATAGTAATGTCATGTATCAGAAACAGGTGGCACCACCTGTTATTCTTTTCCTTGTTTTCGTGCCGTTTAATACCCTATCATTGCCACTTAACAGTACATTTATAACCTGTGAGCATTATAAGTCAAAAACTAATGGACAGATTTCTTTCATATTATGCATATACATAGACATGGGTTATGGGATGATGTATATATAAATTGGGGTCATGACCTTTCCTATTAGAGTGGCCTTGACCTTGAATATTGCCATATATGGTGAAAATTACACAAAATCATTAATATCTCAATAAGGGATGCATGCATTGGTCCAAAAATCAACATGTTCGAAGATCTTGGAAAGTACTGTCATGTACCAGAAACAGGTGGCGCCACCTGTTATTCTTTTACTTGTTTTCGTGCCGTTTAATACCCCATCATTGCCATTTATCAGTACTGTGAGCATTATAAGTCAAAAACTAATGGACAAATTTCTTTCATATTATGCATATACATGGATATGGGTTATAGGATAATGTTTATTTGAATAGGGGTCATGACCTTTCCAATGAGTGGCCTTGACCTTGAATATTGCCATATATGGTGAAAATCACACAAAATCATTAATTTCTCAATAAGGGATGCATGCATTGGTCCAAAAATCAACTTGACAGAAGATCTTGGATAGTAATGTCATGTTCCAGAAACAGGTGGCGCCACCTGTTATTCTTTTCCTTGTTTTCGTGCCGTTTAATACCCTATCATTGCCACTTAACAGTACATTTATAACCTGTGAGCATTATAAGTCAAAAACTAATGGACAGATTTCTTTCATATTATGCATATACATAGACATGGGTTATGGGATGATGTATATATAAATTGGGGTCATGACCTTTCCTATTAGAGTGGCCTTGACCTTGAATATTGCCATATATGGTGAAAATTACACAAAATCATTAATGTCTCAATAAGGGATGCATGCATTGGTCCAAAAATCAACATGTTCGAAGATCTTGGAAAGTATTGTCATGTACCAGAAACAGGTGGCGCCACCTGTTATTCTTTTACTTGTTTTGTGCCGTTTAATACCCCATCATTGCCATTTATCAGTACTGTGAGCATTATAAGTCAAAAACTAATGGACAAATTTCTTTCATATTATGCATATACATGGATATGGGTTATAGGATAATGTTTATTTGAATAGGGGTCATGACCTTTCCAATGAGTGGCCTTGACCTTGAATGTTGCCATATATGGTGAAAATCACACAAAATCATTAATTTCTCAATAAGGGATGCATTGATTGGTCCAAAAATCAACTTGAACGAAGATCTTGGATAGTGTTGTCATGTACGGGAAACAGGTGGTGCCACCTGTTATTCTTTTACTTGTTTTCGTGCCGTTTAATACCCCATCATTGCCACTTAACAGTATTGTGAGCATTATAAGTCAAAAACTAATGGACAGATTTCTTGCATATACATAGACATGGGTTAGGGGATGATGTATATTGAAATTTGGATCATGACCTTTTCTATGAGAATGACCTTTTCTATGAGTGTGGTCTGATATTAATTGTTGCTGAAGATGGGGGGCCTATTCTAAAAAGGGGGGGGGGATTAATTGTCTGGGGATACTATGGCACCTGCGGTGCCAAGAAATATCTAGTTGTGCAAATGGGCTGTAGCAGATAAAACTAGCCGCCATGATGTGAACAAATTATCTAGATGTCATTAAATCATCTTTTTTTTTTTTTTTTTTTTTATTTTTTTTTTTATTTTATTTTTTTTTTTTTTTATTGCAAACAAACAAATACAATACATACAAAACAAACAGTGAAAGTTTCCAAAACAATTCGATATCCTTTCAATATATATGTATATAAAGATCCACTGTCTCACCAATATACATTGTATTATCCAATTCCATATGGTGTTTTATATATTCCCAAAACAAAATATCTGATAATAATGCAGTAAATATGTATATAATACCTGTATTCTCAAAGTTAATCCTCTAATTATCTGTATACCTATAATTTATGAAATCTCTCCCATAACTAAACTCTCCCCATCTACTATGAAACTTAGTTACCAAGTTATTTTTTTGTGCCATCATAAATTCTATTCTGGCATATTTCCAGATTTCCTGGCATGCTTTATCAAAAGATAGACCTTCTTGACAATTTCTAGCTCTATTTATATATTGTTTCACCACAAACAAAATTAAATTCCCTACTACAGGTGCCATTGGAGCACCGTACATGACTGTAGAGATATTTATATCAATATTAATACCTTTTTGTTTACACCACCTTTCAATATCTGACCATAGTGTTCTAACCTTATAGCAAGACCAAAACAAGTGTGTTAATTGTTCTTGCTCTCTTTTACAAAAAGTACATGAATCAGAATCTTTAATCTTCCATTTACATAACCAATAATTATTTACTAAACAATTATTAAGCAATTTATATTGAAACACTCTAGATTTTGTGTCCAAACATATTTTAAAGGGAAGCTTGTATACTTCCTTATAATCTACCTCTATGTCTGACATGCAACTTGCTATATTTGGAATATATGGCCCTTTTCTTAATATAGTACCAACAAAGCACTGACATATTACTTTTGAAGATGCACCAGATATGAGTATCTGCTCCCCATTATAAAAAGCAAACGAAAAGGGCTCTATAGAACTTAAATTTTGCGGTTTAAGATATTTAAACTTAGACACAAGGGCATACCATTTTAAAAAATGTATTCCTGAGATACCTTTTCCAATCCAAAATTCAAAAGACTTGATATTGCCCATGTAATCAAACAAATCTAATCCTGTGTTAATTCCTACATCAGAAAACTGTTTCCAATAGGTTAAAGCATTGTCAATTTTTAATAATTTATTATTCCAAATAATTTGCTTTTCAACTGGAACATTTTCAAAATATTTCATTCGTAACATTATATAACTTTTTAAGACTTCTTTGTAAAAGCTTGGAATATTAAATAATTTTATATCTTTTATTTCTATATTACTGTTAAGCAACAACTCTACATCTGGACAGAGTGTCTGTAAAAAATGTCTAAACAACACCTTCCATGGTCTTTCTTCTACCTTTATGTATCTTTTAAGCCATGCTATTCTTGATGTATAAATTATTGATTCTATATGTGGAGCATTTAGACCACCATTTTCCACTTCTTGTACTAATTTTACTCTCTTAATTCTCTCTCTACCTCCATTCCACATAAAACTGAAGAAGAGTTCATCAACTCTTTTACAAAAGTCTACTGGTACTGATGCATTAGAAATATAATAATAAAACTTTGAAAAAAAGAATGATTTTGCTACTTGAATTTTTCCTAAAAGTGTCAGTCCTCTCTGGTTCCACATTTTCAATATATTTTGCACTGAATTCAGCTTAGAGAAAAAATTTAAATCCTCGGATTCTTTTTTATCATATGAAATGTAAACTCCCAAAAATTTTATTGGATTATCAGGCCATCTTATTCCTAGTGGTTTCTGCTTATTATTTCTAAATTGACCTATCCACATACCTTCACATTTCTCATAATTAATTTTTAAACCACTAAAATTACCAAATTGTTTAATGATCTCAAGGAAATATTTAGCTGAACTTTTGTCTTTTACAATTCCTACCGTATCATCTGCATACTGAAGTAACTTAAAATGATATCCTGAAACTTCTAATCCTTTTATTTTTTCTGAACTCTTTATGTATTCTGCCATTACTTCAGCAGCTAAAACAAATAAATATGGGGACAAAGGGTCTCCTTGCCGAACCCCTCTTTTAACTTTAAAATATCCAGATGTAACTCCATTATTTATTGTACAGCTTTCAATATTATTATATAAAATGTGAATCCAATTGATAAATATGGATGGAAATTTATATTTCTCCAAAACTGATATCATAAAGTTCCATTCCAAGGAATCGAAAGCTTTTTCAAAATCTATACTGATTAATATCCCAGGTAAATTTTTCATTCTTGTATATTCTAAAAGGTCTGATAAAATTCTTATATTTTCCCCTATATATCTTCCCTGAATATATCCAGTTTGATTTGCATTAATAATTTCTGGCATGATCTTTTTTAATCTTAAAGCTAAAGTTTTTGATAAAATTTTGTAATCTACGTTTAACAAAGATATAGGCCTCCAATTTTTTAATAATGTTCTATCCTTTTTCTTGTCAATTAATGTTATTATTGCCTGTTTTTGAGAAGACGACAGTTCCCCTTTTTGAAATGATCTATTAAATGATGCTACCATAGTTGAGCCGAAAAGGGGCCAAAATTTTTGATAAAATTCTGCAGATATGCCATCATTACCTGGGCTTTTGTTTTTTGCAAATGTTTTTAGAGTTAAATAACATTCCTCTTCTGTAATTTCTTTACCTAAATATTCTGAATTTAATTTGGATAACATTGGCAACTTTATTTTATCCAAGTATTCATCCAACTCCTTCTGAGTGTTGTTTGCTTGTGAACAATATAACTTCCGATAAAATTCCTTTTGCATTTCTAAAATTTCTTTTCCTTTGGTTACCATTTCTCCTGTAGGTGATACTAATTTTCTTATACATTTTTGTCCATTATTATACTTCTCTAAGTTGAGGAAATATTTAGAATTTTTTTTCTCCATGTTCGAACCATCTAATTTTAGATCTAAGCATACAACCTTGTGTTTTATAATTATCAATATCTGCCAGCTGATTCGTAACTGAAGTTATTTCATCTTGTAAAGCTTGACTATGGCATACTTTGGATGTGTCTAATTTTTCTTGTAATACCTGTAGTTTTTGTTTAAGACTCTCTTCTTTTGTTTTTCTTTTTTTAGCTCTTTTTTTACAATATGATATACTAAACTGTCTTATCTTATATTTAAACAATTCCCATTTAACCCTGTCATCTTTAATATTACTGTACTCTCTATCCCATACTTTTTTTTCTTTGTTCAGATTTTCCACAAATTCTTCTTCTTGTAATATATCTCCATTTAATTTCCAATAGCCTTTACCCTTTTTTTCTTTATCTGATGGGTGTTCCAAATCCAAAATTACTGCGCAATGATCTGAATGAATGTATGGTTCAATATATGTATCTTTAACTGTATCTTGTAACGTTTGTGAAATCCACCAATAATCTAATCTAGAGCAAATATTACCATTCTTTTGTCTCCATGTATAACGTTTCTTTGACGGGTATTTGATTCTAAAAATATCAGTTAATGATAAATAATCTATTGTTTTTTTAAAGTTTTCTACTACTGTTTTCTTAATATCTTTTGTTCCTCCTTTTTTATCCAAAATCCCATCAAAAACTATATTAAAATCTCCTCCTACTAAGACATTGTCTGTATTTTCTATATGCTGGTGTATTAAGTTATAGAGTCTAATGTAAAATCTATTTTGTTCATTTGTCATATTTGGTGCATAAATGTTTATTAACTTATATTCTATTCCCTTTATTTTTAATCCAATTATCAGAATCCTTCCATCTTGAGAACTGTGTACCTTAAACTCGTCTTCTATTTCTATATTCTTTTTAATGAAAATAGCACATCCTCTACTAGATGAGTTTGCATGACTATAAAAAGCTTTCCCATTCCATTCATTATTCCACTGATTTTCTATTTCTGTAGTTCCATGTGTTTCCTGTAAGAACATTAAATCATCTTGCACCAAAGCATATCAGCATAATCCATGCAAGCTAAAATGAAAATTAAGACATTGCACTGTATTTATATTCTTTTATTGAAAAGTAAAACGCAAAGCAGAATAAAGCATCTCACCGGAAATGAAAGAAAATAAAATTGCATTCAAATATGGAGTGTTCCTGGACTACTTGTCAAGATATGTCTTTGGTATGTGGACAATTTTATCAATTCTAGAAGCTATAGGCAAGCAAATATACATGAAACAATAACAATTCCAGTATGGTCCCTATATGTATAGGGTAATATAATGAAGAGATTGACCCAAAATCAATTAGTATTTAGTACTGTCAACATGCACATTTTACTTCTCAGTCTTGACTTTTGACACACCAGGTGCAATTTTCAGAACTGCAAATTTTTATCTACAACCATTTAAAACGGTGATCTCAATTTGATCATTTCTTAATCTGTCTGATGTAAATATCCTTCATAAAAAAGTTAAAAAGTATTTATAGATCAGAAGAAACTTCTCTTTAAAATATCTATCCATGAAATATGATAAACAAAAACTGTATGGTAGAAATACTAGTGCTAAATGCATGATATGTAAATATTTTTCAGTCTGTATAAATGAACTAAGCATTGTTACTATCCTAGCTAAAGACACTAGAACTAATGGCATGATATGAATGTTGTGTAGAAGTAGGGGAGTCAGTTTCTCAGCTCAAAACAAATTTCGGTATCATAAATCGCAACCTGTTTTTAGTAATTATGATAGTCTTTTTCTACAGTACACTGACTCAAAATCAGTTCTGAATTTTTGTTTTGTTTTTACTTCCAGCTCATTTATAAACTACATGTATATATATACTGTATTCACCTTCAACAGTACATGACAAGCATAAATCAAACTTTAGCACTATTTCATCTCAAATAAGAAAAGATATGGGTTATACAAATTTTCACATATATACCAGTACCTGTTACTTATTAGAGTGATGCATGTAATTTATGATGTAATCATTTCTAAATATTCAACAACTGAGCATCTGCTATACAAATTGAAAGCACAATGTAAAAGCATATAAAGTAAAGATCACAATAAGCAAAAAAGGTCAAAACTATAAAATGTTAATAAAAAAGTTAATCTCAACAAAAAAACTATTTGCCTTTGACTATTACAGCTTTCAAATTAAACACTTTAAATAATGAAGACAAAATTATCTATTTCTTTAGAACAGTTAAATAAAAAATCAAAGATAGAAGGATGTGCTTAATCCAGACCTGTTACAAAAGACCCTGCTTAATCCAGTCAGACAAGAGACCCTTCTAGAAAAAGATATATCCTTAATCTAGACAGACCCTGTGTAATTTAGAACTTTTTTCTGACCATATGTAATTTAGACTGCCATATTGTAGAGCTTTTGTCAAACTAATCTGAAGAAGTACCGCATACTTTGCTTAAAATAGAAAGGATTATCAAGCCTGGTTTGATGCTTATATAAAATAAAAATCTTCCTTAATTCAGACACTCAAAAATATCCAGACTTAGAAATGTCAGATCCACCTTCAATTAATCCAGAAAGTAAAATATCATTAGTGCATGATATAGGCTTGTACAACAATAAACTAACTGCTTAATTCTAAAAGTTTAACTACAGCAATGCTCAAGCACAGTTGGTTAACCTGGTTCATTCACACAGCTAAATATAAAAGTTTAGCTCTGTTATCAAAGGTAGTCTACAATAAAGAGGAATCTGCATCACTGTGTATACTACAGGAGAACTGTATAAAAATATACATTCTAATATATATATCAGAGTTCAAGTGTGAATATTGATCTCACAATTAACAAATACCAACAACAGGAAATGAAATTCTTAAACACCTATATATGTAATTAGTATAATCTTGTTTGTGAATTACTAAACAGAATGTTTCATCATTTTGTGCCTGTAATGTCTGTATGAATATATTTAAAATATGGTGTATATCTCACAACCTACTGGCATCAAAGCAGTAGTTCAAAATGTCCACATTTTGAAATTTGTAAAGATGCATAAATTTTCATTCTAATAAAAGAAAACATCACATTTTGTGCGAAAGATTCACTTTCTACCGATCAGATCTGCATTATTTGTAAGCTAGCCACATTTATGGCATCTGCATATATAAAACATGAAGATGTGTAAAATTAATACATAAAAGATTAAAATTTAGCATTCAAACTGAACAATATTAAAAAACAGTAAAAATGTCAGATTAAGTTTTTGCGTCTTAATTATATAGAAATCTATAATATCTTTATGCTTTATATGAGAAATTTACTAATTAATTTCAATATTTACAAACAAATATAACAAGGAATTACAGAGACAGTGTTTGGTAGAACATTTGAGACATAGTTTTGAGCTGATGAATAGATGCTGTCCATCTGTAGATAAACATCGTAGATTTTTATACCTCTTCAAAAATCAAGTAAATATTTAAATGACACCTGATATTCCTCAAAGCTTCTTTTATTTTAAACTTTGCTGAAAATATAATACTCTGGAGAAGTCAAACAGCAGTGAGACTTTTGTATCAGAATAAATATGTTTGCAATACAACTTGTTGCAGACAAGTTGGAATGTTGTAATTCAAATTACTATTACCATAAAGTTTTTACTGTACTAGCATCTTCAGAGTGTTACCCCCTCCCTCACAGATAAATATTTGTGACAAACAGAAGAATATGCATTGTAAACTGAAAATATTTTTATACATTTTATTCTCATCTAATGACCTGTATTTTCATATCTCATGCCTCTGGAGAAACAATGCCTCTGGAGAGTTCATAAATCACCCAAGAGGTGGTAGCAGTTGCCAAACTGCATTTAGGGCATAATAATTACTTTTTGCATAATCGATAAAAAACGATTATGTATGGACATGCAAAGAATCTAACCCTGTCAGAGATATATGAACACAAAGTAACGAACAGCATCAAAACAAAACCTAACGCAGCCAACAATTGTCCAATGGCAAGTCGACCTTGGATGTGGGTGGCTTGATGGTTTCATTTTGAAATCTGATGTACATGTCAGACTATTTACTGGGGTCAATAATTTTGGTAATAGTATAAACAGCAGATTTCAAGGTAATATTGAAAGTACATAAAATAATCAATTAATAATCGATCAACGGTCTTTTTTATTTTTTAATCATCGATTATGATTTTAAAACCAATTCCTACCATTAATAATTACTACCTTCTTTTACATGTGTATGTAGCACCTTCAGAACTGTAAGTCATAGTTGATATCTGAGTCACATTATTCTCTTTAAAAAAACTTGTCATGTTCTCTAACAGTTTTTAAAATGGTCATGTAATCTCAAAAACAAACAGTGCACAAGTGACATTTAAAATAATCAACAAATTGTTTGGCAAACTCCAACTCGGAATCAAAATTACAACCTGATGCAACCTGAGTTTATATATGAGGTGTAGTGCATGTAATTAATTCCCCTTATTGTCATTATACCATAAAATGGTTCTATACATAAGCCCCTCTTTGACCGTTGAGTATGTCACTAGACCTTCTCAGAACTTGAACTTTATACATTTTTTGGTCTAAAATACACAAGTTTGGTCAAGGTTGATGCGATGCAGGGGGACTGCTTCATGTTGCTGGTGAAGTCATCATCTGTACAAGACTGGAAGTCATAAGCCACGATCTTGTTGACTAGGGTTAGCATGTGCAGGAGTTCCATGCTGGTGCCGTATTTCTCCAGGACCTGACACAGAGCCTGAATGTACCATGAGCCATCCACATTGTTACGCCAGGAGAAGTAACCTACAGTTATAACATTATACAATTAAGGCAGGATTTTTTTACATAATGATAAATATGCAAACTGTCACAATGATGAAAGGCAGCAATCCTTACATATACTGACTGATTTCTGAAAGTGCAATTAGAAATGATTTTTTTACCTACAATTAAATATAAACTTTATTTATTTTACTTAGATTGTGCAACTAGATATAATAATTCAGATGAGGCACTCTCTAAAGCTCAGATTTTGGTGCTTGGTATTCGGTATGGGTGGATGAAATCCAAGAACCCAAACTAAAGCACAGACCTGGGACAGGCCACTATACAATCCACTCTCATAGCCACACTGTAAATTGAACCCAGGTCAATAGCGGAGAGAACTAAGCATTTTACCACTCAATTGTCCAGGCCCCTACTTTCTTGTCTCCTACTCAAGTTACTGGTACTCAGTGACCTTCATATGGATACTTTCAGGCCTTGTTCTGTAGTTTATACTGTTTATGAATGAAGATGAAGTTAATTAGCAATAATGCATGAATATTAATGATATATCCTGTATTTACAGTTAAATAATTACTGTACTAGCAGTCAAAGCAGTGAACTTCATTATCATACTGGTTCAATGTGCTGGTTTTAAATTCTCCATGGACCTGGCCTTAAAGGTGCCCAATCACCTACCTATTGAAAAAAAATTTATGTGATTTCTGGCATCCTCTGTGAATATATTAATGATCTGAGGGTAATTTTGGTTGTGAAAAGTTCTTATAAGGCCTTTGTGAAGGATGTGTGAACTTGTTTATCAACAACATGTTTGTAAACATAGCAATGCTCTGGCTATCTAACTTGCTGCCAGATGCTCTTGTTGAATTTGTTTTGGTTATTTTGGTGGGCCCCCACATATTATAAATACGTTGATATAAACAAAACAAGCAGCCGATGTGCGGTGATATCCACATTTTCTTGCCTATTTTTATTAAAGCTCCAAGGGATTACCTTTAGTTAATAAAGGTCAGATAGCTGATCGGGCCCCTTTAACTGGGAACTTGTGTTATATCAGTGCCAAGAGCTGGCAAGAACAATCAACGTAGTATATGCATGGTCATCCATCTTAAGTTCAAAGGATTGACCTAGAATTCTATAGTGTACTTTCAAGGTTGGCATATCCATGTAACACAGATATACTAAGGCTTAAAATCGTGTATAATTCACTCCTACAAGATTAGAAAGAACCACTCTGGGACCCCTATTATTTCTAATATTCATTAACGACATTACAGACAACATAACAAGTAACATTAGACTATTTGCAGACGACACCATGTTGTATCTCACCATTGAAAACTGATCTTTAGCAGCAAAAATACTAAATAGAGACTTGGAACAAATCTCAAAATGGTCAAAAAAAAGGTTAGTCACCTTCAATGCAAAAAAACCAGATCACTGTTATTCTCAATGAAACCAAAAACAGACCATCCTGACCTATATTTCAATGGTATTAAAATAGATAAATCTATAAAAATTTAGGAATAACACTTAGAAAGGACTGCAAATGGAATGATCATATAGAAAATATAAAAGCAAAAGCAAACTCTAAAATCTTAATATATATAATCTAAAATATATGCTTGATAGGAAAACTCTAGAAAACATATATTATACATATATAAGGCCAATACTAGAATACAGTAATGTTATGTGGTGTAACTGCACACAAGAACAAAGCAAAACACTAGAAGCTGTGCAATTACAAGCTGCCAGAATAGTAACAGGCTGCGTCAGGGGCACTAGCCATGCAAAACTCTACAAAGAAACAGGCTGGCCCCTACTCAAAACGCGTAGAGAAAATTCAATGGTCATCCAGCTGCCCAAAATGATAAAGCTAGAATCCCCCCAGTACCTGTACTTACTATTATGGCCACACAGAAACACCACCTTTAATACAAGATCTAGTGATCGACTCAATATACAAGACATTTTCTGTAGAACAGAGATCTACTATAATTCATTCTTACCAAAATCTATAAGATTATGGAATAAATTAGATGAAAGACTTAAACACTGTCAAACCAGCAAATCACTTAAATATAATATATCCAGAGAAATTGCAAGAAACAAACCACCAAAATACTTCAATTCAGGTACAAGAAAGGCCCAGAGAATTCATACCCGACTGCGAACACAAAGCAGTGACTTAAACTACGATCTATATAGAAGACACCTATCCAACGACCCAAAATGTCAATGTTGATACGAAACAGAAAATGCTGAACATTATCTGCTGCAATGCCAACTCCATGTCAATTCTAGAAATAAATATCTCCCCCAAGATATATCTGTAGAAGAACTCCTCTATGGTAGCGCATATGCAAACAACACCAGAAATGAAGAAATCTTTACATCTGTATGTTCATACATAGAAAACACAAACCGGTTCAAAACATAAAAATCTCCCACAACACCTCCAAAACACAGACATACAACTATAACACTTCCACTTACCAAACATCCACTACCAAACACAACCCCTACCATAACACTGAATACTGCCATCGTTTTATATTTTATATTTTATACTAGAAATATTAGGGAGAGAGTCAAGATAAGCTTTAAGTAGCTTGCACTTAATCCCATTGATGTCTGTACCATAAGATATGTGCATATTCAATAAAATATCTCAAACAAAGAAAGAACCACTCTGCATGCTGAACATATGAGAGAGACAGATAAATCTTAACTTTAAACTAATAGAAATACAATGTGATTCAAACCTGGGACAACAGAGTATGCCATGAGAACGTCGGCCTCCAGCGGGATCTTCCTGACGGAGGGTCCGTCCATTGGGTTGTCCACCTCATCTACATTATCATAGGCTATCTCAGTTCCCCAGTCAAACTTGGCTCCACGACAGGCCTAAATAACAAAAGTAAATAATTAATTCATAAAATTAAGGAACTGACAAATGAGGCAGTATTTGTGAACAGGTAACTGTATAGCTATGTCCTCTGCTTGACATTTTCTGCTTATAAACATCCTTTGACCATCCATCAACCATTCAAACATTTTTAAGTCCTCAGAACTTTACGCTTTTTGGACAGTCAAGGCCGCAGTACAAAAACATATAGGCCATGTTCAAAATAGACCACTCTTGATATTTATTGATATTTACTTAATAGAGACATTGTGGTGATTACTAAGATATGCAAACAGAACTGACACTAACTGTACTTTCACATGAACACTATCAGGAGAAACTATTTGTACTGGTACTTTTGATCTAGTTCATTGGATATACCAGTACTATGAATACAGTATTTCTTTTTTTTCACAAATGAGCCACCTTTTGTGTGCTCCAACTGAGACCTCAGACAAATTAAAAACACCTCCCAACTCTGAACAACAGGAATTTAAACAGAACTAAACTTCTCTCTCTTTTATGGAATGCCCCAGTGCCCTGACCATCTGCTTCTTTTAAGTGTGACATCTGACAATGTCAAACCTCACCCACTTTCAGTTTCTTTCCAAAATTGTTGGAAAAACTGGAGAGGTACAATACATTTTAGTACCTTCAGCTGCAGGAAGATGTCAGCACTAAATGCAACTATTGATTTTACAAACTGTTTTTGATAAATCCTGATGAGGATGATACACTTTGATAACAAAGCTAAAATTTTACCTTGAGTCATGATTAACGCATCTATTGAATGAGGGGAGAAGTTAGATTTTAAAAGAGATTGAGAATCATATTATTTCACTAGGCTTGTTCATGATATAAATTGCATAAACCAATTATACATAGCTCTTAAGACTTTACCTGGTATTTTTTACTTATGTAAGATACAGTAAATAGAGGGAAAGATGCTGAAGAAAACAGGAAATATCACTGAATAAAACTTGCACATATTAACTTAGTGCATATTTTCCATACTTATCATAAGAAGTAGATTCAGTGCATAACTTCTTCAAATTATTTAATATTGAACTTATTCTCCACATGTAAATAGAAAATGTATAGGAAAAACTATGTGTCAAATCTGAAAAATATAACAATATGCAGGGGATTTGCTATTGGTCAGTCTTCAAATCATACAAAGAGAAACATTTCACAAAAGAAGACCAATCTTTTGATCTAACAAAAATGCCCCAGAAAAGACCACTCTTGACCTGATATTTTTCTTGTTTTTTCCAAGGCAGTGCTAATCTAAATAGAGACATAGTGGTGATTACTTGGATATGCAAACAGAACTGACACCAACTGTACTTCACAGGAACACTATCAGGAGAAACTATTTGTACTGGTACTTTTGACCTAGTTCATTAGATATACTGGTACTATGGATTCTGAATACAGTATTTCTTTTTTCATAAATGAGCCACATTTTGTGTGCTCCATGAGACCTTAGACAAATTAGAAACACCTCCAATCTCAGGACAAATAATATTGAGAAATCCTACATGTATTTTGTCAAATTAAAGACAAGGTTTCCTTTGTATTACAAAGGCTAGGCCTTGCTGTCAGAGAAAATTTAAATATCTATTTTTATCAGGTACAGTCTGCAATATATCAGGAATCAGGATCATACTCCAGGAAACAATATTGTTATACACATGGGCGACTTAATTCTTATGTATTCTTAAGGGTCCAGTCAACCTTCTTGAGAGCCCTTCCTTAATCATACCAAGGTCCCCCACTAGATGTCAACATTGTTGTTCTTTCTAAGAGGACAGATGTATGAAGGGTTCCACACCAAATTTCAATGTAGATCCACCAGAAACTATTTGACATATTCTTGTACATTGAAAGTCAAAAAGTAAACAACAATTAATATGTGAATTTCACCTTACTCAAAAGAAAAATAGCTTATTCATTCATGTATAATCAGCTGACTGGTTGACATGCTTAGAGTTTGCAGCTGATTAGTTGATATATGGTACCTCCAGAATGTGGCTGATTGGTTGACATGCTTTAAGAAAGCAGCTGATTGGTTAACAGGCTCAATGGAACAATGGATGCTTTGATGGTTCAGGTGTTGTCAATTTTGCTGATTATGTCTCACCTCCCATGGGGTGCAGCAGCTTCTGTAGCCAGCGGCGTCAGTGTCATTTCTTGTGAACATGATAACTTTTGAACAGCTCTACATTTTTTCTTAAATTTGAAATTTCAATTGTTTCTACAGTATCTGGAAAATGGGTGACCTTGACTTTCATCATCAAAGACAAATAAGCAGATATAGAATTTTTTTGTGAATTTCATAACTTTTGAACCACTCAAAATATTTTCATGAAATTCAACTTGTGAAACCAAAATCTCACAAATGTTTGGAAACCGGTGACCTTGACCTTTATCTTAAAGGTCAAATCACCCTGAATAGAAATTATTTGTAAATGCTGTGACTTTGAAGTAGTCCATATTTTTTTCCTCAAATTTGGAGATGGAGGGAGTGGAGACAATAATATCTGTTTTTGCATTGCAAAAACAACCTCATTCCAGTTCTTATATATTATTCCGTCAGGGAAACAAGACTTTGTTATGAATATAAAGGTAAAAAGTAAGAAAAATAAAGAACTGCCTTTCTGGCTTGACACATGCAACATGGTGTGAGGAATGCCAGCCTGTGGAGTGTGGTGGCGTAATGGACAGGGTGCTGGACGGTGATATCAGACTATAAACTCACACCTTTTTTTCCCTTTATATCTGTCAATAATGATAAGCATCATTCTGCCTGCTTGTTACCTCACATCAATCATCATTAACCACATAGTTAACGTGTCAGTCACCTGATGAACTGGCCTGACCTCACATTCACACCTGTTCACAATTCATTACAAAGTCAGGGTTTGCCTTCATTTCCTTTTGTTTTTGGTGTGGTTTATACTTTTTACTAAGGTGTAATGCTTTAATGTGGTACCATACTTGAAATTCACTACCTGTTGTGAACCAGATGAAATGTAAGGGATAACCTTTGTAAGCTTAATTATATTATGCAAAATTATAATAAATAGCAAAGTTTCAACACCATAATTATTCACTCTTAGTTCTTACTAATTGTAGTTAGTGACAGGGCAAAGTTTAAGGTATAGGAATTGAGATACATTCCTATAATAATAAAGTTTCTGTCATGATATATCATCTGAGCACAGACCTACATGTAAACCATCCACGGTTAAAAAAAAACCACAATAATGATCCTCAATAAATATCAATGAATTATGAGCTAGTTTTAGTTCTGTGGTGAATGATCATCTGCATGAACAGATGGCAGACTGTCATGTTACAGTAACAGATCGCTAACACTAAAAATACAGGGGCATCACCTGAGGGGCAGATCCAAATAAAGGGGCAGATTCCAATAAAGGTGTGGGTCCAGGTAGAGGAGTCGATCCAGATAAAGTATACACAGTATAGATGAATTAAGATAAATGGGTGCATCTAGATAAAGGTGCAGACCCAGGTAGAGGAGTTGATCCAGATAAAGTATACACAGTATAGATGGATCCAGATAAATGGATGGATCCAGGTAGAGCAGTTGATCCAGATAAAGTATACACAGTATAGATCAATCAAGATAAACAGGTGGATCCAGGTAGAGGAGTTGATCAAGATAAAGTATACACGGTATAGATGAATCCAGATAAATGGGTGGATCCAGGTAGAGGAGTTGATCAAGATAAAGTATACATAGTATAGATGAATCCAGATAAATGGATGGATCCAGGTAGAGCAGTTCATCCAGATAAAGTATACACAGTATAGATCAATCAAGATAAACAGGTGGATCCAGGTAGAGGAGTTGATCAAGATAAAGTATACACGGTATAGATGAATCCAGATAAATGGGTGGATCCAGGTAGAGGAGTTGATCAAGATAAAGTATACATAGTATAGATGAATCCAGATAAATGGGTGGATCCAGGTAGAGGAGTTGATCCAGATAAAGTATACATAGTATAGATGAATCCAGATAAATGGGTGGATCCAGGTAGAGCAGTTGATCAAGATAAAGTATACACAGTATAGATGAATCCAGATAAATGGGTGGATCCAGGTAGAGGAGTTGATCCAGATAAAGTATACACAGTATAGATGAATCCAGATAAATGGATGGATCCAGGTAGAGCAGTTGATCCAGATAAAGTATACAAAGTATAGATGAATCCAGATAAATGGATGGATCCAGGTAGAGGAGTTGATCCAGATAAAGTATACATAGTATAGATGAATCCAGATAAATGGGTGGATCCAGGTAGAGGAGTTGATCCAGATAAAGTATACATAGTATAGATGAATCCAGATAAATGGGTGGATCCAGGTAGAGCAGTTGATCAAGATAAAGTATACACAGTATAGATGAATCCAGATAAATGGGTGGATCCAGGTAGAGGAGTTGATCAAGATAAAGTATACACGGTATAGATGAATCCAGATAAATGGGTGGATCCAGGTAGAGGAGTTGATCCAGATAAAGTATACATAGTATAGATGAATCCAGATAAATGGGTGGATCCAGGTAGAGGAGTTGATCCAGATAAAGTATACATAGTATAGATGAATCCAGATAAATGGGTGGATCCAGGTAGAGCAGTTGATCAAGATAAAGTATACACAGTTAAGATGAATCCAGATAAATGGGTGGATCCAGGTAGAGGAGTTGATCAAGATAAAGTATACACAGTATAGATGAATCCAGATAAATGGATGGATCCAGGTAGAGCAGTTGATCCAGATAAAGTATACACAGTATAGATGAATCCAGATAAATGGATGGATCCAGGTAGAGCAGTTGATCCAGATAAAGTATACACAGTATAGATGAATCCAGATAAATGGGTGGATCCAGGTAGAGGAGTTGATCCAGATAAAGTATACACAGTATAGATGAATCCAGATAAATGGGTGGATCTAGATAAAGGTGCAGACCCAGGTAGAGGAGTTGATCCAGATAAAGTATACACAGTATAGATGAATCCAGATAAATGGGTGGATCTAGATAAAGGTGCAGACCCAGGTAGAGGAGTTGATCCAGATAAAGGGTGAATCTGGCTAAAGGGGCAGATCCAGGAGGATTGTATTGCCATGGTTGAGGAATGTACTCTATTGAGAACCATTTTAATTTTGAAGATAAATATTTGCAGCATGCATGTAGATATAAGCAGCGTGCTCACAAAGAAGTATAACTGTGAGCTGACCCACCTGTATGAAGAAGAGCTTTGGTTTTCCAGCGAGGCTTTCACACATGTCACCCTTGAAGTTTGAGGTGAGCTGATCAATCATGACCCTTCTGTCAGTGCCGTAGATACGACCTTCCTCCCCATGACTCATGATCACGCAAACGAAACAGTCAGCGTCAGAGTGGTCCTCCATGGCCACTGGCAGAACAAATGTAACATATGTCAAGCAGAATAAAACCTCACTGTGTCGAACACAAAGGAACCAACAAAAAAACTCTGACAAATTAGAAAACTTTGTGAGGTTAAACACATGTTGGTTATTTTAATTGGTGGATGATCATTTCAACTGTTCTGTAACCTAGTCTTATTACTTTGACAAATGTCTGCATTCATCAAAACATAAGAAGTTTTAGAGTATGTCAATATGTGTAAAAATCCTATTAAGAACTGGTTGTGTTCATTCATTCATTTTTACACAGTATATAGTATATCTGATCCACATTAGTCACTGTGTCTAACTGGGATTGAATACTGAAGCTCTATCTAAACAGTCAAATGCTTGAAACACCAAGCAGACACCATGGATACAGACTTTATCAGTGCATTTACTATAGTTAAAAGGTTCATTCTTTTCATGAATGAGGTCATGGTGACCTATTCCATAGTACTGAATACATACATCCTGAGGAGATGTTTGCACAGTGGAACCCCATGAAAACGACCACCTTGGGAGCTGACCGAAGTGGTCGTAATTTAGGGGTGGTCATATTTCTGAAATTCTAAGTTACCTGGATCATATATTATGGACCAAGAAAAGTGGTCGTAATTGTGGGGTGGTCCCAAGGTGGGGTTCAACTGTACTTGTAAAAATACTTGCTTAAGCATCAATGGATGAAATATATATAAGTATATGCATGAACATGCAGTGAAGGCTGGAATTAAGTGGTTTTGTTTTGAAATACACATAAATCACAATGCTTTGACCTGATTTCAAACTGAAGGGACAATCTTGTCAAAAATCTAGTTATTAAATTTACTGGGAACAAGATCGACTGACTTTAAAACTGGTGTGGGGTGTATTGACTATATTTCAGCACTCTGAGTCAGCCAAGCAAAAACATGGTCAGCATTACCATTTTGCCATAATGATCACTTTTTATTTTCTTGACGCTGATCCTCTGGCTAAGCGTGGGAGTTCTTCAATCGCTTCTAGTGTGTTCAGTGTTTGAATGCACCAACTAACCTCAAATCAATCTACACATGATCAACGGCAGCTGTTGGTTGAAACTTGATTTCTAGTACAATGATTAAATTAACCATGGTGATGGCTGCCATGACACATAAAGACAAGTACACCTACTCCCAAGACTTGATAGATTTCTCCATGGTTGTCAGGGTGTTTGAGGGGGTGGCAACTACATCTATTGAACCTCGTGTTCAAGATGTAAGGTCATTTACCTCATGGTTTTGGTCTGAATCATCAAAACTGAAGCAAAATACTACTTTGTGATATTGTAACTTTGCTGAAAATTCATTCTGTTAATTCTAAGGGGCTTTGTTTGATATCGGATCTGTACTACATAAATTTCTCTTGAACATTTCATTAAAATAATTGATAAAGCACTGATACCGTGGGGCACAGGCAGTTTGTTTTCTTTATACCCATTTCTTATAACATATGGGGGGGGGGGACAAATATCCAAACGTCCATCCAGAGGTTTGCAAATGACAAAAATCACAAACAACATCTTGTGCACCAAAGAACACATGGGGTTAATTTTTTTCCAGTTTGTCAACATTGACACATAATGCATGGGCACTCTGCTGTCTGAGATGCTTTCCAAAGGAAAAGAAAAGAAAAAATAACCTAAAACCATGGGTCTCAACTCTCAGCGGAATTGTCTATCAATTTCAAAAATATCAAAAAATTTCAAAATATAGGTCCTGTGATCAGTTTGAAGCAAACCTGTCTTCCCAAACTGTAGTTATCATCCATAAACTAATTTGTGAATGGATGGGCTCTCTGACTATGACCTTTGACCTAGTGACCCCAACATCAAAAGGAAACTTCCTCTATTGACAGATGCACCATATGTGGAAGATGGAAGGTTTGCAATGAAAATTTTGCTTAAAATGCATCCACAATCTTTCTAAAGTAGTGGGTCCTGTGACCTTGACCTTTCACCTCATGACCCCAAAATCAGTAGAGTTCCTGCTTTAGAGGTGGGCCATATATAAGTCGAGTTTACATATAAAATCCATATGTCAATCCAAACTGGAGTAATCATCAGGAAACAAATTTGTCGGACATACAGAAAGGCGAACAGACTAATGGACAGACGGACAGGGTGATTAATATAGGGCATCTGCATATTCAAGCAGGGCCCTATTAAACACACAAGGTTTCAGAACACAGATGAAACCACAGTAGCGAATCTTATATTATCAATATAATTAGGAGGTCTAAAAATAAAGGAACAAAATTTGTAAAAAAAAAAATAGAAAAAATACAGGTGGCGCCATCAGTCTTCAGGAACTAAAGAAACCAGAAACAGAAAAAAATTGTGAAAATTAGAAAAAATAGGGAACTGACAAACTAGTCATGGTCAATATTCAAGGTGAGATTCATGGCAATCTATGCATTAATAATCAAGATGCTGGAGGTTTTGTATCAAATTTTTAATTATTCTTGGGGGGGGGGCTAGCTTGAAGAATAAAGGTGGCAGTGACTTGATTTCAAGTTTCCAAGGAGAGTTTCTATTGACCTCCCTGGATATTCAGTTACAGGTTTCTAAGTCCAACAGTGTCAAAACATGGCATTCTAACAGACGGACAGACAGACAAACAATCACTACTGTGAGCTCAGTTGACTTGCAGTCAGCTTAGCTAAAAAACAGGGGCACTTAAATTTGTACTTTGTTTACTGACAGCTTGTAGATCATGCAT
The DNA here is from genome assembly GCA_026874595.1 of Sipunculus nudus. Classification (NCBI taxonomy): domain Eukaryota; kingdom Metazoa; phylum Annelida; class Sipuncula; order Golfingiida; family Sipunculidae; genus Sipunculus; species Sipunculus nudus. The sequence continues at coordinate 73,736,141 of CM049307.1, read as the reverse complement.
CTGTTAAGGTTGGATTACAAGATCTTTTCTTAGCAGGAACTGACCACATTTCATTATCATGTACCCAAAGTAAGCCAGATATCACATATATCCTACAAGTAAGGCAGGTGGTTAAGGCTGGCTTTAATAAGCTGTGTGGCACTAACAAGATTAAACCCTGGGACAAATTGTTAGTATTGTCTTATTTATCTTATACAGTGAAACTCCTACTTGCGCATAATCTCAGTCCCTTCAATTTTGCCTATAAACTCAGTAAAGAGGACAACTCATGATCCCAGACAGCAGACAAACTTTCCCGTCCCACCAGCATATCCAGTACATATTACATCCCTCTAAAGTGGACAGAATTTGTGAGTTCTATTTTGTTCATATATTTGCCAGGAGATGAAGCTCCTAGGTCATGACCTTGTATGACCTGTTTTGGTCAGAGCGACAGCCCAGGTACAAGCGTAATTTGGTGAACCATTGGAATGTGATATGTAAATATACAGTGTCGAAATTGTTGTTTATTTCTACAAATGTGTTGATAACTGATCATTAATAGAATAAGATTGACAGGTCAATTAGGAAAAAATAAGCCCTCAAACTGAAACAGCTATTCATGCAACAAGACCACCATCAAAGAATGCCGTTCATACTTCGTGATGTATGCAACAAGACCACCATCAAAGAATGCTGTTCATACTTCGTGATCGGCGTCCGGTCTGGGGAGCCGTAATTATAGTTTGCAACAGTTTTTACTTTGTTGTGGTGAAAGCGAGGTGAAGACTTTCCTTTAACAAATAATTATGCTGTTCGGATGCTGTCAATAATCAGTCTTCAATATGCAAAGTGTAATCATCCATGAACTGCCTCTTGCTTAGAAAATGAAGCATGGTAAGTAACAGTGAAAATGCCAAGATTAGTTGCAAGGCCTAGCTGATGGTTGTCTTTTTTCAATAATTATATTTTATTACAAGTTCTTTTTTCAGCTATATTAAAAATTATTTAAATCAAGTTTATGTGGCCTATTTCAAACTTGGTGTACATTAAATGAAAACATAGAATATCAGAAACATTTAATGAAGAATTGACGCAATATGCCGAACTTCTCTAAACAGGACAACTCACTAATACAGACAAAATCCTCCATTCCTTTGAGTGTCCGGCTTAGGGAAGTTTCACTGTATACTCTTCCTTGCATTAACTGTATTCACATGGTCCTAATAATGTTATAAAAGGATCACGTCGCTCAATTCATATTTCCAAGAAAATCAATAAATATGGATGAAAAAGAAAATGACATCAGCCTCCAGCAAACCATATTAGCATTTATATAATTTTTATATTTTTGAATTCTTTGTGAAAGAAACCATCACTCAATAAAACATGAAATTTAAATGCCTCTCCCAGAAGTGCATGAACGACAAAGATACATATTTCCCAGCATAACTCAGGAATAAGTGTCTCTTTTTTATGCCTTTATCAGGTTTTACAAGTCGGCTGCTGTTGAAGTGGCTGCCAGTGCTGTCCTGTGCACCAGGCAAGACTAATAATACAGGAGGGAGGGAAGTGATTCTGTACATACAAAACCTATTAATTTATAATAAAGCTGGAGCTGAAGTTAAGATTTTCAGTTTGAGCTACACAAACTCCTTATGCAGTGGTCATACATTGCAGTCATTCAAGATCTTCTTAGTTTTAACAACTTTGTTTTTACAATTTTTTTGCTTCTTGAAACCTGAGGGCTAGCACAGGGCCTAGAATCAGACCAGCTAGAGTTCATTGTTGCAGATTTAAAACTTGGAGTTGGATGCACAATGTGATACAAATGTGATCTTGAATGGCTGCAGTGTATAACCACTGGTTTAGAAGTGTAAGTTTGAGTAAATGGATGAAAAATCATCTACCTTACTGGAAGTAAAAACAGTAAAAAATGCAATTAAATACCTCTTTTCAGGTTCATAATCATATCTGTGCCTGTAAGATTCTCATGATGTTCAATGTCAAACCCAAGGTCGAGGAATGTCTGTACGACTTTCTGTGTATCAACCTCGCTGCCTTCACGTTCCTTCTGTTTTGTGCTGGCATCAAAGTACCTGTTGTTTATGATGACCGCCTTGCCACGCCTGGGGTAGTTAAACTTGTATTCATCCAGGCCAGTGGATAAAGCTGTGGGCAGGGCAGGTTTACTGAAAATGAAGAAAGAACTCTAATTAATGCTGAGATATCATCTAAAACAAACATTCAGGTATTGTACAATACAAATTTAAAAAAAAAATTAAGAATTAGCACATTGAAGTTTGAAGGAGGCCATTTGTTCAACATTTAAATGGAAACTTTCTGAAAGACCACCTGTCTTATAAGACCACCTGTCTTATAAGACCACCTGTCTATTGAGACCACTCTTGGGTGTACCAAGGCATTCACATTGATAATAAATGACCTGTCTAACAAGACCACCTGCGAATTAAGACCAATTTTGGCCAGTCCCATGGGTGGTCTCATAACACAGGTTTCACTCTACTCATCATGTGTGCCATTTAGGACATTTGTGGATGAATAAATTCAAACTAGGTTTCATTCACCTTTTGAAATGTATCAATACATGTAGTACCAAAAAATGGCTTGCCCTTCTGTTTATAATCTTCTTTTACAGAATCAGTAATAAATTATGTTAACAATTTCTTTTAAGAGTATAATTTCCCTATCTATCCAAGAATCTCCACACACACATGCACACAAAATAGTTTGGTACTAATCCTACCTGTCCATCCTTTTAACAGAGTAACACAAAAGCTACTAACACAGATTTTGGCTTAAACCATGTGTTTATATACACTGGTCCTGTGTATTTAGTTAAATGTATGTGCTGATCAGACTGAAAAATTCTGATGTCAGCTCAGTACTAAAGAATAAAGAATACATCCCTACATGGACAAACAATGTACTTCTAGACTGTTCTTGTGTTATTCATGCTTCAATCTGTGTATATTGACTCTGTGTAAATTCAGGTTTTCCCCCTTGAGACCCTATATGTGTGTCATAGTGATCTATTTATAGTGGCTCTGAACATGACGCTTGTTATTGTGAGTATAGTCTAAGTAATAGTTTTCCATGAATTCAGTCTGGATTAAGTAAGATTTTTAAGGGTAATGGCCTATGACATACCATATATACTTTAATATCAACTTTAATTGTATCCTAGGCAATGGCTATGTACTTGTCATACATGATGTATGTGGTGAATTGTAAATTTTTGTGAAATTTCTATAATTTCTGTTGACACTATAAATTTTTCTCTTATAAACTTGATTACCATAACAAATTAAAAAAAAAAAAAATTTTACAGTATACATGTAAAGAACTAAGTTCTTCCTATGCATAAGTTGGTATCTAGTAATATGAAAATGCCAAACTTTTGCATAATATACCAGTCTATCATTCTGTATATAAAAAGTCAGTAAAATTTTGATAACAATTAAAGTTTATACCATTACATCATTATGATTATATGCAGTGGAATTTTACAGCTACATGTAGATGATAAGACAGGAAGACAGATCGTGACTTCTCTATATAATCCATCTTCATATGTGAGACTGCATTATGTATGAGCAAGCCTACTAGTCAACATAGATATAGTTCAAATAAAATATATAAATATGAATCAAATGAATATAAAAAAATGTCCCTGCAGAGTCTGAGCAGCACAAAAATTTACCAGTTTATGTTTCATAATTTAAAGATTAAGCTAGTAAATGTACTTTAATCAGCTGGACATTAATTTTAAAATACAACTAGACATTTCTTGGCACCGCAGGTGCCAGAGTATCCCCAGAAATAGTAGGCCCCCCCCCTTCAAGAATAGACCCCTGTTTTTAGCAGCATATACTGACACTTGGCATATTTATTGTTTCTTCCATCTAACAATCAACAATCTTGTTGAAGATGTTGGTCCTGTGACCTTGATCTTTTAAAAGATGTGTCCTGTGACCTTGACCTTTGACCTCAAGACCCCAAAATCAATTTGGGTCTTGCTTTTCCAATGGGACATATACAAGTCAAGTTTGAAATCCATACATCAATAAAAGCAGGAATTACCATCCAGAAACTAATTTTTGGACAATTGGCTCCTGTGACCTTCACCTTTGACCTTGTGACCTCAAAATTGATAGGGGTCTTCCACTCTTGGCAGGTGAACTATATCTGCAAGATGAAATATCTGAGATGAATTGTTTGGCTGAAAATGCATCCACAGTCTTTTTTAAGAGGTTTCCTGTGACCTTGACCTTTGACCTCATGACCCCAAAATCAATTTGGGTCTTGCTTTTCCAATGGGACATATACAAGTCAAGTTTGAAATCCATACATAAAAAAAAGCAGGAATTATCATACAGGAACTAATTTTTGGACAGATGGCTCCTGTGACCTTCACCTTTGACCTTGTGACCTCAAAATTGATAGGGATCTTCCACTCTTGGCAGGTGAATTATATCTGCAAGATGAAATATCTGAGATGAATTGTTTGGCTGAAAATGCATCCACAATCTTTTTAAAGAGGTTTCCTGTGACCTTGACCTTTGACCTCATGACCCCAAAATCAATTTGGGTCTTGCTTTTCCAATGGGACATATACAAGTCAAGTTTGAAATCCATACATCAATAAAAGCAGGAATTATAATCCAGAAACTAATTTTTGGACAGATGGCTCCTGTGACCTTCACCTTTGACCTTGTGACCTCAAAATTGATAGGGTTCTTCTTCTCTTGGCATGTGAACTATATGTGCAAGATGAAAGATCTGAGATGAAATGTTTTGCTGAAAATGCATCCACAATCTTTTTAAAGATGTGTCCTGTGACCTTGACCTTTGACCTCATGACCCCAAAATCAATTTGGGTCTTGCTTTTCCAATGGGACATATACAAGTCAAGTTTAAAATCCATACATCAATAAAAGCAGGAATTATCATCCAGGAACTAATTTTTGGACAGATGGCTCCTGTGACCTTCACCTTTGACCTTGTGACCTCAAAACTGATAGGGGTCTTCCTCTCTTGGCAGATGACTTATATGTGCAAGATGAAAGGTGTGAGATGAAATGTTTGGCTGAAAATGCATCCACAATCTTTTTAAAGATGTGTCCTGTGACCTTGACCTTTGACCTCATGACCCCAAAATAAATTGGAGTCTTGCTTTTTCAATGGGACATATATAAGTCAAGTTTGAAATCAATACACCAATAAAAGCAGGAATTATCATCCAGAAACTAATTTAGGGACAGATAGCTCCTGTGGCCTTGACCTGTGACCTTGTGACCCCAAAATTGATATGGATCATCCACTATTGGCAAGTGAGCTATATATTCAAGATGGAAGACCTAGGATGAAAGTTTGGCTTAAAATGCATTCACAGTATCTTTTAAAATGCCAGTCCAGTGACCTTGACCTTTGACCTCATGACCCTAGAACCTATGGGTTCTTACTTTAGTGGTGGGCCATACATAAGTCATGTTTGAAATCCATATGGCTATCAACACTGGAGATATCATAAGAGGTGTGTGATTTTCACCATATATGGCAATATTCAAGGTCAAGGCCACTATCATAGGAAAGGTCATGACCCCAATTTAAATGAACATCATCCCATAACCCATACCTATGTATATACATAATATAAAAGAAATCTGTCCATTAGTTTTTGACTTATAATGCTCGCAGTACTGTAAGGTGGCAATTTTGGGGGTATTAAACGGCACAAAAACAAGAAAAGAATAATAGGTGGCGCCACCAGTTTCTGAAACATGACAACCCTATCCATGATCTTCCATCAACTTGATTTTGGGATAAATCCATGCAAGATTTCTTGAGATATTAAAGAATTTGTGTGATTTTCTCCAAAATTGGACCTATTCAAGGTCAAGGACACTCTCCTAGTAAAGGTCATGACCTCATTTTAAATAGGCGTTGTCCTCTTACCCATATCTATACATATACCAAGTTTGGTAAAGTTCTGTGAAATATTTTTTGGGATATCGCGCCAACAAGATTTATATGCGGCGGCGGCGGGACCGGTATGAAAACATAGTATCCCCCGACTTTGTCTGGGGATACAAATATATTCTTGTTATTTATTCGGAAAAACAAATTTATCCGTGGTGATTTGTGAAATATTATCTGGCCATATTACCAGGAATAATTTATATAACAATGGTCCAATGATCATTACTGATAATTTCCCATGCATGTGATTAGATCACTTAATTTACACCCAAATTATTCATTGAAGATAAAATCATTTCAACCATACCATTTACAGGTTATTAATCTTCATGTAATGATGTAATGGTATTTTCAGTGGTATTCTATAAATTTTAATTATCATAAACATGTGATGTAATGTTGTAAGTTTCCCCAACTATACATTATGAAAAGGAAAAAGTCATCTTGGACTGTTAATAGATATTTAAAGGTAAATACTCTATAATGAAGCAATTTGGAAATGCCAGGAATCTTTAAGATTCAATCTTATATCCTATGATTACTGGGTATATGTCATTATTCTTGACAGTATGTTTACGGCCCTGACTATAGGTGTAAGTGTTTGGTAGTATCGAAAATCAGCTTTTCAGTCTGTCTGCCTGTCTGTTTTCCACACCTGTTTACACTCATTACTTTGAGAATTGTTTGAGTAATCACCTTGAAATTATAATGAATAATGGTACCTATTATCGAGATAGATATGTCAAACTTATAAATGAACTACTCAATTACAAAAATCCACATGACGGATCCACCTAAAAGGAATCTCACCTTATTTATTTAGTAAATAGAGATTTTGTCCACATCCCGCTTTCTGCATCATGCAATCCATACATACGGAATCATAGCTTAATTAATATGTTGTTGATAGGAATGATGACAATGTGAGAGTAAAGTAAATAGAAATGGCATGCAGCTAAGCAAGGTAATGGGAAAAGCCATTTGAACAGTTATATGTCAAAAAAGAGTGAAGAGCAAAGTAACTCATGAGAGGTGACAAGAAAAGGTAATATAAAAGTCATATGTAAAAGATAGATGAGTAGCAAAGGTACAGAACAGGCATGTTAAAAAAATGAATAGATCGGATGAATAAGGTAATGAAAGGGAGAGAAGAAATTTGCTTTTGACAAACAGAGACAATAGGAAGAATAATAGAATAGAGGAATCATATATGAATCCCAGACTTGTGGGAAAGAAAAAAAGTGTGTAACAGTAATTAGAACAGGAGCGGCATGTTAACTGAGATGGTTATTACAATAAAATAATTTGTATCCATTAATGTCAAAAGAAGTTACCTATTTAAAGATTACTAAGGACATGTAAAATTACCTATTTTGAACCATTTCTTGCTCTACTAACAGATGAATAAGCTTATACATCCATCACAGAGGTGTTATAAAAACTTTTCCTAACACTAATTATCTAGAATTCATTTATATGTATGCGGAGTAAACGGAAATCATATAAATACTGTAAAAAGGTGGGTAAATAGCTGGCTTTAATATTCGTTGTTGAAAACAAAAGCATTAACCATCTTGGTGCAGAAAGAGGGCACAATAATAAATAAAGTTGATTTATTATATCTTGATTGATTAAAAACCATAAATTAATGTAAGTTGAATATTAAATTGGAGTAATGTCATTCAATAATGTGAAAAGTTAAAAAACATGCAGGGATAATTTTCATTCAGGATATATTATTCTCAAAATTAGCCATTATTAATGTCATGTATGAAATGGCATGTTAGTCTAGTAAGCTAATATAATGGTATATTAATTGTTATATTAGTCACTAAATCTGTAAGGTTTCTGGGTTCAACTGGTGCAGGGTTCATCTGGTGCATGCTGGAAATAAGCGAAAACCTACTCTGACTGTTCAGGTGTAACGGGGACTGGGAAAAAAGCCTGCATGGCCACACCTGAGATACATTTGTCGTGACTTAACAATTACCATCACACCACATCAAAGTGACTCAGGCCAACGTTTCCTACTACAGGTTAATCAGCTGCGTTTAAGACAGGGTAAACCCACTGAGCTGTAAATCTTGCTTCCTGTGTTATACCATGGCATTTGATAAATGGGATACCAAAATATCTCTGTATTATTGCATGCAGGTTAGTTGATAAGAGAACTTGTCAACACTACATTGTAAAGCTGAAAGCTTAAAACAGCTCATCTGAATGATATCGTTACTTTTTACCTTTAACTCAATTTATAAGTTAATTATGCTGCATGAGATCAAACTCCCTTGATAAGATTAAAACTGGATTATTATATATATATGCCACACAGCATCAATGTACATCTTATTTTATCTACTTTTTTATCTGTTTAAAATGGGACAAATGATAAATTTGAATTTTTTAATACTGCTCCTCTCTCTTCCTCCTGGAGCCTGAACAAACTACCTTTACCTCCTTGGTGAAATATTCACAAGTGACCTGTGGGTCACAGTGCTCAGCTATGCTATTAAACTGATCAAATTTCATGATACAACAGCTGAAATCCATATGTGCATGACATGAAAATGAAAGCAACAGTGCTTAAAAGAAAATAATATGCCATGGTCAAAGTATGACAAAATTTAAGATAGTGACCTTATACTTATAATTTAAAAAAAAATACAAAATTCTAATATAATTTCTGATATACACTTAAATCTATATCAAAAACAATTATATTCTTAAAATAACTCCTCAGCTTCTAAAGTTAACCTGTTCAGAGAGTAAATATTTTTCCTGGTGATCAGAGTACATGATGCTGACCTCATTCCTTGCACACACACAGAAAATATATAAAAGAATCTTTATGCTAAATATGAACAAAACAACAACCTTTATTTTGATATTAGGCAGTCTTGAAGTATTACAATAGGATTTTAATGCAAAACTTAGGTTTTTACATGATTTATCAAAGGAATGAAATTGCATTGATCTAGTTTTGGGTTTGCTGGATATGGACACCTAACTGTATGATGAATTTCAAATCCATACGTCTGACAGTGTGAAAAAAACAGAAGGACAGTTGATGAAAACAGGATGATGGAAACAGAAGAGTTCATGCAATACTTCGGTGTGAAGCTCCTACCATATCTAGCTTCCCTGAAATAGCCACAGTCACCAAGCAATCACTCATTCCAGATCTAGAGAATAACAAACAGCTTGATTAAAAGGCAAATCTAAAAACAAATGCATAAACATGAATTTTGTAACTCAAAAATTGTTAATATTTATGAAAATGATGCATGACTGATATAAGCAGATCATTAACATTCCATAAGTTTACTGCGTGTTTTCACAAGCTGTTCTGACTGTGTACATTACTGGTGAGCATTTATCAGGATCAACAACTCTGCCTCATAATGAAACAACACTTGCCTGTGTTCCATATAGGTTAAAGGTTTTGGATTTGTCACTGAATAATAAAGCTCAGTTGAAAATGTCAGCTGAAAACCTTGATACATCAGTCATCATATATGTCATTAAGATATTGGAAAAAAATGCCTTCTGAACAAAACTGCAACCAGTGAAACCCCATAAACAACCCTCAAGATAACTGATGAATGAGGGTCTGTAGGACAACCCTCTCTATATGAAATAACCCTCACTATCTCAAGTTACTCTCACTTTCTCAAGTAACCCTCACTATTTCAAATAACCCTAACTATCTCAAGTTATAATCCTCTTTATCTCAAATAACCCTCACTATCTCAAGTAACCCTCACTATCTCAAATAACCCTCACTAACTCAAGTTACCCTCACTATCCAAAATAACCCTCACTATCTCAAGTAACCCTCACTTTCTCAAGTAACCCTCACTATCTCAAATAACCCTCACTATCTCAAGTTATAATTCTCACTATCTCAAATAACCCTCACTATCTCAAGTAACCCTCACTATCTCGTATAACCATTTACTAACTCAGGTTACCCTCACTATCTGAAATAACCCTCACTAACTCAAGTTACCCTCACTATCTCAAGTTACATTCACTATCTCAAGTAACCCTTACTATCTCAAGTAACCCTCACTATCTCAAGTAACCCTCAATATCTCAAATAACCCTATCTCAAGTTACCCTCATTATCTATAAATAACACTAACTATCTCAAATATTTCTCAGTACCTCATGTATAACCCTCACTATCTCATATACCCCTAACTATTTCAAGTTACCTTCACTATTTAAAATAACCCGCACTCTCACTATTACATTCCCTATCTCAAGTAACCCTCACTATCTCAAGTAACCCTCAATATCTCAAATAACCCTCAATATCTCAAATAACCCTATCTCAAGTTACCCTCGCTATCTCAAGTAACCCTTACTATCTCAAGTAACCCTCACTATTTCAAATAACCCTAACTATCTCAAGTTATAATCCTCTTTATCTCAAATAACCCTCACTATCTCAAGTAACCCTCATTATCTCAAGTAACCCTCAATATCTCAAATAACCCTCACTATCTCAAGTTATAATTCTCACTATCTCAAATAACCCTCACTATCTCAAATAACCCTCACTATCTCAAGTTATAATTCTCACTATCTCAAATAACCCTCACTATCTCAAGTAACCCTCACTATCTCGTATAACCATTTACTAACTCAGGTTACCCTCACTATCTGAAATAACCCTCACTAACTCAAGTTACCCTCACTATCTCAAGTTACATTCACTATCTCAAGTAACCCTTACTATCTCAAGTAACCCTCACTATCTCAAGTAACCCTCAATATCTCAAATAACCCTATCTCAAGTTACCCTCATTATCTATAAATAACACTAACTATCTCAAATATTTCTCAGTACCTCATGTATAACCCTCACTATCTCATATACCCCTAACTATTTCAAGTTACCTTCACTATTTAAAATAACCCGCACTCTCACTATTACATTCCCTATCTCAAGTAACCCTCACTATCTCAAGTAACCCTCACTATCTCAAATAACCCTCACTAACTCAAGTTACCCTCACTATCCAAAATAACCCTCACTATCTCAAGTAACCCTCACTTTCTCAAGTAACCCTCACTATCTCAAATAACCCTCACTATCTCAAGTTATAATTCTCACTATCTCAAATAACCTTCACTATCTCAAGTAACCCTCAATATCTCAAATAACCCTATCTCAAGTTACCCTCATTATCTATAAATAACACTAACTATCTCAAATATTTCTCAGTACCTCATGTATAACCCTCACTATCTCATATACCCCTAACTATTTCAAGTTACCTTCACTATTTAAAATAACCCGCACTCTCACTATTACATTCCCTATCTCAAGTAACCCTCACTATCTCAAGTAACCCTCAATATCTCAAATAACCCTCAATATCTCAAATAACCCTATCTCAAGTTACCCTCACTATCTCAAGTAACCCTTACTATCTCAAGTAACCCTCACTATTTCAAATAACCCTAACTATCTCAAGTTATAATCCTCTTTATCTCAAATAACCCTCACTATCTCAAGTAACCCTCATTATCTCAAGTAACCCTCAATATCTCAAATAACCCTCACTATCTCAAGTTATAATTCTCACTATCTCAAATAACCCTCACTATCTCAAATAACCCTCACTATCTCAAGTTATAATTCTCACTATCTCAAATAACCCTCACTATCTCAAGTAACCCTCACTATCTCGTATAACCATTTACTAACTCAGGTTACCCTCACTATCTGAAATAACCCTCACTAACTCAAGTTACCCTCACTATCTCAAGTTACATTCACTATCTCAAGTAACCCTTACTATCTCAAGTAACCCTCACTATCTCAAGTAACCCTCAATATCTCAAATAACCCTATCTCAAGTTACCCTCATTATCTATAAATAACACTAACTATCTCAAATATTTCTCAGTACCTCATGTATAACCCTCACTATCTCATATACCCCTAACTATTTCAAGTTACCTTCACTATTTAAAATAACCCGCACTCTCACTATTACATTCCCTATCTCAAGTAACCCTCACTATCTCAAGTAACCCTCACTATCTCAAATAACCCTCACTAACTCAAGTTACCCTCACTATCCAAAATAACCCTCACTATCTCAAGTAACCCTCACTTTCTCAAGTAACCCTCACTATCTCAAATAACCCTCACTATCTCAAGTTATAATCCTCTTTATCTCAAATAACCCTCACTATCTCAAGTAACCCTCACTATCTCAAATAACCCTCACTAACTCAAGTTACCCTCACTATCCAAAATAACCCTCACTATCTCAAGTAACCCTCACTTTCTCAAGTAACCCTCACTATCTCAAATAACCCTCACTATCTCAAGTTATAATTCTCACTATCTCAAATAACCCTCACTATCTCAAGTAACCCTCACTATCTCGTATAACCATTTACTAACTCAGGTTACCCTCACTATCTGAAATAACCCTCACTAACTCAAGTTACCCTCACTATCTCAAGTTACATTCACTATCTCAAGTAACCCTTACTATCTCAAGTAACCCTCACTATCTCAAGTAACCCTCAATATCTCAAATAACCCTATCTCAAGTTACCCTCATTATCTATAAATAACACTAACTATCTCAAATATTTCTCAGTACCTCATGTATAACCCTCACTATCTCATATACCCCTAACTATTTCAAGTTACCTTCACTATTTAAAATAACCCGCACTCTCACTATTACATTCCCTATCTCAAGTAACCCTCACTATCTCAAGTAACCCTCAATATCTCAAATAACCCTCAATATCTCAAATAACCCTATCTCAAGTTACCCTCACTATCTCAAGTAACCCTTACTATCTCAAGTAACCCTCACTATTTCAAATAACCCTAACTATCTCAAGTTTTAATCCTCTTTATCTCAAATAACCCTCACTATCTCAAGTAACCCTCATTATCTCAAGTAACCCTCAATATCTCAAATAACCCTCACTATCTCAAGTTATAATTCTCACTATCTCAAATAACCCTCACTATCTCAAATAACCCTCACTATCTCAAGTTATAATTCTCACTATCTCAAATAACCCTCACTATCTCAAGTAACCCTCACTATCTCGTATAACCATTTACTAACTCAGGTTACCCTCACTATCTGAAATAACCCTCACTAACTCAAGTTACCCTCACTATCTCAAGTTACATTCACTATCTCAAGTAACCCTTACTATCTCAAGTAACCCTCACTATCTCAAGTAACCCTCAATATCTCAAATAACCCTATCTCAAGTTACCCTCATTATCTATAAATAACACTAACTATCTCAAATATTTCTCAGTACCTCATGTATAACCCTCACTATCTCATATACCCCTAACTATTTCAAGTTACCTTCACTATTTAAAATAACCCGCACTCTCACTATTACATTCCCTATCTCAAGTAACCCTCACTATCTCAAGTAACCCTCACTATCTCAAGTAACCCTCACTATCTCAAGTAACCCTCAATATCTCAAATAACCCTCAATATCTCAAATAACCCTGTCTCAAGTTACCCTCACTATCTCAAGTAACCCTTACTATCTCAAGTAACCCTCACTATTTCAAATAACCCTAACTATCTCAAGTTATAATCCTCTTTATCTCAAATAACCCTCACTATCTCAAGTAACCCTCACTATCTCAAGTAACCCTCAATATCTCAAATAACCCTCAATATCTCAAATAACCCTATCTCAAGTTACCCTCACTATCTCAAGTAACCCTTACTATCTCAAGTAACCCTCACTATCTCAAGTAACCCTCAATATCTCAAATAACTCTATCTCAAGTTACCCTCACTATCTCAAATAACCCTCACTTACTCAATTAACCTTCACTATTTCAAATAACCCTCACTATCTCAAGTTACCCTCACTATCTCAAATAACCATCACTATCTCAAGTTATCCTCACTATTTCAAATAACCCTCACTATCACAAATAACCCTCACTATCTCAAATAACCCTCACTATCTCAAATAACCCTCACTTTCGCAAGTAACCCTCAATAACTCAACTAACCCTCACTATCTCAAGTAACCCTCAGTATCTCAAACAACCATCAGTATCTCAAGTAACCCTCAGTATCTCAAATAACCCTCCATATCTCAAATTACAAATCTACTACCTGTAGATGTAAAAGTGTAAGTATTGGTATCCTAAAATACCTTGACCCTCTGTGTTACTTTTTTTGGTTAAATTGGTTCAGCTTTGGATAGATTCAGCCATGGTATAAAGTTATTAAAACCTTTAAAGATATCATCACAGGGTATAATTTTTCCTACTTCACAGTTGCTCTTTATAAACCTTAATTTTCCCAAGTGCTCCTGCATATTCTCTCTGCTGTTTCAGCAAAAGGACTTGTATATATGTGTTCCACTTTTACATCACTTAAGTCTTGCTGAGGCTGCCTGTACTGCCCTGTCACTTATGACTGCGAGAAAAACCTCATTTGTCATGTTTTTTTCACAGGTGCTCTTATTTTTCACTTGGCTGTGTTACTGTAGATACAGCAGCTGATTTGAGGCTACTGGGTCACTGGGTGCTTTCTGCACTGTAGCGGACTAAGCGTCTACATGTAGAGCTGGTGGCACCAGTTCCTGGGGTGTCTGAGAAATCTGGCTCCCCCATCAACCTGGCGTTAAACAGCGTCGTAAAGCACAAGGACCCCCAGACGAGGAAGCATAAGAACTAATGGCTAACACAGACTTTGGTATTATTGGAACAAGACATTACGGTGGCCTTTTTAACATATCTCTTCCAGCATATAAAAAGTATGTCAGATTAAGCTGCAATATAAACATCTGCCATGAAAACTCCTCCTCCCAGTTAAATGCTCCGTCTCCTTCAGATTTAAGATTACCATGATTACGGAGCTATTTATAAAAAGTATATTCTGGCATTGGGTGGCAATGTCAATGGAATTCCAAAACCCCAATTTTGTACATTCTTTTCTTTCTAAATTGTGGTCTCTCTCCTCAAACTTATCTTTTAGTAAAACATTTAAGTGTAGGTGATATACCCACTATTAATATACTGAAAAATGGCCTTGTTGTTTTCCCAACAGTTTGTTATTAAATCCAGTCTTCCCCCATTGAAAGAAAGATGTTTGATTTTTCTACAATCAACAACATAAGGAGGTTAAGCCTTAACCAATGTTTGCTTATATACTTTGATAATTTGAATATTTATTTGCAGGATTGTTAATTAAAGCTCCATTCACATTTTAACCAGGAGTGACTATCCCATGTGGTTTCCTTACATACATTTTGGCATTAAATGGAAACTTCTCAGATAAAGGAATTGTGAATTATTCTAGCTTCTATTGTTATCTACACTGAATGAGATATGTTTACAGTAGTGTTTGTTTGTTTGTTTGTTTGCTTAATAATTTTCAATATTTTTTCAATATCTGTAATATTTTTTAAAATTGTTTTAATATTTTCCAATCTGAATTAAAAATCTTAACATAGTGGAGGAATGATGATTTTTTATCTTGAACAGTATTTTTCAGGAGTTTTTGTAGTAAAAGTAACAATAAGAAATATAAGAATTTATCAACATGCAATGACTAAAATTCTGTCTGTTTTGGAAGTATATTGGTATTTAAGAAAACTTTGCACATGTTTAATATTTGAAAGGTTGTACAGTCAAATGTTATTTTAGCTGTTATAAGGGGCCTGGACAGCTGAGCGGTACAACGCTTGGCTCTCTCCGCTGGCTACCCAGGTTTGATCCCTGGCGTGGCTATGAGAGTGGGTTGTAGTTCCCCATCCAAGGCCGGTGGTTTTCTCCGGGTTCTCCGGTTTCCTCCACCTCTACAGTCTACCGAACGCCACAATCTGAGCCATGGAGAGTGCCGCGAATAGTTATAATAACTATTTGTACAATCCATGTAAAATAAATAAGTTTATATTTATATTTATATTTATATATTTATAAGAGGATATATAGGAAAATTTGTTTATGATAATTTGCCTGAATGAACATTTCAACAGATAATTGGCCCTAATGATATCAGTATGAGGGAGACGATCATGTTATTAAAAAAACCACTCAAGGAATAGCAGTAAATAGTTCATCCAATCAAAATAATTATTTGAGATTCTAAGACTGTGATAACCAAGGAAAGTGAATAATTCAGGCTTTTCCAACAATCAAGAAATTTATTGCTGACATATACATTAATCTTTGAAACATGTAGGGATTCCTGGAAAAAAGGGTTTCCACAAACACCTTTAAATTAATTAATTACAAGCAAATACCATGAGATTTTGCAACAGGTGGTCAGTGTCAATAACTCATAAAGATGTAGATGTACAAACTTATGTTTACAAACATGGTGGAGTAAAACTACCAGAAAAGTCAAAATGATTAAAGATTAAATAGAGAAGGTAATAAGATAATGATTTCAATGAATATAATCATTTGCAATAATATGTGTAATATCTCACACTATTAGATCATTTTAGATTAATACAAAAGTTTCCTGGCAAACCATCCTGGCACACAAACTTACTATCTCCAATTCGCCCGTTTTTTTAATGTTGTTTTGGTTCTGTTTGAGTAAACACAGTCAATGTGTGTGTGTTTACAATAACAAGAATGCCTGATCAGAAGCCCCAGCTTGAGGATGCGACAACTCCCAAATAAGGAGGAGAAACACTGGTTTCAGTTTAACATTTTAAAGTTGCTTGGCAGGGCCACCAGGTGGGGTGCATGCTGTGTTTAGTGCAGCTGACTGCTCCTGCTGCAAGCTTATTTCCACTTGTGTAGAGGAGTAACCAAAAAATGAAATAGTTGCAGATACCATAACATTTTTAAAAGAACACAATATAAAATTTTTTTTTAATGTTGTTTTGGTTCTGTTTGAGTAAACACAGTCCATGTGTGTGTGTTTACAATAACAAGAATGCCTGATCAGAAGCCCCAGCTTGAGGATGCGACAACTCCCATATAAGGAGGAGAAACACTGGTTTCAGTTTAACATTTTAAAGTTGCTCGGCAGGGCCACCAGGTGGGGTGCATGCTGTGTTTAGTGCAGCTGACTGCTCCTGCTGCAAGCTTATTTCCACTTGTGTAGAGGAGTAACCAAAAAATGAAATAGTTGCAGATACCATAACATTTTTAAAAGAACACAATATAATACATGTATATTCAACATACCTTGTATGTAAATAGGTCCCTTTAAATGCTATGGATATTGAAGAATCATAAGATATTGTTACACAGTATTTTTAACTTCTTGTTTTGACTGTGTAAAGATGCAGGGTGTGACATAATTACAGTTAAAACAGAATAATAACAGCTGTGCGTTAATCCCTGAACTTCTTAAAAAATATAGCAGTGGGAACAAATGTAAAATGGTTTTTCATAAAGAATTTTGATTGACTACTTGTTCACAGTTAAATTGCCATAAAAGTGTTTAAAATAATTTTGTCCAGTCACAGGGTCCTTTTTCACTGTCTATCACGAATTTATTGAAACACTTTATATAAATTAGAAATTTGTAGTTGTATGTGTTTTATCTTTGTCAGATTTCCAGAAAATCTATTCCTCTCACAGCCCCAATAATCTAAAACTCCTAATATGCCACATGGCACATGCAGACATGGAATTGGTTTATTAGCTCAGCTGACTTTAAGTCATCTGAGCTATAGCTATCACCCTTTGTCCGGCGTCCATCCGGCTGTCCGGCTGTTAACAGGGCACAAATTGTAACCATAAGACCTAGAAACTTCTAACAGTACATCCAGGGAGGTCCTGGGCAAATCTCCTTGGAAACCTAAAATTAGGTCATGGTGACCTATATTTTGTGACCTACGGGCCGAAAACATGATTTTGAGCACCCAGACAGTCAGACAGGGCACAAATTGTGACCATTAGGCCTAGAAACCTCTTACCTGATATTTTGGGAGATCCGAGGCAAATGTCCTTGGAAACTAGGTCACTGTGACCTATATTCTACAACCTATACGGAAAAGATATCATATAAGCACCATAGGTGACAAGGTCAAGGTCACCCATCTTTGCACTTGACCAAGATTTTGTTGATATACATCTTCACTGATGAAATAAAATTCCAACGGTGAATCCTTTTAGAGATATCCCGCTCACAAGGCCAAAATTGAAAAATCCAATAAAAATTGATTAAAAAATCAGAAATTGCAGGTGGCGCCACCAAAATTGTGCAGCACGTACAGACCATCAGTCCCAATGATCAAAGTAAGTTTTGTGAAAATCCACAAAATGGTTCCTGAGATATCTTCTGAGTGTTTTTCTATAATCAGCTCTAAAATGTAGAAAAATGGGTCAAGGTCACCCATCTTCAAACTTGACCAAGATTTTATCTTTACTGATGAAATAAAATTCCAACGGTGAATCCTTTTAGAGAAATCCCACTCAAAAGGTAAAAGTTAACAGACGAAGGACAGACGGAAGGACAGACAGACAGACAGACAGCTAGACAGCTTGGGTGTTGACAATAGCCCATCAGCCTATGAGCTGAGGGCTAAAAATGGCTGTACATGTACATTTGTCATGAAAATTTCTATTTTTCATGAAATTTTCTAAGTTCAGGAGCTGTAAAATGGTCAAAAATAGGACAAAACATGAACTCGATCTGTAACTGGTCATTATCTAACCACACACCAAAAATTAGGCCAATATCTGCAGGCATTGCGAAAAAAAGGCTGTACAGCTGTTTGATTTCGGAATGACGGAAGGACGGAATGACGGACATGGGTAAAACTATATGCCCCGGCCACTTTGTGGCAGGGGCATGATAAAATTCAGGAAGGTCCTAGTCAAGTGTCCTTGGAAAAATGAAATTAAGTCATGGTGACCTATATTGTGTGACCTATGGGCTAAAAAATGGTTGGAACAAAGTTTCCTTGGAACCCTCTATTTTGAAATCCAGGGGGGTCCTGAGCAGGTCTCCTATGAATCCTGAAATTTTTATTTTCTGTCTATTTTTTCAATACTAACTTTATTCATAGGCTATTCTCACAGACATTATGTAACATTAATAAAAAAAAAATGAGCACCCAGTCAAAATAAGCTGAGCGTCATGGCCCATGGGCCACCATTTAACTCATATGGCCATATATTTAACTTTTGAAAACTTAATTACCTTCACACATTATTTGTTTATGAAATGTAACTTTTATAACACTTACCGTAGCCCCATTTTTTCCCTTGGTGCATCACTAAATGGTTTCAGGCCAAAGGTTTCATTTATTACACAGTGCATATGCTTTAGCTCATGTCCATTATTCTATAAGTTACAGAGTTTCATTTTAGCAGGGTCATTTTCTCTCTAACTTTTCAAATGGTAATATACATGAAAAACCAAAAGAAATAAAAATATTTTGCAGTTACTAATATTTTCCAAAATTCAGCTGAGCGATGTGAACAATGGGTCCCTTGTAATATTTTTTTTTAATATTGTAGAAACATCATATATACAGACAGACAAACAGAGGTGAAATATGATCATGCCCATCAGTGATTAGCTGAGGTAATTAGGATATTACTGGACTAGCTTGGTGTATTGTTATCAAGAGACCTCGATCAGCAGGAGGGTTGATTTACAGAGGTTATTACAGGTTGGCTATAATGACACTCTGTCCTTAGATACAGCCACACACAGGCTTGCATGTTCGTGTACTGACTGATCTTGGTGGGGTTTAAGGCTGACAGCTTCCAGGTAACGCTAAGAATGCACATCAGCTGGTCGCTGATTAATGGCTCTTCCTGAGCCTGCCACATTAAACGAATACTTGTTAGAATGTTTATGGTACACCAGAAATGGCTATGTGTTACCAGAAAATATCCTGTCCAAGCAGTGTCTGATATATCCTTGAGACCAGTGGACAGGTCTAATGAAACAGCCATAACCACTTGGTGGCGGTGGACATTTAAACTCAAGTTATCAACATAGATATTACCCACAGAACAGAAACAATTAAATATCATACTTATGGATTATGTTATGATGATTCACCTGATAAAATATACATAGAAAAATTAGGTCAACTTTATCGTTATGCTCATATAAAAAATTTTTAGTGTTATTATGTTGGTATCTTGAATATACATAATATAAAATTATGATTTATTAACATCATTACAGCTGTTAAAACCTAGTTTAAAAAGTCTCAGTTCTGTTCCTTTGTTCAGTGTGTTGATAATGCATGTTAAAATATTTTAACTGTTTCATGAATTATGAATGAACAAGGCAAGAGAACCAATCAAATGACAGGTGCATGCTCCAATAAAATAAATCTGTTGCTATTTGTCAGAATGTCATCATGAATCTGACCTACTGTATTATATGGATAAATACCTGTAAACCTATCTAGGTTCTGGGATCAATATGCATCTTTAGTATAAGCTCAATTTTTTAAATGATGTTTAAACATATTTTGGCCTGAACTGATGTGAAGACCATCAAATTAAAAATCTACACAATACAAATTGTTTTTAAAGATAATACCACAGAATATTTAGCCCACCAAATTTTTATAATCATAATTTAAGTATGTGAACCTTGGTAATGTAATGATTTAGTGCAGCAAGGTTGTAGGTTTTAACATCCCAATTTTTTTTTTTTTTTTTAGTGGAGGTAACTGGCTCCATTTTTCAATGCTTGCTTAACTAAGTACTACGTACATCTAGAGAAATCTAGTTTCAGACTTCATGACAGGAGCTTGCTGGGTCATAACACTGAGGAACCACTTAAAGGCATACTCGTTTTATAGAGACATGACTGTTGGGCACAGTCTCCCCATTAAGCCTGCAGAACGCTCACCCTGGTAGGGGGCCGACGGTGAATATATCCCGGCTTTGAGTCCTGTGTTCTACCTCTCAACCATGGAAGCGGGTTGTATCCCACCTTTTCTCCATCCTGAGACCCCTCACCAAGGTCTTAAACACATGGATGGATCTTATTCAGAGTACCAAAGGCTACAGACAGCTTAGTAGACTGATACCAACTGGATGTTACCTTGGCAACTGAAATGTATTAATGTGTACAAGTTTACACGTAAGCCTTACAGATGGACATACAATTAACTACAAGGCAAACACATGTGAGACTGATACCCTGTACAACTCATGGGTCCTGCTGGACCTCATCCCAATGGGATGCTGAATATGTGTACACCTTGGTGGGCAGTACACTATGAAATACAGTGTTTCTCCTTTTTGAAACTGCACATCCATTTAAATCCACACCTAGACTTGCCAAAATCCTAGATGAAATCCCACTAGATAGTCAAATACCAAGAACCCTATTTAAAACTGTACCAAGTACTCACAACCAAGGGGTAAGAGGTTTCATTTTCAGGAGTATTTATTGCTGGCACGGCTGACCTGTACCCTTACATTGCATTAGTTACAGAATATATTGTTATGGAGTGAGAAAGGGTGTATATGTGACTTGACATATATTTAAAGGAATATTTCAATATTTCATCTAAAATTTACTTTAGAGGCAAATAAAAATCAATCTTGGTTTCAGTCTGTTCTGATATTCAGACAGAGCCAAAGAATTATTAATGTTCATCAGATGACCAAGTATCTAATGGTAATTCAGTATGTTTGTAGAGCCTAAATGTACTCTCACAAATTAGCTCTAAATTGGTTTCTATGATGAGGCAGGCAGATTATGTTTATACGAGTCTGTAAATAGGACTTGTAGGTCAGTCTATAACTGGATGTATGTCAGGTCAGACTTGGGATTTTCCAGAATACTTTCATCCAGTAAAATCTGGCAAAACTCATTAAGTCAACTTACAACTCTGATGTAATTGTGACCTACTTTGGGTCATCCAATAAGGTTTAGGTTTTATGACGAAATGCAGAAATATGGATATGAATGTCTCATATGTCACGTGAAAGCTGTGTAACAAAACTATCTGTAGTGCGCACAGAGAGAGAGAGAGAGGGACCATGTCTAGCTGGGCACTGCAGGGCCTCAGCAAAGACTGGCCCAGACTCTGTCCTGTGAATAAAGGCTTCTGTCATCAAACTGGTCTTGGAACATTGTCTGCCACGCGCATCAGCTACCGTATGTGATACAGGTGGGGACATTCCCCAACCCCTCCTCTATATCATTATGGTGGAGACCGGGTCCCATATCATTTTGGTTGATGAACCGGGATTCACTTCCAGCACATCAGCACCAGAAAAACCGACAATGCTGCCAGCTGGAATGAAGAATGAAGATCCCCTCTCGCAGCCACACACGCCATTGACTGGTCTCCCATATCTAACAACTGTACTGGAACTTCGACCTAGATGTCTGCAGAATCACAGCCTAACATCAAGAATGTCATCTCTGCTGCTGAAGGTATCACACTTTTGCTAAGAACTCTCTCTTCAAACTTTAACTTGGCTGCAGTTCTCAGTGCTCTGCTTGTGAAGATCAAAGACTTTCTCTGTATCTTTAAACCAAAAGAACACTGTAAATCAGCATATTGCTTTAACAGTGACTTCAAGTTGCTAAAATGACTTTTTTCACTTAAACGAAAGTGCTGTGTAATCTCAACCTGAGATCATCATTGTTCCTGACCAGCCACATAAAAAAAATCAATATCGGGACATGCCAGCTTCAGGCCTATGTCAACAATACTCCTGGCCATACCACGTGCACTGTGTTTTGTGTGACAACAAGTTCCTCGCTATGTTCCTGCAACTACTAGAAGCAGATTTGCTGTTCTACTGCTATCTTCTGCATCACCTTCCATACCATGACTCCAGGGAGAAAAAGAAGCCAAGTCAGCAGAGAAGACAACAGAAGACCCAAAGAAGACAAGATTTCCTGAGGTAATGAAAAACAAAACCAGAGACTCTGAATTTACATGCCTTCTGTAATATATGGGCATTTCAGATTTTTTTTGTATGAATATGTTGTAAAACTAAACAAACAAAAAAATATTCATATGAATGTAGTACAATATAACTTTCTCTTATTGCTGTGTCATAGTTGTAATATGATATAATTTAATGTCTCTATCTAATTGATATGGTTAGGAAGAGGCTTACAAAAAAACACATGAAACAGTGTAGAACTGTCAATGTTAGATTTGATACAGTAATGTCTATCTCAGACGTTAATATGCAATGTCACAAATGACTGTATTGATTTTAATACAATAATTCCTAGAGTAGAGCAATATGCAAAGCCATCAGCATGTTAGCATTCATTTATATTGAGATTTTCTCATGTGTTGTTCCATACCAAATCAATGGTTATCATAATGCTCTCTTGGCTATAAATTTAATGGAATGGTAGCCCATTGTGTCACCAATGCACAATGCGATGCTTACTTTCAATTGTCACAGTTTGGTCCTCAAACACGGGTTCATGGGAAGCCCCCCAATATATAGGGAATTTGACAAACTGGGGAGTGTGATGACTCCAAAAATCAATAATGCACTGACCTGTGGTCACATTATTGCCTCAAACAAGGGTTTGATATGGTTAACCTCATTAATAGCTGGAAATGCCAGGCAAGATATGTAGGTTAACACAGGAATTCTTCTCATAGGAATTCATATTCATGCGTACTATGACAGACATGTTTCATGAGCAAATGCATTCTGGTCATGCATTCATGATACTGTTAACCCATAAACCAAGATGTGGAATGACAAGGTTTCGATCATTAACAGTATTCTTTTAATTTACATCATCACTCTACAGATGTATGTTTGATCTTACACATAAATAGCATGCAATAAAACTACCATCAAAATCCATATATGGTTAGATCGATACTACAACTGTCAGGGATTTATTTTCATTATCATTACATTTTCACACAACTTTCGCCTTGTGCATGCACAAAAAATGGTAATCAATGGGAATATACGTACAACATTCCTCTGTCGTTAGGAATGACATCATTCTGTCATGTACTTATCCGCTGGTAAGGTACACCAGTTGTGTAATGCTAAAGGATAATTAGCAAATCCACCTTCCATTTTTCACAAGTCAACTTGTCCCAATGGCAAGTATGAAAGCCAAATGTATTTTGAATCATAGGTACTGATCAACACACAGAGCAGATAGTCATGTACATATGTATGTGTTAAATTCTTAGGCACAAGAGTATATAAACTTTGTCAGATTAGGAATTCACTATCCATTTCTCAATGGAAATATTTTGATTAGCTACAGGTATAGACTAATGTCAGGCATTGTTAGCAAATCACTTGTCATTTTTTTTAAATGCACATGAATGTATGACAGAACATCTTTATGTAACATCACTTACTGTATGCTAGCATGGTTCACATACTTTGAATTATTCCATTGCTTACACGGTATGCATAGTACTTGTATATTCTAGCTGTGCATTCATTATGAACATGATGCTATAATCATATCTATTAAGATGTTTATTTATTGATTCTATTTAGATGCTGTCATACGTATATAATCTAAAGTTTAATGCTTATATTCGGATGTCAAATAATGTCACCATAGTTGCAATGTTGTTCCTGATAACTTAGAAATCAGCATTTTATCTTCTAGATAATGTTTAGGATTGTCAATTTACAAACCAAAATTGTCTTTAGAACATGTATGTGTAGCTATAGATTTAAATATGCTGTTTCTCAGCTTATTAAGCTTTAGCTTAGGCGTTGTTGTACTGCTGCATAATTTTAAAATAGGCACTTCCTCAAATTCCTTACACTGTTACATCTGGAACTGTGACATATGTTCATGTACTTCACATCTATATTGATATGTGCAATCTATTACACCTCAGTGATGTAATACTTTACTCTCTACAGACATATATCCAACACACTGTCACTAGTGCCAGCTAGTTCTATTCACATTATGGCTACTGTTCTTGCAGTAAATACAGACTTAAGCAGTGTATCTTGATCTTTACACATTATGTATTTCTGTCATCTGTATCCCAGTTATATTTCTTGCAATAACTCATTTTTCTCCGACTTAGCCAATGAGGCCGGAGCCTCATTCTGAATACCAGAGGGATATGTTATGGAGTGAGAAAGGGTGTATATGTGACTTGACATATATTTAAAGGAATATTTCAATATTTCATCTAAAATTTACTTTAGAGGCAAATAAAAATCAATCTTGGTTTCAGTCTGTTCTGATATTCAGACAGAGCCAAAGAATTATTAATGTTCATCAGATGACCAAGTATCTAATGGTAATTCAGTATGTTTGTAGAGCCTAAATGTACTCTCACAAATTAGCTCTAAATTGGTTTCTATGATGAGGCAGGCAGATTATGTTTATACGAGTCTGTAAATAGGACTTGTAGGTCAGTCTATAACTGGATGTATGTCAGGTCAGACTTGGGATTTTCCAGAATACTTTCATCCAGTAAAATCTGGCAAAACTCATTAAGTCAACTTACAACTCTGATGTAATTGTGACCTACTTTGGGTCATCCAATAAGGTTTAGGTTTTATGACGAAATGCAGAAATATGGATATGAATGTCTCATATGTCACGTGAAAGCTGTGTAACAAAACTATCTGTAGTGCGCACAGAGAGAGAGAGAGAGGGACCATGTCTAGCTGGGCACTGCAGGGCCTCAGCAAAGACTGGCCCAGACTCTGTCCTGTGAATAAAGGCTTCTGTCATCAAACTGGTCTTGGAACATTGTCTGCCACGCGCATCAGCTACCGTATGTGATACAGGTGGGGACATTCCCCAACCCCACCTTTGTATCAATATTACCATAGCTTGTGCTTCTTCTATCGTATTTTAAGCTTCAATCAATCTGTCATGAGCCATGGAACTATCATCCTCTGGTAAGACACAATTACACTGCATGTGTCCCGGCCATTTTATAATTGACCTTTCAGCATATTGTGCATAAAAATGATCGTAACTACCCTTTGGTGTTAAACAAGTGACCCATGGGTCATGACGCTCAGCTGACAGGGAAGAGATTCGCAAAAGGAAATTTTATCATCAGAATGGTAGTATATACCCATTCAACTGAAGCATCAAACAGATTACCCAACAGGCAAAGATTTAGTCTGTATTTATATATCTCAAAAATAGAGAAAAAATGTGTAAACTTTAAAAACTAGAATACGGGTAGCCGACAAGTGACTACGTGTATCCGCCAAAATCAGAGTGGAATGGTTGAAGTGAGGCATGGATTGAGTGGCAAGGGGAAATAGAGTGAGATATGTTGCATATTTGCATGCATGTTTGCAGCCTAAATGTGTATGTAGGTTGTGCCACCTACCACAAATCCAGAAAGCTGTCCAAGTTGTATACATATGCAAAATTTTAGGCAGAAAAGTCAAACCACTACATGTATATGAGTGATTTTAGCCGACAGCAGACAAACAGACAGACGCTGTGCAAAAATGGTTGCAGGTGGCCCCTCCAGTTTTGTGTATGATAAAGACCTATGTGAGATCTATACACATGCAAAATTTTGGCCCAATTGTTCAAACAGTTCCCGAGATATGAGCTCCGATGTCTGCAGCATAAACTAGAATGTAGGTGGCGCCACCTGTCATAAAATCAAGAAAGCTATCCAGGATGTATAAAACAGCAAAATTTTAGGCAGATATGTCAAACCACTGCCGAGATATGACTGACATTATCCCATTGCAGAAAACAGACAGACGCTGTGCAAAAATGGTTGCAGGTGGCGCCACCAGTTTTGCGTATGATAAAGAGCTATGTGAGATCTATACACATGCAAAATTTTGGCCAAATTGGTTAAACGGTTCCCGAGATATGAGCTTGGATGTGATCAGCGTGAACGTGAATGTAGGTGGCGCCATCTGTCATAAAATCAAGAAAGCTATCCTGGATGTATATGCATGCCGAATTTCAGGTGAATTAGTCAATTCACTGCAGAGATATGAGTGATTTTAACCCAAGGCAGATGAACAGATGGACACTGTGCAAACATGGTTACAGGTGGCGCCACCATTTTTGTGTATGTTATAAAGCAATCCAAGGGCTACATTTGTATAAATTTTATTTCCTGATTGGTCAATCAGTTCCCGAGATATGAGGGTTTATGTGTGGAAACAGACGCACAAATGGAAGCTGGATAGAGGGGAAAGGTCAGAGGTCAACAAAAATTGGTTAGGCACTAGTTCACATGTGACTCAATAATTGGTGTAAGTTTCGGAAAAATCAGTCCATTTTTATCAGAGGAGCTCTCTGAAAACAAACATGGCGGCGGCGGAGGAACCTGGTCAAAAACATAGTATCTGCAAAACTTCAGCCTGCAGAAACTAATAAAAACACTTAATGGTCAATATCCATGCAAAGAATCATGATGATCTCCGCATTAGTTGTTCAGATACTTCAGCTTTTGTATCAAATTGTCCATTATTCTGAGGGATACTTCAGAGTCCTATAGCTTGAAGGATATGGGTAACACTAACAGAGACCTAATTTCAAGTTTCCACGGTCACTCTTCATGGGCCTCCTTGCATGACAAGAATGAAGTTTCTAGGTCCAGTTGTTGCAATTTGTACCCTGTTGACAGATAACCACATCTTTAAAGGTCTCAAAAAAAAAGAGACAAAAAAATTCGTAAAAATTTGAAAAAAATAGAGGTGGCGCACCCAGTCTGCAGAAACTGATGGAACAGCTCATGATCAATATGTATGCCGAAAATCATGACCATCAGTGTTGTAGTTATTGAGATACTGCACTTTTTGTATCAAATTTCCATTATTCTTGGGGGTATTTTGGAGCCATACAGCCTAAAGAATATGGGTAACAGAGACCTAATTTCAGGTTTCCATGGGGAATTTTCATGGGTCTCCCTGTGTGTCAAGAATGAAGATTCTAGGTCAAGTTTTTAGCTCAGCTGACTGAAAGTCATCTGAGCTATAGCGATCACTCTTTGTCCTTCTGTCCGTCTGTCCCTCTGTCCGTCTGTCCGTCCGTTAACCAGGCACAAATCGTGTCCGCTGGACCTAGAACCTTGTAACTTGGGATTCTGAGAGGTCCATAAAAAATCTCCTTGGAAACCAGAAATTAGGTCTCTGTTACCCATATCCTTCGAGCTATGTGGCCCCAAAGTACCCCCCAGAAAAGTCAAAAATTTCATACAAAAACTTCAATATCTCATTAACTACTTGACTGATGGTTATGATTTTTGGCATACATATTGATCATGAGATGTTACATCACTTCCTGCAGACTGGTGGCGCCACCTGTATTTTTCGATTTTTTACAAATTTTTTTCTCTATTTTTGAGACCTTTAAAAATGTGAACATCTGTTAACAAGGCACAAATCATAAAGACTGGACTTAGAATCTTAATTCTTGACACACTGAGAGGTCCATGAAAAATCTCCTTGGAAACCAGAAATTAGGTCTCTGTTACCCATATCCTTTGAGCTATGGGGCCCCAAAGTACCCCCCAGAATAGTGAAAAAAAATTTCATACAAAAACTTCAATATCTCAATAACTACATCACTGATGGTCTTCATTTTTGGCATACATATTGATCATGAGATGTTCAATCAGTTCCTGCAGACTGGTGGCGCCACCTGTACTGTTTGATTTTTTACGATTTTTTCCTCTATTTTTGAAACCTTTGAGGATGCTGTCATCTGTTAGCGTGGCACAAATCATAACGACTGGACCTAGAATCTTCATTTTCGACACACTGAGAGACCTATGAAAAGTCTCCATGGAAACCAGAAATTAGGTCTCTGTTACCCATATCCTTCGAGCTATGGGGCCCAAAATTACCCCCCAGAATAGTCAAAAATTTCATACAAAAACTTCAATTTTTCATTAACTACATCACTGATGGTCATGATTTTCGACATACATATTGATCATGAGATGTTTCATCAGTTTGTGCAGACTGGTGGCGCCACCTGTATTTTTCAATGTTCACGAATTGTTTTCTCCATTTTTGAGACCTTTAAGGATGAAGTTATCTGTCAACAGGGTACAAATCGTAACGACTGGACCTAGAATCTTCGTTCTTGACACACAGGGAGACCCATGATAAGTCTCCATGGAAACCTGAAATTTGGTCTCTGTTACCCATATCCTTTGAGCTATGTGGCCCCAAAGTACCCCCCAGAAAAGTCAAAAATTTCATACAAAAACTTCAATATCTCATTAACTACTTGACTGATGGTCATGATTTTTGGCATACATATTGATCATGAGATGTTACATCACTTCCTGCAGACTGGTGGCGCCACCTGTATTTTTCGATTTTTTACGAATTTTTTTCTCTATTTTTGAGACCTTTAAAAATGTGAACATCTGTTAACAAGGCACAAATCATAAAGACTGGACTTAGAATCTTAATTCTTGACACACTGAGAGGTCCATGAAAAGTCTCCATGGAAACCAGAAATTAGGTCTCTGTTACCAATATCCTTCGAGCTATGGGGCCCAAAATTACCCCCCAGAATAGTCAAAAATTTCATACAAAAACTTCAATATCTCATTAACTACATCACTGATGGTCATGATTTTCGACATACATATTGATCATGAGATGTTTCATCAGTTTGTGCAGACTGGTGGCGCCACCTGTATTTTTCAATGTTCACGAATTGTTTTCTCCATTTTTGAGACCTTTAAGGATGTAGTTATCTGTCAACAGGGTACAAATTGTAACGACTGGACCTAGAATCTTCGTTCTTGACACACAGGGAGACCCATTATAAGTCTCCATGGAAACCTGAAATTTGGTCTCTGTTACCCATATCCTTTGAGCTATGGCACTCCAAAATACAGCTCAGAATAATGGAAAATTTGATACAAAAGCTAAAGTATCTGAACAACTAATGCAGAGATAACCATAATTGTTTGCATTGATATTGATCATGGAGTGTTTCATAAGTTTCTGCAGACTGGTGGCACCACCTGTATTTGTTCGGTTTTTTTTACGAAATTTTTCTGTATTTTTGAGACCTTTAAAGATATGAACATCTGTTAACAGGGCACAAATCATAAAAACTGGACCAAGAATCTTCATTCTTGACACACAGGGAGACCCATGAAAAGTCTCCATGGAAACTTGAAATTAGGTCTCTGTTACCCATATTCTTTAAGCTGTATGGGTCCAAAATACCCCCCGCCCCCCAGAATAATGGAAAATTTGATACAAAAACTGCAGTATTTCAATAACTACAACACTGATGGTCATGATTTTTGGCATACATATTGATCATGAGCTGTTCCATCAGTTTCTGCAGACTTGGTGTGCCACCTCTATTTTTTTTTCAAATTTTTACAAATTTTTTTCTTTTTTTTGAGACCTTTAAAGATGTGGTTATCTGTCAACAGGGTACAAATCGCAACAACTGGACCTAGAATCTTCATTCTTGTCATGCAAGGAGGCCCATGAAAGGTGCCTGTGGAAACTTGAAATTAGGTCTCTGTTACCCATATCCTTCAAGCTATAGGACTCCGAAGTATCCCTCAGAATAATGGACAATTTGATACAAAAACTGAAGTATCTGAACAACTAATGCAGAGATCACCATGATTTTTTGCATGGATATTGACCATTAAGTGTTTTTATTAGTTTCTGCAGACTGATGGAGCCACCTGTATTTTTGTATCCGCCAAAACGAAGTTTTGCGGATACTATGTTTTTGACCGAGTTCCTCCGCGGCGGCGGCGTTCGTTTCCAGAGAGCTCCTCGGAGACTAATGGACCGATTTTTCCCAAACTTACACCTATTATCGGGTCACATGTGAACTGGTGATTAACCAATTTGCATTGACCTCTGACCTTTCCTCTCTATCCAGTGTCCATTTGTGGGTCTGTTTCCACTCATAAACCCTCATATCTCGGGAACCGTTTGACCGATCAGGAAATAAAATTGATACAAATGTAGCCCTTGGATTGCTTTATAACATACACAAAAAACGGTGGCGCCACCTGTAACCATGTTTGCACAGTGTCCATCTGTTCATCTGCCTTTGGTTAAAATCACTCATATCTCTGCAGTGAATTGACTAATTCACCTGAAATTAGTCATGTGTATACATCCAGGATAGCTTTCTTGATTTTATGAAAGGTGGCGCCACCTACGTTCACGTTCACGCTGATGACATCCAAGCTTATATCTCGGGAACCGTTTGACCGATCAGGAAATAAAATTTATACAAATGTAGCCCTTTGATAGCTCTGTAACATACACAAAAAATGGTGGCGCCACCTGTAACAATGTTTGCACAGCGTCTGTCTGTTAGTCTGCCGTGGCCTAAAATTACTCATTTCTCTGTAGTGGTTCGACATAACTGCCAAAAATTTTGCAGGTTTATACATCGTGCGCCACCTACATTCAAGTTAACGCTGGACACATCCAAGCTCATATCTCAGGAACCATTTGACCGATTGGGCCAAAATTGTGCATGTGTTTAGATCTCACATAGGTCTTTATCATACACAAAACTGGAGGGGTTACCTGCAAAGATTTTTGCACAGTGTTTGTCTGTTTGTCTGCCATGGGCAAAAATCGCTCATATACATGTAGTGGTTTGACTTTTCTGCCTAAAATTTTGCAGGTGTATACAACTTGGACAGCTTTCTGGATTTGTGGTAGGTGGCAGAACCTACATAAACATTTAGGCTGCAGACATCCATGCTAATATGCAACATACCTCACTCTATTTCCCCTTGCCACTCAATCCATGCCTCACTATCCAATTTTGGCAGATACATGTAGTCACTTGTCGGTTACCCGTATTCTAGTTTTAAAAGTTTACACATTTTTCTCTATTTTTGAGATATATAAATACAGACTAAATCTTGGTCTGTTGGTTAATCTGTTTGATGCTTCAGTTGAATGGGTATATACTACCATTCTGATGATAAAATTTCCTTTTGCGAATCTCTTCCCAGTCAGCTGAGCGTCATGACCCATGGGTCACTTGTTATGATTTGTGCCCTGTTAACAGATGTTCATATCTTTAAAGATCTCAAAAATAGAGAAAAAAATTCATAAAAAATCGAACGATACAAGTGGCGCCACCAGTCTGCAGAAAGTGATGACACATCTCATGATCAATAGTTATGCCACAAATCATGACCATCAGTGATGTAGTTATTGAGATATTGAAGTTTTTGTATGAAATTTTTGACTACTCTGGGGGGTACTTTGGGGCCCCATAGCTCAAAGGATATGGGTGACAGAGACCTAATTTCTGGTTTCCAAGGAGATTTTTCATGGACCTCTCAGTGTGTTAAGATTTAAGATTCTAGGTCCAGTCTTAACGATTTGTGCCTTGTTAACAGATGTTCACATTTTGAAAGGTCTCAAAAATAGAGAAAAAAATTCATAAAAAAATCGAACAATACAGGTGGCGCCACCAATCTGCAGGAACTGATGGAACATCTCATGATCAATATGTATGCCAAAAATCATGACCATCAGTCAAGTAGTTAATGAGATGTTGAAGTTTTTGTATGAAATTTTTTACTTTTCTGGGGGGTACTTTGGGGCCCCATAGCTCGAAGGATATGGGTGACACAGACCTAATTTCTGGTTTCCAAGGAGATTTTTCATGGACCTCTAGGTGTGTCAAGATTTAAGATTCTAAGTCCAGTCTTTACGATTTGTGCCTTGTTAACAGATGTTCACATTTTGAAAGGTCTCAAAAATAGAGAAAAAAATTCATAAAAAATCGAACAATACAGGTGGCGCTACCAGTCTGCAGGAACTGATGGAACATCTCATGATCAATATGTATGCCAAAAATCATGACCATCAGTCAAGTATTTAATGAGATATTGAAGTTTTTGTATGAAATTTTTTACTTTTCTGGGGGGTACTTTGGGGCCCCATAGCTCGAAGGATATGGGTGACAGAGACCTAATTTCTGGTTTCCATGGAGACTTTTCATAGGTCTCTCAGTGTGTCGAGAATGAAGATTCTAGGTCCAGTCTTTACGATTTGTGCCTTATTAACAGATGTTCACATTTTTAAAGGTATCAAAAATAGAGGAAAAAATTCGTAAAAAATGGAAAAATACAGGTGGCGCCACCAGTCTGCAGGAACTAATGGAACATCTCATGATCAATATGTATGCCAAAAATCATGACCATCAGTCAAGTAGTTAATGAGATATTGAAGTTTTTGTATGAAATTTTTGACTTTTCTGGGGGGTACTTTTGGGCCCCATAGCTCGAAGGATATGGGTGACAGAGACCTAATTTCTGGTTTCCAAGGAGATTTTTCATGGACCTCTCAGAATCCCAAGTTACAAGGTTCTAGGTCCAGTGGTTACCATTTGTGCCTGGTTAACGGACAGACAAATAGACGGACAGACAGACGGACAGACGGACACCTGGACAGACAGACGGACAGACGGACGACGGACAAAGATTGATGCTCAGATGACTTTCAGTCAGCTGAGCTAAAAATCACAACGGTAGACACAGCTTAGAACCGCCACAAGAATTAGCAGGTCAGAGAGGACAACCCTATGCTGCCATGAAAGAGAAATCCTGACTAGCTTCATAAACCTTTACACAGTACACAGGAAATTATGTACAACAGCTTGACATGGAATAAAATACAAATTGTTAGTAACTACTCCATCAGGAAGAAGAAAATGTAAATTCTAAAGCAAATTGAAGTAAATTGAATACATATGTCTGTACAAATTTCTGTGAAAGCCCATAATGAACCTGTTACATAAGTATCAAAGTCTGGTTCATCCAGTAAGCAAGCACTTACTGTTTATTGTTATCTGGCAGCACTGGCACATACAACCATCTGGTAAAGTTTCAGCACTGACAAACAAACAGCCAGGTATCTCCTTGTGTCAGACTACCTCCTTGGTTAAGTGCATGTTATATCTCAATTGCCAATTGTGTAGAAAAGGTGCTCATTATACTTTAGTACAGTATAACATGACCTCTCTAAGTGATCTAGACTTTTTCTATCTTTCTCTTGATATAAGATATCCTTTTTACCTTTACATTTTGGTGCATGTATAACAGTGGCAGATCGATCCAGAGGGGGGGGCGGGGTTGGGTTCAAGGGAGTCCAGACCCTGCTTCTCCTGAGCCGCAAAAACCTTTTTTAAGGTTTTAAACCAATTTTTCCAGCCTGGACCGCTCCCTTTGTGGATCAGTGGTTTTTTTTATGTTTTCTTATACCAGTCTTTCTGGGTTGGACCTCTCCCCTTTCAAAAATCCTGGTTCCGTCCCTGTTTAAGATGAAGTTTTTATGCTGCACCAAACTGATACATAAATCAGTCTTGTGTTTCCATGTCAAACAATACAAACTGATGAGCAACAAGGACAAACGTGCAAGTAAACATGTTACCAGTACTTTCAAAAGTGAACCAATGAGTAATAAAGTGTATTTTTACTTCATTACAAAACATGATAAAAAATGCTTGTTTCTTCAACTGATGAAGCTTGTCAGGAAGCTGAAAGAAACTCAAGTCTAGTAGACCCCATAGCACTTTATATACTTAGTATACTCATAAATATGATTTCAGTAATTTAATTATAACATAAATCTGCACATATCTGTAGAAACTTAATGAAGCTATGTTTTTGTATTTAACATTCTTTTTTGCTTCCGCTGGTTTTCTGAAGAATTTTTTGATTTTGTAATAAAAATGACAGTGGACTGGTCCAGAAGTTCCTGTGGAAGTTTCAGAAGTTTGCATGTGTGTTTCTGCAGGAAATTAGGAATGCAGAGAGGACAAACATCTCAGTATACAGACAAATAAAATAAAGCATTCTGTAACATAATACTTTTGAATTTGTATTTACCACAAAGAAGAATATAAAACAAATGTAAAGCTGATATTTTATATACTTTTAATGACAAGCTTCTCTGATTTAAAACACCTCAATTTTTTTTTAATATGAGTCATATGTGTGAAAATGTCAAAGCCACGAGTATGTCTGACAGTATTAATTATACTGTGCTTAAGAGTCTGTGGTGAGCTATAACCGCAACACACGTGAGCAATTGAAACAGTGCACTATAAACGACGATGTTCTACACATAGTTCAGGTGTGTTTTTCAAACAGTCACTGGCAGGGCTGCATGCAGGTGGGGCAGAGGGGGGTTTAATCTATCGCTGTGGTTTCTGTAGTAAACATTTGAGTGTTGCCTCTAGTAACATGCTGTGTAGCATCTACAGAATGTTCACACATGGATGTGATCACTCATATAAACATGTATTTAACTGACAGGCTTGAGAGCTGTGGGCACACATATCTTGTTCACAGATTTTGATTGTATGTCAAGCATAACTAACAAAACTGGGACTTTTACATCATAATTTGCTTATCTCCTTTTTCTTTCCACTCTCTATTTTTCACATTTTTTTTATTATCTTTTCTTCCTCTCTCTCTTTCTTTCTTTTCTCTCTCTCTCTCTCTCCCTCTCTCTCTCTCTATATATACATATATATATTTGAAATACTCTATAGTCATAAGAGAATACTACAGAGAGAAAACAAAGAGATTATATGAGTTATAGAGTTAATTTCAGCCTGACTAAAGGGATCGACATAATCAGGAGCAATATTATGCCTATATATTCTATTCTTTCACACTATCAGTCCAATTTTGTTTTATATATAAGTTTCTCAGCAAAACCATCCCAGCACACAGTCTCAGTACCTCGCAAATGGCTGTTTAACACCGTGTTTACAGTTATGGCTCTGCGTGTTGGTAAAACACAGTCCGTCTGTTTACATAACAAGGTTGTCTGATTGGAAGTCTGTTTATGAGCAGCAACTCAGGATGTTTCAGCCATAGGGAATATGTATTACATTTTTTGGACCAAGTCAGTCAGGGCATCTCTTGACTGGCAGGTGTTGTGGCTCAGTGAGTCCTACGTGCTTTGTGATTATGTTGACACCAGTGATTGCGGCCTGTCCACTGTTTTCAACACTCGGTTACAGGAGTAGGCAAATAGTTTCAGGGCAATATTTTGGTAGGTAAAAATTTATTTTAAAGGGAAGAAACTATTTTTCCTGTTATTCTGACATGTTTTTAGGTGATTAAGCCTCTTTAAAGGAGAGTCAAAGACCTTCCATGAAAGTCAACATACACAGTCATATATCATAGGAGTCAACAAAGATATCTCATTTGAGTGAATAAACAGATCTCATTTGAGACAAGGAAGAGATACACTGAGATTTACAGGACAGATCCAATGGGAGTCAACAAAAAGATCTTGCCACTCGTGGTCAGAGTCCAAAGCAGAGACTCGAAAGGAGCTGGCCAGACAAAGAAGAGTTTCAGCCTTAGAAGAAACCACATGTCACGGGTGTAAATGTAGATATGTTAAATATCATGACTGTATATGAAGAGATATCAAGGAAGTCAACCTAGATGGATAATGGAAGTCAAAGAAGATATATCATGGGTGTATATGAGGAGATTTTGAGGAAGTCAGAGAAGAGGTTTCAAGGAAACCAAATAAGAGATATTGTGGGTGTCAAAGAAGGGATATCACAAATGTCAAAGAAGTTATAATTAAAGTCAAAGAAAAGTTATCAATAAAGTAAAAAAAAAAAATCATGAAAGTCAAAGAAGGGATATCATGGAAGTAAAAGAAGAGCTATCATAGAAGTTAAAGAAGATATATCATGGGTGTCATATTTGTCTAGAAAGAGATGTCATGGTAGTCAAAGAAGTAAAGAAAAAAATGATGAGATTTATGAAGAAATCATTAAAGCTATGAAAAGAGGATACCTTTTATGTTTTCTGTATATTTATTTTATAAACAATTTTTAGAACCACTTGTCAAGTTATGAGTCAATGAAAACTGAAGCATACAGAGATTAATGGGTATAATAATGTGTATCAAAATGTGCTCTCTAGTTTAGAATTCTAATGGCAGGAAATGCTTTTCTTTCAATGTATATGAGATGAACTGTCAAACTGCATCTTCTGACTTAATAATAATAATAATAATAATAATAATAATATATAAATAGGGGGAGCCACAGCAGGAGAGGATGCTTCAAGCTGTTTCCTGTCTTCAGTTTCCACAATAGTCTCCTGACCAGTCTGTGACTAATACAGACTAATACAGACTAATACTCATTAATTCAGCCTCCCGTGGTGAGAGCATGTACAATGCACAGTGTGTGTTTGTAAGTGGGGGCAGACTGACAGTCAGTCTGGTGGCTGTTTACTGCTTGGATGTTGAACCTGCTGTGTTTAACAAACAGCAGGTGTGCAGCAAATACAATCTGCAGCCGCATGCCTTGCTGGTGATCAACATCTCACAGCACGTAATCTCATGTTTTAGGTTTCAGCAGTAGCTGATTGTTTAATTATTTTTTTTAAAATATATCTGATAACTTATACAAATTAAAACTCACATATTAAACGAGACACATTTAACATAGAAAAGTTCACAGGTTTCTTCCTATAAGAAGATTCTGTTTAAATACCATTTCTAAGGTACTGTGGTTCAGATTTTTTTCTCTATAGGCTCCATATTAATCTTTAAAAAATTCTTAGAATAAAATAACCAGTCACTCTATCAACCATATTTAAAATTTAATTATATAACCAACTTCACACTCAACAAGGATATGGACAGAAGTTCATGTTTACAGAGAAATCAATTTAACAAATAATTAAGTCCTACAAACAATATAGGAAAATGTTTAAGAATTTGTTTATTGAATTCCACATGCAAATTATGGTAATGAGTACTGTCTGAATTAAATTGTTTTTATTATATTAATTATTATTTTATTTTGTTCTAAAGGTGGTGGTGTTCATGAACATTTTAAAGAATTATTTAATTTAAATTCCAAGTCAGGAAAGGTGGATCCAAAACGTATGTATTCTATAAGTTAAGAAAACCCTTTATTTTAAACAAAATTGGCAACTTTGTATTCTGAATGAGAGAAGAAGACATCAGATAGATTGAGAGAAATATACTTAACCTTTCTCCAATGAAAGGAAAGATATAGTACTTAACAGTTTAAACAATATCAGTTCATCAATTTTGAAATGAAAAACAGTTTGGTGACAATGAATTTGATGCGCTCTCTGGAATTACCATGTTCCTACAGATTGCACCCTGCTGCTTAGCTCTTCTGCTTGTCTGGTAAAGTATATAAAAATATATAAGCATTGATGTAAAACACAAAAGGTAGTAGTGACAGCAGTATATTTATGACTGTTTGCTGCCATCTAACCTTGTTGTGATGTTACAGTTATGGAGGAAGGGAGGATGGAGATGAATGAGCCTGCACTGAGTTCTCTGTGCCCTCCCCCTTCCCCATCCCTCCCAGTTGCTTCTACCTATCTGTTAACATTCCTAGCTGCCAATAATTTCCTGGCTTAGTGAGTGGAAATCACCCATTGACGAAAGCAACGATGCCTTCCTTTCTCTTCAATTAGGCTTGACACTGGACTCAACACTTTGGCTCGACCAATGAAACCAGACCACCAGACCTCCAGTATAAAAACCCCCCACTTTCTCTGCTGCGATATGAAGGCTCGTTCAGCTCAACCAGCACACGTCTGGAGCTCCCAGCTACTAGTTTTACCAGTCATCCTGTGAATCTGTGATCTATACACAGTTGTCCTTTTGTATCAGTCACTGGACCTCCTACACTGTGTATAACACAGCTTATTGTATCACTACTGGTAGTCAGCCTAACCTGGGTACAGTTCTGTACTCCTAACTCAAGCTATTCAGTTTATTATACACTTCTGTTACCATGGAGAAGTTTGTAGGAAAATGGGAGGCAACCTCCTCGGAAAACATGGGAGAAATGTTGAAGGCTTTTGGTAAGTATAATTTTAAAATTCTCAATATACTATGTTAGTATTATATGTGGAACAGCATAAAAGTAGACAAATATTTATATTTTCTTTAGTTACACTTTCTTTATCATCAGGGAAACATTTTTTAAAACAGAGTTAACAGACTAAGAAAGTCTATATCAACCTAATTTTTTCTCATGATAAGTCAATGGCCTGTCAGTAACACTGTGGGTATCATAATGAGTATAATCATATGACATGTCAGGAATATCCTGCATCAATTTATATGCAGACAGCAATAACAATTACCTAGAAGACAATATGTAATAAAGTCAGAGGAAAGCTCTAAGAATTTCAGCTTTCATCATTTTGCCTTTAATGCTCTTTTGGATTTGGCACTAGAGTTTGACATTCTACTTTGATATTTATTTGAATATATACACAAGGCTATGCCCTACCGTAGTAGAGCCTGGTGCCAATGCCATTTTGCGCTGCCGCCAGGCGAGTTAAGATTAAGGGGAGCCAGCCTAGTTAATCAAGAGGCACTGCCAATTTTCATAAAGCCGATTTTGTGCCGATTTTGTGCGATTTTGACCTTTCAGGTCAATTTAAGCCAGCTGACATTTTGCAAACGTGGGGGCGGTGGTGTAATGGTTAAGGTGGCGGGCTCATGATCGAGAGGTTGTTAGTTCGAATCCAGGTCAGACCCCCACCGTGCCAAGACCCTTAGGCAAGGTCCCAACCGCAAGTGTGCCTCTGTCCACCCAGCAGTAGAAATGGGTACCAGTAAATACTGGGAAGGTAACCTGCGATGGACTAGCGTCCCATCCAGGAGGAGTTTAACTCCTAAGTTGCTTCACACTACTGAAACCGGAATAAGCACCGGCCTGATGAGCCATTAGGCTCGGGTGTAAAAGCCAAAGCCCAAGACATTTTGCAAGCCGAGTCAAGCCATGAAACTCTGCTTACCACTAAAGTCAGCCGTCTTTTTGTCCAAGCCAGTCGCATTTGTGTGGCTAACTCAGCTCCAGGCTCTCTACCGTAGTTTTAGCTTTTAATTATGCATTACAAAATTAGCCTTTACTTAATCATATCATTTGGATGATACTTTAAATACTTTACTGGTGCTCATGTCATACCAAAATTTAATTCATGTCAAGTTAGTGAAGTATATGCTCTTTACACAGCGCTATACCTATAGGCCTACTACCTATATCGTAAGCGCTGTTTGTTTTGACCTCGTATCCTGAATCTCTACACCAGAGGGGAGCACTGTATTTTGGTCCAATCAGATGAGACCCTGTGCTGGAAGACAAAACGGTTTACCAGCCAAGCAAGGATTACATGGAGCTAATGTTGTTCATTTTGTTTTGAGTGACAGCTCATTGCCCCAGCAACCGTTTGAACAGGCCACAGGCTCAGAGAGAATGGCCCCGCACTTGGTTTTTGGGAGGAGCCTGATGCCTGTCGAGTTTCTGTTGACTGGCATTTGGTTGGCTGCTAGTCACATCAGCAGTCTTTATGCAGACAGGCCCACCACCTGGTGTTTAAGTGCATCATAAATGGTCAAAGCAGGCAGCAGGAATATCAGTAGCTTCTTTAGAGAAGTTAAGCTTCTGTATTTTACTTTTCCTGCATAACTTGCAAAACAGACAGAAGTAGGGTGGGAGATGTAAGTGACCAACAGGCCATGACCTTCAGACCTGCAATCTCATCAAGTGCCAAAAAGCTATATATGTTGTAACAAAAATAAGGGTCAGACTAATAACCGAAAAGGACCATAAAGCACCAAAAAGCACCGAAAAGGACCATGATCATCACTTGCTTCTACCAAGAGCTATATATGTTGTTACAATAATAAGGGTCAGACTAATAACCAGAATGGACCATAAAGCACCAAAAAGCACCGAAAACGACCATGATTATCACTTGCTTCTACTTTCAAGTTGTCTTAAATAGATTGAATCTGGTACAAATCAGCTTGCAAAAATGTGTAAACTGAGATTGTCAACATAACAGAAATACAGACAACTGTGATCGGGCTCCTGATGATTTTGTATGTTAAGTGGCCACATGATGTCAGCAGTGCATATATGTACTCGAGGATGTAAGTGACAGCTGATAATTGTGGTGACAGTTGGCAGATTATTTTGACAATTCCTAATATATTTGTACCAAAGAAGACAAAATATTTACTTTAAGACAATTATTTAGTAGAAATAGGCAAGAATATTGGAGCATTTTTGGTACTTTTTGTTGCTTTTTGCTCCTGTCTGGTTATAAGTCTGACCGCAATAATCATAGCTGTTATATAAGTTACAGCAGTAATATTAAAATAGCTTCTAATATCCAAAGTAGTATGGCAACAGGTTCTGTCTACAACTCTTATATGACAGACAGAGATGTTTTGCAGCCAGACTGATCAGTAAGGCTATTTATTTACATACATCAAATTAGGTCATTCTGACTTAATTATTTTGATAATCAGGTCGAGGAATGAGACAATTTAATTACAAACAACTGATGTAACTTTTATCTGAGCTTCACATAACTGAAAGAAGGTTCACTAATTTATTACATAGAGAAGGAACACCATACCAAAAGTGTCTAAAAAAGTGTAAAGACCCAGATGAAACCCCTCACAAATAACAATCTTCACAAATAACAACCTTCACAATTGACACGTCTTACAAATAAGTCCGCAAAAATAACAGCACTCACAAAATTAACACACCGTACTGATAACACTCCTCACGAATAACATCCCTCACAAATAACAACTCTCACAAATGATGTACATGTGGCATTAACTCTGATGAAAATATGAATGTAGGAACTGATGGGCCAGGTATAATTCTGTATTCAGCATATTACAACTCAAGGTTATCCATTCACTAAGCCCACCATGGTTATTAGGTTGAATGACTGAAAGTCATATATGCTATGGTGATCTGTATCCATCCATTAATCCTTTGTCCAGACCAAACACATTCAACTGGGAAAATAAATATCACTGCAGATTCTTTATAGGCAATAAGTGAAAGTCATTTCACACCTGTGCATGATCCACTTAAAGTAATCCAGAGTAATCTCATCACCAGTGTCCTCTATGAGCTAGCACCATCTGAGCTTCTTGGCCACATTTTTCCATGAACCTTAATTACATTATTAATGGCCCACATGTCTGTGAATCAGCTTATACTAAATGAGAGTACCTGACAGATATAAATTAAGTTACACAGACACAAAGTGTTTGATCACTGCTTGTATAAAATTTAAAAAATCTTAAATTTACATCTAGAAATCTGCATTTTAAGGAATGCAAGCCTCCACCATATGCAGGGTCCCTATTTTCAGATGCTCGCATAACCGTGATTGCAGTCACTTATTTGGCCAATATTCTCAGATTCATTTGGGCATAAGTGACTGTACATTTGTGAATGGTGATATTTCTGAATCCAGATCATGTGTCTGATCTACACCAAAATCAATTTAATTCTTTATCGGCCCATTCCTGAAATGCTCTGAAAATTTCATAAGTTTCTAGATTGATTATGTGAGTTAAGAACAAAAACACATCTAGACACACACACAAACACACACAGGAAGGGTGTGA
Organism: Sipunculus nudus; assembly: GCA_026874595.1. NCBI lineage: Eukaryota > Metazoa > Annelida > Sipuncula > Golfingiida > Sipunculidae > Sipunculus > Sipunculus nudus. Next base: position 73,693,777 of record CM049307.1, on the reverse strand, counting down.
ATGCATATTCAAAGCAAGAAGAACTCATAGATCAGAGCAAAAAGAAAGCAAAGAAATGTCCCAATTTTCACATAGTTCAACAAAATTGTTGGTGGCAAAATATATACAGAACAAAAATAAATAATACCACACTTAATTAATTAGAATTTCTCTATTTCATATTTCTATACACAAGTCAATGATTAACTCAGACATTATAATCATATTATATATACTGGCTGATAAACCTGGTATTCCAGGCTTTTTACCGTGGTTGAGATGTATTAACTGAGATGAGGAATGTTTGCTCAATTTTTATTCTAAAAGTTAAAAGAAAATGTAGATTTTCAGTGGGATACAGTCTCAATAAGATAACTGTACAAGTATTTTTACAATGTATTGTGTGCTGCTGTGCATACATCGGTGTTTACCTTGAAGTTTAAGACCTGAAAGTGATGATGTTTAAATTTAATTTGCAAACTGGAATGCGGGGGCATTCAGGTTTTCAATGATCTTTGACTGCATTGTTACTATTGCTGGACGTATAAAGAATAGGCTGATGTAAGGAAGACATGAAAGATAAATTAAATGTTCATTTTAAGGCAAGGAAACTGTTCCTGAAGAGAGACATGGAAATATGCATACCTCGTTAATAGCAGAAGAGGACCAAAGGGGAGTCTCTTTTCAGCCGCCGCAAATTTTTAATCATATCATACAAATTTTGAGGCCTGGAACCCCCGCCCCCACCCCCACCCCTTTTCCATAAATTGGGACCTTGTATTAGGGTTTGTCATAAATCCTCCTGGGTTGAAACCCTCCTTTTCATAAAGCGAGAGTCATGTGTTTTTCACATTGACTGACAAAGCATGTGGGTCAGAGCCTGGGTCAAATGTCAGGCTAAACATGCTTAAATCGGTCACTGAAAGCAGGGGTTATTCATATGCATGCACAATAGTCCTTAATCCTGTGCAGGAGGCGACCACTCAGGCAATCCGGTCTTTGCACAAGGCAGTTTGGCTGTTTTCGGCAGTAACCTAGTAATTTTGACCGAAATCGCAAGTAAAAGGGCTTTGCGTCTCGAAGTAAGGTCATTCACAAGGATCGAGTTCGGCTCTCGAATGGCATGGCTGGGTCTCCGCTGCTGGGATCGGTGGAGGGAATGCGGGTTGCTTCTGGCTTTGTGACTGTGGATGCTGTAGCTTTCTAATACAGACAACAACCCAGGAGAGAAGATGGCGCCCTCTACGGCTCCCTGCTTGGCTTGGCGTGGCACTGCCACTGTTGGCTCAGAGAACATGCTTAAGGAGCGCACAGGGCTGAGGTCTTGACCGCAGCAACCTGTAGCTGCTCGATGACATATACTTCTTTTGGCTTGGCAGTAACCGCCAAGCAAATTATAAAACATGCAAAAAAATCACTCAAAATGATGTGTACATTAAAAATTATTAATTCTCATATCAGCGAGGTCACTGTGAGAACAATTACCTTTAAAATGAGGTATGGCACAGTGTCATATGCAACATCGTTTCAGAGAACATTGCGAACAAAGGTTGACTGAATTCCTGTTATAAGTATTAGATTGACCTGCCATACAGATATTCAGGCAAATCTCTGCAGTTCCGCTGAGTTTATCCTATTCAACACTGTGTTTTACACTGTGGAGCATGGAATTTAAACTGAGGCCTTTAATCTCTAAAGTTGAATAGCTTAAGCACTAGTCTACATCATATACAAGTCTCTGAGACTTAATCATATGTAACAGCAGAGAAAAAAATATATCAGTAAAATATCAACTAAAATACCTGGCCACGAGCCATCCAAAACAAATTGTAATTCCTTGTAGTCTGGCTGGGTTACCTGGGTTATTTTTTCTGCTAGTTTATGGCCAAGTTGAGTGGTGTGATTTCTGGCATTTACTGTCTGTGTAACAGTTGGCTGCAACCTCCTGGACCATCCAGGGAGGCAGGGATGCAGTTTCCTCAGCAGCAGATGTTTTGTGAGATATCAATCAAGTAAACACAGGGGGTAGAGATTATTGTTCATAATTGGTCACTGATTGTTTTGATCGCTTCCAGATGCCAAAGTAAGCTAGGCCCTCAAAAAAAAAAGAAGAAATTATTTGTTCTACACAGTTTCTGAGACAAACACAAAAATATGGAGCAAACAGGTGATTTTTTTTAATTTAACATTCATATGTGGCTTGCAGCTTGCAGGAACAATACGAAATCTGCTTCATTTCTTGAAAAGCTATAGATTAACAATCATGAATCCTAATTTGAATGGATCAAACCCTGTGACAGCATCCACTAGCAACATTATTAAAGGATATCTGACATCAATTAACTAAATGCAATCTCTTGAACCTTTTATAAAAATATCCCAATTCCACCACACACAGGCTGTTCATTTTGTTTATATACATGTGTTTATAATATTTGGGGGGCCGACCAAAATAATCCAAAGACATTCAATAAGGACACCTCCTGCCAAGTCAGAAGAACCAGAGTTCTGCAAAGGTTGTTTTGCAGCTGGTGTTCTTTGAACTACCACAAATATGTAACCAGGTTGCATTGTTTTTCTGTTTGTCAAAACTGCAGTGTTCACAAACAAATTTTAGATAAACAACTTACAAGGTCATGCATCCATTGCAGAGGCACTGTAAGGACTTTTCTTGACAGACATTACCTACCATACAGTTCATTGGTATGTGTGCAGGATATGCCAGAAATCATATAAATCCTATAGAAAAGACAGGTGAACAGCTGCATGGCTTTAAAGTGCCGTTGTAAATCAAACTTTCAATGATGAGACATAAACTTTGATGAGCAATCATTAATTAAGGATTTTTTCCTTTGGCTGACTTGTATTTTCTGACTCTGTGTTAAAAGAACATGCAAATTTCTGCATTTGTACATGTTCATTAACCATTATTTTATGTTTAGCACATTATATGAACAAAATGTTATTAACTCACTCCTTAGAAGGAAATATATTTCCCTCTGATTACAAATCCCTTTGATGGAAATCTGTAAATTCAAACTGCATAAAAAGCCAAAGGATGATATATGTCTGTTTGTAAGACTGTGAAACAGATATATTCGGATATAAACAAATCTGCAGGTTAAATCAATATGAATTTCAAAATTATGCCAGAAATCAGCTCCTTCTGTTGTATGTTTAGGAAAAGGAAGACAAAATGTCTCAATATTAAAAGACTTTATAATTAATGTCACATATAGTCATTTATACACATAACATATTTTCATACATTTTATGACAATATGTAAATGAGCACTATCACATTAATTTTAGGTTGCTATTAATGCTCTAGGTATGGGCCTCAGCTAAATGGATCTGAGTTGCATTCTCTTTGCCTCATTGTGGGATGTATAACACTATGGTGTTAATGGCACCCAAGAAATGTTATAGAAACGATAAAAGTAAATTCTTAAATATCATACTTATCAGAGCAGAATAAGCATACAGTTCCTCAGCTTACAAGATAGAAGAAAAAGCTTGCTCCATTTGATATGCTATAAAAGAGGGACTGCAAAAGATAATATCAGAAGAAACTGATGCTAATGGAGTGGAAGTCATGAGGTTATAGTTGTTTTTTTTTTCACCCCTAACAAGTGCTTGCAGTTCTTGTTAATGTTTTGGCTGCATGCTGGATATAAACTAGGGTTTCTGGAGCCAGGAATGTATCAGATGTCATGTACATTCTACAGTTTCATTTCCTCAACCACTGATATGTCATATTTACTTTGACCCATTTACTCTGTGTGACATTCTTTGTACTAAAACATGAATTTGGCAAAATAAAGACACAAATTTATATAAGAATTTATATCATTTAAAAAGTTGATCAGATTAAGAATTTTTGTTATCACAGGCAATAAGCTCTGAATGTTTTGATTACTTAGGAAAGATTATAGAAAATAAGCAATACCACTAGTAAGGCCAAACAAACAAAATATTCCTAGACAGCCTGCTGTGCCAGGATTCTGAACCTTGATCATGGTTTTAGTGAGTATACATACAATTTACATGTGCTGTCCACTGGATCGATGCACTTGATTCTGATTTCCCAATTTAAAAGCACTTAGTCACAGAATTAGTACAAATGCTTCAGAGGCAATAATGGGAGCTTTTAAATAACAATTCAAGATAAAATAACCAAGCATCAATATCCACATCTAGATCTAGAATTTCTTGAAATATTTTGTTTGTAGTTTGCATATGTATACGAGTCTTCGTAATATGTGATAGATTTTTCATCTACTGGACTTGAGATTGCTATCATCCTTATTTTTCTAGTCCATGTATACCTCCAAGTCTGGGTACAAATCCGAGACCATAAGCAATGAGTCCAAGTCTGAGTCCGGGTCAATAAAAGGAGTCCAGAGCCAAGTTCAAGTCTGGACTAGAGTCTTATATCACTGCTTGTGAACCTCTGGTATACTTTAGGAAAAAAAAACATGCAATTGGCTGGTTTATGTCCTGGTTGGTGTTATAATAAAATCTGAAAGGAATTTAGAATTCTTTTCCAATGTGGTTTCATATAAATCTCCATTGTAATATTTGAAGGAGTAAAAAAACACCAGGAAGCCAAAATTTCCTGTTTCTCTTGAAAGCAAACATTTCACACCTTCTTTGGAAACCCAAGGAGGTCAATATCCTCCTTGACACTCTGGCTGCTCCCAGACAGGAAGTTGAATAAGAAAGACCAAAATTGCTGTCCCACAATCCCAAGGTCATTTCCATGGCACTGACCAATTATATAGCTCTTGTTTGAAAGGCTTTGCACTGATTCACCCATGATGGCAAGTTGTATTCTGACCTTGTGAAAACAATATGTTATGAAAAAAGTCTAAAGAATTGTGATTGCTAGAAATGCTTTTATATCTACTGGTATGTGAATGATGTAAAAATACAAAAATGTCAGCATTCCACTCAGATGGAAAGTCGGAAAGTACAAATCACTCAGTCCCAAGCAGGTTTTTGTTCCATACAAAATGTCACCAGGTAATACCTTACACAACTGCTGTCAGCGAAAACATCAAAGATTATAAACTGTGCAGCAACAATGTCTCTAACAAGGTTGACAAATTTCCAGCTAAGTGGATGTTACTTAAAACGGGCTCTGAAAGGGAGAGATTAGATGCAACCTTGTAATTTGCTGCAGTGGGTTTTGGTTTCCATACAAAATGTCACCAGTCAATAACCATATACAAACTGATGCCAGGGAAAATTTCACAGTGTAAAAGAATTAATATACAGCAAAATTGTTTTCTATCTAGTTTGATAAATCTCCTGTTATGTGAATAACCTGTAACAGGCTCTGGAAGGAAGAGGTAAGAATAAACATAGTAATAAACCTGATCCACCTCACCAGCACCACCTGGTGGTGACAACTGACACTGAGTGTTCAGGTCCATTTTACTTACAACAAAATCATATTTTGTTATATTTCACATGATACCGTAAAAATTGCATCTTATCTATTAGGGCCAAGGATTCTTGCTTTTATTAATTTGTTTTATTGAAAAAAATTCAAAATGTTGATTCATGGTACCTGAACACAGCGGACGACCATAACATGCAGTGTGCCTGGTCCTGGAAAAGGTCTATAGGGAGCGGTTTTGGTTGATGACCGATACCTTCTGTTTCCATGAACAAAGGAAGCAGAAAACTCAGAGTAGCTAGCCTACATGGTACATGAAAATAATTTCTCTCTTGATATTGCCTCCGTAATTGTACCAAATGACTACACCAGATGTCAGCACCCTTTCTTTCCCTATGGGACACAAATGAGACGCACATATGTGCCTTTTAAGTCCCTTATATTTGCTATTATAAGGCCAACACACATTGGCCTAGAACATAAACCTGTATAAAGTAAAATCTAGAACCATCATTAAATGCTTCAAGGGTACACCAGGGAATGTTTTTTCTCCTGATTGTAAATCTAAACTATTTGAGATTTCTTAATAGTACACAAACAGACAGACAGACAGAAGGACAGATAGACAACTTCAGTGATGGTGAAAATAATGGTACCTGATAATGGTTTATTGTGTCATGGTAGGCTGGGTAGAAGGTAAGGGTCAATGACACTCATCTGTTGTGTATAACCAAGCAGAATTTTCAAACATCACTATATCCTTCTGGAAAATTAATTTTTCCAAACTAGGGCTTGAAAGCACTTGGAGAAATTTAACCTCCTATCCCCTCAGAGACTTCATTTTCATATTATCAATTCTCTGGCAGCTATGCTCTAGAGACCTTGATTCATATAGAGCTGTTCTTGCATCTTTTTCATGAATATAATGTACCAGGAAATTCAGCCAATCAAATGACCCATGTACACTTGTTCTATGCAGCTGTTACAGGACATCTGGTATTATTTTGAGACCAAATGTTTAGCAAAGCACATTTGACCAATCTTATAAAGCCATATAAATCAAACCTGTCACATTTCTGCTGTATGTGTTCTTCACTGTTCAGAGAGCACATGAAGAGTGTATTGTTTATATTTGGTTCATTGGATTTTATTGTATTGTGAATCGGAATAAAAACACTTGCATGCTAGTTCCTTTTTCAAGAAACATGTCACGTGAGTGGATCACTGAATCAAGGTCTCTGAAAACATAGTTGCCACAGGCTTGATGACAATAAGATAGAGACTTGGGCAATCAAGCTGGCAAGATACTCCTTATATTGAGGACAATCCAAACTGACATGTTTCAGATTTAATTTCCATCCTTGTAATGAACTTCTTCCATTGCGTGTATCATATAATTTTCTAGTTCTCATCTAATAATATCTCTATATTCTCCTTATATTTTGCATTTAATTTTAAGCTCAGCTGACAGAGAGTCATTTGAGCTAAAGCAATAAATTTTTGTCCGTTGTCCATCTGTCTTGCCATCTGTCTGTCAGTCTGTCGGTCCATCTGTCTGTCCATTAACAGGGCACAAATCGTAGCCACTTGACCTAGAAACTTCTACCTGAAAACCCATGGAGTTCCATAAAAATTCTCCCTAGAAACCTGAAATTAGGTCACTATGACCAATATCCTCTGAGCTATGGGGCTCGTAATTACCCCCCAGAATAATTAGAAATTTGATACAAAAGCTTCAATATCTGAATAACTAAAGCATTGATTGCAATGATTCTTTCCATATATATCAGTCAAATAGTGTTTCATCATTTCCTGAAGACCTGTATTTTTTCTAATTTTAAGGCATATTTTTCTCTGTTATTGAGGCCTTTAGATGAAGCAGTCCGTCCATTATCAGGGCACAAATCGTAACCATGTGACCTAGAAACTTCTTACTGTACATCCTAGATTTCATGGGAATGGCTGTACAAATTATCATGAAATGTTTTTTTTCTTGTTGATTTTGAAGAGTTAAATTTGGCATTCAGATGAAAAAATTCCTTTTGTGAATGTCTTCCTAGTCAGCTGAGCATCATGACCCATGGGCCACTTTTCATATTCAGTCTGAAGTGATCAGATAATATTGCTCAATATTTCATAATTGAATTATCTACTTATGCTTATACTAATGGTGCAAGTCATGTTGAGATATGATCATCAGGGGTAATCTCTTTGGAACAGCCCTTGTCTATGCAATTATATCATTTGTTTGGTATCTAATTAATAATGTTTGTGGTGTATGAGCTTCGTGCAAAACTGTACATCATCTTTATGATTTTTGTGGTCAGACATGGATGAAGCAAAGAGGAAGATGTACGAGTCCATGAAGTTTGTGATGGAGTATACGTGGGATGGCACCAATGGGACCTACACTGTTCATATGCCTGGAGGCATGAGCAAGCAATACCCTTTCCAGCTAGACAACCAGTTTGATTCTACTACATTAGATGGCAGACCAATCACTGTAAGTCAATCACAAAGAACTTCAGACAAAACTTAAAGGGGCCTATACTGTTATCTGATGTCTGTTAACCTCAGATAATCCCTTAAACCTTTAAAAAAATAGGCCAAAAATGCCAATCCTACCACACACAGGCTATTCGTTGTCTTATATCAATGTGTTTTTAAAATGTGGGGTATGTACCTGCCAATATAATCCAAACAAATGTAACAAAGACATCCGGTAGCAAGTCAGACATACTAGAGTTTTGCAAAGGGCATTCTGCAAATACCAGTAGTGACCTTTCAACTTCTGCTTATATGCAACTAACTACCTTAGGTTACATGGTTTTTCTGTTTGTCAATACTGCTGTTTACTAACAGCTTGTAAATAAACAAGCTCATACATCCATCACAGAGGGATTATATGATTTTTTAAAAAGAAATTACCCCAAGTTCATTAATATACATTAATTAGTATGCACAGAGAGTAAGCCAGAAATCACACATGTTCTACAGAAGGGGCAGGTGAATAGGTGACTTTAATGGAATGTTTAGCAAATGCAAAACAGTTGGAAAGCGTCTATAATGTGAATTGAGAATTTTCATGGCAGCCAGAAGATTTTGAATCCTGATGATGCAGATTCCAAACAGTTTCAATGTTGGTTAGTTTGATAATTTTGTGCATGTTCTTTAATTGAGAACATTCCAAACCATCTGGTACATGTACTGTATGAATGTTCCATAATTATGTGAGCATGGGCTGTGTGAATGCTCCAAAAATTGTAGATGTGTTGTGTGAACCCTCCAAAAGGTTTTGCGCAAGTGTTGTGTGAACACGCCAAAACATTGTAGATATGTTATGTGAACCCTCAGTGATATTTTATGCGAGTGCTGAGAGAACACTTCTACATGTTTGGGCATCTACACTGAAGCAGTACTGCCAGTGAGCAGGTATGACTGCTGTGATGTGCCTGTTCATTCATGAAAATAATATACACACTGTGAATGAATCACTCCAATTAACACTGGCCTTTTACTCCTGTGAACACGAAAAAAAGATTTTTTACATGAAAGGGGTAATAGTCCCAATGTTGCAGCAAAAGTCAGTTTGATCAAAGTAACATTTTCCTTTTGCTTTCTTATTTCTGTTGATTTTGTATACATCCTCACATTCCTGGGAAACATACACATACACAGCCACTATTTTATAACTGTAAACTTATTTGTAATGAAAAAAGCATATGATATGGGGACGCAAACCCTGCCCAGAAAATGGTGCTCAAAGAAAATATCTTGAGATGGTGCCATGCAGTGTTAAATGTAAACTAAAAACATTTTTTCCTGGGAACTTTTCTTTTTAGTGGAAATGTTTCTTGAAAAACACACCTGGACATTGTGATATTGCAGCCCTAGATTATAATTATATACAAAATGATCAACATCTGAGTCCAGGCTGGATGTTCACTTTTTGCCACCTTTCTATGAAACAGCGTTTTCTGTGTTTTCCTGATTCATGCTTTACAGATGGCTGTGTATTTTCACATTATAAATCCTAATGGAAACTAGGCTACCAAATCCACAAAACGATCAGCCCGGAGTCATTAAAGCAGAGATCGATTTATGCCAATGATTTATGATTAAATATCAATTTTGAGATTTTCACACTCCCAACCTATATTTTAAATTTCAAATCTATGGTACGGTTCCTCAGATATGTTGCAGACACAAACACTCACAGAAGTGAAAAGAATAACCCTGGCTTTGCACAGGGTTAATTAGCAAGCTACTTGAGGAAGATCTTGGCCAGGGGTAAAGCATGGAGACTATAGTTTGAACAGCACATCAGTAATCCCCCAGGCTTGCAGTTACAAGTCCAGTACCAAATTTTTTACACCATGGAGCGCCATAAAATGAAGTGGGGAAGACTATTTTTCCTTGCAGAGCCATGATAAAAATAATAAAATTGTGGTGTTGTTTCTTCTGATTACAGTTTATTATAAAGTTATTTTAAATCAAATTTAATATAAATGGATCATTGGGCTGAAACAGATTGGTTTCTCAAATAATACTGTATAAGTATATGCCTCAAGGGGGACTTTGAAATAACAGAACACTGTTTGTGTGATAGTGTTTATTCATTTTCAAACCGATTAACTCATGCATTATAAAGAAACTATATATCCTAGCTTGTAACAGTTAACCTTTCCATTTATAAATAACTATTAATTGATAGGAATATACCTAAATTAGTAGTTACATGTATATTTAAAATACCTGAAATTTGTTAATACTCACTTATATATGTTCAACATACATATAACAGAGCTGTTAAATTAAGAATGCCACCAATGAAATATTCTGCAGGATTAGCATCAATAAAATATATATAAAAAACTTCAGAAGCAATATATTACCAATATTTTTATCTGGCCTGTGATCTGTAAATATATATTTATCTAACGGATTTAGAAATTCACCTCACCTCATAATTAGAAGCAGATACCTTTGAAGAAAAGATGAGGAAAACACAAAAAATCTAAATTTTAAAATTTAAAATGAACCTAAAAATGCTTGTATATTAATAGAACATCACTCTCTGTGATTTTACTGTGATATTGTTCTAAATTTAGGGTCAAGTGGTAATTTAATTACACTTTAGGAGACCCAAAGACCACTGATGTTGATGAAACATTAATAAAAGATAGCGAAACATTCAATTTAGATACTTTCTTTAGAAACAATGTTTTTTATTAATTTATATTGATTATTAAAAACAACCTGCAACACCATTCCAAAGACCTTAAACATCCATTTTTCATATTTGATGACATTAAAGTATATGACCAAAATATGCACATAAAATAATATATTTGTACACATGCTGTCTTGATTATTTAGAAAAAAACTATAAACTGATGATGCAAAAACACTGAATAAAGTTTAAAAAAAAATATCATAGGTTAAATCTATATGCAGAAAAAAAATTATATCCACTTACACTTTCTAGCACCATTGACAACAAAAATATAGGATATACTAACAGTTAGAATCAGACTGCTGTGATCATTATCATAGATATGCTAAAAATTATTAGACAGAAAAAAGAAGAAAGGTTACTATGAGTTTTTGGCACTATGAGTAATTGTATCACACAAAAGTAACCTCGCATGTTAAAAAAATACTGTAAATCTATGATGATAAAATATTGATTTGAGTATTAAAGAATCAACAAATCAAACTTTTGCCAGAAAAAGGATATACAAATTTCATGCATATTACTCCTTCAAATACACCAAAAAATTGATCCTGTTATAGACATTTAATTTAAAGAAGTTAACACAATGGGAAGATCTTGAATATTAACATAATTAAGCAACATAACAGAATCATAAAAAGAGCTTATACAGGCTATATACACAAAGATGAGCACTGCTTATACATTTTTTTATATTTATATGCAAGTTAAATTACAGGTATGTGCTGACATGACTTTTTTTTTAATTTCATATCAGATATCAAAAGAAAATTCTAACATGATTATGATGCATATCTGCTGATCAATAATTGAAACATAATTTCAGAGCTATAAGCACATTAAATTTGCTCAAAATTCTATTTAGCACCAAAATTGTATAGAATCTCACATAATTATTACAGTTTGAGATTGGCTGCAAACCTTACACTATGGCTAATAGCTGATGTAATGAATAATTGTTATAGAAATAAAACAATTTGACATCAATGTTCTTGCACACACACCCAGTAACCTGACTAAATAATTTGTATTCACCATTACTGGTGAGAAACATCTACACAGGATTTCTGATTTAAATATTACATCCATACAATTTTCACTTAATTGGTGTCTTTAGATCACACTCTATGTGGACTGGTACAGCTTCTGATATTGTTACCTTAAATATCTAAAGCTCTAGCTATTGAAAAAAGACATGTACCGGTATTGGTTGAATATACAGGAGAACATTATACCTTTCCGGTTAGGCCAAAAAAAATTAAAGGTATGGTTCTCAGGCACCGCCCGCATCAATTTTAAACCCCCGTATCAAAACTTTTTATTTTGATTTTCAATAAAAACTTTCCAATTTTGAGCTGCTGCCGCTCCGAAATTTCTTTCAAGAAGATAAAACCATACAATTTCCTTTGTTTTGTAGTGCTTTAAATATTTAGCAAAATAAAACTGTTATTTTCATGCTTTTCCCTTATCATTTGACATTTTTATCGATTCATACCAAAAAATTAAAAATAAAAAAAGCGCCCGCCCGCATTGATTTCTCAAAAAAAGTGCCTGAGAACCATACCTTTTTTTTATTTTGGCCTTATATTGCAGATATAATGATCACCATAATGCCAATTGACAATCTAACACAAATAGACTGCACATATTATGTATAATTCATAAACTGTATGTATCATTCCACAAAAAAGTGAAGAAAATATAAACAATCAGGCATGGATGGCAAGAACAAAGTTACAATTTTTCACAACCAATTTTGGCAATACGGTGAGTACTCTATACTCAAAACAGTACATTACAGATACAAATGTAAATTAGATATCAATGAATTGATAAGGATTATAAAAAATATGCATTGCGCAGTTTGAGGTCTAGAAATAATATGCTTAGTAAAATAAGTAAAACAAAAACAGGACAAAACCTACCCGGTCAAATACAGGTGCTACGTTGAAGTTAATCAAATTAGAAATGTTTTCATCTATTTTTTTATATTTGTATTTTTTTCAGCTTTGTGATTTAATCATATTAAGCCAAGTTGTCATTTGAAGTTTCAGGATTAAGTTAAAATATTAGACACTCAGGTAGACCATTATGTACACATAGCATGGCACACATGACATTGCCTGAGAATTAATTTGGCAAAATCAGGTCCTAAGACATAAATTAAAAAAAAAATAATTTAACAAAAAACTTCTGTAAACAAAACATTTCTCAAAAACAATTTGGCCATATGGATATAGAGTATTTTCTATTGAGTACTTTTTTACACTACTGAATGATTTTTACAAGGACAAATAGAACAGAAAGATTATCTAAATAGAATGGATGTCATTTTTTTTAAGGTACTGTGTCACAGTTCTGTGAATTCTTATTACTTAAGAAACTCTGGAACACTCTCCTTGCTATATCTGTTCATAATCTCTCCATTTTCAGTTCCATAAAAATCTGCAGGGAGCCAACTTGCTAGAAATATGATCTTGATATATTACTTGATTTTCAGTACCTTAAGAATACCTGCAGTTCCATATATTGTACTGAACTGTATTGTAATAGGAGTTGCTGCTTTTCATTTTTGCAGTTCATGTTCATAACATTTTCAAGAAATAATGGAAATATGTAAAAATATGGGATCACATATGCTTTCTTCAGCTTTATTGGTTTATGTATCCCATGCTTATAAAACATTGCTATATGACCAAAAAGGGCAGTCATTTAGATATATTCTTACTGCAAATCACTAATTAGTACTCATGATTATGATACTGTAAAACCTTGAGATTGGACAGTAATTTTACCAGATACAATAGGAGATTTTTATAATGGTAAAAAATTTTAAAAATGGTAAACGGTGTAAAATGTTTCCAAAACAGGGTGTTACACATGTACAGTATATTTAATATAAGATTTTTTGACAATTTTTTTATGGATGCTAAAACATCATGATAACAACTTTAACACAGACATTAATAAGAAATATAAAATTTTCTACTGGTGGAGTTTGCACAATATCATACAGATATATTCATCCATATTCCAAAACCTTCTTTCATAATATTGAATAACATGTTATGATTTCTCATCTTCCGTGAGCTTTTTCCCGGTTTCTTGCTCCCACTGAGCAAGCACCACATCAATTTCTGGATTTTTCTGCCTGGAGGCTAGAGCTGCACTCAATGACCTGATAACCTTAGCAATGAATTGCTTTACTCTTTGTCTGTCCTCCTCTAAATATCTCTGTAAATAGTGATCATCAATACTTAAGAGAGCGGATGGCTGTAACTCAGCACTTTCCCTCAACTGCCTCTCAAGTCTGCAGGCCAACATGTCGATAACGCTCTCCATCAGATAGGTGTCAGGCATACTCAGTTTGCTTCCTGTTTTAGGATCTGTATGGTATTCAGGATGATGGGGGTTTCCGGTCAAGTGCGACTCCAAGGCATCCTGCCATACTATTTCTTCTGCTGCATTCAGCGTTCTAAATCCAGTTCCTTTTCCAAACATGATCCCATATCCTGGGGCATCTGATGCTGTGTACTTACTAAGATCATGTATAGCTATTAAATCCTTTATTTTACTATCTTCTTCATTGTTAAATATACCAATATGGTGGAAAAGCATATATATATGATGGAGAAACTTTCTGTGTGATGCTGTTATAGCAAAATGCTTAGCCACACTGATTCTCTGCAATAAACTGGCAATTTCTAGAATTCTTGAATTTGATGGTGGTGGGTTTGATTTGTCAATGTTTTCTGAAATAGAATCAAGACATCTTTGGCCTTCCTCACTAGGTGGTGCTGGTGCTTCTGCTATCTCACCATGGCTCCACCTGGTGGCCAGTTCTTTCAAACCATAGCTGAGCTCTTGTGTAGTGAGTGACTTTAATTTAGTTAAATCTTCAGATTTGATCGGATCTTCTGAGCTTGGCTGACAGACGTGTGATTCTTCAGTTGAAAATATTCTATAAACAAAGTGACATCTATGTGATATTTACTGCTATCCTTAATCCAAAAATACCTATACATGGTTTAAACTATGTAAGAATATATCAAAATCAACAGTTTATAGATCTGTACTTTAAAAGACTGTGCAGACAGTGGCTTATGGAATTCACAGTGACACTAAGATCCCTTGCCATTCATTGCAGTACCAAGACATATTTTTGACAAATTTTGTAACTATTATTTAGGTGTTAATGCAAGATGATACAGTTTTGTGGGCAAACAGACATGCCTTGCAAATTCAGTACCAAAGAACATGCATTCATGTAGAGAAAAACTGCACATCTGTGCCTTTTCTTGAAAAAATTTTGTATTGCACATTTTACTGACACTAGCACTGATACCCTTACATCGCATAGCTTTATGTATAAATTTTCATTAGAAAATTGACCCTCAGATGACACTGAAATTTGATCTTTCCTGCATTCTTGTAACCTTTTTAGGTTATTTCAATGAAGAATACCGCATCATGAGTGTACCTATATTATCACGACTTAAGCCATGATTGAAGAATGATTGTAGAATATGCAAAACAAATGTAATAAGGGTAATCAATTGTACAATAATTGAAATATTGATTTTAGTGGACTGATTATCTGATTATGATATTATAGTTATAGTAGGAATTTAACAAGAACCTTACTGATAAAAATCACATAAAGGTGGTGGCATTCAGTGAACTGGATGAACCTCAAAGAAACAAAGGGTTTGTAAACTAACAATAAGCACAACAATGAGGAGAGAATAAGCACCGATGTACCTCTCACAGTGATTAGTGAGTTAATACATATCTAAGAAATCCTAGTTAGTTTAATTAATGATGCTTGTTATCATCCTAGATTGACCAACACTTTGATCCAAATGCAATTAAAAGGATCAACAAATATGCAGAATGTATATGTCGAGGGAAGAATAAGAATTCCTTTTTTTCCAGGGAAGAATCTGGATCTTCCACTATTCTCATTCTTCCCTTGAACATATATATGTCAATTCATGCACAGCATTACTGATACTTAAATAACAAACTGAAGCAGTTCTTAATTAAGATTGGCAAAAGATGAACAAATCAAAGGCTCCAATGATATATATGTGAAACTATTATCATTACACATCTGTAGTTTTCATGTTTAAAAAACATCAACAAACTGATTGTAAGGCTAAAATTTAATTGAAAAACATTTTTAATAGAAAACTATTAACAATGTTATTTCACTACTGATTAATGACAACAGCAGCACTGCTGGTTATAGAAGTGTAAACTTGATGTAAACTCAAGGCGCTTGAATCCCTATTAATAATAAAGTTTTTATATCTCCAATGTTCTTTGAAATACTAAAAAAAATCAGGTCAAACCACCCAATAATAAAACAGTAATACCATGTTATCACTTGAAAGATGACAAGGTAGGCAACTCAGCCAAAATCTTTCGACGGCGGCCATTCCAGATGGGTCATGTAAGGTCATGCCACTGCACATCACTTACCTGTCAACGAAGGTTTCTTCCACTTTCGTTGCCTACCTTGTCATATTACAAGTGATAACACAGTATAACCGTTTTATTATTGGATTGTTTGACCCGATTTCATTGTAGTATCCCTAAGAACATTGGAGATATGGAGACTTTATTATAAATAAGGATTCAAGCGTCTGTGATGTAAATCAACTTAAAGCACGCTGTTTTGTTCCAACATGGATTCAACTACCAGTATAGCCACAAAAATATTTGATCTGAAGTACTGTCATTCCCTTTTTTTTGGGGGGGGGTTGGGGGGGGGGGGGGGGTTGAGTGAGCATCAAGTCCTTTGCTATTTGCTACTTTCCCAATGGTCCTTTCAGATAATTCATAAAGGTTTATTGACAAAAAAAAATATATACTGGATTATAATACTGGAATATAATAATATAATGGATATATCTTTGTGTTGTTAATATACACTATTTCAAACTTGTGGGCATTTTTTTTATCCTTCCTGAAAGGTGACAATACAGTGGCACCTCTATAATATGGGCACCCTTGGGAATGGGCCAAACTGCTGCTTTATAGAGGTGTCCACAATATATAAATAATAAAAATGAAAAATAATAGGACTGTAAAAATCTGCCCACTATATAGAGCTGCCCACTTTACAGGGGTGCCCAGTAGGAGAGGTTCCATTGTATTTCATGTATTTTGTCTTGACCAGTATTTTTTCAACAACAAATTCACCATATCAGTGCATAATGTTTTGGTCCTATGGGTAGTCGGTATAATTTAATCTCTTAGTGTTGCCTGACTCTTTGCTTCAAGGACAATTGCTGGTAAACCTATTACTAAACAATAAACCTTAAACTGACATCTGCCAGTATATAATAATCTAACCGGCACCTGCTGGCCTGCAGAGGTACTTTGTTATTCATGGTATGTTCATTCATTAATATATTGTGACATTTAATTTAACTGATGGTCTGCATGAGAGGCTAAAATATCAGCTGAGCTTAGACTGGTTCTTTTACTTGACACATGATTCATCGTTGTTTACTACATGATGGTCAACCATGAATGCCACCACAGAAATCAACATGCATTTAGGTTTTTAAGTTTTCATTATTAGGTTCACAGTATCCATCAATTAATGTGAGAATAAATTAAACCTCTGAGCATGATGCATCATTATGTAATTCATTTTAGCATCGCAGCTGATGAGCTTCCTGGAAACTTCTGTGAGCTCTTGGTACACACTGATAGTAAACTGGTCTGTGAAGCTTTTGTTGGTTATTATAGTGTTTGTCCAGGAAAGTTAAACATGTAATATCCTCTAAATTAAATGAAACGTATCCTTTATAAATAAAGCATCAAACAGCAATACCACAAACAGCCAACAGTTACAGTAATCTTGGTCTATATGCAGACTATTAGGGGAACTATATTATCCTGCTGAAGCGTGCAGGTGGCATATATATTATGGTTTCTGTTTACTACATGCTATTATATCCACTGAAACATCAGCATGCTTGGTTTATATTGTAATTATATAATGAATTAGTGTGTTTGTCTTGTCTTAAATACTGAATGAATGCTCACTATACAATGTTATTTCAACAAAATCGACAAAAGAGAGGAGAACTTGCTGTTTTTTTTTTTTTCTTGACCTAATGTAGACAAATGCTTCTGCCATCCAACAGAATCGGTGAATGAAACCATTAATTTATCTTTGATAGAATTATTTGCTCTTGGTTTCAATGAGAAATAAAGATTAAAAAATTCAAATATCATATACCGGTAGTCATTATTTTGAAATTCCCCCCCCCCCCCCAATTTCTTAGGTTTATATCCATTTTTTGGTTCCATATATTTTAACTTGTTTTGAAAACAAAAGATTTGCAAAACCAACTCATGAACGGATGTAACAACATTAGCTTGAGTTTGATAAATTAACAAAGTAATGAGTTTCAGGTGATGAATATTACTACACCAGTAACAGATCACCCAATAATGTAATCTCAATGGATAAAAAAAATTTTATAGAGAAAAATCATACAGAACATTTTCAGTGTGAATATGAACTTAAAATAAACTGAATATGAACTAAAAACAAGCAAGTGTAATTCCTATCTTTAAATGAATATTAGTGTTTGCTGTACAAAAATACCCAAACCATACGAATTAACCACATTAACATGACAGAAAGGGCAGAATTTGAAAGTCAATACTTCCTTGTTGGCCATCAGCCTTCAGAAAAGTTTAAGATTTAAGATAAGATTGAATTTTTTTGTACCAATGGTACATATATATATATGGTAATAGTCACTGATAGTGACAATAGCCCCCTTTGATATGTTGGTTGTGTAGCAAAATGTTTGTGCTCCGAGTGGAACACTCTTGGTCGTAGAACAAACTCTCCAAGATAAACCTCGACCATCAGAGACACACTCAAATTCCTGATTTCTGAAAAAAAACCCGCATTCCTGAAAGCCATGTTATATGCTAACTAATCTTAGTGTAGAATATATCTAGTACAATATAGTAACTTGTGACATTGTTAAAAGATGATGTTTCTATTTCAGAGCTCCATAAAATTGGATGATGGTAAACTTGTGGAAATGCACCGAGACAAGGCAGACCCAACTCTAGACGCGACCATGGTACGAGAGATTGTGGGGGAGGAGCTCATTGTGGTAGGTGACCCTTGACCTGAGGATGACCAACTTTTTTGTCAGCTTTAAATGTTTTTGTACCAGTGACCATGAATTTGATCTTTCTTGATAAACTGTGGTTGCCTTTTTGTTTGTGACGGTTTCCAATTCACTGTGTTCATGAAAGGGAATTTATTGCAAAAATAAAACTTTTGTGAATAGGATATCGCATCATAGAAGGTATGTCAGAAGGAAAAAAATTGCTGATGTAAATAATTATAGATCCTGTATGTAATTAATTTCATGAAAAAAATGCTAGTGATATCATATCTTTCAAATTACATAGTGAACAATAATTTGAATTAATTTTTTGCTTATTTGATGTTCACCAGGTCCCTGTCAAGTCATTATGTCTGTTAACATTTCTAAAAATGATAGCTTCTTCTAAATAGTCTAAAAAAATATTTATATATGATATAACCATAATTGTTATTGCAGACTGCCACAGTTAAAGGTGTCACAAGTGTGACACGACACAAGAGGGTGTGATGTGCTGCCACCTGGTACCAGACAGTGAAACCAGAGACTATTACTTGCCTGATAAACTTATTTTGCAAAAATATATAAAGAAACGGAGAATTTTTATCAGGTCAACTTTTCCATGAGGACAAATTACAAATTAATTATACACCTTGGACAGAACATAAATAACAACATGGAAATATATAGAATATGATGTAAAAGAGCCAAAATATATTATTATAGTTGTTTAAAAACTTGCCTATTCTGTCACCTATCATTCTACATAGCACATGATAGAGATCATTGTACTATTTTGATATTTTCAAGCATATATCTGCCATAACAAATATGACAGCTAATGATTCAGAAGCCTTAAGATGAGCAGGTGTCATGTCTCCACTGAGATAATCTGTTATTCAACTTAAGTGTCTATTCCATCTTAATACAGATAACATGTGTATGGAGAGTTTGTGACCATGGCATAAATAAGAGAAGGGTTTCCTGTGGGTAAAGTCACTTATGTGTAACAATAATGTCACAAATATGTCACACACTGACACACATATGACCATGTTTATGTCACTGTAAATGTCCATATATATGTGTACCTCTGTTCCTTTAACCTGTGAGTGCTTGAATCTCTAATTGTTGTGTCTGTTCTAATCTTTGTGAAGAACAAGATAAAAGAGTACAGATAAAGCTTTATGTTGTCTAATTTATGATATAATTAAATAAGATAAATCATATAATAATGGCTTTCTGTTGTTCTTCCTTCAGGCTCTGCCTTGCTTGTATAATGTAGAACTGCTAACATTATTCTAGTAACAAAGGTATAATTGTATGATCAGTTTGGCAATATACTAACAAATGACATCCCTGTCATTAGACAGACTGAGTCAGCATGAGCCTTGGTAAACACTAGAAAATGTAGAGAGACTGCGTCAGTGACACCCCTATAATGCATTAGAATATTTAGATAGACTGAGTCAGTGACACTCTTGTAATATATTGGAAAATGTAGATAGACTGAGTCAGTGACACCCCTGTAATACACTGGAAAATTTAGATAGACAGAATCAGTGACACTGAGTAAGTGACACCCCTACAGCACACTGGAAAGCGTAGAGAGACTGGGTCATTGACACCTCTGTAGTACACTGGAAAATTTAAATAGACTGAGTGAGGGACACCCCTGCAATACATTAGAAAATGTAGATACACTGTGTCAGTGACATCCCTGAAATACACTCGAATATGTAGATAGACTGAGTCAGTGACACCCCTGTAATACACTGAAAATTTAGATAGACTGAGTGAGGGACACCCCTGCAATACACTAGAAACTGTAGAAACACTGTGTCAGTGACATCCTTGAAATACACTGGAATATGTAGATAGACTGAGTCAGTGACACCCCTGTTATACACTGAAAAATGTAGATAGACTAAGTCAGTGACACCCCTTCAACACACTGGAAAGTGTAGAGAGACAGGGTCAGTGACACCCCTGCAGTACACTGGAAAATTTAAATAGACTGAGTCAGTGACACCCCTGCAATATACTGGAATATGTAGATAGACTGAGACAATGACACCCCTGTTACATACTGGATAAGGAATATGTAGATATACTAAGTCAGTGACTGAAACGATTTGTTTTGCACATAATAACTGTAAACATCTTCCAGATTTCAACTATCTGATTGCTCCACTCAACAGATGCTGACTTCTCATCATGGTTTAAACTTACTCAGTACCTTTAGACAATACATGCTTTCAAAGTTTTTTAAGTCTACACCAATGACACATTCTGCAGTTTTCTTCTTTCCTTCCAATCTTTTTATGTTAGCAACACTTATTCCACCAGCAGATAATACTGGAGGTTATCACACTTTGTACAACAGATGTGTAAAACAAAGTAAGTATTTTCTTATCAATATGATATTTCCAGATTTCCTAAAGATCCACTTAGTGGTTCCTGAGAAATAATCTCATAATATTTTTTATCTTAAAATAGCTGTGACTTTGATAATAAGGTCATTGTCACACAGTATTGACCTTTACTAAAAGTTTTATACATATATCAGTCCTAGAGGAATGAAGTTTTTATGTTTAATTCTTTTTGAGATATCCCACTCACAAGGTTAAAGTTTATGGACAGACAGCATGGATGATGACATTAGCCCATCATGATATATAAACCCATCAGACAACAGGGAAATAAAGTTTACATTTCAATGCTGACAGGTCTGCCTCAATGTCACATGCCATAAATGCTCATTATTTTAAAGATTAAATTCAGGAGAATAACCTTCACATTCAAAGGAGCTGAAACCAGTAGAGAAGGCTCAATATAGCCGAGTATTTTAAAAAATACATTGTTTTCTTCTTTCATGTTGGTCTCATCTCATTTGAAGATCACTAAATTAATTAATCATCAAATGTTATGAATTCAACAATAAATTTTTTCCCATATCCTCTGAATCCACTATACAGTATATGAAAGTATATGAAAAATCTGAGGGGAAGATTTCTCTGAGAGCACAAAAACATGCTTTAAAAAAAAGGGGCGTTCAGATGGTGATGTGAGCACATGATTTTGCTATGAGTAAATGTCAAGTTTTTCTAGCACCTGTGTTTAACATGCAGAGTCACACTATGCACAATCAGACTCACAAGAATTCAGCTCTGCTAGTTAGAGTCTGCCACCCACAATGCACCAGGGTTTCTAAATATACCAGTGGTGTAGGTATAAATGTGGTGAAGGGGGTTATGTAGTCCGTTCAAAAATGCTGGACCAGAGTTGTTTCAAGACAAATTACATTAACAAGGTTGTTTTTGCAGTATTCCAAGAATAAGTAATATTTTGTACACATACGCATGTGAAATGTAAACAGAAGGTATATCCTTGAAATGTAACAAATTTTAACAGTTGAGACAAATAGTCCCAGCCGTCCAACAGTGCCTAACAGGAAGATGTTTGTTTTGACTGGAAACGCCCTCTGGTGGACAGGTGCTGTGTTAGTTAGGCATTCCCTCAACCAGAAGCTGTAGTCTGTAAAATCACACTGGGAATCATAGTATGATCAAACCTTGAAAATATTGTCTTGATATATATAATAGAAGCAGTTTTTGCTAGGGTATGATTATTTGCTGGTAAATTGAAATTGGTAATAGTTTCCAAACAAATGCCTAGGGCCAATCCATGCTGCCATCTGGTGGTGTCTCTGGACACTACAGGAACCCCTGGTGGGGGGGGGGGGGGATCACTTTTCTCCTCAGTTGAGGTAAATGGAAATGCAAACATTTCATGCAAAATGATTGTGCTAGCTTGGAATAAACTTGAGATATTCAAATTAAAAAATACTTACCTAACGCTCCCCACAACTCCTGATTGGGCATCTGTCTCAGTTCTTGACATCCTGGGTCAGATCTGTAAAATAAATGAGTAAGAATTTCTTAAAAAGTCATGTGCAAATTCTCCTTAATACTTTTTTTGAGGTCACCACAGTTAAATATAAAGATAACATTTTATAATTTATGACTGATACATTTAAAAAGCAGACAATTATGTAAACACAAATACTTTTGAAATTTAGAATATTATATTAATGATTAAATAGTGAAAAAAATAAAACTTGGCTCTTGGTATCTTCCTGTTGTAATTGCCAATAATAATCTGGCACATTTGTAAGCACTAATCATGTGCAACAACCTATAATATTCCAGCACATTACCATTTCATGAATAATAAAATTCTGTAAAATACAGTGTTTCACTTAACTGTGAGTCTTGATATTGAGTTTTAGAATGCAAAAAAAATATTGTTTGACATCTTAATCCCATGCAACATTGCTGGTTTGTTCACCACTGGTGGGTCTTTAAGCTACCAATTAGTATCTCCTGAAATAATTAAGCACATTTTCTTATATTTTATCAGTGTATTCACAAAATACTGGTACCATACAGTCTACCTGCTCACTGAAACAACTGGAAAACTTTTATATTATTCTCTCTAAAACTGCCTTCAAAATTAACTTGAATGGCAGTGTTCATTTGGAAGTATGAATCAGGGTTAATGGCAATACAAAGCAATACAATCAACTGAGACTTGAAAGGGGCCAAATCACCTATCTGACCTCGACAAACTAAATGTTATCTCTTTGACCTTCATAAAAAATGGGCCAGAAAATGTGGATATCACCATACACAGACTGCTTGTTTTGGTTGTATCAACTTGTTTTTAATATGGGGGGCCCGCCAAAATATTCAAAACAAATTCAACAAGGGCATCTGGCAGCTAGTCAGATAAGACAGAGCTATGCAGATTAAGCGTTTTGCAACAATTGACCTTTCTACCTCCGCATTTATGCAACCTACCACCTTACTTAACATGTTTTCACGTTTGTCAACATTGTTGTTTACCACATTTATTTATGTGTTTATGTTTATACCTGCAATCGCGCCCGGTGCACTGTTGTTAAAACTCGTTTACCAGAGTAAGCAAACGGTTTCAGGGCAATAGTTTGGCAGGTACCAAATAATTTTAAAGGGAAGAGGCTATTTCAACATGCTTTTTAGGTGATTGGGCCCCTTTAATGATCCCTGATAAAGCAATGAATGCCACTCTTCATATGTTTAGTCTTTTTTTCTATACTCGTTCCCAGTCTGTAAACCAGCTGACACAGTGACTAGGACCTCCGCACAATGGCAGGCTGTGGGATCAGGTCATGTGAACGTGACTATCTAACTTACCTTCAACTTCAATATGTCACTACAAATAAAAGACCAAAGTCCACACTTAAATAGGCTACCTAATCGATCGAATCACACCTATCTGACTGTGACTTCAATGTGGACCGGTCTGCAGGCCTGTGATCAGATCATTGAATGATGCATGCCGATACGACTTTGTTTATATATAAGTTCTAGATAGATAATTACCTTGGTAATGCAGACGCAGCAACTTCACAGGGCTTTCAGTTCCACTCGTTATGATGACGTCAGAATTCACTACGTTCGGATATTCACTCCTTTTCTTAAAAAACTAAATAGGGTCCGATCGTGTTAGGTAAAGTGAATAGTGCAATTAGTGCAAACGAAACCATAACTTCTGGAAATCCCCTTTTCACTCTCCCAGAAACAAGTAAAACATGATACAAATGTAACATATACAGTATATATCATGTGAACAAGTCACATGTTAAATATGAAATAATATAGGGTTTTATGTACAAAGTCAAACAAAAACTACAAATATCAACCAACAAAGATGATAAAAAAATACCCCAAACTAAAATGATATTTCTGACCGGAGGCTAATTGAGATGGCTGCGCCCTTGGGATAGGACTCGCCTGTGTGCTCTTTATAACACGAAAACTGGGATGACCTGCATCTGACTGTATGTTTAACAATACACAACTTATGTTTTATGTTAAGATTTTTCATCACTGAACACCTGACACACAATGACGTGTATTTCTTGCCCATAAACATGCTAAAATTAGCAAATTCCTCTATTATCGTCAGGGGTATGTTGTATGTTGAGTGGGGGGGGGGGGGGGGGGGGGGGGGGTTCTCTATAATTTTACTATATTTTCAGATTGTGTATATTTCAGAAGGGCACTTGCTAAGAATTGGGCATACATGTCCGCTTGTTGTTTCCTTATATAGGCCTATTAATCATATTTTTCTGAGAAATTCTCATATTTGATTTTTCTCATACCTGGAGTTTATGATATCACAGGAGGAGGAGTCAGGGGAATCTGGGTACCCCGCCTGAGCAGGGGTGTGGGGGCAGTAACTGCATATGTGCGACGCAGACCCAGTTGTGGCTCTGTAGTATATACATATCCTCCTCACATTTATCTAGCAGACGGAGCACATACCACATTCTGCACATACCACATTCTGCACATACCACACTGTATGCTGGGTGCCTGTCCTAGTGAGCTTGTGTAATTGTTTTGGCAAGTGGTGGGCACTTGACTTTTATGATACAAGATGAAAAAATTGTAGTATATCAATTTGTAATTCTCTATCATACAAAAGTAACATTGCTGACATTCACTACGCTTCGGCCTTTTGAAATCAGTTCGGCAAAATTAAAACAAAAGGCCTCACTCACACCTCCTGGGGGGGCTTCCGGGGCTGCCCTAAAACACGTAATATAGAATGCATTGCTGAGTGACGCAAATTTGGTAAGAACTAATTGCAAATACAGAAAACTTCCTCTAACCATCATGTGAATACAAGTATACATTTAAACAAGAATCTTTTGTTAATTAACATGTCAACACATACTATGCAACACTACATACTTAAATAGTTGAAATACAACAGTCAGCTGCAATTTTGGCAATACTATTAGAATAAAACTAACAAAATTTTATTAAGATTAATCAGAGCATTGTTCCTGTACACTGATTAAAAGTCATATTGTTTATTTTATTCTAAGAAATAGTTCAAATATCTGTTTTGTTTTTTTTGTAAATTACACTATCATTCTTACTGTCCACTAAATTCCACTTTCATCCAATACTTCTGGGAGAAAGTGGAGGAAACCCCATGTCCTCCAATTTCTTCCAATGTTTTGGAAATTAAACATTTCTTCCGGAAGAAAACCAACCCTGGTGTTACATTACCCAGCTGACATGTAATACATGAACATCGCAGGCTGTGTGATTCCATGTGTATAGCCAGGGGTCCAGTCGCTAGGACAAGCACCCAACACACAGTTCACAACAAGTGCTGCGCAGATGGTTGTATGCGCCCTGTTATCTCGTCTTCACGGCTTGGTAGTGTGTAGGACTCCCAATCTAGAGATCACAGGTTCAATTCCCGACTCAGGCAACTTCTATTATTCACTGGTAGTTAATGCTAGAATAGGTGAAATGAATGTAGGGACATCTGTAGGAACACTTAGGAGGTAAAAATTTGGAAAGTGAGAAGAGACAGTTTATTTTTATTTTCATGTTCAACAATGTATACCCAGTTCTGAACATGCTTCTTAAGGTGTAAAGAATATAGATATCCAAAACCAATACTTAATAAATACTTCAATATCATTTACATAAATCTGATTAAAGGGACATAATGTTCACACTATCAGTTCAGTTTTGCTTTATACAAAAGTTTCCCAGTAAAACCATCCCAGCACACAGTCTCATTTCCTGGCATGCAAGTGCTTAATACCTTGTTATAGCCCTCTGGTTGGTAAACACAGCCTGTTTACCATAACAAGGCAGCATGACCGGAGGTCCTATTAAGGGACAACAAGTGGTGTTTCAGCCAGTGGGAACATGTATTACATTTTTTTAGCCAAGTTGGTCAGAGCATCTCCTAATTGACACGTGTTGTAGCTCTGAGCAGCACATGGCCCAACGCACTGTGTTTATGTTTACACCTGCAATCGCGCCCAATTCACTGTTTTTTAAAACTCATTTCCAGGGGTAAGCAAACAGTTTCAAGGCAATATTTTGGCAGGCACAGATTTATTTAAAAGTGAAGAAGTTATTTTTCATGTAAACTCAACATTATTTATAGGTGATTGGGCCCCTTTAAATAATAAGTCGTATTACATTTCCATTTTGTTCCCACTTCATCAACCTATTGTTACAAAATTGACTTTGTTTGTGTTTACTTGTAACACATGGTGAGAGAGACACAAGACAAAGCATGGTCAACACTTACCTTTATTCCAGATCAGGTCACAATGATGTTACAGCAGATGGGTGGTATCCCTTTGTCTCTGATTCTCTGCCTCTCTTTCTTCGATTCTCTCTCTGCCTCTGAGAGCACAGCACCATGCAAGAGTTTTTGATACAGAGTTTGGAAAGACATCATCGATACATATTCATTAACCCTTATTTTTTTGTCAATGAAACAAGCTCTTATTAGAGCAGGTTGTAATGGTTACCTGACATTTTACACAATTTATAATATGCATGTTTTCATTTTTCGTAAGAAAAAATTGACCAAAATACACATTCGCAAATAGATTGACTGCAGTCTTATTTCCAGTCTGACCATTTCATTGTATAGAGCAAATTAATACCTATTTATGAGAGTGCCAATAAGGCTGTATAAGAAATCTGATCTTTCATTAGATACTGGGCCACTGCAGTGATGATTGAATCCATTAATTTCCTTGACCCTATATCCATGATCCAATACAGAGATATTTAACAAAATTCCTATAAGACTATGTTTGTAATATATTTGAAGTTTCGGTTTAACTATCAATATTTAAAGTTACCACTTCATAACACTATTATGACATTGAGACTATTTTATCATAGCCATGTATGTATTGCCAGCAAAACAGATACAGCTCAGTGAGGCAAATATAATCAGTGAGGCAAATATAATCATTGCATTAACTTTAATCAAAGAACACATCAATGTGCAGTCCACCACTGCAGATTTCTCATATGTCCGTTTTGATATTGCGTATATGAAAACTTCTGCTGTATTCAACCAGAACATCTTCTGTGCAAAGCAGTGCAGTATGCGCATGCATTTTGAAACAGTATCAGATGAAATTCTGATTATATCTGCCTTTACCAAACAAATTTAAGCTTATGTTCTTGCTATTAATGTTACCTCCTTTGGTGTACCTTTTTGGGAAGTAAGCAAGCCACTCCAGATTGTTTTTTCACCTTTTTCAGAGAGCAGTCCCATGTCAGTTCTGTGAAAATGTTAGAACATTAAGTTTAATATATTTGTATTTCCTTAGCCTCCCCCTTTAAATGTTACTGTCAACATTTCCTGTAATGCAACAGGTCTGGTGTGTATTTAATTATATAGTTGGGGAGTTTATGAGAAAAGCAGGGAGTATTCTTTGCAAAATCAGATTCTAGGTTATCTGTGAATGCATGAATACATGACTTGATAGACTGGTAAGTCTATACATGAGTCGTGACACAAGTCGTCTGCAAGAATGCGATGCAACAACCACCTGTCCTTTTGCCTCAATACCGGTTAGTGAAAGACTGACACAAAGACCAGAAAGTCGGACAACCACTGTATGTCATCATGCTACATAGCATAAATAGCAACTGAACTACACAAAAAAGTCCTTCACCTTAACTACCAGTGCCCCTGTCTACTCCCTGAGAAACTTATACCGGCCTTAGCTGACAGTATCACAGTCTGTTGCTTAACATTTGGCTATGTGTGATGAATTAATACAAAAGAATACATTTGAGCTGTGTATCGACAAGTTGGCTGTCATGCAGTAACTCATGTAAGACATGCTGGTGTTCATGCAGTCAGATATTCAGCAAACATGAAGGCAGATTTACCACAAACATGTATGTAGTTAGAAACGGTAAAATCACATCAGTTGGTCTGGTTTATTTTAAGTCACAGCATACCTGTAGGTCTGGATTCATTCTAGAAGTTCTCACAGTATACAGTGAAACCTAAGGCTGTGGACACCCCTCTGGGGTGGACACCCAGCCTAACAGACACTTTTTGAGCAAACAGAGCGTTTTTACTACTTTAAGAACCCCTCTTGGGCAGACACCACATTATTCTGGACACTTTTTGTAGGCCCAGTGGCTAAAATCACCCTGGCTAACAGACACCCAAGCAGCGGCCCCGATTAAACTCAGGAGAAATACTTTGATATTGCAAAAATGGTCTTCTTCCGGTTCGCCTTATATCACTTAAATGTTCTTATGATTTAGTCATATTGCCATGACTGTAAGACCACAGCTAGTTTTACTCAATTTACCATATTTTTCAGCTGGTACATTTATATTTGTAACCCACCAATCATAAGGCGTTTATGATATCATGCATTTTTTATCATATTTGCTTACGCTCCAGAAAGATGTTGAACAGAACTTGGAGATGTCAGAAAATAATTTATTCCAGAAGCAATTCTTTTTATATCACAGAATGAGTGTTATGGTTTTACTTACCTAGTGCAGAAATGTATATGTCAAGAGTAGTAAGTTCTGTCGATGTCAGTCAATGTTAGAATATTATTTTCTCACAGGTAATGACGATAATGTTCCAGTTAATATTAAAAGCCTCAATCCAAAATAAAATAAACTAGATGTGTCGGTACGACACGAATGCCCCTGCCTGGGGCAAATTAGAAACATTTGTTAAATTTTGTAACATTTTTTTAAGTTCAGGAGATGTTGTATGGTCAAAAGTAGGTCAAGAAGGGCAAAATGCAAACTCGATCTGTAACGGGTAAATATCAAGGAACACACCAAAAATCAGGCCAGTATGCAGGCATTGTGAAAAAAAGTCCATACATGTGCATTTTTCATAGAAATTTCTGTCTTTCATGAAATTTTCTATGTTCAGGATCTGTCATATGGTCAAAAATAGGTTAACTGGGACAAAACGCGAACTCGACCTGTAAGTGGTCATTATGCACCCACAGACCAAACATTGGGCTAGTATCTGTAAGCATTGCATTGCAAAACTAGAATATTAGCAACAGCTGGTAATCAGTTATAAATTTAAATTAGAGAGGTATGTACCATGTTTTATAACAATCCACCAAAATGCTTCCTGAGAAATATCCCCCAAAGTTTTTTTTCTATACTAAGCTCTGTGACCTTGAAAAGTAGGTCAAGACCACCCATCTTTGAACCTGACCAAGATTTTGTAAATATGATGCAAAAGCACTGAAGTAATGAAGTTCCTTAGTTGAATACCTTTGGATGTATCCTGCACAAAGGCCAAAATTGAAAAATCTGATAAAATTTCATTAAAAAATTAAAAAATTGCAGGTGACGCCACCAAAATTGTGCAGCACGTACAGACCATCAGTCCTAATGATCATAGTAAGTTTTGTGAAGATCCACACAATGGTTCCTGAGATATAAGCTTCTGAGTGTTTTTCTATAATCAGCTCTAAAATGTAGAAAAATGGGTCAAGGTCACCCATCTTCGAACTTGACCGAGATTTTATCGATATACATCTTCACTGATGAAATAAAATTCCAACGGTGAATCCTTTTAGAGATATCCCGCTCACAAGGTAAAAGTTAACAGACGCGGAACGGACGGACAGACGGACACCCGACAGACAGATGGACGGGTAGACGGACAGCTTGGGTGACGACAATAGCCCATCAGCCTATGAGCTGAGGGCTAAAAACAGCTGTACATGTACATTTGTCATGAAAATTTATATCAGGCCAATATCTGCAGGCATTGCGAAAAAAAGTCCGTACATGTGTATTTGTCATGAAAATTTCTATTTTCATGAAATTTTCTAAGTTTAGGAGCCATAAAACGGTCAAAAGTAGGTCAACAGGGACGAAACGTGATCTCGATCTGTAACTGGTCATTATCTGCCCACACACCAAAAATCAGGCCAATATCTGCAGGCATTGGGAAAAAAAGTCTGTACAACTGTTTGATTTCGGAAGGACGGACATGGGTAAAACTATATGCCCCGGCCACTAAGTGGCGGGGGCATAATAAAACACAGCAACCGGTAGCAATAAATTCTATTCACATGTAAGATAAATGTAAGGTGAAATATTAGAGGAAAAATACTTGCTTTCATGGTTGATTAAGTCCCATACTTGGTACTTGCATGTGGCCTCAGCCAGACCTCTTTGGCCTGAACCCTATGGGGCAGACACCCCGCTATAATGGACAAATTGTCCAGTACCGCGAGGGGTTTCACTGTATATGTAACAAAGTTTCTTTAACACCCAATCTCATGTCACCTATTTACCGAATCCCTGAAACAAGTTAGCTCTGTTATATTTAGACAACTTTTCATTGTTAATAACAGAGGGAGTCATATTTGCTGATTAAACTCTTCCAAATCTGTGTAGTATCTAATGCATCAATGCACTCATAACATTTTAATCTAAAGGTGATTCAAAATGTATTGCACTTGCATTAATTTGTAAGGGCTGCAACAACAGAAGAGAAGGCATTATGTAGCAAATTTACAATCAGTGGAACAAATTCATAGGAAAACTAGAAATCTACATTCTAGTGTGCAAACCCTGCCTTGTGGAATGGAGGGGGGGGGGGGGGAGCCTTTTTGCCAGATGCTCCCAAAATGGTTTGCATTTACTTATTCGGTCCATATTCCCAGGTTCATTCATAAGTGACCGTTTCTTTGTGAATATTCCTTGATGTTCTTGAATCCAGATCATGCCAGATCCACCAAAATCTAATCAATTTTTCATTGACTCATTCCTGTAATGCCCAGATAATTTCATAAAATTCTGTTCATAATTGTTAACAAACACACACTGACGGGGAAGAACGCATACCATCCTGGCAGAGGCAATAAACTCTTTTAATAGAACATGGAGTGATTGTTGAATTTATGGTTCTTTTTTAAAGGGAATGTGTATTTTGTGTAAATGCTAATATTCCTTAGTTGGGTTACTCAAAATGGTTTACTTTTTTAAAATTTATCCAGCATAGATTAAGTGGGGAATCTAAGGACCATACAGTTACATAAGGTATAATGTATATTTGCACATTTAAATTAAAGTGTGGTTTAATGTGGGTATGAATTACACATTGCACATACAACCATGAGGCTTCCTTGCAGTTTCTTATTATCTTTGAAATAGTAAACTTGTCATTTAACATAACAATAACACAGAAAATTTGATTGTTAGCTATATACTTCATTTGTCAAATGTCATATTTTTATTCATAATGTCAATTTTCCCAGAAAGTAAAACCAGGAGTGGTCTCATCCCATTACTCAGCTGAGTTATACCTAATATCTACACCCACATGCTTCAAGGCATCCCATTTATCTGGGTTTCCATTGAGTCAGCATCCCAAACATCATGCATGTATGTAAATCCCTCTAAACAACTTCCTCTTATTTGATACCATATATTCCATGTATGAGTTTGCTGTCAGATCATCTGTGTACACACTTTTTCATCTATAGTTTGTGGTAAATCAGCACCTCATTAACTTACATTTTCTTTCTTCAATGATATTGATTAATTTAAAGTATATGATAATAAATATGGCTCACAACTGTTTGCCTCTAACTGTTCACAAGGTATAAATGGTAGATATTTATGTACTGACCCATGCAGATATTAAGCGCACAGAAGTTAAAGAATATGAAGTGTGTTTACAGTAACACATAGCAGGAATGACAATTCTGAGGCACAGACACCTTGTTATAGTTCCTAATGTAAAACCACTGGTGTGTATTAATCTTTGTTAGGTCCTTGTATGGTTAATGTCAGTTGGGATTTTATATGCATAAAACATGTTTAATCCAGGACAATGGATTAAACAAGATTTAATCTGGTTTATTCCAGTTTTATCCAGATAAAGCTGGATCAAACTAAAACTCATGTAAACTTTTAATTATAAATATAAATGCATATCTGGATGATAACTTTCAGAAGATTTATCAATACTAATTCACTAGTGATTCAATGCTTTAGTCCTTGAAATGTGGTTAGTTTAAAACAATATATTGGCCACTTTTGTTGCATAACATTTGTTTCTAATTTGAATTAAAATGGACCTTACTGAAACTCATAATAAATACAAACTTATCAGGATGTATCACTTCTGAAAAGGTTATCTACAAATATTAGTCCACCAGAATGTGATTGATATTTAACTGCAAAGGTTATTATATGTGCTTTTATGGAATTACCTACAACCCTCACTCTGCACAAATGTTACTTATTGTTACAAATGTTAACCATGTATAAGTAGTCAAAATCTGGGATCTTGTAGGAGGTAGCAGGATTATGGGAGGAAACCTTATTTAGGTGGATCAACTGTGGGAGACCTAGATCCTTTGGATTTGATTATATAGTACAAGTATGTATTTATTATAAAATAGGGGTTTTAACCAAACTAACAAGGGACCAATGGGTCACGGCGCTCAGCTGATCGTGATTGGACTAAAAATGTTTCTCCACTGTGATACTATATCGAGTCGATAAAGCTTATGAATATCATGGACATGTTGGGCTATATAAAGGAATGTAATATGCGAGTAAATGATAAATGGAATTACCTTACTGATGGATAAATAGAGTAAAATATAGTGGTTTATTTTTTATTTATTTAGGAGGGGTTGAAAATTGTGATATATTTGAGCAAATATGAATACAATGACAGCAGTAATAAGCAGTTGTAGAATGATGATAAGGCCATTTGTTGAAGGATCTAAAATGTATGGAAGTCTGCAAGCTTTCAATTTGACAGATGATGTTATGATTAACTATTCTGATAAAGGGATTTATGAATTTGTGACTGTATGACACAAAATCTCTTTAGTCTTGACAAGGTACATTATTGTGATGCCCACTATGTCTACATATTACACAATATTGACATAATTTCTGGCATGTACATAGGTACCTATGGACGAATAGTAATACAAAATATTAAAGTATGAATATATCGGATTCATCTTGTTCTTGTTTACCAAGGCTGACTTTGGGATGGGGTTTGGAGAAGGGAAAAGTGAGGGCAGCACAAAGGTGGATGTAGAAATATTCTATTGTAATGTTTTTCATTTATATAAGAATATGAGAAGCTAAGAGGAAAGGGGCCCTCCTACTTGGTTATAGTAAAGTTCTAAATATATGATTGCAAACTAATACTCTGACATAACTGTCATAAGGAAAAAAAGTAAAAGTTTTGAGATACTGTGATGCATATGAAAATTTACAGATGGACAGGCAAGTGGACAGAATGGACTAATACCTTTATTTCACTTTCAAGGGAATAATGCATTTAAGTCTATATATAAGCCTATTTTTTAGCATATCCACTTTTTTCATTAAGAAGTTTTCATCTGAATCATCTTTTTTTATTTACAAGTTTTATATATTTTTAATAAAAAAATTGAAAATATAAGTTAAAATATTACAATTGTTGCAAAAGTTGCAATCATTATATATACAGAGTAAAAAAACAGAAAATATAAGTTAAAATATTAGAATTGTTGCAAAAGTTGCAATCATTATAGATCCAGAGTGTAGCTCATATTGGGTCATATTATGCATACACATATATTTTTATTATTTTTAAATTACAAATGTTTACACTGAATTTAAAAGAAAATAATGCCACAACATGGCATCTACAAGATTATTCCTTGAATCACTATTAAAAAGTTTTGCACATTGGAGTTTTCAGTATATGCTTAATTTTATTCACCGAAATAAATAAAAGATTCAGTAAATTTGATAAAATAAAACATATTTTCAAATAAAGTATACACACTGTTGGATGAATGAGGGACAAACAATATCATTGTGCTAATTACTATCCCAGCTTTAATTTATCACTGGAATTAATAGTCAATTTCACACCTGGTGAAGTTTTTACTCTTCTGAAGTAAGGAATTACTTATCTGATGAACATCCACACTTTCAGAGCAATACACCACTTTGTGGGCACAATTAAATGTGCACTTTAATCACTGTAACCCTGGTGGTACAATACAAAATCTAAAATGTAGCATAGCCTAGAATAAGAATGAATCAAATATAGAAAATAATAACATTCATCTAGTTTATGCACCATCTGGGGGGGGGGGGGGGGGGAGGGGGGGTTGGCAGTGCAGGGCAGAGGGGAAGCCTGCTGGTAGTGGCTGAGCAAAGACAACCTGCCTGGGGTGGGTAACATAATGCAAGTGAAGGCTGTACTACTAGGTGGGCTAGATGTAAACAACACTTGACATGGTGTTTGAAAACTTGAATAAAAGCTACTCTTTTCAATCAATTACTTTGAAATTTTAGATTTTAAAAGATTAAATCCTTATGTATATATGCTGTGAAAATTAAATCAACAGTGCTTACAGGGAAAAAACGTACTATTACAAAAGTTGGACAAAATTTAAGGTATTGATTTTTTTTATTTATGCTAATAACTTGAAAAATTTGCAAAATTCAGATCTAATTTTGGGTAAACAACGGAATCTTGATTAGATAAAGTTATATTCCTGAAAAAAAGTCTCTAGCTTCAGCAATTCTCATGTTAGATGAGTAAATATATTTCCTGATTTTTTAAAAATTGCAATATATTTTGGCCCATAACTTCAAAATAATACCCAACAATGACCTAATTTTTTGAATGTTATAGAAACTGTATGAAAGAATGTGAATACTAAATATGATCAATAACAGATCAGTGGTTTTGATATTAGGCAGCCTTGAAGTGTAACAATGCCTTTTTTTTATGGAAAATGGAGGTTTTCCTTAATATCTCAAAGGAACGAAGTCCTAATGACCCAATTTTCATTATGGCAGGAGATTTTGGGGACATTTAATGGTATGCAAAATTTTGGAATTGTAGGTCCAACAGTTTCAAAACGTGCCCTGTTAACGGATGGACGGCCGGATGGACGACAGACAAAGGACCACGACTATAGCTCAGATGACTTATAGTCAGCTGAGCTAAAAATGAATAAATTTAAACTATGAATAAATTTGTCAAAAATGTGTTTTCTCTTCAAAAGAAACATTTTTTTTGGTCTCCCTTTTTATTCCTGCGAAGAAAAAAGCCCTTTAATCAGAAAATGAAACAAGCCAATTGAATTTTATTTGCCATGGATCATTTATTCAGTGTTAGAATTGGTTTGTAGAGAATCCCTCAGGCAACCATAAACTGTCCATGGAAGTTCTGTACATATTACCGTAACATGCAAATTCAGTTTAACACTTTTGTGCTCAGCTTTTGCCATCAGGTCTCCCTAATCTTATTTGATAAGTTTGTCATACAAGGTCAGGTTTCTTCATCTATGACCTCTTGAATACTTGTCAGGGCCTCTAGGCCACCTAGTGGTAATGATATGTGTCCCTTGGGGACCTCAGGTTCTCTGACATTAATTCTGATCAGGGTTGACCTGTCACCCTTCCAGTCTGCTAAGGACTCACTCGTCCTCCGAACAGTTGGTACATGGAATCCAGCTCCTATTTCTATGATGACAAACTTGCTGGATTTATCAAGTCCAAACTGCAATAGAAACTTTTCAAATCTTCTCTCCTGCATATTTGTTCGATCACCTATCCATCCCCAGTCTCCAAACATAAGAATATTTGGCCGAGCTAAACATATATTAACACCAGGGGGCCCTAGTGGCAGAGGGGACTTTACTCGAAGTGTCTCTTCATCAACGTCAAGTTGAAAATCCTCTGGGTATGGCCATATTTTGTCTGAAGCATTGCTATCTGTACACTGAAGATAATTTATACTTCCATGACATTCTAATACTCTGTCTTGGTCAAACCCAGCCTTCTGGAAGTGTCCATCAACATTACTGGTAAACACAAAATATCCGTGTTTCATTTTTTCTCCCCATTTCCGCAAGATGTTGAAACCATTGTGAGGTTCTCTTCTGGCATACAGGTGGTAACGATGGCCGAAGAACCCCCAAGCAAATTCAGGGTCTCTCTCGAACCAGTTTGGGTTGCTCATTTCAGCAAGGTTCAAACCCAGTTTTTTTATTGGAGGGTAAGCCTTCCATAATCCCTCGGCTCCTCGGAAATCAGGCAGTCCGGAGTCAACCCCCATGCCTGCACCAGCAGTCACAATCAGCGCCTGGGCCTCTCTGACTGCTTTTGCAGCCCTCTTCAGATCTTTCACAAGACCAGCTCTTGAGGCCATTATGATCCTATGAAGTATGATAATATATTATATCGTGAAGGCACTGAAGCAACTTGGTGAAATTTGTATCTTGATACAAATATACATTGACACTTGTACAAATGCGTTTACATTTTATATACATTCCGCCGATTTTCAGTCAGTGACTAGCACGCAAACTGTACCCATTTCACATGTTTCTGCAGTTGTATTGTCATTTGTATCATACGTAATTGGCCAATGCGAGGTTCACTGTCAGTTCCTAAAATGCTCTGTGCTCACTACACTGGAGGGCTGTCAATTCGTCAACTGCGACACTCCACTGGCACTGAGCACACTAGCGAACAGTCACACCGTGACACGGACAGGTCTGTGCCAAGACAGACCCACTGGCAACGCCTACCTGCAGCCGAGGCGATATATCTAAAGTTCATTGAGTGACTATTTGATTTTGAGTGGTTGCGAAATCACGACTTGCATCTGACCGGGTCACATTCTGTAATTTCTGGACACGGACGACCTTTCCCGAGGGCTTGGTACATGCGGTGGCGGCATCTGGCGTCCTTGTGAGAGAACAAAAAACTATAAAGCAGCGCCATCTACTGGTCACGAAGTAAACTATCCTCTGGTGCATGCGAGTTGAGTACTTGAGAGTTGAGACCACCGTTTCTAAAAAAAGTTTGATGATAGTTTTAGAACACACTTTTCATGCGAAGTCAAATGTTACCATTTGAACTGGAGCGTAAGAATCCCAACAACTTCTTTCTTAAACAGTTCCCGACAAGAAGGATCTTATTGCCACCAGATGGCGCTTCATGGGTATTGTTATGCGACAGGTTGAACGTGGTTCCCGCCTTTTGGAGTTGACGCAGGCAACATAATTCCCATTGAAAGCTACGCTCCCGAGGCAGCGGAAATCTAAAGAAGCAACTGATTTTCATGCTGCCAGCTTTGACCGTTTATGATATATTCAGACACCAGATGTAGGTTCGTTGTCCGCTGAAAAAAACGTGCGTATGATGTGACAAGCAGCCAATCAGATGCCAATATAAACAAACACTCGACAGGCATCCTGGCTCCGCCCATAGCTGCGCTTCAAGCTCCCTTTGATAAGTTTACGGTCGAATTTTAATTGCTCTCTCTGCATTTTTCGCATCATCGACCGATTCGATTATGACAATATGACTGTAGTGTTAGCGTAGCCATGTATCTGTTGTCTGCAGAACTTAAACCAGCCAGCGAGGTGTGCACGCAGCCTTTGTTGTTACGCTTCGTTTGAATTACAGCTCACCGGCCGGGCATCCTATGTGCCCAAGGCCCTAAAGGCCCCTTTACACAGGGCTGCCACCATTGTGCCACCTTTGAGCGACCAAAAAATGACCAGGACGCTCAATGGTCGCCTAACCCCAGAAAATTATGTTTCTGTGTAACTGCTCCACAACCGTTTCAGCGATACTTGTGTCTCCCTTGAATCTCCCAAAATGCAGCACTTTCTTGCCTGCCTTCGCTCTAATTCCCCTATGCCACCAGCGCGACCACTCTGCCTTCATTCTACAACCATGACAATGCTTCTCCCTTCCTTCTGCCTCCTTTGAGCAACCCACATCCTCGGCGACCTTTGTGCGATTGTTTTGAACATGTTCAAAAACTCACGGCGACCATGGCGTCCTTGGCGATGTCTGAAACTCCTGTGTACCACCTTTGAACGACCTAGGCAACCATTCTGCCTTGTTCGAGCCTCCTACGACGACCTGGTAAATTTTGTGGTCGCACACGGGAGGCACAGAGGTCGCTATTCTGTGTAAAGGCCCCTTAAGCAAACCACGTCTCGGGCAATTCTCTCTGAGCCTGTGGCCTGTTCAGATAGTTACCGGGGCGATGAGCTGTCAATGAAAACGAAATGAACATGATTGGCTCCGTGTATTTCTCGCTAAGCAGTGTCTTCCAGCACAAGGTCTCACCTGATTGGGCAAAAATACAGTGCTCCCCTCTGGTGTAGCAATTCAGGATACGAGGTCATAACAAACAGCGCTTACGATATAGGTACTAGGCCTATAGTTAAAGCGCTGTGTAAAGAGCGTAATTGAAAGCCAGTATTAAATATACATTTAAAATAAGTTTTTTTTATGTTTTTCTGTGCCATTAAATGAAAAAATCAAATTAACCCCTTTTATCAGCGAACAACATGGTATTTACTTTGTATTTATATAAAAAAAAGTGTCCATAGCAGGGAAAATTTTGGGATAGGCAAATTTATGCCTGATTTAATTTTAGTTTCAGTCTAATGAGTTATATTATCACCACCAGTTCATAGTAGAAGATATTTGATGTTTCTGTACTTTTCTTATTATTATGCCACTTTTTTGTCCGATTTGATTGATATTTACTCAGGAAATACCTTACTATGTTCCATTTAATTTGACCCAGTTTGAGTGATCTTGGCCTATTTTTCAAGGTCACAGTCGTCAAAAAGTGTTATTTATACAGATGTCAAATGTCAATTTTCTTCTTAAGGGATACCATAATATCTGGTTCTCAACATTTCTGTGGGTTTTGCTTTGAATTCATTCATGCAGAACTTTACAATATACATGAATCAGCACTTTTCAGTATATTCACATTTCCAGAGAAATCATTTAATCTAGAGAGTGGAAAAGCGTACAGACATGTCATTTACAATGTAGGAGTGACGAGGTAAGTTTAATTGGTAATGATATCCGTAATACTTTTTGAATAAAGAACTAATGACAGCATCTCACACATCTTCTCAACTCTCCTCATTAAAGCCTATGGCATTGGCATAGATTTATTAAGCTAAAGATTGTCAATATTAAAGTATAAATATTTGTTTGTGTTTTTTTTCAGTAAAGTGACTACATGAGGAGTACTTGGTAATAGACAGATCATGGCTTCCCTTTGTCACCTGCTCAGGTGTGGTCATAAAACACAGAGTGTGCTGTCTCAGGGTGTGTACTGGACTGCTCATTACAAGCTTACAAATCTACAGGTCTCCCTTGCCAAATACCAGCATCAACCACACAACAAGATCACTAACTGTTATTCCACGTTATGTAATAAACATACGCCAACGATACACCATGGACGAAACTTTCATTTACAGCAAGTCAGAACGTTTTCATATCAGGAATTTTACCTCAAGTATTTTACACCAGCAAACCCTCCAGTTGCCAAGGCGATTGAGCTGCTGGAGGGTATCCATGACTACACGTGTCTGCCATGGTGGGCCAGTATTCCGTTCACTGTTGTGCTGGTCAGGACCTGTATAACACTTCCTCTGACTGTCTATACAGCCAAGGTGCTGGCTAAGGTGGAACTGCTGCAGCCAGAGATTAAGCAGCTTGCTGGTGAACTCAACAAGGAGGTCAACATTGCTGTCAGGAATTTAAAGTGGGATGAAGCAACCGCAAGAGCACAATATAAAGTTAATGTAAGTACAGCTTCTAAAGACAATTCAAATAGCAGTGCCAGCTTACACAAAGTAAGTGTCTAAATACAAATTTAGACAAAGTGTCTGTGCAAACTAAAGGTGGCATTCCATTCATGCAACATATGCAACATTTTCTGATCTCTCACTCTAGCAATTAAAAACACAAAGCATGGTCAGAGATGGGGAAATTTCACACTTTAACGTCAGTGAGAGGGTATTCCTCTTCCAGATGACTTCTCCACTAATGCAGCTCTATACCACAGGCCCGGTTTGCTGCATATATACTGCATACACCTACATATTAATGGTATCACAGGCATCCATTTTCTCACTGTATATGCATAAGTACTGCATTAGGATGTTTTGTATCAGCATATATGGAATGCTAGCTAAATATGTGAACAAACTTACACAAAGTATCAGTAAAAACTTATACAAAGTATCTGTACAAACTTACACAACGCATCTGTGCAAACTTGCACAATGTATCTGTGCAAACTTACACAAAGTATCTGAGCAAACTTGCACAACATATCTGTACAAACTTACACAAAGTATAAGGTCACATGTAGCCATTTTTTATGTAACTTTAATTTGTGGTTTCCATTTGAGAAATTTACAATCATTATAACATTTTTTTTAATTTTAAGAAGCAGTGGTAAGAAAGGCAACCATCATTGCAATAAAACATATGTACCCTTAACAAACATTAAAATATAAGTTAAATTCAACAGGTTGGTGGCATCTTATTCTTCTGATGGTCCTCACAATGGTAAACTCACACACACATAACAATCTTTATTTTGTGATTTCTTTCAGCTGAAGCGTATCGTGCGTGACCTGTATATTCGTGATAACTGTCACCCATTCAAGTCTACGATACTGGTCCTGGTTCAGCTACCACTCTGGGTAACATTATCTGTGGCCCTAAGGAATATGTCTGGTGGCTTTGGCAATCAAAGTGAGTTCTGTCAGCAGAGCGTGTTCATATCTTGGTCTTTTTGCCCCATACGACATATACTTTACTACAGTAAAACCTTTCTGTTAAAAACTCCCTTAATTTGCATATCCTGCTTGTTTTGAACTAATATGCTTGAAGTATGTACAAACTTCAGTTGCTCTGAATTTTTACCAAGTAAAATGGGCTTGTGTCAATTTTTAGTCAGTCCTTTTGATTCAAGTTTTGCCATGTATATAATAAATATATAATGAAATTTAAGTTAGTGGTTCATGTGTGTAAAAAATGAATATTCAGTGATACAGGTCATGGATTAAGTAAAATATGCTGTAAATAGGTCCCCTGTATACTTTGGAAGGGACTTTCATTTCAATTTTAACAACCCTGATGTAAAAGTATTAATTCATAACAGCTAGTAACATACTCTCCCTTAGCAACAACCACAATAATTTGACCATGCAGTATCCCATCATAGCTAATAATCGTGAGTAATTGACAATTTTTTTTTATATTTAAATGAATATAATGGTTTCCTGCTGAAACTTCCAGGTTTTTGTCATCTCAAGTTCTGTTAGTCATTGCTTAGTCAAAGTGAAAGGTCCTGAACTTAAACATGGGATGCAGTAGCCTGATTAAAAGTCAGGTATATCTTCCTTACTGCTAATGTAGTTGTATAAAACATGAGTATGAGGATCGAAAGTATTTATGGTTAATAAATCATGCCCATATATGACACGTAAAGTTAATATCCTCGCATGTTATTCATAATTACTGTAGCTCACTGTTCTTGGAGGGGGTGGGGGGGATCATGCTCTTAGCTGATGCAGTATTATTTTACCTTTTGCCTTTAGGATAGTGAATTCATATTTTCAATATATTTGATATATATCTTACTCAAGAGGCTATGTAAATTATTATGAACAATAAAGGAATATGAGAAAAAGACAGTACATCTTCCGTTATAGACCTGCCTCTGTTGACCCCGGGCCTGAAGACTGAGGGGATGCTGTGGTTCCCGGATCTGACACTAGCTGACACCACCTGTCTCCTACCTGCTGCCTTGGTCATATCAAACTTAATCATTTCAGAGGTAATGTATAAAGCATTTTAACTTTTAAATAGTACACTGATGGCCTTAAGTAAATCTTTTATCTTGCTAAATAATTGTAGCCCTAGATGTTAAGTAGGGGATTATTGGATACTCTGGTTTTACAATCAGTGTGCAACCTTCCTTATGGAGAGATAAATAAATTAAATGAGGACTCCTTTTCATAATTAAAATGTGCATTGATATAGGTGAGCGATACT
The DNA here is from genome assembly GCA_026874595.1 of Sipunculus nudus. Lineage (NCBI taxonomy): Eukaryota > Metazoa > Annelida > Sipuncula > Golfingiida > Sipunculidae > Sipunculus > Sipunculus nudus. The sequence goes on along the minus strand of CM049307.1, from coordinate 73,651,216 downwards.
ATGGCATCTTTAGTGTCATGAATTATTAGTTATATTATGTAAACTTTCTGTTATTAGTCAGAATTGTGGTTTCATGGCTTGATGATCCTTTTAATTTGGTAACGTTGATCTGTCTTGAATAATTTATCATCATGGGTTTGTTTTCTTTTCTCTTGTAGTGTTATTCCATTTATTCCCATTTTGTTGTAGAAATATGTTATGTAGCTTTTCCTATGTTTTCTTATAAAGATTGTAGTTTGTCATTCAAAATTTGTGTATATATAATGTATGAACAAATATATCATTTTATTCTTCAAAATTAAAAACTAGAACAAAATGCAGTACATTGCACAATTAAATTTATTTGTATAAATATATGATTTAATGAAAGTTTTAAATGCATTCACCTTTTTCTTTTAACCTTCAGATATCAGCATTAATGATGAACAGAAACAATAAACTTAGCCGATGGATGACCAATTTTTTCCGTGGTGTTTCTTTGGTGATGTTTCCCATAGCTTTGTCTGTCCCTAGTGTAAGTACTCTACTCTGTACAATTGATGATATAGTGCCATTAATGAGTATTAATTTTTACCCTTTACTGTTTGCAGGTTCACTAAAGAGCACTCTAAAGTGGCACTGAGAACTCCCTCATATGGCTAGGTTCTCTGAGGTCAAATACATTGCACATTTACTTTCAGATCTAAAGATTCCCTGTTACCTAAAGCAAACCCTCGCTATAGGAAATGTTGGACATTTTGTAAAGATACAACAAAGGCTGAGCAAGATTGTAAGAAGTGCCAGACTTTGTACAAAATCTAAAACAAATGTAAACGGGAATGTATCTTTCAAAATTGATTAATTATTATTTACAAATCTGATTAAATAATGATTAATCAATTAAACCAATGATTGGTTGTTTTCTTTCATAATCAGTTCAATTGGTTGCAATTTTAGCTCAGCTGACTATAAGTCATCTGAGCTATAGTCATGGTCCATTGTCCGTCGTCCATCCGTCTGTCCGTCCTTCCGTAGATGTGGCACGTTTTGAAACCGTAAGACCTAGGATTCCAAAATTCGGCATAATGTTAGATGTCCCCAAGATCTCCTACCAAATCGAAAACTGGGTCTTTGTGACTTCGTTCCTTTGAGAAATTAAGGGAAAACATCAATTTTTTATTAAAAACCTATTTTAACACTTCAGGACTGCCTAATATCCAAAATCCCCTACCATGCCAAGAATTTGGTCACTAGGACTTAATACCTTCGAGATATTAATGAAAAACTTCATTTTTCCATTAAAAACGCATTGTTACACTTCAAGACTGCCTAATATCAAAACCACTGATCTGACTTTTATCTTATATAATATATATATTTTTCTATACATTCTCTATGCACATGCCAGAAATTATGTCAGTATTGCCTAATTGTTTTAAGTTATGGGCCCAAACATAATGCACTTTGTAAAAAATCAAGAAATATATTTACTCCCTTAACAAGAGGATTGCTGAAGCTAGAGATTTTTTTCAGGGATGTAACATTATTTCATCAAGATTCCATTGAATACCCAAAATTAGTTCTGAATTGTTCAAATTTTACAAGTTATTAGTATAAATATAAAATTAGTACCTTAAATTTTGCTCAACTTTGACGATGGCACGTTTGTTTCCTGTGAGCACTATTGATATAATTTTCATATCATACACACATAAGGATTTCAGCTTTTTAGTTTAGAAAGCTGAAAGAAATTGGCCAAAAATTGTAGCTTTTATTAATGTTTTTATGAGACCATGTCAGACCTTGGCTCTCTCCAGCCCCTCATGAGTCACCTGTATGTTGACCTTGTTGAAATTTCAGCAAATTATGCATGCTTGAGGCGAGGCATTCACTTGGGCAGCCAGGCAGCTTATGGCCAGCCACAGTTGATCCAGGTGTCCAACCCAACTCATTAGTAGTTTTAACCAACAAAATAACAATAAACAATAAATTAATTAATTTTTATTAGTTTTTAATAACAAATTAAAGAAAAATAGAAAAGGAATTTGTTAGTTTATAATAACAGGAAATTAACTTGCAGTTACTGATGATATAAGAATCTTGTATCAATGGATAGAATGTCACATATTCCAAATAACACCATGCAGTATTTTTCAGTTCAATTTTTATGATAAAAAAGTAAATCATATTAGTCATTACTAATCATTAGGGATCATATGAAGGAAATTAATGAAAGACAAAGATGCAGATGATAATATTAATCTAGATTCCTACTGTGTCTAGTGTGTACATTGATGTGAAATTAGTCCAAAATGAATATATTACATTTATTTTTTTTAATATAAATAAAAGCCACAAAACCAGGTACTTATGATCATTATTTAAATGTGTGAATTTTGTATATTCTGGATTCTCAACATCATTGTTTGGTGAAAACTATATAAATACCAGACATGGTGCGAATACTTTGCAATTGTATTAAAATACAAATATGAATATGTACTGCATTATAAAATTTCTTGCATAAAGAATGGGAATTCAGGTAAAAATGAAAGTATATGAATACCAGTGCAAATACTTTCAAAATGTATTCATGAATGCATTCATGAATATATTCTTTAATATTATTTTAATAATCATTTCAGTTATATTTCATTTTAAAAAATCATACAATTCTCTTATTATTTTTAATAAAAAGTATATTTGGGACAATATTTGTAATTTTTTAAATAAATGGTTAAACTCTTATATAATATGTTCTACTTATAAGTTATATGGCCAAGTCAAAATCTGTGTGACAATAGTACTCAATTTGTTAATCATTTCTAAATCATATTTTTTTATCATATATAACAGCTAAGCGCCGTGACCCATAGGTCCCTTGTTGCATTAACAGTCACAGATGATTGTGTATGCACATGCAAAGAAGTCATGTTAACCAGAAAAAAATAATTTTATCACTTCAGAGAAATAAGAAAGATGAGACACAAAGTAACGAATAGGAATAAAACTTAGCCATTACCTTGACCTGTCAGCATGATGTACAAGTTACACTGAATTTACTCAGTCATTATTGTATCCACCAAAACAGTTTAGTGGATACTATGTTTTCAGCCAGACGCAATCACCACATAGGTTTCCGAAGAACTCCTCCGTTACCACTGGAAAGAATTTTATGAAACTCTGAATGATTGGGTCACATGTGAACTGCTGCATAATCATTTTGGGTTTACCTCTGACCTGTTCCTCTGTGCAAAGCATCCATTTGTGCATCTGTTTTCACACATAAACCAACATATTGTGGGACTTGTTTGACCAATCTGGCTGAAATTTTGCATGAGTATAGCTCCTGGATAGCTTGATATCATACACAGTGGTGGTGCCATCTACAACCATTTTGCACAGTGTCCATCTGTTTGTCTGCCTTGGGTTCAAAACACTCATATTTCTGCAGTGGTTAGACTTATTCCAGGGAAATTTTGCACATATGCAAACATCATGGAGAGGTTTCTCGTTTATATGACAGGTAGCACCACCTACATTCACTTTAATGTGGCAGACATCCATGCTAATATCTTAGGACTGGTCCTGAAATTTTGCTTGTGTATAGATCCTACACAGCTCTTTATCATACAAAAAACTGGTGGTGCCACCTGCAAAAATCTGTTTGTCTGTCTAGGGTAACTGTCACTCATATCCCAGCAGTGGTTTTGACTCATACACCTGAAATTTTGCATGTGTATATATCTTGGATAGCTTTCTCATGCAAATGAAAGTTGGGCCACTTACAATCATGTTTACATGGCAGACATCCATGCTAATATCTCAAGACTGGTTTGAAGTCTAGTCGGGAATTTTGCATGTGTATAGCTCTTACATAGCTCTACAGCTTATACAAATTTAGTGGCCCAACCTACAACTGCATTTGCATGGTGTCCATCTATTCATCTGGCTAGGAAAATAATCACTCATATCTCAGTAGTAGTTTCACTTATCCACCTGAAATTTTGCTTGTGTACACATCTTGGATGGCTCTCTCGTTCAAATGACAGACGGCACCACCTACAATCATTTTCATATCAGACATCAATGCTTATATCTAAGGACTAGTTTGACATATCGGCCTAACCCTTCACCCCATCAGTAATGCAACACATCTCATTCTATTCCCCTTGGCACTAAATCCATGCCTCACTTCACCCATACCACTCTGATTTTTGCGGATACACGTATCCACTTGCCGACTTCTGGTATTCAAGTTTTAGGTATAATTCTATAAAGCAGATTTACGGTAATATGGAAGGTACATTTATAAATGATCGATGATTAATCAGTCCTTTCTTTGTTTCAGCCGTCAAAATTATTTTACAAGCCTCCTTAATTGCTTTTCAGTGCCTGCTAGTTTAAGTTCAATGAATAAACATTCTAAGTTAGATATTCATTCTGAATAATTGTGAAATAATAGGTGAATTACATAGGTCAGATTAAGGCTGTTATGTAGAGTATTATGATCACAGTCACAGTACCAATCAAGTGTTTACAAGAAATTGGAAATAAAATTCATGTAAAACATCGATATCATATACAGTGGTCTCTTACAGGAATTCAGTTGTGTATGAGCTGAGAACTTATGGTCACAAGGTCATTTAATGAATGACTCAACCACAACATTCAGTTTTATGAAGATTTAATAAAGCAGTTACCATGTATTACTTTATACATCATATGTCAGTAAGTTTAATTATCGTAATTAATAAGAGATTTCTTCAGTGGATCCTTGTTATTTTATTGAACCTAAAATTTCTTAGGCATGTGATGGGAATTCTATTTTTAACATCCAATTCTGTATAAGCATGAAGTTTAAAGCCAGCTATTCACTTACCTTGTCTTTCGAATTAATGTGACTTCTGGCTTACCCTGCATATGGTAAATGAACTGTACATAATTCCTGCTAGGAAAAAAACTTTTACAATGTCTCTGTGATGAATGTATGAGCCCGTTGACATTCAAGCTGTTAGTAAACACAGAATGTTGAATAACAGAAAAATCATGTAACCTAAGGTGGTTGATTGCAAACACATGGAGGTTTACCAGTCACTTGTGGCAAAAGTTTTGCTAGTTTGTCTGACTTGCCACCAGATGACCTTATTGAATATGTTTGGATTACTTTTGAGAGTCCCCCAATTGTAACAGGGTTCGTACGCACCTTGAAAACCTTGAAAAGTGCTTGAATTTAGTCATTTCAATTTCAAGGGCTTGAAAGGTGCTTAAAAAGAGAGAGTGGTTTGGAAAAGTGCTTGAACAATAAAATTTTGTGAAAGAGTTTGGTGTATATTCAGTTTATGCATACCTTGTATTTTAATATCGACTTTCGGGCATCTCTGCGTCAATCAAATGTATGAAACAGAATGAACCCAATCGTGGATGAATGAGACTGGGCGGTGAAAGTAACGGTGTAACAAGTTAACATACGAGAGTAATAACCATGCTTCTTATCAAATACTAAGTGAGCTGCTTTACTGTAAAGATCGCGGAGATTTCCCCCTAGGTACGTATAAAAGCTCTTTAATTGAAAACTCAGTACACGCTAGGCGGGTTCACGTAAGTATTTTCGCAAGATTTATAATTTAAATTGAAATGTAATGATACAGAGATTATTAATATAGCTATTGAGAAGATCTGTCCAAATGAAATAATTATCTGGGAACAAACCAGGGGAATAAAATGTGTGAAAAATACATGATGGGAACAATTCGAATCTGAGGGATAATAATAATATAAAACTAATTCGCTCAGTAGAATATGTTGTTTAAATCAAGTTAACTATACGTTTTACATTGGTATCTCGGCGATAATAATTATATCAGAGGGGTCATAATTCCCCAACGAACCCGATCCGACTTTGTTTTGATAAAAGGTTTTTCAGTTTACCCATGGGTTGCATTTTTCTTTTTATCTTGGTACCTGCGCATTCCACGTGTACGCGCTGTGATCGTCATTTGTTAGCTCACTAAGACCACTGATCAGCGAAATACAGTTTTCACGCGGGGTCAATCCAACTAAAGATAAATACTGTTTGTCCGAAATAGGTAAAGGTGTTTGGCAGGTACTGCATGACGTATATTCACATAGTTTGTCGTCAGTTTGTAAAAGGCATGGATAAGTGGGGGAAATCACATTTTTGTTGCGATGTGATAGCCGTTTGTAAGCTGAGGTTCGCTGGCAGTTTAAAGAGTGATCAGCGACATGCATATACAGCTTCCAGCATCGGCCCCCTCCTTGCCCTGCATAACGTTTGCATAAAGCTGACCATAAGAGTTTTTTTTTTTTTAAATAAGATTTCACACGGTTAGTTTTAATGAAATATTGGACAGGTTTGAATAGAATTATGGCTGCGTCTACGATCGTTAGATAGAGATCGACCTTTACAGGTGTTGTCCGGCCATTCATTGACACGTGCGGCCTGTGACTTGGCGGTAAACGGCAGAAACCTTGTGCACGACAAGGTCGTAATATTAAACGGGCTGAAACGAAGTTTTGAATAATTTCATAATAGTATACCCAAATATCGTATAAGGGTAACATATTACAGGCTTTTATTGAATTTTTTTGCCGTTGAAAACTTGAATGAATATCCCCAACGATAGCCAAACTGTCGGAGTTTTTCGGCACCAGTGGCGGATCCAGAGGGGTAGCTTTGGGGGCTGAAGCCCCCCCCCCCCCCCCCGACTGAAATATTGTTATCATTTTTTATCAGAGAAGATTTGCTTTACCTTATTTTCAGTTGCCGTCATACAAATATCACCCTTTCAACTGAAAAACAAAAGTTGAAAACCCAAGGAATCGTTAGGAGAAACGCATGTCGATACCAGTATCAGGCATCTTTTTTATTCCCCCGCCGTTAGGAGAGTAGCCACCAAGGGTGACTATAAAATGTTAGATATATCTGAGAGTACATTTTATAGTCACCACCCCATGTATGCACTTGGGTGGGGTTCTGACCTGTGTATGATCTTGGTCTATAAAGGGAGAAACCCCCTCAGTAACTCGAGTATCTCATTTTTTAAAGACAACATTCTGTTATGGTAAGCTAATTGCATAAATACCCTGCTTAATTAAGTCTTTAACTCGTACAAAACTGGACCAGTACACATAACATTGTCGCCGCTACATATAAATTCTAACTGCTTCTGTCATGGCGGTTATGAGCAGAACGACCCGTGTCTTCTTAGACCAAAATACACAATAACTAAAGTAAAATACACTTACAGTTGCCAATATGTTGCAGTTGTATTGAAAATAAGATACTTTTGTCATAGTGAAGAAGTTTTAATGTCACCCCATCCGTGTAACTGAAAATAAAACTGTCTTTTTCGGAAAATACGATCGTATCGTGGTCAAATACCACTTATCCCTATATATGGGGAGGCGACGAAACAGTCGTCCGTTAACGGTGCAAGACGTTTCGTCGCTGCAGACGGCTATTAGGAGATAGGACTTCTAAAATGGTCCGCGTCTGTCAGTCCTTCAATCCATTCGTCCGTCCCGCATCATCACTGATGCCACACTTTCATAGTTAAACATATGGCCGGGGACCATTGTGGCCCAAGGTCCTTGTTGTATTTTTAAATTATTAGTTGGGCATTTTCCAACATTGGTTATAGACGTTAAAAATTTCGATCTACATGATCTATCAACCGTGACTCCCTCAAGCATTTCTCATGGGATATGCTAGCTGTCCTTGGGCTTGGACATCTTGCTTGTGAACATAATTAAGCGTTAAAATAAAAACCAGGCCTTATTCACCTGTCTTTATCCTAGGAATAGAGTAATGCATTTTAAATTTCAGACGTATATATAAAAGAGATTTGACGTTTGAACGCATTAAAGCAAAAATTATAGACTAATGAAGCAACTGCACACATGGAAAAGTAGTTATTCAAAATAAACGCTGGTGAGTAATGCCTTAAATAAGTAGTCTTGAGATATTCGTTTGCCTTTTTCAATGATGTTTAATGCAACTAAAATGCTTATATGTATAGTTGTGTCTTTATTTTATGACATCAATTATTTGAGATTAATTAATTAACTAATTGTTTACATCATTGGGCACTTGTGCTCACACCTCATGTTCATCTCTATACAATACCTAAAAAAGAGATTATTAATACATGTATACCCGAGACTTATTTTCATTTGTAAATCGGTTGATAGAAAAAAAATAATGTCCAGGTCATTTATTCTTTTACTATGAATTCCCCATTCATACTGCTTGCTCCAGTGAAGTTTTTATTTGCTGTTTTTATTTGAGTTAATTATTCCTCTACGAAGCAAGGTTTTCATGTAATTATCGACGTTGGTTGTTTCGTCTGTTAGCAGCTGTACTCAACAGTTATAGACGGACTTATGAGGAGAGCCAGAAAAAAAATCAATGTTTACCTGGATCACAATAATATCTCACAAATATATTAAGAAAAAGACCGTCTTTATTTTTGGTTTTAGGGGAACCTTTAATTGGATATAAATTTCTGAAAGGAGCGAGCAGACCGGTTATGCAAAATCGAGTTGGTTAACTTGCCCCACATTTCTCTTGAATTTCTATAATTCTCGCTATAAACTGTAAATACACAAAATATAAAATACACATAATATGAATTGTCTGACTTTAAAGTCTGCATTTACGTTTAGTCTCAACTTCATTAATGAATTTCCAGTTGTAAACTATGTCTCCGGAAAATATTATGTTGCACATCTGTTCCCATTTACAACAATTTCACAATTTACAAATTGTCAGATCGTATATGAAGTGGGAAAATGCAAAAGGTATATTTTGATATTTATAGCCTAGGAGTTATGTTTTGTTAGTTTCCAGCCTGCAACTCATTAAATGTTAGACCGAAACTACGACTACATGTTTACAAGAGACTGAATGTGGCACTGGCCATTCGGTACCTCTTTCTCTCATCCATCAATAACAGTTGATTTTTAGCTCAGATGACTGAAAGTCATCTGAGCTATAGCGATCACTCTTTGTCCGTCGTCCGTCTGTCCGTCTGTTCGTCCGTTAAACAGGCACAAATCGTAACCGCTGAACCTAGAACCTTGTAACTTGGGATTCTGAGAGGTCCATGAAAAATCTCCTTGGAAACCAGAAATTAGGTCTCTGTTACCCATATCCTTCGAGCTATGGGGCCCCAAAGTACCCCCCAGAAAAGTAAAAAATTTCATACAAAAACTTCAATATCTCATTAACTACTTGACTGATTGTCATGATTTTTGGCATACATATTGATCATGAGATGTTCCATCGCTTCCTGCAGACTGGTGGCGCCACCTGTATTTTTCGATTTTTTACAAATTTTTTTCTCTATTTTTGAGACCTTTAAAAATGTGAACATCTGTTAACAAGGCACAAATCGTAAAGCCTAGACCTAGAATCTTAATTCTTGATACACTGAGAGGTCCATAAAAAATCTCCTTGGAAACCAGAAATTAGGTCTCTGTTACCCATATCCTTCGAGCTATGGGGCCCCAAAGTACCCCCCAGAAAAGTCAAAAATTTCATACAAAAACTTCAATATCTCATTAACTACTTGACTGATGGTCATGATTTTTGGCATACATATTGATCATGAGATGTTCCATCACTTCCTGCAGACTGGTGGCGCCAGCTGTATTTTTAGATTTTTTACAAATTTTTTTCTCTATTTTTGAGACCTTTAAAAATGTGAACATCTGTTATGAAGTTTATGAACAGAAAAGGGCAGTTTTTCGTTTTTAAAATGGCAAAGAATTCAGTTTTTTTTCATAGGTACAAACTGACTTAAATTCAAATAACATATCCAACGAGATATATATATATGTATATATATATATATATATATATATATATAATATAAATGTCTATGGCAAGTACCTTTACCAATATATATATTATGCAAAGTATCTTCTAGCCCCCCCACTTGCAAAATCCTGGATCCGCCCCTGGGCACCCCTTCTGTTGGAGCATATAATTTGCTAAAGTTTGAGCTAGTCGGCAAATCAGAGATCCCTATTCGAGAAATTATAGGTTTTATAATATAGACCCTCGTTATCAGATCAGTTAAATCTGTCAAGGTCATGCCAAAGATGAGTGATCATTTTGAATGTAAAGTTAAAACAATGGGCCGTTGTGTATTAAACTGCGACTGGCAATATCGAAGGGTATTAACAGGCGCTTCAATTGCTATTAGTGTAGATTTCGGTTAAATTTGTTACTTTTCTGAGTCTTTTCCTTATAACTATTACTTATCTTACCTTTCCTAGCCTTTTAATCACACTATATGGCCCATCCCCTCATTATAAATATTATATTGCATTTTGTGTTACAAGAATTTTGATGTCGGCAACATGCATGGGTGAGGGAGCACTGATGGTACATAAATTTTGATGTCCTTGAAAATACTTTTCAGGTCCTTGAAAAGTGCTTGAAAAGTGCTTTAAATTTTTCTCATGATAAGTGTATGAACCTTGTGTAATAAACACATGGATGTAAACAAAATAAACAACCTTTTTGCAGTGGGATCAGTTTTTTTGCCTATTTTGTAAAAGCTTCAAGTGATTATCATTAGTGAATAGATATTGGAATATGCCCTTTAAAGATAAATAAGTTATCAATACAATGACTTTATTGTGTATAACACAATGAATGAGACAGACCCTTGTTCACAATGGGTCCCTAAATAAACACTGGTGATGGTCTGAGGTTAAGTGGTATTGTTGGTGTCAGGACTGTGGCACGCATGATGAAGGATGTATCAGGTGTGTGGTCTTAGTGATAGTATTCATTTCAGGATTCATAACTGATCTGTCCTGACATAAAAATAATGTTAAAATTATTTTTCGTTATTGAAAGAAATAGATGATGACAGGTGTAATGTAATTTTAATTTTAGTAGTCTTACTTCCCTCCACTTTTACCTTAAACTGTTGAACAAAACATGTTTGAGTCCACATTTGATCCACAGATTCAACATTACACAAGCTTCGCTCTCTGATGACAAGTTATTATTGGAGTTTGATGAAATTGCTTTTCAGGATATTAAGACAATTTCCTAACAGTTGACTCATAGTTAGACTGTAGTCGATTTTCTTTTAAACCATATAGGCATTAGCTGCATACAAAGACATAATTTATCAAGTTTATGACTATTGTGATTTATGCTTTATTTTTCCATGCATAAATCAAGAAATAAATCATAAACCAAGAGTCACTACTAAGTAGATGCCTACAAACTCTATCTGGACTATATGAACTTCAAATTTATTTTTAAGCTTTAGGCTGAACTCTCACCTTTGAATGTTAAAGTGAAAACCAATGAATTGAACCATGCATGTTGTCGCTGTGATCTGAATGCCTAAAAACAAGTCTACCACCATTATATTAGCTCCTCTGGTTGTTACACACTGCAGTCTTGATGGCCCTGAACCAGAACCAGTGTTATTAGACCAAAGGGAGAGGGTGTAACATGTTTAAAACTTGGAGCTTGATGCATACTGTGATGCCATGCTCTCATTGCTCTGATTACAATTTTTTGCTCTGTGCAAGCCCTGGTGGTAAAACCCAGATAATCTTGCTAAACAAAGCAGATGTTAAAACAAGGGGTATCTGGGATGACTGCAGAGCTTAAGTGCTGCGTTAAGAGCCTACCATTATACCACCCAAATATTCCTGGTTCAAATATCATTCCATTCCTTAACTTAGCAAAAAAGTCAGATAAGAATGGCATTAGTAATGTATAGAATTAGACTGGATGGGTTTTAAGGTAGGTTTATATCTCAGCTGACTGAAAGTCATCTTAGCTATAGCGATCACTCTTTGTCCATTGTCCATCTATCTGCCGGTCTGTTTGTCCATTAACAGGGCACAAATCATAAACGTTGGACTTAGAAACTTCTAACTGTACACCCATGGGGTTTCATAAAAAGTTCCTTTAAAACCTGAAATAAGTTCACTGTGACTTATATCTTCCAACCTCAGAAGTAGCCTATAACCTTTATTCTGTGAGTTATGTGAAAGAATATGATTTGAGTACCTTGTAGTCAGATTGACTCAAGTCATAGCAGATTGACATAGAAATTTCTAACTTAACATCTAGGGTATTCCTAATAGTATGTTCTTGGAAACCTTAAATAGGGTCACAGGTCATAGTTCCCTATTTTCTAAGGACTATGGGGGCAAAATGATTTTGAGTACTCTGGAAGTCATTTTACCCATTGTTCAAGGTTCCTTGACAAATATTTTCACTAGATCATAACGTCAATCATTAAAACATGCATCTCATGATTTTCAAATTAAGCTGAGCATCATGGCCCAGGGCCATTAATTAAGTACTGTTCTCAGGTTATGAAAATCAAGAATCCAGGTACAAGCAAAATTATGGAAGTTTTCTTATAATCTCAGGAATGAATTACTTTTCAGGAAAGACTGCTCATCATACTCTAATTGTAGTTTTTCCTCAAAGCATCATCTTCAAGATGGTGATTTTAGTTTTTTTTAGCTCAGCTTACCATAGGTCATCTGAGCTATAAGTGATCACACTTTGTCAATCATCCAGTCATCCAGCCATTAACAGGGCACATATCATTACCATATGATCTGGAAAGTTTTTCACTGAAGATCCAGACAGCTTCTTAGTAAATCTCCATGCATACCCAAAATAAGGTCACTCTGACCTAAATTATGCAAATTATGCAAACATTTTTGTGTGTTTTTAGAACTTGGAAAATCAGACTTGTGTTAGTTTTTGCACTCAACTGGCTTTCATTTATCCAGGATGGATCATTTTATTGAGTATAGTGTAGCATATTGGTATGATCTTTTTCAGTGTATGGCTTACTACTGGGTGTGTTCCAGTCTGTACGGACTGTCACAGAACATGCTGCTGAAGTCACCACGTGTACGACGAGGATTAGGCATCCCGAAGACGCCCAAAGAACCACAGCATCCTTACAGAGAAATCACAGACATGCTCAAACAGAAGATGTCCAGACAAAAGAAAGATACAAATTGATGATACTGAATTATACTATACTCTGTTCCAATACCCCTGTCTACCTAATATTTTTGGGATATTTCTTTCAAATTTATTTTGTTTGCTACTACTCAATCCCTTTTATCAAAGGGGTAATGTTGCAATTTATGATGAATAAAATTAGTATGAAATGAATTTATTTACTGTCTTTGCCACACAGGGACAGTGTTAACTTCTTAAGGAAGAGCTGCATAAAACATGGCATCATTTCCAGTTGCTATATCAGTTTATCCATGTAATGTTGGAGGGACATATGTGTGACACAACAAAAGTGCATTTTAGCAAAATTATCATGAAAAAAAGTTTGACAAGAGTGGTGGAATGGACTATAGTTTTAGTGGACCACACATGCAATTTACTGGGTACAGGTGTCTTGACCTATGTAATATGACATTAGATGCCTTGTTTGTATTGTTAAAACAGGGTATGTTGGCCTTGCACATGTCTGTATCAGCCCAGTGGAGTACACTCAGGCCATATGTACTGACCGCTGGGATGAAATTTCCAAGCTAGCTGCTGTACTTAAGATGTGTCAAATGTCTCAGGTGTCTTGCATATATAACTTCATTTAAATACAAAATATTCTGCAACTAAATGTTCAGTCATATTAAGGAATGACTGTGTCCATGGTTGTTGACATGCATGGTTATTCATCAGAAGCTGATGCAGGATTTAGGAAAAGGAAGGGGTCAGCCGAGGAGGACTAATGACAAAACCTAAAAAAGTGGTTTCAAGGTCCAGGAAAGGGGGGGGGGGTCCAGACTCCAGAAAATTGGTCTGAACCCCTTACGTAAAGGTTGCAGTGACTGAAAAAGGGGTTCCAACCCCCCACCCCCTGGATGTGCTTCTGTTTATTAGCTCCTCATCCCAGGCCAATATAAAGGCTGCCAGAATTCAGTGCCATGTGAAGTGGTTAATAAAATGTTAATGTATCATGCATGTAGATAAAATGAAGGGTAATTGTGTAATAAAAACAAGTTGTTTGTTTGTGTCTTGTTTTTGATGGTTCATTGATAAAGACTTTATTATATTTGTGTGTGTGTGCCTATATATGCCAGGTCATTACCCTGGCTATAACATATTTGGTAATGCTGACATTCTGTTGTTGATGTGTTTGTGTGTTCATACCACAGAGTACTCTGCTGAAATTTTTAGTAAAAAGTGTGAAAGTTGTTAGACATAATATCTACTCATGCAGTCAATAGGCTGCCATTGTGTTCAAACATGTTCATCAAAATGAAATATTTATAATTCGAACAGTAAAATGGTTGATCACCCATCCATAGATTGTCATATCAAATGTCAAATACACCCAACTACTCTGATCATTGTGTCAGAGAAGTCTATAGACAAAAGAAAGTGATAGATGAAAGTCTGGTTATAAAAATCCTTTGCAGGACATATGTAGTTCTTAAGGATTGTGAAAAACACTGCAAAACACTGTAAAACACTGCAAACAGTTCCACACCTCTGAAAGGGCAAGGGGAGGAGTTAGTTCCCCCTCCCCTCGTACCAAAAGATGTCTTTTTTGGCTGTGTTTTTCCTGACATTTGGGGGAATAGGTGGGGGAAAAGTCCAGTACTAAAAAAATTCTTTGCAGGAGATAGGTAGTTGTGAAGGATTGTGAGTAACATTTTAGTGTGACAGAGAATGTTTAATAAGCAATCCCAGAATTTTGTGAAATAAAAGGGTTTACTTTTTACACTCCATGTAAAAAAGTTCCACATTTCCGAAAAGGGAACTGATCAAGTAAGGACCCCCCCCCCCCTTTTTTTTCTGCAAAGAAAGTTCTCTTCTGGTAGAGAGGGGAGGTTTAATTCCCTGACCCCCCCCCCCCCCCCCCCCAACTGCCTTGAAGTTGATGGTGAAGTAGCATTGTAAGATAACAGGTTGCTGTAGAGCTGCTGGAGGTGCCTGAGGGCAGTGCTTGAGATGAAATGCTCACATGCTGAGACAGGCTGTTCTGTTTATACTGCTCTGTGGCAGGCCTACTTTTATGACTGGGTGTTAAAACTCTCATACATGTTGTATTTTCAGCTTCAAAACATTTGTCAAGGAGACCTGTATCTGAGGAGCATTTGACAGTAATATAGGTCAACCTGATATTTTTTTTAAATCAATAAATTTACTTTCTTTTTTAGCATAAGAAGTATTGAGAAAATGTCTCATAGATTTAAGCCATTACAGTCCATGATTGAAATTTTACAAGGTGCATATCAGTAGGATGCTAAACATACTATCCTGCATATAGATTGTGTATGTACCCTAGTTTTTTTTTTATTTTGTGAAAAGTACAAAAATTTGCCTGGACCAGCAAGAAAGTGAAACAGGGAAAATAGATTCTTGGCTCTGTTGTAATTCTACCATCAGACCAGTTGTTTTACATTAGGGTCTGTAAAAATTTGGTGTGAAAAATATGTTTTGGTGAAATATTTTAATGATACACTTTCATTTTCCCTCTTAAATATGTTTCTATAGAATATTAAAAGACACAAAAACATGTTTGGTTTGCTTGTATCAGTTTGAAATATTGTATCTTTTTAATTTCAGTTTTTGTCAGAGCCATATCATTAATCATATTGATTATTTTTAGCTAACTGACTGAAACAGGGCACAAATTGTTGGACATAGAAACTTATAACTGAACATTTAAGGAGGTCAATAAAAAATCTCCTTGAAAAATCTGAATTTAGGTCTCTGTTACCCATATCCTCTGGGCTATAGGGCCCGTAAGTACCCCTCAGAATAATAAACATTTTGATACAAAAGCTCAAATATCTGAATAACTAATGCATTGATCACCATGCTTCTGTACATGCATATTGACCATGGAGTGTTTCTTAACTTCCTGCAGATTGGTGGGGCCACCTTTAATTTTCAAAATTTTTACGCATTTTTTCTCTAATTTTGAGACCTTTTAATGAAGCAGTCATTCATTAATGGGGCACAAATCATAACCATTAGACCTAGAATCTTTCTTGACATCCTGGGAGGTCCCTTAAAAATCAACAGTGTCCCTCCTGAAATTAGGTCTCTGCTACCCATATCTTCCAAACTCTGGGGCTCACAAGTAAACTCCCCCCACCCCCCCCCCCCCCCGAATTCTTAAAAATATGATACAAAAGCCCCAGTTTCTGTATAAATGATGCATTGATCGCCATGATTCTTTGCATGCATATTGATCATGGAGTGTTTCATCAGTTCCTGTAGACTGGTGGTGCCACCTGTATTTTTTTAATGTTACCACTATTTGTTGAGACCTAATGAAGCAGTCTGGCTGTTAATAGGGAATAAACCGTAACCATTAGAACTAACAACTTCTAACTGTACATCCAGGGGAGTTCTAGGCAAATCTCCTCAGAAATCTGAAATAAGATGATCCCTATATTTTGAAAAATATGTAAAACAACATGATTTGAGCACCTTATAGGACAGATTTGCATGATTGGTAACAGTTGGCCCTAGAAACTTCTAATTTCATTAAGATCCAGGGAGGTTCCTTTAAAAATTTCTTGGAAATTTTAAATTGTGTCACTGACCTATATTTTGCAAGCTGTGTGAAAGAACATGATTTTATGACTCTCTTAGTCAGATGGACACAAATGGTAACAACTGGATGTAGAATAAAGCCAATGTAACCTATATCTAAGGTCTATTGACAAAACGCATGATTATAAGCACTCTGGGAGTCATTTACCTATTGTTCAAGGTTCCTTTAATTAAGCTGGGGCCCCTGGGCCACTTGTTTATCAGAGCCAGCAAAAATTGTATTATTCCTGTCAAAGCCATCAATAAATGTATTAGCCAACTTGCATTTTACAGATAAAGTGATTTTTCAAAACTTGTTTCACACCATCATCATTGTGGAAAAGGATTAGTAATGAAAATATATGTGATTCAAATCATCTGAAATATTATTATTTATGTCATGAGTCTAAATATGAATATGAGTTGCTGACACTGCAGATAAAAGTGTAGTTATTTAATTGTGAAACCCACAGAGGGAGTTTTCCTTCAAGTGGTTGTCCACAATCGTAACAGAGCTACATGTAGATCCTGTTCCCCGACCAACTAGGACTCATGTATGGGGGCGGGGAGCTTGGTTTGACCCCAGTAACCCCAGTATTGTGGCAAGGATGTAACCAGAGAAAACCAATTGAGAGTTTAGATGAGGGATTGTAGTGCCCTGCTCCTAATCGGCTGGGCTTACACTGATTGCTGATGCAGGATTGGAACTGCGCTGCATCAAGATTTCAGTGCTGGTGGAGTTACCTAAGCTGCTGTTGCTGTGGATTTATACACCTGTAAGGTCAGTGTATTCAACCAATCTGATTTCATTAAAGAAAACATGAACACTTGATGCTTTTAACGTTATCTGAAGAAATCTAACCATCACTCATAAAGATGTCACCTTAATCTAATCATTTGTGCCGTCACAAATGAGCCCTGTACAATTCTTTACCTGAGTTTCTGAAATGTATTTCCTAATGCCATTTTCTTTCACTTTTTATATAAGTACCATATTTCTTCTTTTTTTTAACCTCAGTTTTAAACAGAAACTTGCATAAATTTTCATTAATTTTTTTTTAAATATTTTAATAATGTTTTTTTAAAAATGTAGAGTGCATCATGTAAGCCTCTGTTTTCTTTTTTATAAATATATTTGTTTCCTGCTTTAAATTGCAATTATAAATTTGTTTGAATAGAAAATTAAAAATTTCATTTTTAAGGAAGAAAGGTGACTCAGGTGAGGTCCTTGGAAATTAAGTCTTGTGTGATACCAGTACATTCCTTCACTACTCCCCAGTGTCAGATGGTGCAGGAATCCTTATAACTAGGTTGTTGTGCAGACCTTTTCAGCCATGGTGGGAGTGACAGTGGCAGGAGTATTTGATTTCAGTTTATGCTGCTGTATTTTACATCTGGTAACTATCTTCCTGTTCTGTTTTACAGCTTCAGTCTGCCTGTTCTTAGACAGCACCATGGCTGCAGCGACCAGCCACTCGATCTTGCTGGTTTTTACAGCTGTCCTGTTGCTGGCAGCATCAACTACAGCCTCTGATGATGATAAGTCTCGCTCAGCAGTAGTTGGGGTATGTGACTTTCATTACATGATTGATATTTTCTTTGACCTTGAAAATGGGGTCATGGGGTAGGAATAAGCTTAGTGGTTAAGGTGTCGGACTTCAGGGCTAGCCTTAGGTCCCCGGTACTAATCCCGCTGTTGTCAAAGTGGCATAATAGTGATTTGTCACTTGAACATCTGAACCTCAGAAAATGGCACTATGACTTCTGGATTAATCCTTGTCCTGTGCATATAAAACCTGAATTCTGGAAGACTGAATAATAACATATCAAAGCCTGGATATGGTGAGTTTGAATCTAAGTTGAGGTCATGACAGGCATAATGGGAAAACCGTGCCCAACTGCTGTGTTTCATTCGGCGCACCTTTAGGGGGTCCCTCAGTGGCAGTGGGGGTGATAACACACCCAGGGCCCACAGGTGCAGTAGTCACTGGGCCTAGTTAACACCAATATATAAAAATGAGAGGAAGTGTATGATTCTAACCTGTAGTCCCAAACGGGAATGGAATTCTGCAGATGTACATATACTCAGTTAAGCTAACATTATAATGGGGGCAATTGTCTCAAAGATTATGTGATTTATCTTTCTCATATTCACAGGGATGATTGGTGCCTATGAGATCTCCAGCCCATCCAAAATCCAATATGGCCGCTAGAGCACAATTTGTGATTTTCTTTTGGCACAATATCTCAAAGATGAGACATTTGATCTTTCTCGAATTCACAGGGATGATTGGTATCCACAAGAGTTGTAGCCCTATTGAATTACACAACAGCCCTTTGTCCAGTATGGCTGCGACATAACATCCACTAATTTTCTTTTGAGCACAGTATTTCAAAGAGAACAATGGGGCAATAGCATACCTACCAGGGCTCCTGCCATATTGAATTACAGACCTGAGTAATTTCCATTATGGCTGTCAGAGCACAATAAGTTATGTATGTTTCTGTTTCTTTTGACAGAGAGTATTGACATATATGAGGGGATCTGTGCTTTCAAATTTCAGACTCCTGTTAAATACAGTATGGCAGCCAGGCAAATATTTAAAATCTTTGTGCAATAACTTTTTAGATAACACTGTGATTTTTTTTAATTGGTCTCTTTTAGATTATTTCTGGTTATAAATTTCATACCAATCTGCATGACACCCACCATAGCCCCAAGGCTGCCATTTGGAGGAACTGGTAATGGCTGGGACCTAACTGAGGATCTTTATCGTCCCAAACCTCTAGATTTGATTTCATTGTAGCTGTTCAATGTATTGTGAATCATAAATTTGATTAAAACCTTTAAAATTAAAGGAACATAAATATTCACAATAATATATGTATTATCTCATGATATTAGTTCATTTTGACTGAATACAAAAGTTTCCCCAACAAAACCACCCTAGCACTTTCACCCCAAAATGAAGTTTTGCGGATACTATGTTTTTGACCGGGTTCCGCCGCCGCACCCACAGCATTCGTTTCCGGAGAAATCCTATGAGACTACTGGACTGATTTTTAGCTCAGCTGACTGTAAGTCATCTGAGCTAAAGCGATCACTCTTTGTCCGTCGTCCGTCTTCTGTCTGTCCGTCTGTCTGTCCGTTAACCAGGCACAAATCGTAACCGCTTGACCTAGAATCTTGTAACTTGACATTCTGAGAGGTCCATAAAAAATCTCCTTGGAAACCAGACATTAGGTCTCTGTTATCCATATTCTTCGAGCTATGGGGCCCCAAAGTACCCCCCAGAATAGTAAAAAATTTCATACAAAAACTTCAATATCTCATTAACTACATCACTGATGGTCATGATTTTTGGCATACATATTGATCTTGAGATGTTCTTTCAGTTCCTGCAGACTGGTGGCGCCACCTGTATTTTTTAATTTTTTACCAATTTTTTTCTCTATTTTTGAGACCTTTAAAAATGTGAACATCTGTTAACAGGGCACAAATCGTGAAGCCCTACCTAGAAGCTTCATTCGTGACACCCTGAGAGACCTATGAAAAGTCTCCATGGAAACCAGAAATTAGGTCTCTGATACCCATATCCTTCGAGCTATGGGGCCCCAAAGTTCCCCCCAGAATAGTAAAAAATTTCATACAAAAACTTCAATATCTCATTAACTACATCACTGATGATCATGATTTTTGGGATGCATATTGATCATGGGATGTATCATCAGTTTCTGCAGACTGGTGGTGCCACCTGTATTTTTTATATTCTTTACAATTGTTTTCTCTATTTTTTAGACCTTTTAAAAATGTGAACATCTGTTAACAGGGCACAAATTGTAAAGACTGGACCTAGAATCTTCATTCTTGACACAGTGAGAGACCTATGAAAAGTCTCCATGGAAACCTGAAATAAGGTCACTGTTACCCATATCCTTTGAGCTGTGGGGCTCCCAATTACCCCCCCCCCCCAGATTAATGAAAAATTTGATAAAAACAAACTGCAACATCTCAATAACTACCACACTGATGGTCATGAATTTCGGCATACATATATTGATCAAGAGGTGTTTCATCAGTTTCTGCAGACTGGTGGCGCCACCTGTATTTTTCAATTTTTTACAAATTGTTTTCTCTATTTTTGAGACCTTTAAAAATGTAGAAATCTGTTAACAGGGCACAAATCGTAACAACTGGACCTAGAATCTTCATTCTTGCCACACAGGGAGACCCATGAAAAGTCAACATGGAAACCTGAAATTAGGTCTCTGTTACCCATATCCTTTCAGCTATGGCACTCCAAAGTACAGCTCAGAATAATGGAAAATTTGATACAAAAGCTGAAGTATCTGAACAACTAATGCAGAGATCACCATAATTGTTTGCATGGATATTGATCATGGAGTGTTTCATAAGTTTCTGCAGACTGGTGGAAACACCTGTATTTGTTCAGATTTTTTACGAATTTTTTTCTCTATTTTTGAGACCTTTGAAGATATGAACATCTGTTAACAGGGCACAAATCATAACAACTGGACCTAGAATCTTCATTCTTGACACACAGGGAGACCCATGAAAAGTCTCCATGGAAACCTGAAACTAGGTCTCTGTTACCCATATCCTTTAAGTTGTATGGCTCCAAAATACCCCCCAGAATAATGAAAAATTTGATACAAAAACTGCAGTATCTCAATAACTACAACACTGATAGTCATGATTTTTGGCATACATATTGATCATGAGGTGTTCCATCAGTTTTTGCAGACTGGGTGCGCCACCCCTATTTTTTTCAAATTTTTACGAATTTTTTCTCTATATTTGAGACCTTTAAAGATGTGGTTATCTGTCAACAGGGTACAAATCGTAACAACTGGACCTAGAATTTTAATTTTTGTCATGCAAGGAGGCCCATGAAAAGTGTCTGTGGAAACCTGAAATTAGGTCTCTGTTACCCATATCCTTCAAGCTATAGGACTCCGAAGTATCCCTCAGAATAATGCACAATTTGATACAAAAGCTGAAGTATATGAACAACTAATGCAGAGATCACCATGATTCTTTGCATGGATATTGATTATGGAGTGTTTCATCAGTTTCTGCAGTCTGGTGGTGCCACCTATATTTCATTTGATTTTTCTAATTTTTTTCTCTATTTTTGAGACCTTTAAGGATGCTGTCATCTGTTAACGTGGCACAAATTGATACAACTGGACCTAGAATCTTCATTCTTGTCATGCAAGGAGGCCCATGAAAAGTGTCTGTGGAAACCTGAAATTAGGTCTCTGTTACCCATATCCTTCAAGCTATAGGACTCCGAAGTATCCCTCAGAATAAAGGAAAATTTGATCCAAAAGCTGAAGTATCTGAACAACTAATGCAGAGATCACCATGATTCTTTGCATGGATATTGACCATTAAGTGTTTTTATTAGTTACTGCAGACTGGTGGAGCCACATATATTTTTTTTTAAGTTTACGCATTTTTTCTCTATTTTTGATATACATATAAATACAGACACCAATCTTGGCCTGTTGGTTAATCTGTGTGATGCTTCAGTTGAATGGGTATATACTACCATTCAGATGATAAAATTTCCTTTTGCGAATCTCTTCCTAGTCAGCTGAGCGTCATGACCCATGGGTCACTTGTTCCTAAAACTTACACCAATTATCGGGTCAAATGTGAAATGGTGCCTAACCAATTGGCCTTGACCTCTGACCTTTCCTCTCTGCCCAGCGTCCGTTTGTGCGTCTGTTTCGATACATAAACCCACATTATAAAAAAATTATAAATACTTAGGATGTATTATTGACAGAAATCTGAATTGGAAAGAACATGTGTTGAATCAATCCAAGAAAGCAAACAAAAGATTATATTACCTTTATTATCTAAGAAAGCTTAATATCGACAAAACCATAATTACCATGTTTTATAATTCTGTAATTTCCAGTGTCCTTACTTATTCACTGGAGTGCTGGTTTACAAATATATCTGATAAGTTAAAGAAACAGTTGAATAATACCAGGAAGAGAAGTAGTAGAATGACTGGTACTTCTCTTGCCACACACCAGGAAATCTGTGAAACCAAAACAATGGCCTTCATATCTAAGGTCATGAATGACAAAACACATCCACTATATTCAGAGTTCCGTTTTTTACCTTCAGGTAAACGCCTAGATACAATATTCTGCAGAACAACTCGTTTTAAAAAATCTCTCGTACCACACAGTATTAAACTTTTTAACTCACAACCCTCTTAGAAATTTAATGTTTTGAATTATGTGTTTTACCTGCAGAATTATCTGTTTTATCATTTTTACATGCTTAATTTTACATGCATAGTCAATATGTTATGTGTGATTTTTATGTATTTATTGTATTATTTTTTTTATGTATTTATCTATCTATTTACTTATTTATTTTTTATGTAATGAATTGCAAGTCAACAACAAATTCCTGGAACTGAAGGCTAATAAATGTTATCTTATCTTATCTTATCTTATCTTATCTTATATCTTGGGAACCGTTTGACCAATCAGGAAAAAAATTTTGTTAAAAAAGACTTCACCCGTCCTACTCTGATTTTGGCGGATACACGTAGTCGCTTGTCGACTACCTGTATTCTGTTTTATATGTGGTTATGGTTTTGTGTGTGAGTAAACACCGTCCTCATGTGTGTTATTACCATAACAAGACTGCAATACCTGAGGGTTGATCATGTGCATGCACAAAAACTCCCAAAGAAGGGACAGAAACAGGAAAGAAGAAACACAGGAGAAACACCAGTTGGTGGAAGCTTATAAAAATTTTGACTGATGAAGTTGTCTGTGAATTGGGCCTCTGTGTGCCCAGTGCAAGTTTTTTTCCACTTATATGCAGGAATAGACAAATGGTTATAGAACAAAATATTGCCAGACACCATGATATTTTAGGGAGAAATAACCATACTTTATACACATATAACATACATATTGTGTGAATAGGTAAAAAAGCATATGTCTTCCCATTTACTATGTGGGAAAGTCCATGTGGAGGGGAAGAGAATAGCAGACTAATCAAACCCATGCACAACTGGTTATATGAATGTTTATACAGACTTTCTTTAGATATTATAAACTAATGCATTCATAATATATACATACATATATATATATATATATATATATATAAATATATAAATATACACACATACATAAAGCTTTATTAATAAACCGCCTGTTCTTTATTGTAGTTCAGATGAATCAGTTTTGTATAGCTCATATACTAACAGCAATCCAGTCACTGCAGCATTTTTGGTCATGCCCTTGTTCAGGGTTTTTGACCTCCCCATGTATTACACAATTAATTCATATTCATCATTGAAGAGAAGGATGCGTCACATTTTGGAAGCCTACATGTTTATGCTGTAGCCAGCATTATCTGACTGTGTCCTTGTATGTCCTGTTTGTGGCAGGATCTTCAGTAAATAATTCATTTGTGGGTCCATGATATATTCATATGGTGGTAAGACCTATATTGAGGACACTAGCTAAGCACCATAGGTCATCCGAACATAGCCATCACCCTTGCTTGTTGTCAGGCTGTCCTGCCATTAATAAGGCAAATGTCATTACCTTTTGACCCAGGAACTTCTGACTATCTGACTTCTTTGGTAAATCTCCATTCATACCAAACTTCAGGTCACCGCAACCTTTATTCTGCCAGTAACTCATTTTGTGTGTTTTTAGCCCTTAGAAAATCAGACTGTGTTAGTGTACTGGGATGAAAAATAAAAATTCAGAATTTAACCCAAAAAATTAAACATTGTGCCTTATCTGCAGATATAACATTGTTACACCATTTTCTGAAATTAGTTCACTGTGACCCACTTAAAATTAGGTAAGAAAGCATAATTTTAACAATGCTGTTGGTTTCACAGTAATACATCCACAATCCATATCCAACTGCACCAAACTACATGCCTTCTTCAATGGGTATATATGACATTAAGAGTGATAGTATATGACATTAAGAGTGATAGTTTTGTACATGACCTTGACCATAACTCATAACTATAAGGTTATCTTTTGGCATCAATTGCTCATTAGCATGATAACAGAAACAAAACCATGCAGTTTTCTACGTTATGTATGACAGTTACCACTTTTAATATCACCTACACTTTTGGCCTCAGTGTTTCATCCATTGTGAGTCATTTCTTGCTGTTTATTGCAGTTGCATATGCATTTTCCCTTAGATTTAGGGGTACTTCATGTATCTGCGGATGAAAATGCAACTTCATCTAGTCCACTCTCCAAAAATTAGAATTAACAGTAAATAATATCAAACTAGAGGGCAGTCAAAGAGCATATATAACCCAACAAGGCCAAAGATGCAGGCTCTTGTGATAGAAAAGACACACCTGCTCTTGTGATAGAAAAGACACAGTCTAACTGTGGTTATGGGTGCAATTGTTTACACAGGTGTTACTAGCCCTTGTTTCAGAAGCCTTTAGGTTAACTGAGGTTGGATTTACAGTGACCTCCAATTTTCATATCATATTAAATTAAATTGAAAGGTTAAGGATAAGAACAGATACTAAATGTGTAACTGACAGACTGTTGCTCTTACTTACAGATAAACCAACAAGACTTGTCAGGGTTATCTGAGAATGATGCAGGTAAGATGCTTGTGTTTTTGCCTCATAAAAAATTTATTTAACTTTAAAGAATTTATTATACCAGTAATGGGTTGGTTGGTGGAGGTTAAATTTAATCTTTACCTATAGAGGGTGAAGACTTAGGAAGGTAGTGCCTTTCAAGTGAATTAGAAACCCGGCTTAACATTATTTAATTTTGGGAAGTTTCTAAACAGCCGGCAGGGTGCTGGCAGTTTAGTCCATGCACAGGCTAAACAGCCGGCAGGGAATACTGACCTTGCCGGCAGTCTAGCCCACTGGTTGAACTGAATGAATGTAACAGTGAAACTCCCTACTTTCCATTATTATTTTGACAATATAGTGCTGACTTGCCAAATTAGATATTTTGATAGTCTTTTTGTAAGAAATGCCATTTGATGTGGATATTTCTTGCATCATCTCATAACACAATAGCTAGGCTCAATAGTTTTAATAGGGTGTGGTATAAGTTTGTTTGATTATACCTTTGATCAAGTAATTAGCTGATCCTTTGGCCATTTATTTGACATATCCTAAGTTTTTTTTGTTTTCACACACTAATTATTTGTTTGCTCATAAGCACAATAGTGTATTAACTGTTAACAGTCTCTGCACACACGTTCACATTTCTGGTATATTTTAATCACAAAATCTATAAACTATCTTGTTAATATTACAATTTTTTATAATAAAATTTATATAAAACTCCCCTGTGAATATCACAAATGTGCACTCTTAGAACCTACTCATTAGTAATCAACATACTTATTACATATAGACCAGCAAATTAGTTTATTTTGTAAGTCAGCACTATATTTTTGGCTCATTGTCCAAATAATAACAGAATGTACAGAGTACAACACTGAAATAGAGCATACATTAATTTGCCGGCAGTTTAGCCAGTGGGCTAGATTGCTGGCAAGGTCAATTTCACCTGCCGGCTGTTTATCCTATGTCAGGCTATGGACTAAACTGCCGGCACCCTGCTGGCTGTTTAGCCACTTCCTTTAATTTTTAGTTCAGCTGACTATAAGTCATCTGTTGTATAGTCATGGTCCTTTGTATGTCCATTAACAGGGCACTTTTTTAAACTGTTGAACTTACGAATCCAAAATTTTGCAAACAGTTAGATGTCTCCAAAATCCCCTACCATGCCAAGAATTTTATCACTTGGACTTAATTCCTTCGAGATATTAAGGAAAAACCTCTGTTTTCCATTAAAAACCCATTGTTACATTCAAGACTGTCTAATATAACTAGGGACTAATTGTTCTTGACGCTCAGCTGTATTTGTCTATAGGATATTTATTAAGAGATTTTTTCAGATTGACAGTCCTGTGACCTTAACCAATTACCTTGTTACCAAAAACTCTTAGAACTTATTATCCTTGAACTTGCAGCATTTAGATTATTGTAACAATCTTTTAAAAAGTGACCTTGACCTCTGACCAGGTAACCTCAAAATCTACAGATTTCCTCACTTTTGGCAAGTAAGCCATGTGTGAAAGATGGAAAGTTTGATTTGAAAAGTTTGATTGAAAAGTTTGATTTACAGTGCATCCACAATCTTTTTAAAGATGTGGCTCCTGTAACCTTAAACTTTGATCTCTGGACCATGAAAATCAAAATGAATTTACTTAAGTGGTGGGTCATTAATCAAGTTTGAAGCCAATCTGTCTATCCATAGTATAATTATCATCCAAGGTTTGTGATCCAAACTTTTCAAGGTATGTGATGAAAAGTTTGGCTTGAAATGCATACACATTCTTTTTTTAAAAAATGGGTCCTATGACCTTGACCTTTGACCATTGGACCCCAAAATTGATACTTAATTTAGTAGTGTGCCATATATACATTAAGTTTGAAACCAGTATGTCAAACTAAACTTGAGTTATCATCTGGAAACTAATTTGTAAACAGATGGCCCCTGTGACCTTGACCTTTGACCTTGTGACCCCAATTTCATTTCTGCTATCCCCATACTGGCAAGTCAGATAAATGTGCAAGATGGAAAGTTTTGGATGAAAAGCTTGGCTTAAAATGCAGCCATAATCTTTTTAAATAAATGAGTCCTGTGACCTTGACCTTTGACCTCATGACCCAAAAATCATATAGGTTCTTGCTTCTGAGCTTTCATTAAACACACCAGGTTTTGTGATGCTAATTGTAATCACAGCTGAAAAACTGACATGATTGTTGTCATTTTAAACAATAAAAAATAAAATAACAAAAATACAGGTGGCGCCACCACTTTTCGGGAACTGACAAAATTAGTCATGGTCTATATTCAAGGCAGGATTCATGACAATCCATGCATTAAATATCAAGATATTGAAGGTTTTGTATCAAATTTTTTTATTATTCTGGGGGGTATTTCAAGCCCCATAGCTTGGAGGATAAAGGTTGCAGTGACCTAATTTCAGGTTTCCAAGAAGTTTTTTTATTGACCTCCCTGGATATTCACTAGGAAGTTTCTAGGACCAGCAGTTACAATTTGTGCCATGCAAATGGATGGCCAGACAGCAGGACGACTGGATGCCCAGACAACCAAACGACGGACAAAGCGCCATTCCTATACCTCAGTTGACTTACAGTCAGCTGAGCAAAAAACCACTGATCTGTTTTTGATCATATTTAGAATGCCTGTTCTTCCATACATTTCCAATGTACATACAAAAAATTAGGTCAGTATTGCATAATTTGTTGAAGTAATGGGCCCGGCCATAATGCACCTTGTAAAAAATCAGAAAATATATTTACTCACTTTAAATCATAAGAATGGCTGAAGCTAGAGACTTTTTTCAGGGATATAACTTCATTTAATCAAGATTCAGTTGTACACTGAAAGTTAGATCTGAATATTACAAATTGCCTTACATTTTTTACCCAACTTTGGCCATGGCAAATTTTTCCCCTGTAAGCACTGTTGATTTAATTTTCTTATCATGCATACATAAGGAATTCAGCTTCTAAATTATGAAATTTGAAAGGATTTGACCAAAAACTGTAGCTTTTATTAAGTTTTTATGAGACCATGTCACACCTAGGCTCCACTGAAACCCCTCTTTATATTCTCTTGTTTTAATAAATAGTTAAACTCATATCATTTGTGCTAGTGCTACTCTTGGGTATAGGTAACCTTTAACTATTGAATAACAGTTAACTCCTTTGTAAAAAGCATGATAATTAACATGACTAATAGTGGACATTTTTTTAAATACTTCTGCTGCAATGTAGATAAAGTTATCAGGCCAAGTCAAAACCTGTGTGACAATAGCACTCCTTTTCCAAATATAAATAATATAAATTACATCAGCTCTCTTCCCTCTCCAAGGATTTAATCAAAATGTTTACATAACTTGAGTTAAACACCATCATCCTTATATTACCACACAAACCCAACATTTGTCTACCCCTTCTTCCAAATCATATTTTATGATCATAAATATCAGGTGAACACTGTGACCCATGGGTCCCTTGTTGTATTTTAATTATGAAAGGTGATTATTAACAGTATGAAAATAGTTAAACTTACAGTGAAGCCAGAAACCGGCTTTTCTTTTAAGAATGCTAGCTCCAAACTGTACACCTAGCTGCATCAATTAACTCCAAGCTTTATGCACATACTAAGTCTGTTCTTTCCTATGCGGCAAAATATACCAATGTGAATGTTTGTTTACTTTATTCACAGCAGGATTTATCTGAAGAAACACATGTATATCATTGACCATAAGTCATCTGAGCTATAGTCATGGTCCATTTTCCGTCGTCTGTCCGTCCGTCGGTCCGGATGTCCGTCCGTAAGACTGGCATGTTTCGACACCGTTGGACCTACGAATCTGAAATTCGGCATACAGTTAGATGTCCCCAAAATCTCCTACCATGCCAAAAATTGGGTCAATAGGACTTTTTTCCTTTGAGATATTAAGGAAAAACCTCAATTTTTTATTTGATATCTATTTTTACACTTCATGACTGCCTAATATCAAAAATACTCATCTGATTTTCTTCATATTTACCATAAATATTCCTCTATATAATTCCTATGTACATGCCAGAAATTAAGTCAGTATTATTTAATTTAAAAAAGTTATGGGCCCAAACATAATGGACTTTGTAAAAAAATGAGGAAGACATTTGGTCACTTAAGACCAAAAGTGTTAAATGTAGGGACTTTTTTCAGTAATACAACTTTAATTAATCAAAATTTAATTGTTTACCAAAAATTAGATCAAAATCTGTTAAAATTTTTTAATTATTGGCAAAAATATAAAATTGGTACCTTAAATTTTTCCCAACTTTGGCCATGGCACGTTTTTTTCCTGTAAGTACTGTGGATTTAATTTTCACAGCATGTACACATAAGGATTTAATCTGTTAAAATCTGAAATTTGAAAATAAAAGCTGCAAAATTAGGCTAGTTATTGAATTTTTTGGAGGCTCTTGTTGTATTCCCTTACATTGTCAAGCAGTCCACTTTGATGACTGTAGGTCATTCAGTGCACATCTCTATGCTCCCCAGGCTGTTGGCATAATTTTAGATGTCCCCAAAATCTCCTACCATACCGAAAATTGGGTCATTAGGACTTCGTTCCTTCAAGATATTAAGGAAAAACCTCTGTTTTCCATAAAAAAGCCATTGTAACACTTCAAGGCTGCCTAATATCAAAACCACTGATCTGTTTTTGATCATATTTAGTATTCACATTCTTTCATACATTTTCTATGAACATACCAAAAATTAGGTCAGTATTGGTTATTATTTTGAAGTTATGGGCCAAAATATAATGCAATTTTTTAAAAAATCAGGAAATATATTTACTCACCTAACATGAGAATTGCTGAACCTAGAGACTTTTTTTCAGGAATATAACTTTATTTAATCAAGATTCAATTGTTTACCCAAAATTAGATCTGAATTTTGCAAATTTTTCAAGTTATTAGCATAAATAAAAAATCAATACCTTAAATTTTGTCCAACTTTGGCTTTGTTGATTTAATTTTCACAGCATATATATATAAGGATTTAATCTTTTAAAATCTGAAATTTCAAAGAAATTGATTGGAAAGAATAGCTTTCATTCACGTTTTCATACACCATGTCAAGTGTTGTTTACATCTAGCCCACCTTGTAGTACAGCCTTCACTTGCATTATGTAACCCACCCCAGGCAGCTTGCCTTGGCTCAGCTTGGCCACTACTAGCAGGCTTCCCCTCTGCCCTGCACTCATCCCCCCAGCTGGTGCATAAACTAGATGAATGTTATAATTTTTCTGTATTTTATTTTATTCATGGCTATGCTACATTTTAGATTTTGTATTGTACCACCAGGGTTACAATGATTAGAGTGTACATTTAATTGTGTCCACAAAGTGGTGTATTGCTATGAAAGTGTGGATGTTCATCAGATAAGTAATTCCTTACTTCAGAAGAGTAAAAACTTCACCAGGTGTGAAATTGACTATTAATTCCAGTAATAAATTAAAACTGGGATAGTAATTAGCACAATGATATTTGAAAAGATGTTTTATTTTATCAAATTTACTGAATCTTTTATTTTATTTTGGTGAATAAAATTAAGCATGTACTGAAAACTCCAATGTGCAAAACTTTTAATAGTGATTCAAGGAATATTCTTGTAGATGCCATGTTGTGGCATTATTTTCTTTTGAATTCAATTTAAACATTTATGATTTAAAAATAATAAAATATATATGTGTATGCATAATATGACCCAATACGAGCTACACTCTGGATATATGATGATTGCAACTTTTGCAACAATTCTAATATTTCAACTTATAGTTTCAGTTTTTTACTCTGTATATATAATGATTCGACTTTTGCAACAATTCTAATATTTTAACTTATATTTTCAGTTTTTTTAGCTCAGCTGACTGAAAGTCATCTGAGCTATAGCGATCACTCTTTGTCCGTCATCCGTCTGTCCGTCTGTTAACCAGGCACAAATCGTAACCGCTGAACCTAGAACCTTGTAACTTGGGATTCTGAGAGGTCCATGAAAAATCTCCTTGGAAATCAGAAATTAGGTCTCTGTTACCCATATCCTTCGAGCTATGGGGCCCCAAAGTACCCCCCAGAAAAGTCAAAAATTTCATACAAAAACTTCTTTATCTCATTAACTACTTGACTGATGGTCATGATTTTTGGCATACATATTGATCATGAGATGTTCCATCACTTCCATCAGACTGGTGGCGCCACCTGTATTTTTCGATTTTTTACAAATTTTTTTCTCTATTTTTGAGACCTTTAAAAATGTGAACATCTGTTAACAAGGCACAAATCGTAAAGCCTAGACCTAGAATCTTAATTCTTGATACACTGAGAGGTCCATGAAAAATCTCCTTGGAAACCAGAAATTAGGTCTCTGTTACCCATATCCTTCGAGCTATGGGGCCCCAAAGTACCCCCCAGAATAGTAAAAAATTTCATACAAAAACTGCAACATCTCAATAACTACAACACTGATGGTCATGATTTTTGGCATACATATTGATCATGAGATGTTCCATAAGTTCCTGCAGACAGGTGGCGCCACCTGTATTTTTCGATTTTTTTTTACAATTTTTTCCTCTATTTTTGAGACGTTTAAAGATGCTGTCATCTGTTAACGTGGCACAAATCGTAACTGCTGGACCTAGAATCTTCATTCTCGACACACTGAGAAACCTATTAAAAGTCTCCATGGAAACCATAAATTAGATCTCTGTTACCCATATCCTTCGAGCTATGGGGCCCCAAAGTACCCCCCCAGAAAAGTCAAAAATTTCATACAAAAACTTCAATATCTCATTAACTACTTGACTGATGGTCATTATTTTTGGCATACTTATTGATCATTAGATGTTCCATCACTTCCTGCAGACTGGTGGCGCCACCTGAATTTTTCGATTTTTTACGAATTTAAAAATGTGAACAGCTGTTAACAGGGCACAAATCATAAAGACTGGACCTAGAATCTTCATTCTTGACACACTGAGAGGTCCATAAAAAGTCTGCATGGAAACCTGAAATAAGGTCTCTGTTACCCATATCCTTTGAGCTATGGGGGGCTCCCAATAACCCCCCAGAATAATGGAAAATTTGATAAAAACAAACTGCAACATCTCAATAACTACAACACTGATGGTCATGATTTTTGGCATACATATTGATCAAGAGGTGTTTCATCAGTACCTGCAGACTGGTGGTGCCACCTGTATTTTTTCAAATTTTCACAATTTTTTTTTCTCCATTTTCGAGACCTTTCAGGAT
The DNA here is from genome assembly GCA_026874595.1 of Sipunculus nudus. Lineage (NCBI taxonomy): Eukaryota > Metazoa > Annelida > Sipuncula > Golfingiida > Sipunculidae > Sipunculus > Sipunculus nudus. Next base: position 73,618,702 of record CM049307.1, on the reverse strand, counting down.
GTAGTTATCTGTCAATAGGGTACAAATCGTAAGGACTGGACCTAGAATCTTCATTGTTGACACACTGGGAGACCCATGATAAGTCTCCATGGACACCTGAAATTAGGTCTCTGTTACCCATATCCTTTGAGCTATGGCACAGCTCAGAATAATGGAAAATTTGATACAAAAGCTGAAGTATCTGAACAACTAATGCAGAGATCACCATAATTGTTTTCATGGATATTGATCATGGAGTGTTTCATCAGTTTCTGCAGACTGGTGGCACCACCTGTATTTGTTCGGGTTTTTTTACGAATTTTTCTCTATTTTTGAGACCTTTAAAGTTATGAACATCTGTTAACAGGGCACAAATCATTAAAACTGGACCTAGCATCTTCATTCTTGACACACAGGGAGACCCATGAAAAGTCTCCATGGAAACCTGAAATTAGGTCTCTGTTACCCATATTCTTTAAGCTGTATGGCTCCAAATTACCCCCCAGAATAATGGAAAACTGCAGTATCTCAATAACTACAACACTGATGGTCATGATTTTCGGCATACATATTGATCATGACCTGTTCCATCAGTTTCTGCAGACTGGGTGCGCCACCTCTATTTTTTTCAAATTTTTACGATTTTTTTCTCTTTTTTTGATACCTTTAAAGATGTGGTTATCTGTCAACAGGGTACAAATCGCAACAACTGGACCTAGAATCTTCATTCTTGTCATGCAAGAAGGCCCAAGAAAAGTGCATGTGGAAACTTAAAATTAGGTCTCTGTTACCCATATCCTTCAAGCTATAGGACTCCGAAGTATCCCTCAGAATAATGGACAATTTGATACAAAAGCTGAAGTATCTGAACAACTAATGGGGAGATCACCATGATTCTTTGCATGGATATTGATGTTTGTAAGTGTTTTTATTAGTTTCTGCAGACTGGTGGAGCCACCTGTATTTCTGTACCCGCCAAAACGAAGTTTTGTGGATACTATGTTTTTGACCGGGTTCCTCCGCCGTTGCCACGTTCGTTTCCAGAGAGCTCCTCTGGGACTTGATTTTATCAGCTTTCCAAGCTCATATCTCAGGAACCGTTTGACTGATCAGGAAATAAAATTTATACTAATGTAGCCCTTGGATAGGTCTATAACATACACAAAAAATGGTGGCGCCACCTGTAACCATGTTTGCACAGTGTCCATCTGTTCATCTGCCTTTGGTTAAAATCACTCATATCTCTGCAGTGAATTGACTAATTCACCTGAAATTCGGCATGCGATACATCCTGGATAGCTTTCTTGATTTTATGACAGGTGGCGCCACCTACATTCTCATTCACGCTGATGACATCCAAGCTCATATTTCAGGAACCGTTTGAACGATCGGGCCAAAATTTTGCATGTATATAGATCTAACATAGCTCTTTATCATACGCTAAACTGGTGGCGCCACCTGCAACCATTTTTGCACAGCGTCTGTCTGTTTGTCTGCCGTGCAATAATGTCACTCATATCTCGGCAGTGGTTTGACATATCTGCCTAAAATTTTGCTGTTTTATACATCCTGGATAGCTTTCTTGATTTTATGACAGGTGGCACCACCTACATTCACGTTCACGCTGATGACATCCAAGCTCATATCTCGGGAACCGTTTGACCGATCGGGCCAAAATTTTGCATGTGTATAGATCTAACATAGCTCTTTATCATACACAAAATTGGTGGCACCACCTGCAACCATTTTTGCACAGCGTCTGTCTGTTTGTCTGCTGTGCAATAAAGTTACTCACATCTTGGCAGTGGTTTGACATATCTGCCTAAAATTTTGCAGTTTTATACATCCTGGATAGCTTTCTTGATTTTATGACAGGTGGCGCCACCTTTATTCTAGTTTATGCTGCAGACATCCAAGCTCATATCTCGGGAACCGTTAAAACGATTGGGCCAAAATTTTGCATGTGTATAGATCTCACATAGGTCTTTATCATAAACAAAACTGGAGGGGCCACCTGCAACCATTTTTGCACATTTTGCACAGCGTCTGTCTGTTGGTCTGCCGTGGCCTAAAATCACTCATTTCTCTGTAGTGGTTTGACATAACTGCCTAAAATTTTGCAGGTTTATACATCCTGGATAGCTTTCTTGATTTTATGACAGGTGGCGCCACCTACATTCTAGTTAACGCTGCACCAGCCAAGCTAATATCTCAGGAACCATTTGACCGATTGGGCCAAAATTGTGCTTGTGTATAGATCTCACATAGGTCTTTATCATACACAAAACTGCAACCATTTTTGCACAGCGTCTGTCTGTTTGTCTGCCGTGGGCTAAAATCACTCATATCCATGTAGTGGTTTGACTTTTCTGCCTAAAATTTTGCATATGTATACAACTTGGACAGCTTTCTGGATTTGTGGTAGGTTGCACAACCTACATACACATTTAGGCTGCAGACATCCATGCTAATATGCAACATACCTCACTCTGTTTCCCCTTGCCACTCAATCCATGCCTCACTTCACTCTGATTTTGGCAGATACACATAGTCACTTGTCGGCTACCCGTATTCTAGTTTTTAAAGTTTACACATTTTTTCTCTATTTTTCAGATATATAAATACAGACTAAATCTTGGCCTGTTGGTTAATCTGTTTGATGCTTCAGTTGAATGGGTATCTACCATTCTGATGATAAAATTTCCTTTTGTGAATCTCTTCCCAGTCAGCTGAGCGTCATGACCCATGGGTCACTTGTTTTATTAAAAATTTATAAAACCTGTAAATAAAATAAAATGATTCAGATGAAAACTTCTTAATGGAAAAGTGGATATGCTAAAAAAAATAGGCTTATATATAAACTTAATTGCATTATTCCCTTGAAAGTGAAATAAAGGTATTAGTCCATTCTGTCCACTTGCCTGTCCATCTGTAAATTTTCATATGCATCACAGTTACTGTTTTTCTTCATGACAGTCTTGTCAGAGTATTAGTTTGCAATCATATATTTAGAACTTTACTATAACCAAGTAGGAGGGTCCCTTTCCTCTTAGCTTTTCATATTCTGATATAAATGAAAAACATTACAATAGAATATTTCTACATCCACCTTCGTGCTGCCCTCACTTTTCCCTTCTCTGAACCCCATCCCAAAGTCAGCCTCAGCAAGAACAAGATGAATCAGATATATTTATACTTAAATATTTTGTATAACTATTCATCCATAGGTACCTATGTACATGCCAGAAATTATGTCAATATTGTGTAATATGTAGACATAGTGGGCATCACAATAATGTACCTTATCAAGACTAAAGAGATATTGTGTCATACAGTCACAAATTAATAAATCAAATATTGACATATCAGCATAGTTAATCATAACATCATATCTGTCAAATTGAAAGCTTGCAGACTACCATACACTTTAGATCCTTCAACAAATATAGCCTTATCATCATTCTACTACTGCTTATGACTGCTGTCATTGCATTCATATTTGCTCAAATATATCATAATTTTCAACACCTCCTAAAAAAATAAAAAAAAAAAAAACACTATATTTTACTCTATTAATCCATCAGTCAGGTAATTTCATTTATCATTTACTCACATATTACATTACTTTCCTTTATAATAGCCCAACATGTCCATGATATTCATAAGCTTTATCGACTCGATATAGTATCACAGTGGAGAAACGTTTATAGTCCAATCACGATCAGCTGAGCACCGTGACCCATGGGTCCCTTGTTTTTAACTTTTTTAATTTGAAATGCTTCCTAACATAATTAAAATTGTTTTGTTTTTTCAGATCTCCAGATCAACTCCCCTGTCAGTTTGGTCTCACATGACTTTTTTAATCAGATTGGAGTGAGTATAAAGCTACTGAAGTTTGCTTTACTGGTTAAAACCCCTTCACTTAAAATAAGTCAATAGTCATTTAAAATTAATATCAGGGTTCATTTAATTTTAAACCTGATATAGTGTACTGTCTTATGGTTAATGTTCTTTGTATATAGAACATCTTTGTATTGTTTTTATGATAGTTTGTTTTAGTAAAAATATACTGATAAAATGGGTTATTTTAAGCACACAGTAAGAAGATTACAATTATATTTAAGCATATTACAATATCAAAACATTTTATTGTTATATTTTTCCTGTTATATGTCTTGGTTGTTTGAATATGAATGTATGTATTTTATTAAAAACATTAAAATCACAAGATAATTAAAGTTACATAATTATTAGCAATAATAAATGTATCAACTCACACTATAAGTTCACTTTAGCTGAATTCCAATGTTTTCCAGCAAAACTATCCCAACACAAGGGCTTATACTCTCCAGTTCATATGCTTTATACATTGTTATGGTTCTGTGTTTGAGTATAAACACAGTCCACATTTGCCTGTTTACCACAACAGCATTGCACAGACAGAAGTGCAGTCTTGTGCATGGGCAACAACTCTAAAACAAAAAGAATAAACATGAAAGAAGAAACACTGTTTTAAAGATTGAAAATCAGATTTGTCAGGTGGTATGCATGCTATGTTGATGTTTTGAACCTATGATTATGTGCGATGCAAGCTTATTCAAGCTCATGTACAGGAGTTAGCAAACAATTTTAGAGAGAAGCTTTTGCAGATGTCATGATATTTTAAGGAGAAATATTTAACATGCCTGATATGTGAATAGGTCCCTTTAAAGAAATTTTGTTCAATGCATATACCATCAGAAGGTCATACCATTATGAAAGTCACACTCTGCTCAGTGATCAAGGAAACTTAGAAATGTTTTCAATTTGTCATAATTAAAACTTAGATACACCACATTTGTGGTGTTGTTCAATGAACAGAACACATGCTAGGCTGTGCCGCCATTTTAATACCGGAACTAGCCTTATACAAAGCAAAATATCACGCCTGTTATGCATGTTACATAGCGTTGTTTAGTACATCAATCAGTCATCAGATGGCAGCATCTGACAATATCACATTACCCTTCTTTTTAAAAGAATACAATATTTTACAAAAGAATATTGTCTGTGTATTGTTTTATGTGTTAGGCACAAAGTTTCTGAGATCAAAATATCCAGGTAAGTAAAATTAAAGATCTGTTTTCAGTATAAAAACAAAATATGCACTTCCTTGCATCAGATTACATCAGGAAAATATATAAATCTAACTAAACAGCGTACTGTATTCGGGTAGACTTCCGAAACAGTTGAAGATAGTGGAAATGAGGATTATTCTGCCTCATGTAGTATCCACTATGGCTAACTAATAAATATTAATAACGAACATAGTCCTTAAGGTAAGCTGGCTCTCTTCTAGTACGTGTTGTTCTTACATTTCTTGTCTCATCTGTGTTCATTGTATGATCTTGTCTGCTGTGTACTTGTCCGCTGGTGCTAGGGACTTGTGGTGACAGTTCATTGTTTGGAAAAGGTGTACAATTAGACAGAAGCTCTGAAGGTGTTACTGGGGCATTCTCATCTGTCTCATACCCATCTGATTGAACACCAGGGATAGATTTGAAAAATGATATGTTACGGGTGATTGTTCCTTCATCATCCTTAGCTGTAATCATGTTCCCTTTTCTGAGTGTGACGATCATTGGCTTTGGGCGATAAGGAGTTGATAGCTTGTTGGTCTTGGCCTGGCGAACTAGTACTTGATCACCGACCTGTATTGTGGAATGTTTGGTACTAAGTTTCTTGTCAGCATATTCTTTCATTCTTTGTTTGGCGTTTTCATCATTCTTTCGTGCAATACTGTCCATATCACTTGCTGACACCTGTGTATCCACTTGTGGTAGTTTGGTCCTTGGATCTCTACCAAAAAGAAGCATGTATGGAGAAATCCCTGTCGATGAGTGGGGAGTCGAACGATATGCTCGAAGAAAGTTGTACATGTTTTGTTTCCATGACTGATGTGCTGCCTTCGCTGCTTTAATTGATTTCATGAGAGGACGGTTGAAGTTTTCTGCTTGTGAGTTGGCTCTAGGCCATAATGGTGTGATACGTCTGTGTTTAACACCAATTGATTGAAAATACTGTTTCCACTGAGTACTCTGAAAGGGTGGACCATTGTCTGTCTTTACTACTTCTGGGTAACTAAATGTAGCAAATATTTTGTCTACTATTGGAATCACAGCATCTGCTGATGTACTGCGTGTGATTTCAATCACCGGATACCGAGAGTACTCATCAGTTACCACAAGCAGGTACTCACCAGTAGGTAGAGGGCCGCAGAAATCCATTGATAAATTAAGCCATGGGCCGGCAGGCATTTCTGACATCTTGAAAGGTTCTGTGGTGCCATGTGGTGTTGTAATCTGACAGGCTAAACATCCGCGTACTGTGTTTTCTACCATAGCGTCCATGCCTGGGAACCACACTTTACTACGTGCTAATGCCTTGGTTTTGTTGATGCCTTGATGGCCTTCATGTGCGAGATTGACAGTTCTCTGCTGTAACGATGCTGGCATGACTATTCTAGTATCACGTAACACAAGACCTTCAGTGGTGATGGTGATCTCATCTTTAACATTACGAAAACTTCTGAGCGCATCATGATCAACATCAGAGTTGGTATCACATATTTGGTCAATATTATGCCACTGATTTGAAGCTATTAGGCTTTTCACAGTTTGTAGTGTCATATCCTGTGTTGTTGCACTCATAACGTCTGCAATGGTGATTGCGAGCGGAACAGAAGTTTCAGCGATAAAATTTACATATTCTTCTGCGATCCTTTGTTCATGGCTAGTGCATACTGTACTGGAACATGGATGGCGGGACATGTAGTCTGCAGGGTTGTCATGACCTGGTCGATACAGGATCCTCAGTTTGTACGGCAGTAATCGAAGACCCCAACGGGCAATTCGGAGTGGTGGTTTGTGTTTGTTCCAGATGGACACCAGTGGCTTATGATCAGTCCACATTTTAAATTCTGAGCCTCGTAGGTATATATCAAAATGTTCACATGACCATACGATTGCAAGGGCTTCACGCTCAATTTGCGAATATCGTCGTTCGACATCGCTCAGAGTTCTGCTTCCGTATGCGATTGGTCGTCCATTTTGACTCAATATGGCTGCTATACCAACTGGACTGGCATCAACATAGACCTCTGTCTCTGATTCAGGGTTGAAATATGCCATTGTTGTGCTGCTTGACAGAGCAGTTCTAATGTTGTTGAATGCTTGCTCCTGATCTAGTCCCCAATTCCATGGAACTTTCTCTCGAGTGAGTTTCCTGAGTGGTTCAGCCATAGATGCAAACCCAGGTATAAAGCGTGCACTATAATTAGCCATTCCGAGAAATGACCTGACCTCTGTGGCATTCTGTGGTCTAGCTGTTTGATTCAGAGCATTGACTTTCTGAGGGTCTGGCGATATGCCTTCCTTTGAGAAAACGTAGCCAAAGAATTCAATTTTCGGGACACCAAATTAACATTTGGGCTTGTTTATTGTCAGTCCACTCTCATGGAGTCTTAACAGGACTTTATTTAGTGCAGCATCATGACTTGTCTGATCTGCACCGTAGACTATGATGTCATCACTGATATTTCTGACTCCATCAATGTCATGAAGTAGTGACTGGATAGTATGCTGAAATATCTCAGCCGAAGCGTTAATTCCAAAGCTTAATCTTTTGTACCTCCACAGTCCAGAGTGAGTGGAAAAGGTGGTGATGTATCTACTATCCTCATCTAACACAATTTGATGATAACCAGCTCTGAGGTCGATTTTGCTGAAAACACTGGCTCCATTTAAATCTGTAATAATGTCATCAATTGTGGGTGTAACATGACGTGTTCTCAATATCGCTTTGTTTGGAGCTCTCATGTCCACACATATTCTGATTTCATCAGGCGATTTTGGTTTCGGAGTGGTAACACAACCAGATACCCATTCAGTTGGACCAGTGACTCTCTCTATGATGTCTTCAGCTTCGAGTTTGGCTAACTCGGCATCGACCTTACGACGTAGGTGAAATGGTATGCGATTATGTTTATGAGCGACTGGTGAGACTGACTGGTCAATGTGAAGTTTGACTTTAACTCCTTTGAGACATCCGATGCCTGTACATAACTCAGGGTGCTTGTCTAGGATGTTATCAGCAATAGCAGATTGAGTGATGCTGTTGATGCCGATTTTTAATATACCAAGGGATTCGGCAGTGTCTTTTCCCAGTAGGGGTGTGGCATCACCAGGTATTAAGAGAAATGTAGCTTTTACTGACCTGTCTGTCATATTAGGAATGCTTACATCAGTGGACACCAGACTGGTAACTGTCAGTGGTGGCGAACCATATGGATGTACCTTTTTGCTGCATGGTACTGGTTTCACTCCACGGGAGTACAGCTGTTTAGCAACTGAAGTATTAATTATGTTGCAACTTGCTCCCGAGTCGATAAGCATTGTGACTGGTTGCCCTTTAATATTAAGAGTCATTTTACAATTACTTGAGTTCATGGCAAACACTTCCTCGGGGTTTTCATGATTATCATGCTCAAGGCACTCATAATCATATGCAGGGTCATTGTCAGATTCAGTCACAAAATGTACATTTGATCTTGACTTGCGTGAGCAAGGCACTGTGCCTGAGGTTCGGGTCTTACACATAACAGCGAAATGTCCTACCTTTCCGCACTTACTACAAGTCTTGCCTCTTGTGCATTGACATTCTTGACCTGTGTGGCCAGACAGTCCACAGCGTGAGCATTTCACTGGCACTTTTTGATCACGTGGTTTACTGGGAGGTTTCCATCTATTTGTTGACCGTTGGCCGGGGGTGGGTTTCCAGCGAGGTGGTGACGGTCCACGACAAACGGTATTTACATCCGCCGATGACGTGAAATCCTGCCTGTCAATTTGGGCCGCCTGGAGCTCTGAAGCTTCCTTGGCTTGGGCAAGGTCGAGCAGTTTCTGTAACTTCAGATCTTTTTCGGCTAATAATTTTACACGTAAAGCTCGAGATTTGCATTTGTCAATGACTTGGTCTCGGATGAAGTCATCAGTATTAGCTCCAAATTCGCAGGACGAAGCTAGCTGTCTCAGCCTCGTGACGAATTGACCTACCGTTTCATCTGACTTTTGCTTTTCTTGCCGAAAAACGTGTCGCAAATACGGTATATTTTTCTGCGGTTTGAAGTGCTCATTAAGGGCCTGTAAAGCTGAGTCATAAGTATTACCTGTCTCAGCGAGCGTCTCAAATATGGTCTGGACCTCTTCACCCGCACAATGAAGAAGCAGGGCGCGTTTCTGTTTGTCGTCAGTAACGCCGGACGCAGTTGTGTATATTTCGAAGGATTTTGTCCATTTAAGCCATCTCTGACAGACGGACGTTGCATCTCCAGATGCGTGAAAAGCGGGTACAGGCTGGACCTGTACGGACATGGACATTTTCGGAGCTCGTCGCCAAAAATGTGGTGTTGTTCAATGAACAGAACACATGCTAGGCTGTGCCGCCATTTTAATACCGGAACTAGCCTTATACAAAGCAAAATATCACGCCTGTTATGCATGTTACATAGCGTTGTTTAGTACATCAATCAGTCATCAGATGGCAGCATCTGACAATATCACAACATTCACACATATATCAGTTCTTAAAAATGATACTGCAGCTTTCCATTTAGAGCAAAATTTCTTTTAAAAAAATCTAGGTAAAACAACAAAATTTGATATGCAATAAATGATGTCTATTTACATCATACAATAATAAACATTTAACCTAACCTGACTTTGTATTGTTTATTTAATTTGTAGGTGTTAATATTCTTGCATTCCATACATAATGCCAAAGTCATGTATCACACTAGTAAGTCTTAAAAGGGTCTATAAAATTTCAATCTTAAAAAGTGTATGGACCAAGCTATTTCAAACACCTGATTTTATACTGTTATGGGACCAAAATGAATGTTCTATAGTGAGATGGTCTTTTTACCAAAGGTGATAATCATTAGAAAGGATATTACTCCATATGGTTTAAGTTCATAAAAGTCCCCTGCAAGAAATGTCAAACATGTTTCTGATATAGGTATAGGTAATAATCTTATTCTTCAAGTATGTACAATTGTCTGATTAAAGCTTGTCAGAATCAAGAGGTCACCCAAAGGAAAAGCTGCCAAGAAAGGGAAGAATAAAAAGAAGAAAACAAAGAGAAACTGGAGAAGAAACAAAAACAGAAACAAGGGAAGGAGTCGTGGGAAGGGTAAAGGCAAAGGTCGCCAAGCGAGAAGACGTACTAAACGACCCACCAAGAGGCCAACTGTCAGAGTAACTCGTCCTCCAACATCAGTTGCCCCGAGGACTAGGGAGGAAGTGGCTTCGATAAAGTCCATAAAATCTCCGAAAACAAAAAACAAGACAAAGTCCAAAACCAAGAACAAGACAAAATCCAAGAGTAAAGGGGGATCCAGGCAGCCATACAGCGGACAGTTGATAAGGTTATCTGTCATCATCAATATCTATCTCAGGTTACCAGCTATCCTTGACGTGCCCATTCAACTATCTTTTGAAAAAGAATTTATGTTATTTCTGGCTTCTTCTGTGATTCATATTGATGTAAGGGTAATATTGGTTGTGAAAAGTTCTTATATAATTTCATGAAGGATGTATGAATTTGTTTATCAACAACATGTTTGTAAACACAGCAATGTTGATATAAGGGAAAAACATAACCTAAGGTTGTAGGTTGCATAATGCATATATGCGAAGGCAGAAAGGTAAAATGCCATTTGCAAAGCTCCAGCTTAAATCTGACTTGCTGCAAGATGCCCTTGTTGAATTTGTTTTGATTATTTTTGCTGGCCCCCGCATATGATAAACATGTTGATATAAACAAATCAAGCAGCCTGTGTGCAGTGATATCCAAGTTTTCTTGTATATTTTTATAAAAGCTCCCAGGGAATACATTTAGTTAATTAAGGTCAGATAGGTGATTGGGCCCCTTTAAAATCAGAGAACAACCTGGAAAATGAGTAGCCTTTTTTCAGTCAAGGAAAAGTCTAGGTATTTGAGAAAAAATTGCTCCAGATGAGGAAAAATCAGATAATTTATTGGCCATGAAGGTAAAGTGGTCTGTTTGACATATTTTGTCTCATGTTCAAATAATGTATCTAGTGGATAAATAGCTAACACACTGGTTTAGTATGTAACTTCCATAAAAAGGGTGAAACTTATAATCCAGAAATATTCAAAATTCATCAGGGAAATATCAAGGAAAAATCAAGGAATTTTGTTTTTATGAATACTGGGAACTATGTCGGTCTGATTGGTGTCAGTTTATATTGTTTCATTCATACACAATTATAATAGCAATATACACAGGTACTAGTCTCATTCATTCATTCTGTGAGATTAAAATAATTTTGTTCATATTCATATATATGTCAGAATATGAGACCTTGCCCACAGGTTAGAACTTGACATATGTTACTACTTTCTGTTTATTTTTCTCATTTTCAGGTTACGGGGAAGTCGCAAACCATATGAAGGGCGTGTGGAGATATTCAATAATGGCCGCTGGGGACCAGTGTGTGACAAAGGCTGGGACAGGAAGGATGCTCATGTTGTGTGCAGACAACTAGGCTTCTCAAGGTCAGAGGTCACAAAATCTCTACCCATGATGCTTTTCTAAAATTGCAATATTTAATTTTGAGCAATCGGAATATCTTGTGGGTTCTAGAATACATATACTTGTATGTGCTATGACAGATATATTCACTTTAGAGTTTAGTAAAGTAAAACTGAAATTCGAAATATACGTTATAATAAGTAAATAAAGGTTACATGCTCCAGTACGTATCTCTCAGGAAGACATGCAGTTGATAATTTAAGTAAATTTTGTTCTTTTTATTAAAAATCTTGATTGATTCAGACATAGGAGAGTCAAGGTGAGATGAGAAATACGGTAGTGTGATTACTTGGACGGCAGTTAATGAATGTTACTCTAAGAGAGATTAATGTGTGATCAGACATGCAGCTTCTGTGTATCATATTATTATGTGTTTATAATATTAAATGTTGGAAAATACCTAAGAACTACATACAAACTATTAAAGACATATAAATGTACGGTGAAATCTGTGTAATGAGACCATCTGTGGGACTAGCCAAAAGTGTTCTTTATTCACAGGTAGTCTTATTAGACAGGTCATTTATAACAAATGTGACTGTCTTTTGGTTCATTCAAGGTGCATGGTCTAAATAGACAGGTGGTCTAAATAGACAGGTGGTCTTATTAGACAGGTTGTCTTTCAGATATGTTTCATTGTATTTGGTCTTTTTACCTACAGAGGGGCAAGACGCTTTTTAACAGGCAGTCGCCATGGCAATGGTGGCTATGCAGCAGATGATACCCAGATGAGTAATGTCCGTTGCCGTGGAACTGAGAAAAAACTACATGACTGTCATGCTGACAGTGAGGAGAGCAGGTCGTCAGAAGAAGGACTATGTGAAGTCAACGCTCTCGCTGGGGTGGAGTGTTATACAAATCTAGGTGACCAACATGTGTTTATTGGTCATTATATACCCAGACATTCTTTTAACTTTCAGTGATTATGCAGAAAACTTTACCAACAGTAAATTGATGGTTTGAACTATGTATGAGTATGAAATAAGAATATGCAGAAAAGTGTGGTTCATCCTGACATAAAATTTGCAATTTCACCTGATTGTTATGCATCTTCCCTACATTATAAAATAATACCTCCTTTGATACCCTCCACAGTCTGCCATCCCTTATCACTCCCCACCATTCAGTTTTAATGTTTTCACTACTTTTCGTTCCCTCATACTTTTTAATTTTCAATAAAATATACCTTACCTATCATTGCTCCAGCTGCTTGGATATTCCGTTCACTAAAATAAAATTTTAAAATATTTGATAAAAATTTCATTTTGTTTGATGTGCCTTTAACTGTTAACAATTCTAGCTTTATGACCTTATGCAATTTTATAGAAAATTTATAATAAAAGATAAAGAAAAAAATTCACCCCCCTGCACTGATTTCCAATCAACTTGTCTGAGAAACCAACCTTTTTTTGGACTTAGCCATAAATTACATTTATCTCAATCTTCTTTTAGAGTATTTATGAGTGTGATGTTTAGTCAGTTAATGTTTCATATGTAAACTAGAAATCTGCATTCTAATGAATGCAAGCCTCCACCATGTGGGGGGTCCCTATTGTGGGATACTCCACAACCTATGTTTGCATTCACTTATTTGGCCCATATTCCCAGATTCAATCATTGTAAGTGACATTTGCGAATATTCCTTGATGACTTTCCTTAATGCAGATCATGTGCCAGATCCACACGAAAATCAAATTAATTCTTCATTGGTCCATTCCTGAAATGCCCTTAAAATTTCATGAGATTATTTTCATGATTGAATTTAGTTGTGAACAAACACACAAACAAACACATGAACTGGGATGAACATATACCCTCCTGGCAGAGGCAATTAACCACAGAGTTGATTATAAAATTTTTCATATTTTGAAAACGTATAAGCTTAAGAAGCATAGTGTTATACTCCATTAACTGGTAGATCATTGATTAATATAACTGTAAACAACTTTTAAAAAATTTATTTGTATCATTTCAGGCTGCCCAAGTGGTTGGTTAGCAGGCAATGGTTTGTGTTACAGACTGAACACACAGTATCTCAAGTTTGATGACGCAAAAGCACGATGTGAAGAAATGGAGGCTCATCTATTGACTGTGGAGGACCAGGCAGAAAGTGATTTCCTCTCCAACTGGCTTGGAGAAGCATCCAGTAGGTAACATCATGTGCAGCTTATAATTCAAAATATCTATGGTCATATCTTAGCAGTCATTCACATTAATCCATATTCCCAAAAGTGTCCAAAGTTTACACAAGGGGTGTTCCAGATGATTGTGGTGCATGTTTTCATGTATGATAAACAATAACCATCAAATTTCTGTTTGCTAATTATCTCTTTAATATCTATTAGATAAATTTTCAGGCATTTTAAGAGAATGAGTTATTATCAATAGGATTTAATTCTCCCAAGTTAATATATTGCTAACTGAAGAATAGTTATGATTCAGGCCTTTAAGTAGAGGTTTCTGCCTGTTGGACTCACTTGCCCATTAGAGCAAATTAAGAGCTTACTTTTTAGTTGCCCCACCACCATTTTCTGGAATTTTTACCTGCTCAGTACAAGTGGTTAACCAGTAATGTCAAGCCTTGCCTTTCTGTTTCAGACATGACAAGATGGCTGACAGCAGGTCGTAAGGTACAGCAAGAAGGAAGACAAATCTGGAAGTGGTTCGGCACCATTCATGAAGTGACATTTGAGAAATGGTTCTCAGGTAGCTAAATATGATCTCACCATGTCCTCTACTGCGGTGACACTGATGTCCTCTTTGTCACTTGATTACAACAGTTATGTCTTCATTTATAATGATTTAATACTATAATATACTGTCCAGACTAGAACCACCAGATTAATAATTAGACAATGAAGTGATATTACTGGTAATGGAGAAAATTTGTAAAATCTATAAGTCAGGTAGTCAGACAAGTTATATGCCAATGTACATGGTTGGCCCACCTAGGGTAACACTGGGAGTCTATTTTTCTTTATTAGAGAGGTGCTCTTTTATGTAGGTTTCCCTGTGCTTTAGAGTAGAAAAATTGCTGTTTTAATAATTATCTATATTACCGTTTCTCCCCGTGGATAATCCGCACTTTTTCTCCATGAAATTGAAATAAAAAAACATTGGTGCGTATTATACATGGAAGCATAATTCCAAACTGTTTTCCCCATCACATTGGACATCGTATTATGGGCCGACGGTGAGTGATAATATGGATTTTATGCAAACTAAGTGTATACTCACTGAACTTTATCAAATTAGGCATAAGAAAACATAATAATAGGTTTTAAAAGATTAAAATCAGGGCACCTCCACTTACGCGGATTAGCAGGTCGTGTCAGTCTGTCACGTGGTCAGGTGAAGTCCAGGGTCTGCCCCAGGTGCCTAGAATACCAGGCACCAGCCAGGGTTCTCGGTAGTCGATACATTCGCACAACAATAGAACAGTAAGTACATACAGGTGTCCGCGACTTAACCCATGGGCAATCAACCGGGTAAGCGCTGGATAAACACGATGGCCCGTATTAGGCAGGTCAATTTAATAGTAATATATCACTTTGGTCAGAAAAAAACTCGTAATCTGTAATAGCCAGGTGGTCGTATTTCACAGCATTTATAAATTTATTATATAACGCCGTTAACGGAGTTTCGAAAGGGACTGATATAAAATGGTCGTAATTTGCTCGCATTTTACAGGTGGTTGTTCAGTATATTATATCTTACTTAAAACAGGTACGTGTCAGTATTGTACACGTAACAGCACCCTTTTTTACATTTGACAGCTAAAGGAGAATAACCTTTTTGCTATTTTAAGTGTAACGATCTTCTTCTAAGAGACTTGTCGGTCTGACTGGCAAAGTTTACTTCCATGGAGCCAGTGCATATTCGATTACTACGGCAAATACAAGTTGCAGCATTCAAGATTTTGGCCAGAAATAGGCTGCGTACAATACACAGGGTTGTGTGTTTTTCCTCAGAAATTGTTGCTCTAAATAGGGGTGCGGATTATCAACGGTAGCGGATTATCCACGGGGAAAAACGGTATAACTGACAGTAGCACTGAAATTGTTGTCATGCAACTTCTCTCTGGCCATGCATAGGAAAAGCCCATTTTTGCTCTTGAAGTGAGGGGAATGATGCCAAGTGTGTCCCAAGGGGGTCACTTTCTATATTTTCCCATTATTCCTTAAGAAAGGGAAATTTCACAAAGGGTCTGGCAAGAGCCATCTATCATGGAAAACCCATCCCAAATGATCCAAACAAAGTGTTGCAGACCTGGTGCAACACAAGAATGGGTAATATGCACTTAAAGTGGCCAATTCCGATATCTGAGGTCTATTTACTCAAGATAACTCCTTGAACCTTTTATAAAAATAGGTTGGATAATGCCAAATCCTTCTCATGCAGCCTGTTTGTTTTGTTTATACTAAAATGTTTATACTATGCCAAAATAATCCTAACACATTTAACAAGGTCATCTGACAGTAAATCAGATGAACCAGAGGTGTGCTAAGGGCATTTTACAGCCAGTGACCTATCAGTTTCTGCATATTAACAACCAACCACCTTAGGTTACATGTTTTTTTCATTTGTCAACAATGCCGTGTTTACTAACAGCTTGTAGGTAAACAAGTCATTGCATATATCCATCAAAGAAGCGTAATAAGAATTTTCCTTCAGGAATTACCTAGAGTTCCCTAATATGTTCACAGAGATTAGCTAGAAATCACATAAATTCTAAAGAAGAGGTAGGGGAATTGCTGGCTTTAATAGGCCTAAGGTTTGATTGAACAACAATTTAACCCTTTTAAAGCAGGTGGCAAGTCCAAGGACAAGGGGAAGAGTAAGAGATATAGATCATCAATAGTTAAACACCAGGGGATGATACCTACCAACGAGTGTCTGCTCCTGTCAAACAAGTTCACAGACCGCAAACGTCGTACACAAAAACTGGACTACTTCTACTGGAGGGTAACCAAATGTGACATGAAACTACCGTTCATCTGTGAAAAACTGGCAAACAACCCTAAAGGTAGGAAAATCATTTTTTCTGTGAGTTATCTCAGTGAGATTACACTTCTGTGTCTCTCTTATCTCTTCCTTCGTTATTGACATAATCATAAACATTTATGATCGCCTCCACCATTGGGTGTGTGTTCATTCCCATTCATCTGTTTTTGTTTGTGTGTTTGTTCACTTGCACAGTCATAAACAAATCTCATATAATTTTCATGGCATTCCAGAAATGGGCTGATGAAAAATCAGTAAAATTCTTATGTGGATCCAGCAATTGATTAGGATCCAGGAACATCATCAAGGTATATTCACAAATGTAGTGTCACTTAAGCACAAATGAACCTTGGACTATGGGCTGTATAAATGAATGGTGGAGGCTTGCATTCATTAGATTATAAATATTTTGTTAAAAAAAATCAATGGTTTACATAGACATTACACAATACTGAAAAATGAAAGTTTTTCCAGATTAAACTGCTGTAATTATACATGTGAGACACACACAAGAGTCAAACAGTAACAAATACATAACATAAATACTTCAAACTTGAATTTTCTATATGTATACATATGGAAACTTATAGGTAGTATAGTCTTTACACATTTCATTTTTATGTGCTCTAGACTTGCCAGAACTTATGTAAAGTATGTAAGTATAATTCAGAACTAAAAAAATGTAAAAATATTAAATTAAAATAAACTGATTCAGAGACTTTAGCATGTGCTTTGTCAGATTACAGGGGTAAGTATCTAATATTTACATATAAACATTTTTACATTATCCTTGAGAATCTGTCCACCAAATTTCATAGATTTTTGCCTGCATATTGCCCATTTCCACATGAAGATTATATTCAAGGTCAGTCTCTCATTGTCTTATTCTTGCTGTTAGATGATCTAGAATGCAGATTCTAGAATTCACAAGGAAAAAAAAATTAAATTGTAGTTAATTCTTCACTTCCAAGGTGGCAGCAGTGTGAGTGTAAGCAGTCTCATACTGTCCAACTGTCATGTAAAATAATCAATTATTAATCAATAATCAGTTGCCACAAGTTCTGATTAGTCAATTACAAATTTTGGATCGGATTCCAAGCTCTAGTCACTGTAACACAATGTAATCTGAATTATCTTTCAGAATGCTACAATGGCAATGGTGCAAGTTACCGCGGAAAAACATTCCGAACAGAAAGAGGGACTCTCTGCCAGAAGTGGACAGCATCCACTAAGATCAATCCAAAGACACATCCAAACAAGGTATCAGCTAAATCAGGGCACAAATTAGACCTAGAATCTTCTTACTGTATATCCAGAGAGGTTCATGAAAAGTCTTTTAGGAAACTTGAAATTAAGTCTCTGTTACCCATATATTCCTAGCTTTCGGGCTCATAAGTACCCCCAGAATGATTAAGAATGTGATACTTAAGTATCTGAATAACTAATGCTCTGATGGCCATGATTTTTTGCATGAATATTGTTCATGGAGTGTTTCATCAGTTCCTGCAGACTGGTGGTGCCACCTGTATTTTTTTCAAATTTTTACGCAATTTTTTCTCTAATTTGGAGACCTTCAAATAAAGCCTCTTCTGTTAACAGGGCTCAAATCATCACTGATCAACCTAGAACCTTCTTACTTGACATCCTGAGAGGCTATGCAAAGTCTTCATGGAAACCTGAAATTATAGGTCTCTCTTTCCAACATCCTCCGAGCTATGGGGCTCGTCAGTAGCCCCAAATGATTAAGTATGTAATACAAAAACTCCAGTGTCTGAATAACTTATACACTGATGGTCATGATTTTTTGGATGCTTATTGATTTGTGATTTATTGTGTTTCATCAGTTGCTGCAGACTGGTGGTGCCACCTGTATATTTCAAATTTTTATGTATTTTTGTCCTACGCTTCATTGGAAAGAATAGGGGACACTGTTTCCTCTGTCTGTCTCTCCATCTGTTTGTCTGTCTCTTTGTCCATCAGGTTTTTTATTTCCATGTGATAACATTCCTAAAATTTATCAGATTTCATTCAAATTTAGGTCAGTGATTGCTCTCATGCTTACCTTGGTTGGGATTAGTTTTGGAATGTCTGTCTCACAAGATAATAATGCAATATGATATTTAACTTTTTATATGATGAATCAGCACATTTATTTTCACTAATCACCAACATTTTTTGCAGTAACTGCCAGGTGCTGCCATCTTTTGAGCATGGTTTAAACTATGTATACTTACCACAGACTATAAATTCATCCCAGACTTGAAGGCAAAAGAAGGGGACATAAATTGAATTTGCTTGTTTCTCTATTTTTGAGACCTTCAAATAAAGCCTCATCTGTTAACAGGGCACAAATCGTAACCGTTAGACCTGGAATCTTCTAACTTGACATCCAGGGAGGTCAATGAAAAATCTCCTTGGAATTATGAAAATAGGTCTCTGTGACCCATACCCTACGAGCTATTGGGCTAAGAAATACCCCTTCAGAGTTATTAAAAATTTGATACAAAGCTCCAGTATCTGAATAAATCACCATGATTTTTGGCTTGAATATTGATCAGTGGAGTGTTTCATCAGTTCCTGCAGACTGGTAGCACCACCTAGATTTTTTGAATTTTTATGCCCCCGCCACAAAGTGGCCGGGGCATATAGTTTTACCCATGTCCGTCCTTCCGTCCTTCCGTCATTCCGAAATCAAACAGTTGTACGGACTTTTTTTCGCAATGCCTGCAGATATTGGCCTAATTTTTGGTGTGTGGGCAGATATAGACCAGTTACAGATCGAGTTCGCGTTTCGTCCCGGTTGACCTACTTTTGACCGTTTTACGGCTCCTAAACTTAGAAAATTTCATGAAAAATAGAACTATTCAGGACAGATACACATGTACGGACTTTTTTTCGCAATGCCTGCAGATATTGGCCTGATTTTTGGTGTGTGGGCAGATATAGACCAGTTACAGATCGAGTTCGCGTTTCATCCCGGTTGACCTACTTTTGACCGTTTTAAGGCTCCTAAACTTAGAAAATTTCATGAAAATAGAAATATTCATGACAGATACACATGTACGGATTTTTTTTCGCAACGCCTGCAGATATTGGCCTGATTTTTGGTGTGTGAGCAGATATAGACCAGTTACAGATCGAGTTCGCGTTTCGTCCTGGTTGACCTATTTTTAACTGTTTTACGGCTCCTGAACATAGAAAATTTCATGAAAAATATGAAATTTCATGACAAATACACATGTACGGACTTTTTTTCGCAGTGCCTGCAGATATTGGCCTGATTTTTGGTGTGTGGACAGATATAGACCAGTTACAGATCGAGTTCACGTTTCTTCCTGGTTGACCTACTTTTGACCGTTTTACGGCTCCTAAACTTAGAAATTTTCATGAAAAATAGAAATATTCATGACAGATACACATGTACGGACTTTTTTCGCAATGCCTGCAGATATTGGCCTGATTTTTGGTGTGTGGGCAGATATAAACCAGTTACAGATCGAGTTCATGCTTCGTCCCGGTTGACCTACTTTTGACCGTTTTACGGCTCCTAAACTTAGAAAATTTCATGAAAAATAGAAATATTCATGACAGATACACTTGTATGGACTTTTTTTTCGCAATGCCTGCAGATATTGCCCTTATTTTTGGTGTGTGAGTAGATATAGACCAGTTACAGATCGAGTTCCGGTTTTGTCCTGGTTGACCTACTTTTGACCTTTTTACGGCTCCTGAACATAGAAAATTTCATGAAAAATATGAAATTTCATGACAAATACACATGTACGGACTTTTTTTCGCAATGCCTGCAGATATTGGCCTGATTTTTGGTGTGTTGGCAGATATTGACCAGTTACAGATGGAGTTCGCATTTCGTCCCGGTTGACCTACTTTTGACTGTTTTACGGCTCCTGAACATAGAAAATTTCATGTAAAATATATATTTTCATGACAAATACACTTGTACAGACTTTTCTTCGCAATACCTGCAGATATTCGCCTGATTTTTGGTGTGTGTAGGCAGATATTGACCAGTTACAGACGGAGTTCGCATTTCGTCCCGGTTGACCTACTTTTGACTGTTTTACAGCTCCTGAACATAGAAAATTTCATGTAAAATATATATTTTCATGACAAATACACTTGTACAGACTTTTCTTCACAATACCTGCAGATATTGGCCTGATTTTTGGTGTGTAGGCAGATAATGACCAGTTACAGATCAAGTTCACGTTTTGTCCCAGTTGACCTATTTTTGACTGTTTGACGGTGCTCTAACATAGAAAATTTCATAAAAAGGCGCACATGTATGGACTTTTTTTCGCAGTGCCTGCAGATACGGGCCTGATTTTTGGTGTGTAGGCAGATAATGACCAGTTACAGATCGAGTTCTTGTTTTGTCTCAGTTGACCTACTTTTGACCATTTGACTGCTCCTGAACATAGAAAGTTTCATGAAAAATATAAATTTTCATAACAAATGCATATGTACTGACTTTTTTTCATCAATGCCTGCAGATACCACCCTGATTTTTTTTGTGTGGGCAGATAATGACAGTTACAGATTGAGTTTGCGTTTCATCCCGGTTGACCTACTTTTGGTTTGTTTTATGGCTCCTAAACATAGAAAATTTCATGAAAGACAGAAATTTTTATGGAAAATGCACATGTATGGACTTTTTTTCACAATGCCTGCATATACTGGCATGATTTTTGGTGTGTTGCTTGATAATGACCCGTTAGAGATCGAGTTTGCATTTTGCCCTTGTTGACCTACTTTTGACCATACGACACCTGCTGAACTTAAAAAAATTTCCAAATTTTACAAATGATTCTAATTTGCCCAAAGCGGGGGCATTCGTGTCGTTCCGACACATCTAGTTACACATTTTAATTCTCTGTTTTTGAGAGCTTCACTCTTGGAGTCATGTTGCCCATTGTTCAATTTTCCCTGAATTCAGCTGAGTGTCATGGCCCATGGGCCACTTGTTCACACTATCAGTTCAGTTTTGCTTAATACAAAAGTTTCCCTGCAAAACCATCCCAGCACACAGTCTCAGTGCCTCACATACCGCTGTTAAACACTTTGTTATGGCTCTGCCTGTTGGTAAACACAGTCCACTTGTGTCTGTTTACCATAAAAAGGTAACATGACCGGAGGTCTGATTGTGAGCTGCAACATGAGGTGTTTTAGCCAGCAGGACCATGTATAACATTTTTTGGGCCAAGTCAGTCAGGGCATCTTCGATTGACACGTGTTTTGGCTCCACGATGCACACAGAAGCTATTTTTCATGTCAATCAACATGTTTTATATTTTAGGCTCTTTAAATTGTAGTGTACCAGTGTTGAATGATATAATGTTATAACAGTTACATTGTGACTTTAAAATCTCTGAATATTTATCAGGAATGATGTGATTATTCTGGTATTTAAGATCATATTATTTAAGTACTTAGCATTAAGACTCCAGATAGTATTTTTCTAGATAGTTTAAACTCTAAGTAAGTGATTTTTTTTCAGTGACAGTGTAGGTATCATCAACTTGCACTTTATTGCTTACCTCTCATATACCTCACATGATCATGTTTTGATTTATAATTTTGCTTTATTCTAGTCACTAGCTTATTACCAATTACATATCATGCACCTAAAAACAGTTTAGATTCATACCAAATAAGAAAGAAGGCACTGCAAGCTCACCCATTGGATATACTCCAAAGTTTTGGATAGATGGTGCAATCACTGTTTTACAACGCAATGTCAAATTCTTCAGACTTTATGGGTTAAATATGTGAAATGACCCACGTAATAACATACATGGCAGCGACCATATGAGAAAGTCAGGGATAAATTCTGACTTAATAACAGTTCATAACTCCTAGATCATACCCAGCCTTGTATATTAAAACTAAAAAGCAACTAGGCTTGTTGAATAACTATGTCTGTAAAGCATTTCAGTAGTTTGATGCTATGAATTTATGTTTCAAGATTTTATCTATTTATAAAATCTTTTCATTACTGAACACTCTTTTGGCAGGGTCTTGGAGATCACAACTTCTGCCGTAACCCTGACAATGACACTCGACCTTGGTGTTGGGTTGATGTTGAACACAGTAACTATGGTATGTGTGCCTTAGAAAAGTGTGGCAGAACAAAACCAACACCCCCACCAAAGCCAGCCCCAGGTAGGTTTACCCTGATCATAATCCACTCTCAGAGTCAGGATATAAAGTATAAAATATTTCTTGTTTCATTCTTTAAAGATAATAATTTGCTGTAAAATGGAATATTAAGATAAGTAAACATGTTTTTATCATTTTGAACACAAATTGTATTATATAGGAGCTTTGTACCATTTATTAGTTATCAAAGCCTGAATATAAATCAATTAAGTAACATTGTTTGCATGAAAATAAATGAGAAAACAAGAGATTTAGCAACTTTTAAATTAAGCTTTTCAAAGAGTTGATTGTGTAATCTTATGGAAAATTAGTTCAAAACTCTGTAGTTATTTGGCAGTACATGCATGTCTAATCTGACTGGGTTGTTTTTTTTTTCAGGCAAGTGCAATTATCTGAAATTTAACCATACAAGCATTGCCGTGGTAATTTGTGAACATGTCTTTACCATAAAGCACATGAACCTGGATTATCATTTCAAGTGGCAGTTATGAGTACTGCTATCTGCCTGTCAGACATAAATACGCACATAGAGAAGTATATGGAAAATTAGTTAATATTGATTTTGGTTACAAAATTCATAAGCCTTCTCCATACACTCATACATGTGGAGACTTACAGTCACATGGTAGAGTGGGGACTACTGTTACTGTTTGCCCTTCCTCCAACCAAGGGGATTAAAATTGCTCTAGTGTTATCCATGATATACCGCGTACTACCACAGTATCCCTTGGCAAGGAAACTGTCATATCTAGTCCCCAACTAGATAAATATTTCTTTTACATGTAATGAATTTGTAAGATATAGATTTTAGCTAGTACTCTAGCAGGTTACTTGGTATTGAACTTTTGATTTCACTGATGCTGAAAAAATTTCTCAGCCGGAACAGACCAGTCTTTAGGAATGGCTTGCTTGATTCACAAAAAAATTTTCACGCAAAGAAATTTCATCAATGTCAAGCAATTAAACTCAGCTTTACAGAAAAAAAAATAAAAATAACAGTGTAACTGTGAGTTAAGTCAGATACAATAAAAAATTTCACAGTACCATCCAATATTACACATACATCCTGCACTGCTTCTCATTTTGGACAAGCTGAGATATAAAAACAGGAGGACTCCAAAATCAATCAGTATGGCAACAGGTGTATAAGGATTTGGTAACAAAAGACTGCACATGAATGTATCTTTTAATTGGAGAATGTTCATGCATTAAATTGTAACTTCTGCTGCTTAAAATTTCATGAAAATACATGCGAAATACCCAGCAAACCGATGCTTATACTTATATAAAATTAATTCCTTAAGCAGCATCTGATGCAATAATTGTACGAGGTGTTGCAAAAATGATGGACTGTGAATTACAATGGACCTTACCAGTGAGTAAAATAGGTAGCAACAATAAAACTTTTGGGTTCCATTGATGCTGGATAATGTTCAAAGTGCAAATCTTCTGTCCAATTGTATCCTCCTTGCTCTAACCCTTGAGCCCTTTCCTTAGCTTAAAGGAGCTCATATGTATTTAATGTTTCAGGAGATTCATGCAGAAGAGGAACATTTAGGTGCAAATCCAAAGAGTGAGCATTGTTTTAAAATTCTTTATTTTGAAAAAAAAAAATATTCAGATGATTCAAAGTAGTTTTCATTGGTTTCTGAGTTAAAAATATATATCTCCCCTTCTTATACATAATATTGTCTTATACACAAATTTCAATGGTATATTATATACTCTGTGAAGTTCCAGAGAAAAATATATATCTTTGATTCAATTCAAAATGTTAAGCATACTTCTGTGCATAAATAAATAATTACAGGTTGACCTTTCTTTGTGTTGGTATCACCATGTGTCTAAAGAGTAACTTTTATTTAATGTTGAGGGTTTTGTTATGATATATTTTTAGGTGCTGAAAACTTTACCAGTTGCCCGTTTATATTTTATATCCCCGAAACATAACTATTTTTAATTAAAAAAAAATAAAAACTATCTTAATTAATGCCAGCAGTTTCTATATCACTCAGTTTATAATTGTGACATTTAATACATGGGGCATAAACTCCCAAAACCCTTTGTTTTTTATGATAAAGTGCTTTTAATATTTGCCTTTTTTATTTATTTTAGCTGCATCTCCAAAGGACTGGTATGTAATGGAAAAAGGGATTGTCCACATGGAGATGATGAAAAGGGATGCAGTAAGTTTTGTTCCTATATTGTTCTCTTTTGAAAGTCTATCTGAAGTTCCATAAACTAAGAAGAGTAATTGCCGTATTCTGTTCTGCCTCAAAGTGACATTTTGCGGTTTGGGGCCTATGAAGAGTGCCAGCTTGTGCATTTGGCTTTTCAGTTCAGAGAACTGTGCTATTTAGAGGAGTCCCTATTATCCCACTGTTGACAAGGCCAACCACTCCTTGCTGTAAAAGGCTAAGAGCAATTCTTTCTAGTTGTAACATCTGTTGCACCTTTTAAAGTTCATCAATTGAGAATGAGAAAAACAGCAACTGTAAATAAAATAATTGATAATTTGTAATTCTTGCATTATTTCTAATATTTCTGAAAGCACATTTTACCATACCTTTTTTCAAGAAATTCATCAGGACATAAGATTACAAATCAAATTAGTTTTGCCATAATTACTGATTTTATTTTAATTTTTCTAAAATAGCAGCATATTTTTATTGCAGAACCACCTGTTGAGCAGTTCAACAAAACTCAGAACAAAATGCTACTGGTACCATTCCATAATACCCCTGGAAGTAAAATCAAGACAAAGGGCAAATCCAAAGCCAAGGGCAAGACCAAAGGAAGGTCTGTCCTGATAGGAAACTACACCTTTTCACTGACATTTGCAAACACTGATATTCAGGAGGTAGGTTTATTTTTTTTTACCTGGCCTCAGATTGTGAATTTTCTATATCTAGGTCGTTTATTTCCACCCTTATCTGCTTGTTAGTCCATTATATGTTAAAGGGATATAATCAGGGGCAATATTATGCCTATTCTTTCACACTGTCAGTTCAGTTTTGGTTTATCCAAAAGTTTCCCAGCAAATCCATCACACAGTCTCAGTACCTGGCATATGGCCTTGTTATGGTTCTGCATTTTGAGTAAATACAGTCCATGTTTTTCTGTTTACCATAACAAGGCTGAGTGACTGGAGGTCCAATTTTGTGCATGCTCGACAGATCCCAAACAAGGACTAGTCTAAACTAGTCCATACCTATATGTTGACTTTCTGGTATATCCCTGCGGGATTGGCATTTATGATCCATGGGCCAAATGTAATTTCATTGTAGAACATGTCATAACAGAAATGTACAACAGGTCCAGGGGGCTCAGCTGAAATCACACGCATAATGTGAGCATGTGTATCCGGTCACAGAGAAACCATAGGCGCAATGCTAAGCCAGCGAGAACATGTATAACATTTTTGGGGTCAAGTCAGGGCATCTCCTTATTGACAGGTGTTGTGGCCCAGCACTGTGTTTGTTTCTGTTGACGCCTGTGATCACGCCTGGTCCACTTTTTTAACACTCGTGTACAGGAGTAAGTCAAAGGTTTCAGGGCAATATTTGGGCAAGTACCAATTTATTTCAAAGAGAAAACACTATTTTTCATGTTAATTCAACATGCTGTATAGTTGATCAGGCCCTTTTAAGGTGTAATGAGTATACTTTGCCAACTGCCAAATCAGATGGCGACAGTGGCATCATTTTATCTTCAAGATGGTTTGCTCTTTATATAAGACTACCACCTTGAAAATGTGACAACTTTATCAAGGTCCCATTGGTGGTCATAATTTCAGAGTTTTACTGTATATATTTACATATAATGAGCTCACCACAGATTTCTCACAATAAACAAGTAACCCAAGCTTCTTTGAGCTACACTTTCTCATCATTTGTGTTCTGAATGCTAGTGAACTCTGTTGCCGGTCAGACAGCTTGTAGTTAAAAAAAATGATGTGCTTTGACATTTTTCAGTGTTCAAGGAAGTGCCTTAATGCTCGCCATTACGGACAGTTTGTCTGCCGATCTTACAACTATGAAAGAAGCAAGAAGAGATGTACACTACTCAAATTCAATGCTAGGATGATTGAATTAGGGCTGGTCTTCAACGACAAGTTTGATTATTATGAGCTCAGATCACAAGGACGTAAGGACACATAGCTAGTTTAACCATCATCAACTATTTTAGAATGGGAAATTTGCATATATTTTTTAAAAATCTATATAAAATTATCTGAAGGTTAAGCTAACTTATCTTTTATTGCACATTTTGCTAATTTAGTAAAGTTTGCCTCATAAACGTACATCCTGAGGCCTATATGCAGCTGTAGTAATAAATTCTCTCTGTCAGTATATCTGAAACCGAAGGATCTTGTAATATAGGATTTCTATAATGAAGATTTAGTATAGATGCTGATATATACAAGCTTTGATTTCCTCTGTGTATCAAACAAATATGATAAGATATAAGATACCATTTATTGCCTTTGAGGATTTTGGTGTAAAAAAACTGACTTGTGGCACAACTCAGAAAAATAAAACTGTGTAAATTAATAAGCATATGATTAACGACTAGAAAATAAATATTAATATGTTGTATATGCTTATTGAATAGAAGCACTGCACTGACATGAAAGAGTCCCTGGAGCCAATTGTTTAGCACATATTTGACTGTATCCTCATCCTGATTTGAGCCCTCTAATTGCTCCACTCAGTGGATGTTGACTTCTCATCAAAATTTTCTGCTCATTTTTTTCTAAAATTATGATTTGTTCACATATTTGAGATTTATAATAATATTGATATCTTCCTTTAATCTGGCAAATGATTTGTAATGATTTGAGAATTCTTTTTGTTTTTCGCAATATTGTCAAAAGTGTACATGAACACAGATTTTGCCAAGTATTTCATGTGTACATTTCTTAATTTTAAAGAAAAAAGTTTTCTTTTATACATTATGAAACAAATGTTAATCGATTGTGGTCATACAAGACAATACTAAGCTTAAATTGCACAATACCTACATATATTACTTTGTTTAATATAATAATTGATACTGATAATTTATTTTGCAGCAGGAACATGTTCTGGGGACCACTTCAAATGTCAAAACAGCAAATGCATCGACAAGGAACTAGTGTGTAATGGATTTGATGACTGTAATGACTTTTCTGATGAGGAAAACTGCTGTAAGTTAATATAAAGGTATTTTTGATATAAAACAAATACAGTGAAATCCTGACTGATGACCACCCAGCTAACACAACTCCTATGCTTAGACGACCACTTTTTGCAGTCTCGGAAACAATTTGCTGGCCCCTGATCATGACCAACAAGCAAATCCCTCTAGCCATGGTGGTGGTGACTAATTGTTCAGAGGAACAAAATAAACACTCACTGCCCAAGTTGGTTTTATGTAAATTACTGCCTCTTAATACCTGGAGTGTCTTAGGACCCCCCCCCCCCCTCCTCCATAACCAAATTGCTAAGTGGGTATCTGATATTTTCCGATCATATGTCCCATAAAATTGTTTTCCTTGTCTTTGAACCTGCTGAATCTGATGACATTTAACCTTCAGGCATCTACAAACATATTTTCAACTAAGATACCTGTCCTGATTAAAGCCCTGAAAACTCTCCCCTCAAACATTACACAGTAGACTCATTTTGCCTTGTGTGTAAAGCAATTTATACTTAATACAATATGAACTTTTTCTGTTTCTGAATTTGTAATATTGCCATGTCCTTCCCGAAATTATCATCCCCATAATTTATATGAAAAAATGTATGGAATATATTCATGTTGTTTTGATAAACAAATTGACATTGCAGCATGAAATATCATTTGTTAAGGTACTCATATTATTGCCTTGTTAAGATTTTGGTTGCCTGCTGTTACCATCCTGCAAACATGACCACCCAATAAAATGACTGTTTTATTATGTAAACATAAATGTGAGCATTTTCTGAATTAGGAGAATTTTCTCCATCAGGAGTTAATACACCGGAGCATACCAACAAAAATTTTCCTTGGTGGGCTTATTATCGCCCACTTCTGCCTCATTCCGGTGTTATCTAGGTCACACATCCGGTCCAGTTAAGCATATTTTTCATTGTAGACACGGTAGAGTACAGAAAAGCTCACATAAGTTTATTAACAAAACCAACGTTCACAGGGAGGGTTAACTAGTTGTGCAGGTTTTCATGTCTGTGAGCGTTAACTGTATAATGATTTAGAAACTAATGAAATTACATTAACTTTGTTATGTTATTACATATTTATAATTATTAAATATTTACATATTCTAGTGCTTTTCTTGCACTTTATGTTTAACAATGAAATAGGAAATGTTGTACCTCAACTACTTAATAATAAAACCATTATGTATGGACCTTAAAAAAATTAGATTCTGCAAATATACTTATTTATAAGCCAAATTTACCAGTGAGAATGAAAACTGACCTTAAATTTCCCTTAATATTGTCATAACCATAACACCTAACTTATTGTTATGGTGTTTACAGTAATGGTCCATTTTATAATTTAGCAGAGAATCCAGAGTTCAAGATTCGCCTGGTAGAGGGCAGCAGTGAGAATGAGGGCCGGGTGGAGGTGCGACACATGGGTGAATGGGGCATAGTTTGTGATGACAGCTGGGACACTCGAGATGCAAACGTAGTCTGCCGCCAGCTTGGTTACCCGTGAGTATGACCAACATTGCCAGTTGGCTGTGCTTAGCATTGTAGTTTGCTTTCTATTTCTGGGGGGAAATTATCTACTTATATGATCTAAAGAATTACAACAAAACTGTTTAATTGAATATAATTTATTTCTAGACTCTCAAATCATCAAACTGCTTTAATTTAGGTAGTTTCATCTTGAAATTTATTAAAAACAGATATACATAAGGCATAAAGACTGCTGGTTGTGATGGCTGCAGGCATTAAAGCTAAAACCAAGACCCTGTCTCGTTTGATACCCTGGCAAGAAGAGAGGGAGACATCCTCACTGTTGCCAGTTGTGTCTAAGCTCCGTCTAGTGGGATGAGTCACTGACTGCCTTTTGATTGGCAGAAGAGCCAATGGTCAATTGATTGCCAATGGACCTGCATTGACTGGTGACAGAATAAAGGAGGGAATGTAAAATATGATCACCAGGCATCATGGTTACTTTTAGTCTTGTGCTTTAGAAACAGATGACAAAAAATAAGGCACCAGTCTTGTCATGATGGTTATCTTTAACTTGACTTAATCAGTATACTGAGGCCATGAATCTATCCTTTAGGAATGACTTCGGCAATGACTTAGACAGTATATAACTGGAGTGTCATTGATAAAATCACCATTTATCAAGAATACTTTTTATTCAAAATTGAAAACCTGAATTGTGATTTTACTTCAGAAATCCAAACGATGAAAGAATATCCAAAATGTCTATATAAAAATGTTCGATTTCAGGCACTTGTACAAAGCTTATATACAAAGATCAGTATTGATGCATAATGCTGATTAATTATGGAAGGTATAATGGGAATGCGGTCCCATTATACAGGTATAATGGAATGCACCTTGACACGCTGATCACCGTTGTACACTGGGAAGGTTCGCGGGGGGGGGGGTAATTAGTATTCATGCACACGCGTTCAACCGTGTCGGCATGTGTCGTTAGTCGGCCACGCTGGTCATTTTCAGTGTAGGTGGTGGCGGGGGCCACACATTTAATTTTTTTTTAAGTTTAGTTAAGTTAGGTAAGAGATGTCGGGGCGTCGCTGCAAAACATGTGGAGAAAGCCACGAACCACCTCGGGGCAAGAAGTGTTTATATATTGGAAAGGAGTCACCACAATTACTTGCACAGACTAGCCAAGATAAGACTTCACAGTTATCCCCGCCACCACCAGCGACACCAGCGAGAGGTACTGAAGAGTATGTTGAGTACCTAAAACTGCTGATTGAGAAGGAAGAAGCAAAAAGAAGTGAGGCACGCATAATGCAAGAGACAGAGTTGCTGGAAAAGAAACTTGCCACCCTGAGAGCAACTGGTTCTTCCCCTTCGCCTGTTTATGAACCACAGGGCGCGTTGGGCACGGTGCCCGCCAGAGCGGAAGGTGCCCCGCAAGAACTACATCCTCTCCAGAAGCTCGACTCACTTCTCCAGGCAGCGCAATCAAATGTACAGTCAAGGGATCAGACGGCTGCTGGTAAGCACGGTCTTTTCGCCAATAATCCTCCTCCCGTTTTAAAACCAGAAGTAATAAGGCCTAAAGACATGTTAGGGGAGGAAAAACCCTTCGACAGATTGACTTTTAGGGAATATATTCACAGCTCAATGAGAATTCTGTCAAAAAAAATAATGGAGGGACACAATAATACATTAGGTTATGTGCAACACTTGTGTTTTGTGGCCGGCAAGGCATGCGCTAATATCTACACGACTGAGGCCCTCTTGAAATATGACAATGGGGTACACGATAAAGTTTCCGCTGGAGAGATGAATTATGGGGGTTCTGATACAGAGTTATGTAATACCTTCCTGGGAACAGAGGGCACAATTGCTATGGCTAGGTCGAACAGGCGTAGAGAGAACTATAGGCCCCGTCAGGAGGAACCGGGGATAGATTCGTCAACAAAGATTTGTTGGCGATACAATTTTCATCGCTGTAATGACGGTCGGTCATGCAACCGTGAGCACGCATGTTACTTTTGTGAATCTAAGGACCACAAAGCCAGGGAGTGCACCAATGTAAAGAAAGATGGTGCCGAGGTAAGGCCTAGTAGTCAGCCTAAACACTAGGATATAGTGGGGAGTCGTTCGGATAACTTGATTGTTCAGTTAGAACAAATACCCGCTGGAAATGATAAGATAAAATATCAATCGTTGGCGTCGAATATTCCAAGGGATAGTTATACAATCGCCGGGGTTTATTCTCCCCTGAAACCGCAAGCATGGTACAATGAACTGTATAAACAGGGAACGGTAGACCCCGATGCTGAATTCTTGTGGGACGGCATTTGTAATGGGTTTAAAATAGTGGATAATTCTAATGAAATTCCATCTTACCGTTGTTACAATTATAAATCTGCCACAACCTCCGACATAAAATCTCGCATGGACGATTTGTTACGAGAAGAGATACGAGAGGGCAAATTTTCCCGAAGCTGGGAAACTCCACACTGTGTGCATGCGATCGGTTGTATTGAAAAAGACGGTGGTGGGATTAGGCCTATAACGGATTGTAGCAGGCCGCGAGGTAGGTCTATTAATTCTTATATGGAGGTCCCATCATTTCGTTATTGTTCTTTAGACGATGTGGTGAAACTCATGTCGCCGGGGTGTTATTTCAGTGTTGTGGATATCGCTAAGGCTTATAGGTGTGTGCCTATTTACCCAAACCACAGGAAATATCAAGGTATATCCTGGCAGTTCGCTAATGAATTAGAGGGACCAGAGTTTTATACGGACAACTTTCTGTGCTTTGGACTCAAATGTGCTCCTTTCATTTTCACAAGAATATCCAATTTTATCGTTAGAGCAATGCTCAATAAGGGATACCGTGTAATTAATTATCTTGACGATTTCCTTGTTATCACCGACGGTTATGAGAAGTGTAGACAGGGCCAGTTGTGCCTTATAAGGCTTTTATATTATGAATTATATTCATGTAATAAGTTTTATTGATAAAACCATCACCCTTCTTTATTTACATTGGACAGGGGAGCCCTGAAAGCAACCAGGAATTCTCAGTTTGGCTATGGAAATGGGAACTTCTTGTTGGATGAGGTGAAGTGTAAAGGAACAGAGAGTTCCCTGGAGTTTTGTCGAAAGGACCCTTGGAGGCAGCATAACTGCCAAAATTATGAAGCAGCTGGAGTCATATGCAAAGTGGGCAAAGGTCAGTATGCAAATGAGTAGAAATCTCATTCATATGAAGAAAATGTCTGTATGCAAATTAATATGGTCATATGCAGAGGGGGAAAAGGTCAGTATGCAAATCAGAAAAAATCTCATTCAAATGAGGAAAGGCCAATATGCAAATGTACAGAGTTTTATACAAATAAGGAAATGGTCAGTATGTAAATGGGCAAGAGGTCTCTTGCAATTACTGAAAAGGTAACATGCACACCAGGTAACATGCAGGAGTCATATGCAGATAAAGGTGGAAATTCTACTTATTTCAGACAAATAACCAAATGCTTGTAAAAGGAAACAGTGAGACTTACCTGTGTCTTTTATGTATTTACCTAGGGATTTGACTTCAGTAACCCAAAGAAACATCTCTTAACACACTGTCTTATTACAGTCATTGGATACTTAACTGATGAAATGTTGGAAAGTTAGAATTTTAAAAAATTACCTTATATTTCATTGCAATGTCAAACAGTGTTATTTTCCAAGCAATGACAATTATATGGTCACGAGACAATTATTGCATTAAACATTAGGTGTATAAAAATAATATTCTCCTTCATAGTTGATAAAACTTGATTTTAATCCTCTCTGTTACAGTGTGTAAGGAGAATGAGTTTAAGTGTAAGAACCACATTTGCGTGCCAGTCGGAGACATTTGTAACGGAGTTGATGACTGTGGTGACAAGTCAGATGAAGGCAACTGCAGTAAGTGTCAAAGGTCTTACACTTATAATAGTAATGATTATATTCATGAATATGATAATAATTATGAAATAATGATAATAATAATGAATATGATAATAATTATGAAATAATGTTACTTAAATGATAATAATGAAACTTAATTGTAATAAAATTGATGATAATAATAATAATAATAATAATAATAATAATAATTATAATAATAATAATAATAATAATAATAATGATAATAATAATCAAACTTAATTATAATGAATTTAATTATAGTAGGCATATTGATAATCATAATAATAATGATAATTAATGATAAAATTGGTATACTATAATCCTTATTGGGTATGACAGTACCATCTACCACCAGTATTTCTTCCCTTAAAAAATAAATAACATTTTCAACATTACAAGCAATGTATTCATTTATTTTCATTTTAAGCGATTGGCTTGGAGCTGGTTGGTGGTAGCAACAGGAGGGAGGGTCGAGTGGAGTTGATTATTAATGGTATCAGGGGGACAATATGTGATGATGGTTGGAGTGATGAAGATGCCAGAGTGTTGTGCCGTATGCTAGGTTTCAGGTAAAGTATGATATCAAGTGAGATCAGCTGACTTGTAGAGATGTGGTGTGCTGTATGCTCGGTTTCAGGTAAAGTGTGATATCAAGTGAGATCAGCTGACTTGTAGAGATGTGGTGTGCCGTATGCTAGGTTTCAGGTAAAGTATGATATCAAGTGAGACCAGCTGACTTGAAGACGTGGTGTGCCTTATGCTAGGTTTCAGGTCAAGTATGATATCAAGTGAGATCAGCTGACTTGTAGAGATGTGGTGTGCCTTATGCTAGGTTTCAGGTCAAGTATGATATCAAGTGAGATCAGCTGACTTGTAGAGATGTGGTGTGCCTTATGCTAGGTTTCAGGTCAAGTATGATATCAAGTGAGATCAGCTGACTTGTAGAGATGTGGTGTGCCTTATGCTAGGTTTAAGGTCAAGTATGATATCAAGTGAGATCAGCAGACTTGTAGAGATGTGGTGTGCCGTATGCTAGGTTTCAGGTCAAGTATGATATTAAGTGAGACCAGCTGACTTGTAGAGATGTGGTGTGCCTTATGCTAGGTTTCAGGTCAAGTATGATATCAAGTGAGATCAGCTGACTTGTAGAGATGTGGTGTGCCTTATGCTAGGTTTCAGGTCAAGTATGATATCAAGTGAGATCAGCTGACTTGTAGAGATGTGGTGTGCCTTATGCTAGGTTTCAGGTCAAGTATGATATCAAGTGAGATCAGCTGACTTGTTGAGATGTGGTTTGCCTTATGCTAGGTTTCAGGTCAAGTATGATATCAAGTGAGATCAGCTGACTTGTAGAGATGTGGTGTGCCTTATGCTAGGTTTCAGGTCAAGTATGATATCAAGTAAGATCAGCTGACTTGTAGAGATGTGGTGTGCCTTATGCTAGGTTTCAGGTCAAGTATGATATCAAGTGAGATCAGCTGACTTGTAGAGATGTGGTGTGCCTTATGCTAGGTTTCAGGTCAAGTATGATATTAGTAAGATCAGCTGACTTGTAGAGATGTGGTGTGCAGTATGCTAGGTTTCAGGTCAAGTATGATATCAAGTGAGATCAGCTGACTTGTAGAGATGTGGTGTGCCTTATGCTAGGTTTCAGGTCAAGTATGATATCAAGTGAGATCAGCTGACTTGTAGAGATGTGGTGTGCCATATGCTAGGTTTCAGGTCAAGTATGATATCAAGTGAGATCAGCTGACTTGTAGAGATGTGGTGTGCAGTATGCTAGGTTTCAGGTCAAGTATGATATCAAGTGAGATCAGCTGACTTGTAGAGATGTGGTGTGCCTTATGCTAGGTTTCAGGTCAAGTATGATATCAAGTGAGATCAGCTGACTTGTAGAGATGTGGTGTGCCTTATGCTAGGTTTCAGGTGAAGTATGATATCAAGTGAGATCAGCTGACTTGTAGAGATGTGGTGTGCCTTATGCTAGGTTTCAGGTGAAGTATGATATCAAGTGAGATCAGCTGACTTGTAGAGATGTGGTGTGCCTTATGCTAGGTTTCAGGTCAAGTATGATATCAAGTGAGATCAGCTGACTTGAAGACGTGGTGTGCCTTATGCTAGGTTTCAGGTCAAGTATGATATCAAGTGAGATCAGCTGACTTGTAGAGATGTGGTGTGCCTTATGCTAGGTTTCAGGTCAAGTATGATATCAAGTGAGATCAGCTGACTTGTAGAGATGTGGTGTGCCTTATGCTAGGTTTCAGGTCAAGTATGATATCAAGTGAGATCAGCTGACTTGTAGAGATGTGGTGTGCCTTATGCTAGGTTTCAGGTCAAGTATGATATCAAGTGAGATCAGCTGACTTGTAGAGATGTGGTGTGCCGTGTGCTAGGTTTCAGGTCAAGTATGATATCAAGTGAGATCAGCTGACTTGTAGAGATGTGGTGTGCCTTATGCTAGGTTTCAGGTCAAGTATGATATCAAGTGAGATCAGCTGACTTGTAGAGATGTGGTGTGCCTTATGCTAGTTTTCAGGTCAAGTATGATATCAAGTGAGATCAGCTGACTTGTAGAGATGTGGTGTGCCTTATGCTAGGTTTCAGGTCAAGTATGATATCAAGTGAGATCAGCTGACTTGTAGAGATGTGGTGTGCCATATGCTAGGTTTCAGGTCAAGTATGATATCAAGTGAGATCAGCTGACTTGTAGAGATGTGGTGTGCCTTATGCTAGGTTTCAGGTCAAGTATGATATCAAGTGAGATCAGCTGACTTGTAGAGATGTGGTGTGCCTTATGCTAGGTTTCAGGTCAAGTATGATATCAAGTGAGGTCAGCTGACTTGTAGAGATGTGGTGTGCCTTATGCTAGGTTTCAGGTCAAGTATGATATCAAGTGAGATCAGCTGACTTGTAGAGATGTGGTGTGCCTTATGCTAGGTTTCAGGTCAAGTATGATATCAAGTGAGATCAGCTGACTTGTAGAGATGTGGTGTGCAGTATGCTAGGTTTCAGGTCAAGTATGATATCAAGTGAGATCAGCTGACTTGTAGAGATGTGGTGTGCCTTATGCTAGGTTTCAGGTGAAGTATGATATCAAGTGAGATCAGCTGACTTGTAGAGATGTGGTGTGACTTATGCTAGTTTTCAGGTCAAGTATGATATCAAGTGAGATCAGCTGACTTGTAGAGATGTGGTGTGCCTTATGCTAGGTTTCAGGTCAAGTATGATATCAAGTGAGATCAGCTGACTTGTAGAGATGTGGTGTGCCATATGCTAGGTTTCAGGTCAAGTATGATATCAAGTGAGATCAGCTGGATTGTTGATGCAAGACCATAAAACTGCATGCCCTCCCATTCTCATTGATTAACTAGAAATCTGCATTCTAAGGAGTGCAAGCCTCCACAATGCAGGGGGTCCCTATTATATGGTCTCATAACTGTGTATACATTCACTTATTCAGCCCATATTCCCAGGTTGTTAATATTCCTTGATGACATTCCTGAATCTGAACCATGTGCCAGATACACACCAAAATCTAATTTATTCTTCATTTCCCCATTCCTGAAAGTTTCATGAAATTCCATTCTTGATTGTGTTATTTATGTTTCAAAATGGCACACATATAAACTGATTACATTTTTGCTTAATCGATCACAAACATTTATGTATGCACATTCAAAGATGTCATATTATCCAGATCAAATATGATTTGTTATCAGAAAGACATGGCGCAATACAGCATTCAAACATAACCTTGTGCAACAAATAAGTGTCAACAACCCGGCTATAACCTCTACCTTTCAGCATGATGTACAGGTTTGACTGAATTAGTTAATAAGTAGATTATGTTTCATATTGAAATAATAAATTAGATTAATAATCAATATATCATCTGATGTTCATTATCTATGATTTTATTTGACTATGATTTTGTAACTGATTCCTACCATAAATTTCTCATATGATGATGATACTGTGTTGAAGGGGGCATGCCAAGGCTGTGACCAACGGGAGGTTTGGGAGTGGCAAGGGACCAGTCTGGCTGGACAACGTAGACTGTGAAGGGACCGAGACTGACCTGAGCAAGTGTGACCGTGGACCATACGCGGACTCTGACTGTGGTCACGGTGAGGATGCCGGAGTACTTTGTAACGTCGTCATACCAACCACCAGGAGGCCGACCACGCCACAACCTGTCACCAGACCAGGACCAGTCACGTCACTACAACCAACAACTCCTAAACCAAGTACGTCATAGCCTCATTCACAAAAGTTACCACTGTTGTAAAAAAGAACAGGTCTTTGTAGATATGCAATCTTTCTTTAAATGATGTTGAGGTACAATTTACATATGATTAACTTAATGTCTTTGAGATTATTTGAGAATGTATGGTACATTTAAGCATGAAACTTTGTCCTAAAATTCCCAACTGGATTGGCAGTTGTATTGTGATACTACATGTTTTCTGTAATCTGTTCCATATGGTTGCTTCTTGAAATTTGGCAATACATTTATAAATTGTTAGGTGAATTCCAAAAATTTAAGCAGTAGTTCAAGAATGGGGAATGGGGCCAGGTAATTAGAAAAAAAATGCAAATATAGGAGAACATCAATTTTTCAAGTCTCAGTGCAATTGATCGTGGTCAAGGTCATTGGTTACATGCACAAAGAACTATGGTTAGGTTATTAACCTGAGGAGATGCCATGTCATTTATCAACAAGACATAAAGGAGCCCAAATGGGTCTTAAATAAAAATGTTGGTTCTTGTCATAAAGATTTTTTTATCTCACTGATATCAGGCCTTTAATCCCCTAATTATACACCTCTCTTATAAATATGTTATTAATACTTTTGAGTTGTTTTAAATAAGGAACTGCTGGAACAGAATTTATTTCTCATGGGTCATATAATCCATGATAATCAATCTTTTGTACATAATTATTATAAGTAAAAAGTATGTTCTTGCAGAGTGGCTCTAATTTTTTAACCAAGCTAGATATAGCTAACATAACAAAGCACTTTAAATTGCTGCCTCAGCTGTTAAAGGCATAATGTTCACCGAATAATTAATGGGATAAAAAAATAAGGTTTTATTCATCATGGCCAGAATTATTATATTTATCATCAAAATGAAACATCAAGCTCTGCAGTGTGGACAGAGACCCCTGGTGGGCCATCATAGAATTAAGAGGATTGCTGAAGCCCTTTTTGTTGGTGAGAACAGCACGGCACAGCGTTTGGTGGGTGGGGGAGAGGCTGCGTATGGCCACCACCCGTGGATTGCCGGTGTGAGACGTCGTCTGCAGTTTAGTTCTGGTGACTCTGTGGGTCCGGACACTGGTCACTGGTGTGGTGGCACTATCCTCGATGAATTCTGGATTCTCAGTGCTGCCCATTGTTTTGCACAGTAAGCTGCTTCTGATCACCAGTCAATGCACAGCCTAGTGTCCTCATGTCTACACATAGCATGCTGTAACCCTGTTCTGTAGAATTTTGAACTTCATACTCTAAGGTTGGTTTTCCAGATAGACAGGGTTGCTTGATATATCCACTGTCTTCTGCTAATCACACATCTATATATTTCTTACCATTAGCTGTTTTATTCTTCTTTTTGTCATGTGTCAGACTATTATTTGCTTTTCTCATTCAATGTCTTCTGTCTGAATATCCATTGGTCACTTGATTCATCCACTGTTATCTGTCTGAATTTCATT
This sequence comes from Sipunculus nudus, assembly GCA_026874595.1. NCBI lineage: Eukaryota > Metazoa > Annelida > Sipuncula > Golfingiida > Sipunculidae > Sipunculus > Sipunculus nudus. Next base: position 73,579,555 of record CM049307.1, on the reverse strand, counting down.
AGATGCTAGTTTCATCCACTGTCTCATGTCTGAATTTCATAGACTTGTCTTGTGCATGGATACCACTGGCTGCCTTGTGTGAACTTCATTTACTGCCTGATTCACAGACTTGTCATGCATGTGGCTGGATATTACTGGCTCCTTGAGTTATTCCCTCCTTCATTCATACACTGCATACATGGTTTATATGTGAGTGCATACCTATATGAAACAAGGTAAGAGTGATATAAAAAGGCTTCTGTGTGCATGACGAATACCCAAATTAAATATCATTTGGATTTTCCTAAATGGATGAAAGGTATGTTGTGATGGCTTTTTTTTTTTTGCACTTGACGGCTTAAACAATGGGCAGCACTTGACTCCAGGATGATAAACACTGACACCACTGAGATTATTAAAACTCAATAGATTAGGCCAAAAAAAAATAAAAGGTATGGTTCTCAGGCATGGCCGGCATCAATTTTAAACCCCCGCATCAAAAATTTTTATTTTGATTTTCAATAGAAACAATTTTGACATTTCTTTCAAGAAGATAAAATCTTACAGTTTCCTTTATTATGTAGTGCTTTTACTTGTTTAGCAAAATAAATCTGTTATTTTCATGCTTTTCCCTTATAATTGGACATTTTTATCGAAACATACCAAAAAATTAAAAAAAAAAAAAATGCCTGCCCCCATTGATTTCTGAAAAAAGTGCTTGAGAACCATACCTTTTTTTTATTTTGGCCTCAAAGTATGATTTTGAACTGCTGTCAAATTCACTTGCAGTATTTTCCTTCTGTTGTATAAACAGCTCTTTGGCAATCATGAGCATAGTTTCAAATCACCACTGGATGATGTCATTTATATGTTATCCAGGGCGTGCTGCATGAAATAGACGAAGAGCAAATCCAGTATATTCTCAACAGATAGATAGCTTGGTACATTAAGTACACAGATACACCAAGTTGTTTATTCTATTGTAGGAATTCTCCAACAGATAAAATAAGACATCCCCATAGTTTAGTATAAAATCACCAAAAAATGTCCTGTTTTGGAATAAATGTTATTATTAGGCCGAAACTGATCATACTGCCAGCCCTTGGGCGAGCACTTAACAAATGAGACAGAGTGCTGCTATGGCTACTGAACTACACCAGCACAAAACTTCATTTATCTTCTTATTAAACTGGGAGTCTACCTACTAAGTGACTTGCCTAAGAGCCAGAATGGGTCAAGGCTTGTCATATTTATGTAGGCTGGCTAGTGGACTTCCCCCTGCATTGACCCTTAATACAGCCTTCTTTATCATAGGGGTGTTAATTGGTTAGTCCACCTATAGTAAATGATGGCTGGTAGGTATAGCTGTACACGTGATATCTTGCACTTTAATATTCAACATTAATTCTGCATATAAAAGTATTATACATAACATATAATTTATGTATACAGCAGAGCCTGCAACCCCAGCTTGTGGTAGCAGAATCATTAACCAAATGCGAGGGCGTGTGGTAGGGGGTTACCTGGCCACATACGGGGCTTTCCCCTGGCAGGCGAGCGTGCGACGTAACAATGATGCAGGCGGGTTTACTCACTGGTGTGGAGCCACCATTCTTAAGTCAGACCTTGTCATTAGTGCTGCCCATTGTTTCAGGTAAGTTACCTGGCAAGGCTCTTCCACGGGCTCTTCTGTTTGCCGTAGTCACCCATTTGGTTCATTCCTACTTAATGATAAGTGCATTATAACTAGATAATTTGTGAGAATCTTGTTTATTTCATTTAATAATTTAGTTTATATAAGATTTTTCAATTGAGACAAAAACAAACAAAAAATTCGACAGAAATACTGCTTCTATTTTGTATTTTTGTATCCGCCAAAACAAAGTTTTGCAGATACTATGGTTATGACCGGGCTCCGCCACCACTACCTCTGCCGCCGTATTCGTTTCCGGAGAACTCCTCTGAGACTACTGGACGGATTTTTCTGAAACTTACACCAATTATCGGGTCTCATGTGAACTGGTGCCTAACCAATTGGCGTTGACCTCTGACCTTTCCTCTCTGCCCACATCCATTTGTGCGTCTGTGTCCACACATAAACCCACATATCTCGGTTACCGTTTGACCGATCAGGGAAAATTTTTTGTACAAATGTAGCCCTTGGATAGCTTTTTAACATACACAAAAAATGGTGGCGCCACCTGCAACCATGTTTGCACAGTGTCCATCTATTTGTCTGCCTTGGGTTAAAATCCCTCATATCACTGCATTGGTTTGACTAATTCACCTGAAATTCGGCATGGGTACACATCCTGGATAGCTTTCTTGATTTTATGACAGGTGGTGCCACCTACATTCATGTTCACGCTGCAGACATCCATGCCTATATTTCCGGACTGATTTGACGTATCTACCTGAAAATTTGCATGTGTATAGATCTCACATAGCTCTTTATCAAACACAAAACTGGTTGCGCCTCCTGCAACCATTTTTGCACAGCATCCATCGGTTTGTCTGCCGTGGGATAAAAACACTCATTTCTTGGCAGTGGTTTGACATAGCTGCCTAAAATTTTGCAGGTTTATACATCCTGGACAGCTTTCTTGATTTTATGACAGGTGGCGGCACCTACATTCAAGTTTACGCAGCAGACATCCAAGCTCATATCTCGGGAACCGTCTGACTGATTGGGCCAAAATTTTGCATGTGTATAGATCTCACGTAGTTCTTTATCATACGCAAAACTTGTGTTGCTATCTGCAACCATTTTTGCACAGCATCCGTCTGTTTGTCTGCAGTGGGCTAAAATCACTCATATCTCAGTAGTGGTTTGACATATCTGCCTAAAATTTTGCGTGTTTATACATCTTGGATAGCTTTCTCAATTTTTTTAGCAGGTGGCGCCACCTACCTTTATGTTAACGCTGCAGACATTCAGGCTTATATCTCAGGACTGGTTGGACATATCCCCCTAAAATTTTGCATGTATATAGATCTCACATAGCTCTTAATCATACAAAAAATTGGTGGTGCCACCTGCCACCATTTTTGCACAAGTCCTTCTGTTTTTCTGCTGTGGGATAAAATCACTCATATATATGTAGTGGTTTGACTTATCTGCCCAAAATTTTGCATATGTATACAACTTGGACAGCTTTCTGGATTTTGTGGTAGGTGGCGCAACCTACATACACATTTCGGCTGCAGACATCCATGCTAATATGCAACACACCTCACTCTATTTCCCCTTGCCACTCAATCCATGCCTGACTTAACCTGTTCCACTCTAATTTTGGTGGATACACGTAGTCGCTTGTCGACTACCCGTATTCTAGTTTTAATGAGTAATTATTAATGTAAATAATTGCTGCTTTTCCCTGGATCCCATCAGAGTTTTCACTGTGTATTTTTCCTGCAAAATCATCATTCATAAAGGTATCATCAGATATTGATAGAACTTTGTGTTGTTCTTATTCACACATTGCAAGAACTTAATCAGATTCTGATACGTTGATAATATTTATAAAAAAAAGTATAAACAATTGCCTTCTCATTTGGTGTGAAAAAAATTTAATATTTTACATATTTTGTAGTCATGGTGCTGTTTTTACATATTTGTCACTAAGTTAAATCTTTCTTAATTTAAGGAACCGACCAAAGGAGGACTTTGTGATCCGTGTGGGTGACAAGGACAACAGCCTGCATGACACCTACGAACAGCAGTTCCAGGTGGAGGACATTATAAAACACCACCAGTTTAATGGCAAGTCTCAGTATCTATCCACTATTTACATTGTGAATGCAGTGGTCATACTATGTTCGTTTTATAACTCCTCTCACTTAACCACTGCCTTCAACAGCAGTCTGAAAGACAACTATTCACTTGTCAAAGGCCAAAAAAAGTAAGGTTCTCAGGCACTCACACTCACCATGCACATCAATTTTCCGACCCAACCCCCATTTATTTTTTTTATTTTTAATATCAATCGAAACAACCCAATTTTGAGCTCCAGCCACTCGGACATTTCTTTCAAGTAGATAAAATAATACAATTTTGATAAGTTTTGTTATTAAGTGCTTTTACCTGTTTAGCAAAAGAAATCTGTTATTATCATGCTTTTCCCTCATATGACATTTTTATCAAAACATACAAAAAAAGGTAAATAAAAAATTGTTCTCACACACTGATTTCTGAAAAAAAAGTGCCTGAGAACCCATCCTTTTTTTTTGCCATATCTGTAATTTTGTTGTGATTTCCGGCTGACTTAGCGTACATTTAATGATCTATAGGTATATCCTGCTAAGAAAGTGTCTTATAATGCCTCTGTGATGGATGTATGATTTTGTTTATCCACAAATTTTAAGTAAACATTGGAGATGCACCCATATTGACAAACAGAAAAACCATGTACAACTGATGATGTTTGGTTGCATTTGTGTGGGGGTTGAAAGGTCACCAGTTGCAAAATGCTGTGTGCAAAAGTCTGGTTTGTCTCACTTTCTGCGAGATGTCCTTGTTGATTATAATTGATTTATTTTGGTGCCCAACATGTTATAAACACCTGGATATAGACAAAAAGAACAGCCTGTGTGCAAAGTGATCAGCTTTTTCTGGCCTATTTTCTTAAGTTCAAGGTTCTTATTTTCAAGGAATCATCTTTAGTCAATAGAAGTCTCATATCAGAATAGACCCCTTTAAGTTTTGCAGCAGCCTATAAGCCAGAAATGTGCTATTTCATGTACTGGGCCACACATATAATATAGTCATGACTCATGCTTTTAGATGTTTAAAAATCATTGGGGCATTTGATAATGCTTAAGGGGTTTATCTATAAATACAAAGCAATAATGGGAATCATGTCAAGCCTCCACTGAATCAAATATGATACAGGTGACTGATTGAAACCAAGCTGTTATAATGAGTGTGGACATAAGATTTGTTTACATGAGGTCACATAACATAGACATTCCCTTCTTTGGAATACAAATTATTTTTTCTGCTTACTTTTAAAGATACACCCATGATTTCTTTAATTTCAGGTGATACATATGATTACGACCTTGCCCTGGTGAAGCTGAAGCCTGTATCTGGTAGGGGAATCCGGTTCAGTGACTACGTTCAGCCAGCGTGTCTGCCAACAACCGACACTCCGTATACTGCACGCAAGAGCTGTTTGATCAGTGGCTGGGGAAGCACAGGTTACAGTGAGTACATCAACCATGTAATGCTTATTCTGTCTTAAATGAACGTAAAGATTACATGACAAATTAAATTTTAGAATTAAAGCAAAATTTTCACACTAGATTTAAATCTTGACACTTGATTTTAAATCAAATTAAGACTACACAAGAGAGAATAATAAATGTAAAATTTAAAAAGACTGAGATGGAGGTAAAAAATTAACAATGGGGAAAAAACATAAAAATCAACTTGTGTACATCTTGTGTAACTAGAAACACCTTTCTCGATAGGTTTTGGTCAATATTTTTGGTTCTAACAATGTTAAACATTTTTTCTGTCTGAAGTGATCTAGCTGTCTGTACACATCTAATGTATCTCTAATATATTAATATAACCAATGTGTCAGAGTATCCAAAGGACCTGAAGGCTGCTGATGTCCCCATCATTGATGAGGAGATCTGTAATGCTCTGTACAAGTACAGCATCACAGAGCGCATGTTCTGCGCTGGCTTTCTTGATGGAAACATTGATGCTTGTCAGGGAGACTCCGGGGGACCCATGGTTTGTAATATGGATGGTGAGTGTCACATTTCTATTTGCAAAGATGATCGGGGATGTTGGGAGGGGTTTATACCTAGGCACTATGACCCTGCAAAGTACACAACTCTAGAAAAGGGGATCTTGCTTTAAAATTTCTTTCCTGTGGCTCTGTATGCATACCATGCATTCAGTTTTATTTCTAAAACTAAATTCTTTTCTTATTGCACAGTTGTAAACATAATTGTATATGTTGAATTCACTTTCAGGAGTATTATAATATGTGTAAAAGTGCTGTATTAAAACTTTTAACAATTGACCAATGGGTCATGTTGCTCAGTTGACATGAGACAAGGACCTATTGTTAAGATGTTTAGCATGTTATATATCTAATGTGGTGAATATCACAGATGGAATTGAGACTTAATATAACAATTTTTCAGTGCCATTTCTCAAAAAAAGAAGAAAAAGTTTAATGGTTATATGTCCAGCTTTCATGAAATCTAGCCTTTTTAGCACTCAGCCCTTAGGCCGATGGGCTATTGTCGTCACTCAAGCTGTCCGTCCGTCTGTCCGGCGTCCGTTAACTTTTACCTTGTGAGCGGGATATCTTGAAAAGGATTCACCGTCAGAATTTTATTTCCTCGGTAAAGATGTATCTCGGTCAAGTTCGAAGATGGGTGACCTATTTTTCTACATTTTAGAGCTGATTATAGAATAACACTTAGATGCTTATTACTCAGGAACCATTCGATGGATTTTCACAAAACTTACTATAATTATTGGGACTGATTATTTGTACCTGCTACACAAGTTTGGTGGCGCCACCTACAATATCTGATTTTTAATGTATTTTTATCTGATTTTTCAACTTTGGGCTTGTGAGCGGGATATCTCTAAAAGGATTCACCGTAAGAATTTTATTTTTTCGGTGAAAATGTATATTGACAAAATCTCAGTCAAGTTCGAAGATGGGTGACCTTGACCTATTTTTCTACGTTTTAGAGCTGATTATAGAAAAAACATTTAGAAGCTTATTTCTCAGGAACCATTGGCTGGATTTTCACAATACTTACTATGATCATAGGGAGTGATGGTCTGTAACTGCTGCACAAGTTTGGGGGTGCCACCTGCAATTTCTGATTTTTAATGAATTTTTCTTGGATTTTTCAACTTTGGCCTCGTGAGCGGGATATCTCTAAAAGGATTCACAATAGGAATTTTATTTCTTTGGTGAAGTGTATATTGACAAAATCTCGGTCAAGTTCGAAGATGGGTGACCTTGACGTACTTTTCAAGGTCACAGAGCTGATAACAGAATAAAACTTAGAAGCTTATTTTTTAGGAAGCATTTGGTGGATTGTTATGAATCATGGTACATACCTCTCCATTTTAAATTTATAACTGAGACCTGTACAGATATACATCCATGTGAGAACAGATATTTAGTACTTGTTACTGTTACCACCTCTAAACACTGTTCTTTTGGCTGAGGGCTTTTGTCAGCTTCTGCTGATATTCTAGTTGTATGCAGTCAGCATAGCTAAAAATGACCATTCACATTTTTGAAGGACATCCCTGGATGTCAAGACAGAAGATTTTAGGTCACAAATCATTTTATCAGCCCGTAGGTCACCATTACCTAATTTCAGGTTCCCATGCAGATTTACAGAGGACCAGCCTGATTGTCATATTAGAAGATTCTAGACCTAGTGGATACAATTTATGCCCTGTCTGACTCTCTGGGACCACAAAACTATGTTTACAGCCCAAAGTTTGCAAAATATAGTCACCATTACCTTATTTCAGGTTTCCAAGGAAATTTGTCTAAGGCCTCCTTAGATGTTAAGTCAGAAGTTTCTAGGTCTAACAGTCATGGTTTGTACCCTGTTAACAGCTGAAATGCTTCATTTGAATGTCTCAAAAAAAAAGAAGGAAAAATGCATTAATATTTGAAAAAAATAAAGGTGGCACCACCAGTCTTCAGGAACTGATGAAACACTACATGATCGATATGCATAGAAAGAAGCATGACATTCAATGCATTATATATTAGTTTTTCAGATACTGGAGCTTCTGTATCAAATTTCAATAACAGGCCCCGTAACTCAGAGAATATAGGTCACAGTGACGTAATGTCAAGTGTCCAAGCAGAAATTTTATGGACCTCCCTTGATGTAAAGTTAGAAGATTCCAGGTCCAGCAGTTACAATTTGTGCCCTGTAAACTGACGGCCCAACAGACAGACGACGGACAAAGAGTGGTCATTACAGCTGAGATGACTGAGATGTCAGCTGAGCTTAAAACTGCATTTTTCACGCTTAGAGATGTAATACAGTGAAACCTTTGTTAGAGACCACCAATGGGACTGGCCAAAATTGATCTTAAATCACAGCTGGTCTTACTTGACAGGTCAGGTATAACAAATATAAATGCTTTCAATTCACCCAAGGTTCACTCTTTTCTTTTTGCAGGCTCACTTAAGTACACTCCAAAGTGGCACCACTAGCCCCCTCATATGATTATATTCTCCCAGATTAAACATTTTGTACATGTTGTAAATTTGTTAAAGAATCAACAAAAGACGAGTGAAATATTTCATGTAATGTAAATGTAAAGGGTGTCCAAATTTGTCTGAAATCTAAAATAAATGTAAAAAGGAAAGTGTTTTAATGGACAGGTGGGCTTACGAGACAGGTGGTCTTTCAGTCAGGTCCCCTGTAATGTGATGTTTTTCTTCACAGGGAAGTATACACTGATGGGCGTGACTTCTTGGGGATATGGCTGTGCTCAACCTAACGCCCCGGGAGTCTATGTCAAGGTCACCTCACTGTTGACATGGATACACAACAAGATGAAGTAGATCATATGGTTGCTATGGAATCTGTGTTACCTGTGACAACAACAGAAATATTTAATTTGTGTAAAGAAAAGTGCTTTTGATGGTTTTTATGCAAGTATTTTTATATTCCATGAATGTAACAGGAACAAATATGATTAGAGTGGCTTATATCCATATCAGTTCAAGATAGCAGAATTTGCTACATATAGCCACCACTGATTTGGCACATGGCCAAGATCGATTAATTGGTTAAACATATGGTCAGACCAGAAAAACTCTACTCTCATTGGCCAAAACTTACTTGAACATGTGCCCACCCACTGGTACTGATGCACTGCAAACCCTGCTTTTGAAAGCAGTGGTCAAGTGATAGGAGTAATTTAACAAATGTATCATGACCAAGCACTGCATAATGAGTGTAAACAGCTCTGTATCAGTATGCATTGGGTACTGTAAAGGCAAGCCAAAGCTTCATATTTTGTTCAATATTTGCCACTTGGATAAATATGATGAGTGACTTAAAAGGGAGTCTGATCCTTCATGGTTTTGTTAAGGTGATTTTCCATGTGTGTTTATATGCATATGTGTGTACATGCATGAAAAATGTGTTTCTATGTGAGCATATATGCATATATGTGTGAACTGACAGACTAATATATTTGAACAGTGGATAGAGGAGGCCTTCCATAAAAAGATGCTGAAGTGACATAATGTTACCCCAAATCCCGGAGTTCACATAGACCCTATGCATGAATCAGGCTTATGTGGTGATTTTCACACTTATACGCACATATGGACAAGCACATGGAAAAACTCCAGTCACAGAAACACCCCTTTATAAGTGCTTTGTCATGTTTATGGGACTTCTGCCAGTAATTTATCTTACTAAAACATTTTAAACAGTTTTAATATATCTAATAATATAACAATAATATTGAATTTATGATTTTTTTTGTATAAGGATCTTTATCTTATTTAAATTGCAGAAGAATAACGTTGATGTTCTATTGATTTTAGAATATACACAGTATTTTATTGACTGACATGTTGTTTTATAAAAAAAAAGTGGAACCATATTTCTGAAAAATAACTGATTTTTGGACAGTGTTCAATAAAATATTCATATTTAGAAAAGAACTGATTCAACAATCTAAAATATTAATGTTGAACCATCAGTAAGTAGTACTTAACTGTATATGATAGAGTTTATACTATTTAAATACAAGGATATAACCTGTAACAGTCAGTGAGTGACAGTGAAAGATATTTAACCATCAATGACACTGATTGGTCATAGCATAATGTCAAACAAAGGACCAGAACAAGAAATATAAGAAAGGTATCACAGAGACTGACCAGGTGTGATGTACAGAGTATGCTCTCCTGTATATTGTGTACTATATGTCATTAAAATGCCCATTCATGTGATCCCTGTAAGTATACAAAGTAGACCAGAATCCAGCACGACAGACATTATACTCTTTATCATAACTTGTGTAAAAGGTTAGGAAATTAGCTTTTTTAAATAATATTTTTGGCAGAGGTTACTGCCTCCATTTTTAGTGCTTGCTTAACTAAGTACTTTATACCTTTGCAGAATTCCATTCCACTTTTGGGTTATGTGACAGGAGGTAACATATGTTTATACCACCATCAGCCAGGCTTGATGTAAAACACTTGTGGGTCCTGGGTATGCAACTGTCCCCAGTACTAGGTCATAACACAAAGGAACCCCAGAAAGTCGGGTATAGTCCTCCATTTAAGACTGCAGAGTGCTCCACCCTGTGAAAATTCTTGGGTTTCAAATTCACACTCTCCCAGCTTTGAGCCCGGTGCTCTACTCCTAGAATACAGACGCTGGTTAGAGGAAATACACTTGAATGATAATTAAATGTGTTGCTTAATTCTCTTATACTGATCAAGTCTCCCAAAGACTTACAGTAATAAAATTTTGTGCATCACATTTTAGATTGTTTTTTTTCACATTCTGCAGACAGTTCTGTAATTCTCCTGGTGTGACCTTCTGCAAATAACCAATGTTTCACATGCAATATATCAGCAGTCTCTGAAACTGATCTTTGAAAGACTCCTTTCTATCAACAACTGTTTGTGTAGATCCAAGAGGACACGTGCTTGAGAATAATTGGAAATGAACAATAACTGTGTTCCCATTTACTGTGGTTGCTTTCTGAAGATATCATAAAGTGTTATTTTAAACATACCTTATCACATGTATTTAGTTTTATACCATTAGTCTATCTATATACAGCTATGTACAGTGATCATTGCTATTTTTATAAAATACTTATCAAATGATAACATTTTCATTTTCTGTACATTATTTTAATATAAACATTTTTACTGTTTTTTTTTGTATGCTTTGTGATTTTTTGAAAATGATATGAGAAATCTTGGACAGAATGAAGAGAAAGTGTTCATGTGACCTGCAAAGTTGCACTGATATATCCTTCAGATACTTAAGTATGGTAGCTCTGTTTAAATATGGTGTTGTTATGGTTTACAATTACCACAAATGATAATCAGTCCCACCAAGTGTGTATTCTTTGGGATAAAAAGAGTGGGAGTTTCTGCAAGGAACCTTTACTATGCTCAATATAAAAGAACTTAATCACAACATAGAATGGTGAAAAGTTTACCAGAATGAAAGGCTGTGTGATTTAAACACCTTTTTGTTGTAAAAGAGAATGAACTAATTCCTAATAGATTTTTAAGACTTTCATGTTTCCTTTTAAGTTTGTGTGTTCATATTTTGTTGGTGACAAAGTTTCTCACACTCTGATTCCTTAGGGGAAATGATCATTGATCCTATGGAAAATATATTTAATGTTTTAAATAAATAAAGATATGATAAAAATTCAAAATATGGTCACCAGATGGCACTGGTGAGGAAAATAAGTGATACTGTAAATTATAATTATCATCCTACAAGATCCTATGTAGTGTTATTAATGACTGTAAATAAGAAATATCTACATTTTTTACATATTTAATGTGCTTTCATTGTGTTACTGAATGAGTAGACTGTAAAATGCTCTTATTATAGTGTATTTAAAACATTAAAATTTTAGCCTTTAAACACTTTTCTACATTAGTCTATAGTGAAAATATAATGGAAGGTGAGAGCAAAGAGTTTGTAAAACAGTTGAGCAGCAGACAAGGATGACAAACAATTTGTCATATTTTCTTTGTGAGTTAAATCAATATGAGTGGCACAAATATACTTACATGCAGAAATACGGTTTATCCGTTTATTGACAGATACCATGGGATATACAGTGTATGCAGAACCAAGCACCAGCTATATTTTTCAGTGTTGACTATGTAAGAAATGTCCAAATATTGATCACAACATGACAGGATAATCCCTCTTGGGTGATACACAGCAAGAAAAACAATATTACATTACACTTATATGTTTTGGGGATAAAACACACAACTTACTCTAACAAAAGAATTGTACTGTATTGTATATATGAGGTCATCGGAATTTCACTTCACCAATGATATTCAAGGATTAGAAATATTATAGCTTTAGCCTAAAGTTTATCATACCTCAGATTATACACATTAAGCACAGAAGGATCTTGACCTTTGTAAAAAAAAATAATTTTATAGCTAATAACAAAGAAATGTTTAGTGTTTTGCTTGGAAGATATGTGACATGAGGAATTGTCCATGTATCTTGTGACACAATGCAAGACAAAAACTGTAATCCAATTAATATTCATATTTGACCACCATGAATTTGAATGATTAAAATTTAATCATAAATGCAGACTAACATACATCTTTTAACACACACATTCACTCACACTAGTGAAAAAATACAACTGTTTCACTTTACAGTAGGTTTAAAAACCAACTTTAAAGGCAAAACAAACCACTGAAAACAATATGACATCATACAGAAGACCGATGATGATGATAACTTAAATATAAATGGACCCAGAATGTTAGGAGGAATGTGGTTAAAATACATTTTAGCTTGGCTGCTCCACAGCGGATGAACACAAGCATAGTTTATTTACTGGTAGGTGCAAGACATCATATAAAAGCAAATTGCTATTCTGTGATTTCAGATGTGAACATTTAGTCAAACCATACAGAGGGAAATTTCGCACTAAACTGACAACTCAAAATCTGAGCAATTTCCATGACTCCTAACCACAGGTCATGTTACTACAATCCCTTTTAATTGAGAAATAAAATATTCTCTCTGGCTAAAAAATATTATACAGAATTCATATATAAATACATAGAATTCTTTTGTTAAATAAAATCCTGTTTTGCTAATAACATGGTTGTTCTCCTGAATAGATAAAAAGTAGTGATATGAATGAGAGGATTAAGTAAGTATAATGATTCAGTGATATTTAACAAACACTGCAGATTTACAATAAAGTGCACCCTTACAACAAAGCAAACCTGACTTATCAGGTACAAATAGGCCATGTCACATGTATGTCTTAGGTTTTCATTCACATTCAGTTACTTCTTTGGCAATACATTGTATCATTCACATTATAATATCTCTTACCCAGTAGTTGGCATTTTAACCTCCCATTTAGTGATTATATTAAAGAGTCGCCCAGCTGGTTTACCTGGTTACTATCTATATAATCCAGTGTATCCTATTAAGATTAATACAATAAATTCCTCTGTTATATCATCCCCCAAATGTGCAATGTTTCATGTTGAGTGTATACTACGAAACAATACCACCACCATGTGAAATAAATACATATGTTCTGCTAACAAAATTACCACACATTTCTTAAAACACCACCAAACAATTATCATTGCATAATGAGCTGATAGGTTTTATAAAACAAACACATAACAAATAAACATTACTTTTTCAGCCCAAACTACAATTAAAGTTTGACTTGGCCCCAGGATTTGGTGGATGTCTTAGGTTGATTATTTCTTTGGCTGAAATATCCACACGACTCTTTCACTTGGTCTGAATAATTGAGCTAATATAAGCACAGCTGGCAATTAGGCAAACATGAGACCTGATGGCTACAAGTATTTGTTGCCAAATAACATATAACATCTGTTGTATGTGCAATGCAAGTCCAACACTGGACTAGAAGACTCCTCGATTATACTGAATTGGATAAATTGTGTATATTTCTTAAGTACAATATATAAGAACATAATCACATTACTAGTATTTAGGAAACTATTTTTATACATCTTTACATAAATCTACCTAAAACAGCTCCCAACCAAAATAATATGCTAACATATATTACCATAGAAAGGAAATTTCTAGATCTCTTAAATAAGTAGGAAGAAAATGACTTTCAAATCGGGTATACTGATATACACTTAAGAACATTCTGGTAAATAGAACTGTCGAGGTATAAAACAAACCACAAATAAGTAACACAATATTGTTCAGTGCATTATACCTGAGGAAACCAAGAATGAAACATTGCTTTATCTGAGCAAGGAGTTTATATAGTAAGCTATGTTCGCTTCTTGATCTGAGCACTCTCTCTGCATAAATAAAGACCCACATCTCAACACAGGCATCTCACTATATGCTTTGTTCTATCTGCTTGAGAAACACTGCAAAATTTGACAACATTCTTTTTGTACAAACCAAGACTTAAACATTGCAACATTTTAAAGCATCTTTTACAGAACAAAGTGAAAACTGACATCTCAGTGCAATAAATAATTTCCTCACCAGTGCTTGTTTAATACTAAAATCACAAACAATCAGAAATGCTTTGTTTAGTGTTGTTAATTAAAAGTATATGGTAAACAATTATCAGATTTTACATTTTTGTTATTTCACAACACGACATAAACACCAATTATGGCACCTCATAAAGTTATATAAAATCAAACATGAATGCACATATTACACAATAATGTATTAAATGATGAATGATAAAGGATGCTTTGAGAGGTGATATCATGTGCATTGTTCTTCTTTAAAATATTTTACTGATATTCACTTCAAATTCGATGCCTTTGTTTAATTAAATTTCTAAAATTTACCTGTTCATTAACATTTCAGTTTTAACAATATTTCATTTTTTTCACTCTTTAACATTCCATGTTGCACCTATGATTTACTTTCCTCTCAAATGTAAATATTCAGTAATATCTTACAGGTGTTCAGAAGATATACATGTACACTGGTTCACTCAATAACATTTCAAACATGGTTTTTTAACTTTACTCAAATCTCAACTTTACTCAAAATATAACAAAATCTTCAATAATCTAACCCAGAGTTATCACATTTACATTTTAATCTATCAAATTTTCTATAAACCCTAATTCATCATTTTACATACACCCAAACCCAGTGTGTACCAACCTCCACCTGTCTTCTTAAAGATATTTTAAACAAATTACAAAAGTTATTACCTCACTCCATTTTACCTTATAATTCGCATTAGATTCCATTGACAAGGGTTACTTATTTTCTCCCTCTTAGTGTGACTAGTTTTGATCAGTGAAGAATTCAAACTGTAAAATCAAGTTGAACCAAGTTATCAGACAGAACAAATTTCATTAAATATTAATTTATTCAAATGTTAATTTTTAAATAAAGCATAAATAATGGATAATTTCACTTTAGATTGGTTATTATCATTCAGCGTTCATTCGACAGCTTTTGGTAAAGCATGATATATTAAATTTGTGTTGAATAAATGAGTTAAATGGAATGTTGTCATTAACTTACATATATTATTACACGATAATCTTTATGCATAACAGAAAGCTAAAATTTTCTTTCTTTCTTTCTTTTTTTAAATATGATCTTCAAAAAAAGAATACACACTTGCAAGCTAAATAAATGATAAGCTATATAAATGATACAAAAATCAAACTGAAGCAAATTTACAATTGTAATCTTTTCTAATACAGCCCATTTTACACAGAAAGCCAAAAAGTTTAAGGAAAATTTCTCAAGCTTCAACATGTTTCTTAAAAACTGCCAGAAAGTACATTTAAATGTACCAGGTAATCGGGTTATATCATTATCGACAAAGTTGAGTAAAATGTCCCACTGTCAGTTCATACCATAACACTATTACATGTAATGTATTGTTTCTCCTTTGTAGATTTATTAAATTATCATTATATATAGCATTAACATCACAGGTTCTGCTGATATAAATATTCTTGAGTATGGTTCAGTTTGACTTCAGCTTAAATGTGTTCTCTCCACTGATCACGAGTCCCTATATGGTGATGAAGATCCCTTTGTAGTACAGCACGGTGGAGACGATGGTCCAGAGGGCAGCACCGTACAGGTTCATTGCAAGCTGTGCCGCGTGAGTATTGGGCACTGACCAGGATACAGGGAAGTAGGTCTCAAACACCTCGTGACATACGTACACCAAAATAGAGTTCATACCTGTAGAAGAAATTACCAGTAACTTTTACTCTGGACCTATTATACCCCATCAAAAATATCAAACCAGTTTTTGTTACAGGAAATAGGGTTCTGCATAGTGGTGTGTAAATTATCATGTATATTAATGACCAGTTGTTTTCTTTCATAAGCCATTAAATTGGTTGCATTTTTGCATAATCAATCACAAAAAAAATAAAGTCTGCACATGTAAAGTAGTTATATTTTCCAGAAAAAAAATTGTTAATCCTGTCAAAGATATGGGACATTAAGTCGTGAAAAACATTAAAACTTAACCTTGTGCAGTAAACAAGTGTAAACAACCTGGCCATTAACTTGACCTCTCAGAGTGATGTACAAGTTAAATTGAATTAAATGGGTCAATATTTAAGTATCATTCTATAAAGTAGCAGATTTCATGGTAATATTAATGTACATAAAATAAATTAATAACTGATTATCACTTATCTGATTTCTTTGGATCATCAAACATGATTTTACAACTAATTCTGACCATTTCTGTATGGTATTGCCCTTTATGAACAAATTATTCATTACTTTGTAAAATAAGTAAATTAATTTATAAAATTAAAAGAAATAATGATGTTTTTTGCAGTACATGTTGATGATTGTTATATGGAAGTAAATCAGTGGAGTAACTACCTCTGTACCGGTACACATGATATACAGTCCTACCTGGATAGAAGAAAGGTGTCCCTGTCCAGAGTCCATAGACATCAATGATGACATAGAAGATTGTCAAAGTGAAAAAGGCCATGGAGGCCAAACCAAGGACAAATGACACTGACCTGAAACGTCAACAGCAATGTTACTCATAGTGATACTCATAGAACAATAACAAAAATATTACCTGATTGAATAGATCTATTCCCACACCAGGTATGTAATATAATCATCAAGTATAGTGTTTCTACTTAATATATTATTGTATCAGCCAATATTTCATTCTAAAACTATTCTGTTATGCCTGTGCACAAGTGGAGATAAACTGGCACCAGGTGCTATCAGTGGTAGAAAAAAAAATTGGCATGCATGCCACCTGTTGGCCATACTGGACAATCAAGGTTTTTCAAGCTTCTAACCATTTATGTCTTCCATGATTCTTCTTTCCTGTTTCTTCCCCTTTGCCAGTTTTTAAGCATGCACATGACAAGACCTGTGGTCATGCAGTCTTGGTATGATTACACAGACATTGACTGTGATCACTCACACACAGATGCATAACAACTTATAAAACAGGTGAACTGGAGATATAGGAGTCTGTGCTAGAATGGTTTTGCTGAAGAAAACTTAAGTATTCAGCAAAAATGTAATAACAGCATCGTACAGAGTACACATATATTATTATTATTGTTAAATGTTCATGTAAGTTTAACAAAAGTTTAAAACTGATTTCACAAGCTTTGTGTTTCTGATGGACAGAGTAAACACCAGAATGGCTTTTTTTGCAGCACCTATTACAGATTTAGGGGCCATCCCAAAACATTAGGGGTAAAATATGTGCTATCTTAAAACAATGATTCTAGATATCAGCAGATTTAACCTTGAATGACAAGGTCACCACTTTTCAAACTCCACTGAGATTTTGGCAGAAAGAACAGGTGTGATAAATATGAAGAACAAGTGACCCATGAGTCATGACGGTCAGCTGACTAAGAAGACCTTCACAAAACAAATTTTATCTCCTGAATGCCAAATTTTGTAGGTGGTATCCCCATTCAACTGAAGCTTAGCTTGAAAGATATGGGTATCAGAGACCTAATTTTAGGTTTCCAAGGAGATTTTTCATCGACCTCCCTGGATGTGAAGTTAGAAGATTGTAGGTGCAATGGTTATGATTTGTGCCCTTTTAACAGACAACAACATCTTTGTAGGTCTCAAAAAAAGAGAAAAAAATGTGTAAAATTTGAAAAAAATTTAGGTGGCACCACCAGGAACTGATGAAACACTCCATGATGAATATGCATGCAAAAAATCATGGTGATCAATGCATTAGTCGTTCAAATACAAATTTTTAGTTCTACGTAACAGAGACCTAATTTCTGGTTTCATGGGTCTCCTTGGATGTCAAGTTAGAAGATTCTAGGTCCAGTGGTTACCATTTGTGCCCTGTTAACAGACGAATTGACAGACAGACAGACAGCTAGGCAGACAGACAGACGGATGACAGACAATTTAAAGAGTGATCGCTATAGCTCAGATGACTTTCAGTCAGCTGAGCTAAAAAGTCTTCAGTACTGGCAAAGTTATGGGGGTCACAATAATTCCAGAATTGCATAAATTTGACCCTGAAGATCAAGGTCAAGGTCACTGGATTTTGAACTCCAGACATTTGGTAGGAACAATGAGTGTTTCAAATTTTGGAGGAAAATATGCAGCCCTTCAAAAGTTATCACGTTCACAAGACAATAACTATAATGTCAAGTATTGACAATCAAAAAGTCAAGACAAACAATGCCGGCATACAAGTCCTTTAATCCACAACGAGGCAAACTGACCACGGGAGAAGCCCGTATATAGCTGAGAACTCTGGGGATCATACGGTTAATACATCACATTTCCTCCCCTCTTAAGTCCAGAAGTCACATGATATGTAATTAAATGAACCTGAAGAACAATCAAAGAGTCCTTGTTATACTGAATAAACACCATTTATGAAATATTCACGGAGTCCTTGTTAATGACGGTTTGTACTGGTTGCATGTAATGAAACTGTATATGTGTATCATAGATAATCAATTAAGGCATGCTGTATGGTCAGTAAAACAGGTGTATTACATGTGGTTCATTAATTACAAGTCCAATCTATCAGGCGGTCTCCTTTCACGAGTAGAGCGTCTTACAGGCGGTTCAGTGGGAACTTGCTGATTGGTTTCTGGTAACAGCTCTCGTGCTGGTGGATTTGTAGCCTCTGTGTTTACAGGGTGATTAATGTTACCTGCAGCAGTACTGGTAACATCTGTAGTGGGCGTTCCTTGCGGGTACTCCCACAAAGGCAGTGCAAAGGATTCCTCGTTAAGCCATGGACGGAGTTGATCTATGTCACGTCGGATGACAGGTCCATCAGTGACACAAGCCTGATACGATACTGGTCCTGTCTTTTGCAAAACAGTGCCGGGAACCCAGAAGCTAGTGTTATTGCTATAGTACTTGGTATACACCAGATCACCTACTTTGAACTCGCGGTACTTTGCACGTTTGTCATTATGTTGTTTCTATTTTGACTGTTTATCTTGCACTCTCCTAGCAAGGCTTGGCTGTACTAGGTGCAAATGCGACTTGGGCATTCGACCCATAAGTAATTCCGCAGGCGACACTCCGATAGTTGGATGTGGAGTGATGCGATAGGTAAACAAGTGACGTGCACTTAGTTTCATCCCCAGCTTCCCTTCCCCCAACCGTTTAAGGCCTTCTTTAACCGTACAGACAGCCCATTCTGCTAGGCCATTTGTAGAAGGATGGTGAGGTGCACTGGTTATGTGTTTAATGCCGTTAGCTTGGCAAAAGTACTGAAATTCGCTGCTCATAAATGCAGTCGCATTGTCCGACACTGTGATACCCGGAACACCATGAGTACTAAATGTCAAGCGTAGCTTCTCAACAGTTATGGAGGCCGTAGAGCCATATGTTATATGTGCCTCAATCCACTTTGAGTGGGCGTCGACGATAATCAAGAGCATTTTCCCCTGTAACGGCCCAGCATAATCTATGTGGATTCGCGACCAGGGGTGGTCTGGAAATGGCCAGGGCTGTAGCGGGGCCCATACAGGTTGGTGACGACTCAGCTGACATTCGTCACAGCATTTCACAGTTTGTTCAATGTCTGCATCCATACAGGGCCACCACATGATGCTTCTTTCCAGTGCCTTCATGCGAACTATGCCTGGGTGTGTACTGTGGAGGTCTTCAAGAAGTGTGGCCTGACTTTTTGGTGGTATGATTACACGGCCACCCCACATCAAACATCCATCCTGTACACTCAGTTCATTTCTTCTATTGAAGAACGGACGCAGGGTGTCATCATTCACTTTCCTGGGGAACCCCTCTTGTACCATTTTCATCACTTTTGACATAAGGGGGTCCCTCTCAGTTCCCAGTTTAACAATGTTAGCAGTAACAGGAGATTTGTCTAAATGATCCATCACAAGGATTGTATCCCCTGGTACTGGAACCTGTAGGGTAGTGTTCTCATGCAGTAGGAGCCTACTCAGGGCGTCAGCATGCGGAATGGAATGCCCGGGGCGATGCTTTATGGTGTATTCATATGCTGACAATGTGAGTGCCCATCTTTGTAGTCTAGGCGAGGCCATTTGTGGCACAGCTTTGTGCTCTCCGAAGATACCGATCAACGGCTTTTGGTCTGTCACTATACTGAATGGCCAGCCCCACAGATACTGGTGAAATTTCTTAAGACCTACTATGACTGCCAAGCCTTCCTTATCAAGTTGAGAGTAGTTCTTCTCAGCCGGCGACAGCGTACGAGAGTGGCATGCTATAGGTTTCTCTGTCCCATCTGGCATTGTGTGAGACAGTATGGCACCCACACCGTACGGCGAGGCATCACATGTGAGTACCAGTGGCTTTGTCAAAATGTACCATAACACGTGGAGAGTTCAACAATTCTTTTGTCTTTCGGAAAGTAGCTTCCTCACGCTTACCCCACATCCACTCTGCATCTCCTTTCAGCAATGTATGAAATGGTGCCAGCAATCCCGCAAGTCCGGGCAGGAATCGAGCGTAGTGGTAAACCAAGCCCAAGTAAGCCCGAAGTTCCGACACGTTAGTAGGGGCTGGGGCCTCTTGTATGGCAGTGAGGGCTTTCCCTGCTGGACGGATTCCAACAGCATCTAATATGTGTCCGAGATACTCGACCTCTGTTTGTAAAAACCTACATTTTGACTTTTTCAACCGGAACCCTGCTTCCTTGAGGCATTCCAAAAGTGTATCCAGAGTCCATAAGTGTTCCTCATCTGTAGCACCAGTAACCAGTATATCATCTAGGTATCCAATGGTGTTTGGAATGTCTTTTATAAGGGAATCTACCACTCTCTGAAAGATTCCTGGCGATGACGAAACCCCATACGGTAAATGTTTGTATGTAAAAAGTCCACCATGAGTGTTCACTGTAACAAATTTTATGCTTTCCGGAGCCAGTTCAATCTGTTCATAAGCATGTTTAATGTCTAACTTGCTATATGTTGAACCGTTTCCCAACTGGGCATAAATATCCTCAATGTTGGGTATTGGATACCGATCTATATAGCTTTGCTACCCGGTTGACTGTATTTTGTAATCACCACACAGGCGTACTGTTTTGTCACCTTTGACAACAGGAACAACTGGTGCAGCCCAGTCAGAGTACTGCACTGGTTCAATGATATTCTGAGTTAACAGTCTATCAAGTTTGTTATCCACCAGACCCTTCATGGCATACGGCAGTGGTCTAGCTTTGAAGAACTGTGGAGTGGCTCCATCTTCCACATATATGTGTGCTGAAACACCCTTGTTGGTTTCCTGTGACTCCATTAAGAGGTCACTGTGTTTGTATAAAACAGTCTGTAATGATTGCATGGGTGTTTTAGTAATGCCACACAGTTTATGTATCTCTTGCCAGTTGAGCTTGATCTGACTGATCCAGTTCCGACCAAGCAGGCTAGGTCCATCTCCCAGCGCAACCATCAGAGGAAGTCTAAAGAGTTGCCCATCTGATTCCACTTGGACATCAAGTACTCCTTTAACTGGAATTTCTTCTCCTGTGTACGTACGAAGTGTGTCCATGGTTTTCTTGGGCTGTCTGTCTGGCCAAAGCATCTGACAAGTTGTTTCACTTACAATAGAGACAGCAGCTCCTGTGTCAATTTCCATTTTTTATGGTTTACCTTCAACTGTAAGACAGGTCACCAATGGCTGTGTATGCATGCCATTTACACTAAACAGTCCATAAACTGACCCTGTGGTTGGTTCTGGCTCTTCCTGCCCATCCTCCCCCTCATGGAGAACAAGGTGGGTAGGTTGTGATTGTCTGACCGACTTGTTTGCCTTTTTCTTAGCATAACAATTCACTTCAATATGGCCTTTCTTGGAACAAAAATGACAAACACTGTCTTTAAATCTACATTCTGCTGGAGAATGGTTGTTTTTGCCACAGCAGAAACACAGAGGCATCTTCTTTACTGGTTTCTGGGGCCGTGCTTTATGTGTCAATTTGTTTACATTAGGTTTTGGTTGGACCCCATTGGTCTGTGGCAAGTTCCAATTTTGTTGTGTTTTCTCTAGCTAACTCCA
The DNA here is from genome assembly GCA_026874595.1 of Sipunculus nudus. Taxonomy (NCBI): domain Eukaryota; kingdom Metazoa; phylum Annelida; class Sipuncula; order Golfingiida; family Sipunculidae; genus Sipunculus; species Sipunculus nudus. The sequence continues at coordinate 73,557,304 of CM049307.1, read as the reverse complement.
TTGAAAGAGCAATGTCAAGTGCTTTTTGGAATGTTAGGTTTTGTTCACCCAACAGACGGCTCTGTATGTACTGTTCACGAATGCCACAAACCAGTCTATCACGGAGGTTTTCCTCTAATACATACTGAGGCGTCAGAGGCACACCCTCAGGGGTACTGCCAAAATCACACAGGCGAGCTAAGTCTTTCATCTCAGCAACAAAAGCAGTTACCGACTGGTTAGGTTTACGTTGACAGGAATGAAACATGAAATGTTAAAGTGTAATGTTCGGTTTTGGTTCGAAATGTTTCTCGAGCAATGTACACAGTTCATTAAAGGAATAGTCGCCTGGGGCGCCAGGTGCAACAAGGCTTCGAATAAGGTTGAACGTTTTATCACCTAACCCAGAAAGAAGTATAGCACGGCGTTTAGTGTCCATTTCGTCCGTGATATCATTTGCAATGAAGTAGAATTGCAAACGTTGACTTTATGTTGACCAATCCTTGCCGGAGAACGTCGGCAATGTGCCATGTGCAGCTGCCATGTTGTTTGTTTATACTGCTGAGTTACGGTCTCTCGTACCCAGAACATGCGGTAGGAATGCAGTCTCGCAGACCCAGACCGATGGCGCACTTCGTGGCTTGAAAGCGTAGCAAAATCCATGCGTCGCGAAAGTGTCAGTCCCAAGGAGCTGGTTAACTTTAGCGACAGGCGTGATATGCGTTGTATAAGCGTATGTCCGAAACCTGCTCGTCGCCAGGTTGTCAGGTATTGACAATCAAAAAGTCAAGACAAACAATGCCGGCATACAAGTTGTTTTATCCACAACAAGGCAAACTGACCGCGGGAGAAGCCCGTAAATTTATAGCTGAGAACTCTGGGGATCATACCGTTAATACATCACATATAATTAGGCCAATTTAATCTTGAATTTCCAGGTCAAGGTCATCGAGTTTCAAACTCCTCTGAGAACTTTGTAGGAACAATCATGGTACCAAATTTCAGGCCAAAATGATAAATGCTTCAAAAGTTATGAGGTTCACAAAAATTTCACATTTCAGCAGATTAGACCTTGAAGATGGAGGTCAGGGTCACAGGGTTTTTGAACTCATTTGAGAGTTTGGGATGAACGATGAGTGTTTCAAATTTTGGAGGAAAATATGCAGCCCTTCAAAAGTTATCGTGTTCACAAGATATCCTACAGACAACAACAGACTATGGCACTGAAAACATGTCTCTCCTGGAGGGGGAGACATATTAAACACATGATAGCGCACCACAGAGTTAATCAACTTTGAGGAAACACAGAAAACAGCTTCCACCTACCAGAGGTTCTTGTTAAAAGGAATCACACCTCCATTTTGTCTTGCATAACAAAGGGCTGCTGCTATTCCACCCTGAAACAGAAATACACTAAAGGTGATGAAAAATTGTTATTTGTCATTAAAGCAGGTTTGGTTAATGTGCAATGGGGACTTATTGTAACTTTGATTAGAAGTGCGCTGTTTTGCTAGTTCTGTTTGAAAGAGGGGAGTGTCCACTTGAAGTTTATATGTTTAAAGCATACTGTAAAATAATACCATAATAAAACCTGACTCCTTAGTTTGATCAATGTAACATGATAGAAACGTTTACTTACCAGGACGGCAGCCCAGATCAGCCAGCGCATGACTCGGCTCACCCAGTCTTTGTGGATCAGCAGGACCTTCCCAGCCTACAACAGACAAATGGTGGCCATCAATTTAAGAACAAAGAAAACTTTTATTCAAAAGCATATGCAGTAAAACCTCTGAATTACGAACACCAACAGGACCACAATAAAATGGTCACATTTGTGAGGAGGTCACCTAAGTAAGATTTGACTATTGATGCTCTTACATAAGCTCCTCTGGCCATACATTGTAAACATAAGTAGCTATTCAATATCATTTGGAATAACTGATTTTGGTTTTTACCTTAATCTGCATGATAAGACATAAAATTAGCACGATATGTTTTGTATGATTTTATTTATAAATACTTAAATGAATAAGAAAAACTCACTTAAGAAATAAAACAAGGGACCCATGGGTCACATTGCTCAGCTGAATTTTGGAAAATATTAGTAACTGCAAAATATTTTTATTTCTTTTGTTTTTTTCATGTATATTATCATTTGAAAAGCTATTAGAAAATGGCCCTGCTAAAATGAAACTCTGTAAATTATAGAATAATGGACATCAGCTAAACCATTTAGTGATGCACCAAGGGAAAAAATGGGCCTACGGTAAGTGTCATATAAAAGTAACATTTCATAAACAACTTATGTGTGAAGGCAATTAAGTTTTCAAAAGTTAAATATATGGCCATATGAGTTAAAGTATAATCCCACAAAGTTTGACCAATATTCCTAATTTTAATACTAAGTAAACAGTGATATTCACACCTAGGCCCCGCCAACTTTAAGAGATATGAATGAAATGCTACAAAGTATTTATATCTTCTTAAATCTTATCAGTTAGCACTTACATTAGATCCTAATATTTTATCACATTTGAATATTAGGATTAAATTTCTGAACATTTTTTTCTTTAAAAAAATCAAAATTGTCCATGTCTCAACAAAAAGATTTATTTAACATTAAAATTATAAGATTCATCTTGTTTATTTGTCCTGTGTATTGAAGTGGTGAGTGGGGGAGGGATCTTTGTTGTTACTGCTCGTTGCTGAAAAAAAATGTTAATTATAAGATTCATCTAGTTCATAGTACAGGTCTGTCAACAGAATGGAGTGGGGGGGGGGGGGGGGGAGAGAGAGAAAAAGGCTCCATGTGGTATTAACTGCAGACAGCCTGATCAAGCTTAACCCAGTGGACAGAGGGCTTGCATTAGTGATGGGATTACAAAACATTATGCCAACCGCCTGGGGAGCACAGAGAGCTCCACTGAATGACCTACAGTGACCAAATGGACTGTATGACAATGTAAGGGAATACAACAAGAGCCTCCTAAAAAAATAAATAACTAGCCTTATTTTGCAGCTTTTATTTTCAAATTTCAGATTAAATCCTTGGGTGTACATGCTGTGAAAATTAAATCCACAGTACTTACAGGAAAAACACATGCCGTGGCCAAAGTTGGGAAAAATTTAAGGTACCAATTTTTTTTATTACTGCTAATATTTTAAAAAATTTAAAAGATTTTGATCTAATTTTGGGTATACAATTTAATTTTAGATTAATTAAAGTAATATCACTGGGAAAAAATCCTTAGCTTTAACATGTTTTGTGTTAAGTGATCAAATATCTTTCCTGATTTTTTACAAAATGCCTTATGTTTGAGCCCATAACTTTTTTAAACTAGAATACGGGTAGTTGACAAGCGACTACGTGTATCTGCCAAAATCAGAGTAGGATGGGTGAAGTGAGGCATGGATTGAGTGGCAAGGGGAAATAGAGTTACATGTGTTACATATTAGAATGGATCTCTACAATGTAAACATGATTGTAGGTGGCGCCACCTGTTATTTGAACGAGAAACTATCCAAGATGTGTACACATGCAAAATTTCAGGTGGAAAAGTCAAACCACTGCAGAGATATGAGTGATTTTATCCCACAGCAGACAAACAGATGGACGCTGTGCAAAAATGGCTGCAGGTGGTGCCACCATTTTTGTGTATGTTATAAAGCTATCCAAGGGCTACAGTTGTGTAAAAATTTTTTCCTGATTGGTCAAACAAGTCCAGAGATATAGCATGGATGTCTAAAGCGTGAACGTGAATGTAGGTGGCCCCACCTGTCATAAAATCAAGAAAGCTATGCGGGATGAATACGCATGCCAAATTTCAGGTAATTTGGTCAAACCACTGCAGAGAATGAGTGATTTTAACCTAAGGCAGACAAACAGATGGACGCTGTGCAAAAATGGCTGCAGGTGGCGCCACCATTTTTATGTATGTTATAAAGCTATCCAAGGGCTACATTTGTGTAAATTTTTTTCCCTGATTGGTCAAATGGTTCCCGAGATATGAGCTTGGATGTCTGCAGTGTTTGTGCACTGTGCAAACATGGTTGCAGGTGGCGCCACCTTTTTTTTGTGTATGTTATAAAGCTATCCAAGGGCTACATTTGTGTAATTTTTTTTTCCTGATCGGTCAAATGGTTCCCTAGATATATGGGTTTATGTGTGGAAACAGAGGCACAAATGGACGCTGGGTAGAGAGGAAAGGTCAGAGGTCAAGGCCACTTGGTTAGGCACCAGTTCACATGTGACCCGATTATTTGTGTAAGTTTCGGAAAAATCTGTCCAGTAGTCTCAGAGGAGTTCTCCGGAAACTAACGCCGCGGCGGCGGCGGAACCTGGTCAAAAACATAGTATCCACAAAACTTTGTTTTGGAGGATACAATTATATAATACAGACCTAATTTCAGGCATGTCCATAGGAACTATATAGAGGAATATTTACGGTAAATATGAGGAAAAACAGATGAGTGGTTTAGATATTAGGCAGTCCTGAAGTGTGAAAATAGGTTTTTAATAAAAAATTGAGGTTTTTTCCTTAATTTCGCTAAGGAAGGAAGTCGCAAATACCCAGTTTCTGGCTTGGTAGGAGATCTTGCGGACATCCAACATTATGCTGAATTTTGGATCCATGGGTCTTACGGTTTCAAAACATGCCCCATCTATGGACAGACGGACGGACAGATAGACCGACAACGGACAACGGACCACGATTATAGCTCAGATGACTTATAGTCAGCTGAGCTAATAAAATTGTATCCAAGCACATCTAAAGGCAAGCACAACTTCTGTTAATAACAACATTACAAAATATACAATAAATGCTTGTACAATATTTATGCTTGATATATCATAAATATTAACTTAAGATCAAATAGATTGATTCTATAGGGCCGTGATATAGTCTGTTTTCTGAGAAACTGATCCATACTAAGTTGCCGACTTTGACACTTTGCATGAACAGCTTGCCCCTGCAGCTTGCATTCCAGGGCAGACATAATCAAAACACTCTTTATGTAATATAAGACTATGTTCTCCTATAAGTCTGGCAGCTATACATGATTAAAGGCTCTGCCTATAGCTGTGAAAAATGCACATTTTTATAGCCCTCAAAAGGTACAATTTTACATCGCTGAGTTTATCAAGGAGTACTCAGTCTCTTTTTTTCTCTACCAATAGACAGTTTCTAAACAGGTAGCCCAATGGTGATATAATATGAACCAATCATGAATCTTTAATGCCAAGTGAATTTATCAAAGCTAGGGGTCTACGTATCAAGCATATTATTAACAGCATTCCTCATAAAAAGTTATGAAACCGTGATGCAAACATTCCTAGCCTTGTGTAATCCATCCGTGAACAGGCTTAGATCTGCCCTGCAATTGTTTTATCTACTGCCATTTAATAATTTATAGGGATGTAATGCATTGGTTTAGACTCAACCCTCCGTTACACCTGGGCAGGAAATGTTTACTCTGTACTTAGTGGTCACATAATTGAGTTTCAGATCAACCATTGGGACCAAAATAGTTGGTCATAAAATGAAATAAGGAGGTGCCTGCTATTTAAAGGTTAGAGTTTATGATATAAAGAGCAAAAAATATTGGAACCATGAAAAAGTGGTTGTAATTTCAAGGTGGTTGCTATATATTGCTTTGTATCAGAGTACCTCACAGCATCTCATAAAGTATCTCACAGTCCTTTAATTGTTAAAGTTCCAATATTTCTGCCCAAAATCATTAAAGCAAACTTGAACAAAGGCCATCTAAGGAACATTTTTGTGCAATGTTACAAAAGTTTTGCAGAAGAAGACAATTGAAGCCCATAGTTTGAAATAGGTTTCCTAATGGCCACAAGACCACTTCAGGTTTCTTTGACTCTACCAAAATTCAATGAACCCAATCATTTCTTATACAAATGAGAGAACCCTACCATAGAATAATTCTTGTGATAAATTAAACCATTCAGCATGAGTTTCATTATAAAACATTTTTTAAATGAAAGAGGCTGTTATAAAGTGATGAACTCCGGCTCAACTACACAGAACTTAATTATATCCATAACGAGGCTGACTCGCAGGTCATAGGTCAAATGACGTTTCGCTTAGACTGGTACCTTCCACAACAGAGGCTAAAAGGTTTTTGCCCATAAACAATAGGTTTATGTAGGTGGAGCTGCAAAAACCTCAATTTCAAAAATGTTATGACTAACATTTGCACAAAACTTGGTGATGCTAGCTAGTGTTGTTTCAGAGATTGCTATGTTAGTATGCTTACTTGGCCAAATGACAAAGTTCAAATTCCTGTAACTTGGCCAAAATTCATCAAACCGAAACCATTAGAACAAACTTGAGAGAGCTCATCTCAAGGATCATTTCATTGAAATATTGAACAATTTGACGGATTTTGGAGAATTGTTTTAGCTTATCCCCCGTAAAATATAAGTTAATGCAGGCGGCACTACAAAAAGCTCAATTCCTTAACATTTGACATGTGACTGATTTTTGCATAAAATTTTCGGAAACTAGCTTCTGCTGTTCTTGAGAAATTATGGCTCAATGTACTGATGACCCCTGTATAAAAAAGGTCACTGCAGATGGCTCCATCAATACCACAATTTCAACAAGGGACCTATGAGTCACGACGCTCAGCTGTTATATATGATAAAAAAATATTATTTAGAAATGAGGCACATGCTGGTTTTGTGTGGTAATAAATATAAGCTGTATTATGAGTTGTTGTTGTTTAGCTTATGTATGATTTTGATAGTACCTTTGGAGACAGGGAAGAGGATTGATTTCATTTATTTTATTAACAAATGGAGTACTATTGTCACACAGACTATAGCTCAGATGACTTATAGTCAGCTGAGCTAAAAATGATCATGTGACCAATATTTGCATAAAATTTGGTGATGAAAGTTTAAGTTGTTTCTGAGAATGTAATTTTAGTATGCTTTTTCGGCCTTATGACTGAGTACAGTGTCTCATAACTTGGCCAAAAATCACCAAACTGAAACAATTTGAACAAACTGGTGCCACATACCTGGAGTCCCAGGAAACATATAAAGATGGAGGTCAATGTCCCAAGTATACCTTCTGGGTCATGGGGTACAGCTGTCTGGTAGACCTCCTGCATATACAAATCACACAAACCTAATTATAAGATCACTTACTTTGAAGTATGTAGAGACGATGAAAATTCAGTTTGAGTTCATGTCATGCAGATTCTGTCAGATAGAGAACTAAACAGAGGAGATCACAATGGTAAAACTGACTAACATTTAATATCAAACTCTTTTGTAAGGCTTCACCAATTATAACCCAAAAATACCTGATAGGATTAAGAGTGTTATTTTCAAATGAGATTTATTTTAAGAAGGTACAGCACTAATAATTACATATGCATCTCACTTCCTAGTAATTTTGTTTCCTAACACTCACACTTTTACTAAAAATGATGACATTACACAATACAGACATACCTTACATGTAGGGTGCTGGTAAATGTGGTCATTAGTGAACATCCAGCGGTCAATAACCCCTGCAGCTCCTCCTGTGCAGTTATAGTACTGTCCATACATGTGTAGACCACCTGGACCCAAATAGCCCCTAAACAGACATCAAATAAAGAAACAGTTATAGTACTGTCCATACATGTGTAGACCGCCTGGACCCAAATAGCCTCTAAACAGACATCAAATAAAGAAACGGTTATAGTACTGTCCATACGTGTGTAAATCGCCTGGACCCAAATAGCCCCTAAACAGACATAAAAAAAAGAAACGGATATAGTACTGTCCATACATGTGTAGACCACCTGGACCCAAATAGCCCCTAAACAGACATCAAATTAAGAAACGGTTATAGTACTGTCCATACATGTGTAGACCGCCTGGACCCAAATAGCCCCTAAACAGACATCAAATAAAGAAACGGTTATAGTACTGTCCAAACGTGTGTAGACCGCCTGGACCCAAATAGCCCCTAAACAGACATCAAATAAAGAAACGGTTATAGTACTGTCCATACGTGTGTATACCGCCTGGACACAAATAGCCCCTAAACAGACATCAAATAAAGAAACAGTTATAGTACTGTCCATACGTGTGTAGACCGCCTGGACCAAATAGCCCCTAAACAGACATAAAAAAAAGAAACGGATATAGTACTGTCCATACATGTGTAGACCACCTGGACCCAAATAGCCCCTAAACAGACATCAAATTAAGAAACGGTTATAGTACTGTCCATACATGTGTAGACTGCCTGGACCCAAATAGCCCCTAAACAGACATCAAATAAAGAAACGGTTATAGTACTGTCCAAACGTGTGTAGACCGCCTGGACCCAAATAGCCCCTAAACAGACATCAAATAAAGAAACGGTTATAGTACTGTCCATACGTGTGTATACCGCCTGGACACAAATAGCCCCTAAACAGACATCAAATAAAGAAACAGTTATAGTACTGTCCATACGTGTTTAGACCGCCTGGACCAAATAGCCCCTAAACAGACATAAAAAAAAGAAACGGATATAGTACTGTCCATACATGTGTAGACCACCTGGACCCAAATAGCCCCTAAACAGACATCAAAAAAAGAAACAGTTATAGTACTGTCCATACGTGTGTAGAGCGCCTGGACCCAAAAAGCCTCTAAACAGACATCAAATAAAAAAACGGTTATAGTACTGTCCATACGTGTGTATACCGCCTGGACCCAAATAGCCCCTAAACAGACATCAAATAAAGAAACGGTTATAGTACTGTCCATACGTGTGTATACCGCCTGGACACAAATAGCCCCTAAACAGACATCAAATAAAGAAACAATTATAGAACTGTCCATACGTGTGTAGACCGCCTGGACCAAATAGCCCCTAAACAGACATAAAAAAAAGAAACGGATATAGTACTGTCCATACATGTGTAGACCACCTGGACCCAAATAGCCCCTAAACAGACATCAAATTAAGAAACGGTTATAGTACTGTCCATACATGTGTAGACCGCCTGGACCCAAATAGCCCCTAAACAGACATCAAATAAAGAAACGGTTATAGTACTGTCCAAACGTGTGTAGACCGCCTGGACCCAAATAGCCCCTAAACAGACATCAAATAAAGAAACGGTTATAGTACTGTCCATTTGTGTGTATACCGCCTGGACACAAATAGCCCCTAAACAGACATCAAATAAAGAAACAGTTATAGTACTGTCCATACGTGTGTATACCGCCTGGACCAAATAGCCCCTAAACAGACATAAAAAAAAGAAACGGATATAGTACTGTCCATACATGTGTAGACCACCTGGACCCAAATAGCCCCTAAACAGACATCAAAAAAAGAAACAGTTATAGTACTGTCCATACGTGTGTAGAGCGCCTGGACCCAAAAAGCCTCTAAACAGACATCAAATAAAGAAATGGTTATGGTACTGTCCATACATGTGTAGACTGCCTGGACCCAAATAGCCCCTAAACAGACATCAAATAAAGAAACAGTTATAGTACTGTCCATAAGTGTGTAGACCGCCTGGACCCAAATAGCCCCTAAACAGACATCAAATTAAGAAACGGTTATAGTACTGTCCATACATGTGTAGACCGCCTGGACCCAAATAGCCCCTAAACAGACATCAAATTAAGAAACGGTTATAGTACTGTCCATACGTGTGTAGACCGCCTGGACAAAAATAGCCTCTAAACAGACATCAAATAAAGAAACGGTTATAGTACTGTCCATACGTGTGTAGACCGCCTGGACACAAATAGCCCCTAAACAGACATCAAATTAAGAAACGGTTATAGTACTGTCCATACATGTGTAGACCACCTGGACCCAAATAGCCCCTAAACAGACATCAAATAAAGAAACAGTTATAGTACTGTCCATACGTGTTTAGACCGCCTAAACCCAAATAGCCCCTAAACAGACATCAAATAAAGAAACAGTTATAGTACTGTCCATACGTGTGTATACCGTCTGGACACAAATAGCCCCTAAACAGACATCAAATAAAGAAACAGTTATAGTACTGTCCATACGTGTGTAGAGCGCCTGGACCCAAATAGCCTCTAAACAGACATCAAATAAAGAAACAGTTATAGTACTCCATACATCATGTTGATGTACATATAAAATATATAAATGGTATAAAACATACATCTTTTAGTCACAATTTGCTGTTTACTTAATTGACAACCTAATATAAAGACATGTTACTTGTATTTCATATTATTGTAAGATACTATGTCCAATCATTCACTCCTTATCTAAAATATTATAAACTTATATGTCCAATGGTGGAAATAAAACAAAAGTAGACACCACTGATAAACATGCAGTATAAGGAGAGGGTATGATTCCTGCATGTATTCATAAATAACTTTGTTGTAATCAGTATAAAAGTATAGACATTAAATGTAACACTGACTTTGGGCAGCCATTTCCTCCATCCAGCTGGAATGTGAGACAGATTTGTGCCGCCACCAGTCCCAGGCTGATCAGCCACTCTGGCCAGTATGGGATGATATCTCTCACTGACGCCCACCACTTGTACTGAAAAGATAAAGCCAAAGACTAGCCTCAGCTACAGAACTAAGCTATGTAGTTCCTTAAATTGACATCTAAGGCCAAAGAAAATAAATGGTATGGTTCTCAGGCACCACCCGCGTCAGTTTTAACCTTCCACATCAAACATTTTTATTTTGATTTTCATCTTTCAAGAAGATAAAATAATACAATTTTGATAAGAGTTCCTTTGTTATGTAGTGCTTTTACCTGTTTAGCAAAAAAGTACATACCAATTACCACCATAAACCTAACAGAATTTTTCATCAGGGAGGAAATGTTGTATCTCGCTTCAATCCATTAAGTTTTTTTTTCATATTTTCATGAAAAATTACCGTTTAAAAAAAAACATGATGTCCCTGTGTTTTTTGCCCCTTTGGGTTTATAGTAATTTTTTTTATCATAACCCAATTTAGAGCGCAAAATGAAAACCTTTCGCTATAATTTTTTAAAATGTCTATTAAATATGAGAAAAACATGACAGATGAACAAACATTAAAAAATTATCTCAAAATATTTGTATGTGTCTCATCATAAATCTACTCAAAACTGTCTTGATGTTACTATTGGCAGAGTATAAATATTGCATTTTTGTAAAATTTTTATTTCAACTGAACTAAAAGACATTTTTTTCTAACAATACCTCATGAGGGTCATGTGGAGTGGCAAAAAATACTTCCATCATAGCAATAGCAAAATAGGAAGCTGCTAATCTTTGTAGTACACCAGGGATGCGGAAGGTGGGAAGATGGACTCGTTCTACAAATAACACAAATAAAGTCCATAAAACAACAAAATGCATGATAAGTATATAGGATATATTTCTGTATTATTTATATTTTTCTAGTATATCTTGATCTAGACTGGGTTCTAGACACATTCAGTCCTGCATGAAGAGAGCACACATACCAGTGTGGTATAAACTTTGTGGCCAGTGGACTAAGAACAAAAAAGTTTGTTAGTAAGGTTGATAAAACATGCTAACTGAATGGAAAAAGTGCAGCCAATGCAAAAAAATTTGTTCACATTTTGTATTTTATTCCAAATAATTACAGTTAACACAACAAAATTGACTGACTCTCTCTTTTCTCACCATATTTAATCATTCAATGAAACCTGTGTTATAAGACCATCCGCGGGGCTGGCTGAAAGTGGTCTTAATGGACAGATGGTCTTATTAGACAGGTCATGCAGTTTAAACCAATGTGAATGTTTTCGGTTTTTGCCATGTTAGTCTTAAAAGACAGGTGGTCTTATTAGACAGGTGGTCCTTTGGACAGGTTCCACTGTGTGGCATATCTGTCCAACATCCTCAAGTGGAATACAGAATACTATCTCATAAAATTATAGTCATTAAAAGTCTGATATAATGCACCTAATTGCCTGATCAGCTCAAAGAAAACAATTTTTTCACTTTTGTATAAACTGACTTGGTCTATATGTGAAGGGTCAAATTTAAAGTCAAAACAACCTCCATCATCTTGTACCTTATGTTAAACTCTAATTGTTCCTGGAGAACAGGGGACATTGATTTGGGTTTGTCTGTCTGTCTAGCTGTCTATCTGTCCGTCTGATTTGTTTCCATGCGATAACTTTCCTAAATATTATCCAATTTCAGTCAAATTTAGGTCAGTGATTGCTCTTATGCATACCTTGGTTGGGATTGGTTTTAGGAGTGTCTATCTGAAAATAGTTCTCTCCAGCGCAAAAACAAAATGGTCAAATTTTGGTACAATTACTCAGTGTTTTAGTTTTTATGTTCATCTGCAGATGTCTCCACATGTCATAGTGGATTTTGATCCAATTTCTCAATGTGTTTTAGTTTTTATGTTCGCCAGCAGATGTCTCTACATGTCATAGTGGATCTGTTTTAAGTTTTCATGTGCCTTCAAGATTTTCTCCACATCTCATAATGTGGTTGCTTATCAAGCATGAAAGACAACAAGGGACCAAAGCTGGGGACAATAATTCCAAGAATTTGCTTGTTCCCATCAGATCTCTTACCTTTGCCACCTGAGTTGAGTATGATTCCCAAGGCAAACAGGATGAGTGTTCTCTTGATGACTTTACATGCCAGGAGTCTGCGTGTTGTACCTCGTCTCAGCAGACTACTGAATGACAGTGCTATAGATGTCCCAATGATGAACGTAAACCTAAATGACCAGAAAAACATTACCATTCAAACCTGAGAGATGCATATATATAAAAAAGTTTGAATTTTTATTTTTAAATTTTTTGTATATCATTTTTAAAATCTGAATATTTAATTTTGTAGCTCTGATAAAGAAATATTAAAATAATACATTTACTTGTATAATCTATAATTTGTAAAATTCTCTCTCCATGAAACCTATAAACAGTGTGAACAACACAAAAATATATCCACATATTCTAGGGATTACTGTCTTATTAAAGAACTAAATATGCTATGCACAGTGCAGGTCATAAATGTTGCATTATAATGAAATGAATTTATTTGCTATTAAAGATTATTAAGCGATATTGTGTATCATTTTTAAATTAAACATCTAAATCCATGCATTACATGATAAACTGCAATGTATTGTAGAATGGAGTGATAATAGTAACTGATTCGCGATCTGTCTCAAGAATTCATGCATGAAATATTTAGTAGAATACAGCATTCTAGAAATGATACATAAACTCAACAGTTTTAACATGTTAGTATTTACAAAGCAGATACTGTGGTATTCCATACAAGGACAATCTCTGCTGGACAGTCAATTGGCCATCGTCAAATTAATGGTAGATCCAATTGTAATAAATTTGTGCAATATGTCCACGGGCCTCAAGAGAAATGACATGCACAGCAGGTATGAGACCCCCTGTATCAGGTCCCTTAATCTGCGCAACATGCAATGTTTTAGCCAGCAGGAACACATATTTCAATGTTTCAGACAAAATCAGTCAGGGCGTCACTTGATTGGCAGGTACTGTGGCCCAATGAATGGGGTCACACAAGTGCTGTGAGTGTCATTTCAACTGAGGCTCCTGGAACTACTGCTACAAATATGTTGCAATAAGTTCTATTATTAATTTACATTGGCCCATGAACTGTTATGTCTGTCCAGCAGATATAAATCGAGGAGATGAAGGTACATGTATGGACTAATACTGTGGGTGACTTCATTTTAAATTGGGTTTCCATTTTAGGATACAAAAGGATACAAAGGGTTACAGTCACAAACTAGACGTGTCGGAACGACACGAATGCCCCCGCCTGGGGCAAATTAGAAACATTTGTTAAATTTTGAAAAAATTTTTGAGTTCAGGAGGTGTCATATGGTCAAAAGTAGGTCAACAAGGGCAAAATGCAAACTCAATCTGTTACGGGTCATTATCAAGCAACACACCAAAAATCAGGCCAGTGTCTGCAGGCACTGTGAAAAAAAGTCCATACATGTGCATTTTCCATAAAAATTTCTGTCTTTCATGAAATTTTGTATGTTAAGGAGCCGTAAGACAATGAAAAGTAGGTCAACCGGGATGAAACGCAAACTCGATCTGCAACTGTCATTATCTGCTCACACATAAAAAATCCGTACATGTCATGAAAATTTATATTTTTCATGAAATTTTCTAAGTTAAGGTGCCCTAAAATATTCAAAATTAGGTCAAATGTGACAAAAAGCGAACTGGATCTGTAAGTGGTCATTATCTGCCAAGACACAAAAATTCAGGCCAATATCTGCAGGCATTGCGAAAAAAAGTCCGTACATGTGTATTTGTCATGAAAATTTATATTTTCATGAAATTTTCTAAGTTAAAGAGCCGTAAAACGGTCAAAAGTAGGTCAACTGGGACAAAACAAGAACTCGATCTGTAACTGGTCATTATCTGCCCACACACCAAAAATCAGGCCAATATCTGCAGGCATTGCGGAAAAAAGTCCGTACATGTATATTTGTCATGAAAATTTATATTTTTCATGAATTTTTCAAAGTTAAGGCGCGGTAAAATGGTCAAAAGTAAGTCAATTGGAACATAATGCGAACTCGATCTGTAACTGGTCATCATCTGCCTACACACCAAGAATCAGGCCAATATCTGCAGGCATTGCAAAATAAAGTTCGTACATGTGTATTAGTCATGAAAATTTATATTTTCATGAAATTTTCTAAGTTAAGGCGCCGTAAAACGGTCAAAAGTAGGTCAACTGGGACAAAACGTAAACTCGATCTGTAAGTGGTCATTATCTGCCCACATACCAAAAAATCAGGCCAGTGTCTGCAGGCACTGTGAAAAAAAGTCCATACATGTGCATTTTCCATAAAAATTTCTGTCTTTCATGAAATTTTGTATGTTAAGGAGCCGTAAGACAATGAAAAGTAGGTCAACCGGGATGAAACGCAAACTCGATCTGCAACTGTCATTATCTGCTCACACATAAAAAATCCGTACATGTCATGAAAATTTATATTTTTCATGAAATTTTCTAAGTTAAGGTGCCCTAAAATATTCAAAATTAGGTCAAATGTGACAAAAAGCGAACTGGATCTGTAAGTGGTCATTATCTGCCAAGACACAAATATTCAGGCCAATATCTGCAGGCATTGCGAAAAAAAGTCCGTACATGTGTATTTGTCATGAAAATTTATATTTTCATGAAATTTTCTAAGTTAAAGAGCCGTAAAACGGTCAAAAGTAGGTCAACTGGGACAAAACAAGAACTCGATCTGTAACTGGTCATTATCTGCCCACACACCAAAAATCAGGCCAATATCTGCAGGCATTGCGGAAAAAAGTCCGTACATGTATATTTGTCATGAAAATTTATATTTTTCATGAATTTTTCAAAGTTAAGGCGCGGTAAAATGGTCAAAAGTAAGTCAATTGGAACATAATGCGAACTCAATCTGTAACTGGTCATTATCTGCCTACACACCAAAAATCAGGCCAATATCTGCAGGCATTGCAAAATAAAGTTCGTACATGTGTATTAGTCATGAAAATTTATATTTTCATGAAATTTTCTAAGTTAAGGCGCCGTAAAACGGTCAAAAGTAGGTCAACTGGGACAAAACGTAAACTCGATCTGTAACTGGTCATTATCTGCCCACATACCAAAAAATCAGGCCAGTGTCTGCAGGCACTGTGAAAAAAAGTCCGTACATGTGTATTTGTCATGATAATTTATATTTTTCATGAATTTTTCTAAGTTTAGGAGCCGTAAAACGGTCAAAAGTAGGTCAACTGGGACGAAATGTGAACTCGATCTGTAACTGGTCATTATCTGCCCACACACCAAAAATCAGGCCAATATCTGCAGGCATTGCGAAAAAAAGTCCGTACAACTGTTTTATTTCGGAAGGACGGAAGGACGGAAGGACGGACATGGGTAAAACTATATGCCCCGGCCACTTTGTGGCGGGGGCATGAAAAACATCCTTAATGATGTAGTGACTCTATATACAAAGACTGCTTGAGATATCATACTTTGTGTGAAGAACCTGAAAGGGTTAGAATCATTAAAGAAACATTCTTCACCAACCAGCAAACTACTCTTTCCAGGAAATTATGAAAACCCAAGAAAAGCATCCATACTTTGCAATCTTAACATTAATTAACTTGGTAGAGTACAGTGGTAATTGCAACGAAACCCCCATAAAACACAGAAAACAGTGGAGCATCTCTGTAAGACCCCCTGTCTAATAGTATCATCTGTCAATTAAGACCACCTGCCTACTTAGACCACCCTCGAGTAAACCAAAAGCACTCACATTGGTCCCTACTGATCTGTCTTATAAGGCTGGCATTGAATTAAAGACCACTTTTAGCCAGTTCCACAGGTAATCTTATCACACATGTTTTCCTGTACTACCAAATGTTGCCCTAATCAATATGAAGTCAGTCACAGCATTAGATTACAGTACTGCATGGACATACCACGGCATGACAAGGTCGGCCACGGTAAGCCCGTTCCACGACGAGTGATTAAAGAACCAGTACCCGCCTCCACCATAGTTAACAAACATCATCACAGTCAAGCTCATTCTAAAGAAAAGCACATGCTGTAAGCAAGACATCCAGCAGTACAACAGTAAAAACAAGCAAACCAGAATCAATCAGGACAGAGACTGCTGCCACCTGGTGAGATACTGAAAAGAAAGTCAACTCCATGGTAATTTTAGGGCTAATTTGACCCTTAGTTTTAAGTGCATCTGTTAAATCTGGTTTTCTGTAAGTCTGCACTATTAATGTAAATTTTGCATGCATGGTCTGCATTTCTAGAATAACTAGAAAAAAAAAAAATATATATATATATAAAGAATATATATATATATATATAAAGATCCAAAGAATTTCATAAAATGGCGGTGATAAGATAATTCTTGCATTGTCAGCCCTTGTGGAGCCCTGTACCAATAGTTTCATCACATAAAATGAGAGCTTATCCTAAAAGTGAGTCTAATTTGACATTGTACTGCTGAGAGCTGCGATTGTGCCAGTATAAACCAAGATTTTGGTCTGACTGGACTTTGTCCTTGCAGGATTGTCCTACCCTCCAGATCAGTGTTTGTCCTGCAACATGTGCATCTACCCACACTGATGCTAAGGACAGATATCTGGATGGTTATACACAATATAGTTTTAAAATAAAAAAAATCAATTTCATGTTTGGTTGAAAAATTAGAAAAATTTTAAAAATTGATATCCTGCATGTGATACCACAGGCACAGCTGAATAATAAATAGTTCCATAATCTGGGAAAACCGCTTGAAGAAATTTTTAGGGTACAAGCATTATATATGAAGTGATTAATGTTAGAAATATTATATCAACATTGAGAAAACTATTTTATTTCCTTGCATTCACTTTTTAATTCAGTGTTTCCTCGACTGCTGAGGTGTTTGTTCCATTATTTTTATATAATTTAAATTGATAATTATGAAATCAGCCATCAATATCAATCACATGCTGCTGATAAAAACCCACTGAAGGATGGAACAGAAGCTGACAATATGTCTATGCCTCATAAGCAAATAAAACATGCATGTCAAAATAAACAGTAATACTAAAACATGCAAGGACAGACAACACATAGCTGGTATATACAGACATGCAAAGAAGCACCAACAAAAACCTAAAAGATCAGTACATAGACATTTTTTGTTATTCTGTAGTCACTCGCATTGGTTTGTTAACCCCTTCCTTACATGCTGCCCAATATCCAGACTCAAAGTTTTATAATACATGCACGGAATGTTTTTCAGAATGGTAAGTTAAGAGTTAAATCTTTTCATTATGTGCATTATAAAAGAAAGGTAAAGATGGGGGGTTTATAGTCTGATAACAATGACGGTATCAGTATCATCCAACTTTACACTTTGCCTTCCTGGCTTTTGGACCTGTTTATTCTCATGACTTTTCTCAGCTCCCTCAGGAGCATACCACCCAAGCAGCCATATCAGGTGCCAGAAAGTTATTCGTTCTATGTTTGCTTGCCACCCATTAAATCCTGGGTCTTGAGAGCATACCCTTTTGGTATAGACTTTAGCTAGGAGTCTTAGCGCTAAAATCTGTCAGAACGGGACACCAACCAACAATCTAGTGGTCACAAATCCAGCACCCTATCCATTATGCCACCATGCTCCACCGGAAGAACTAATCTGTACTATCCTGAACTATGCAGAAAGAAAATAACAATGTAAATTTGAAAGTTAATCTGGAAAGCAGCTAGGCAGCAGTAAAGAAATGGTTAATTCACCAAACCAGGACAGTACAAACACTCAACATCTCCATGTCTCTGCCGGAACTCACCACGGCATGACAAGGTCAGCCAAGGTCAGGCCATTCCATACAGAATGCTTAAAGAACCAGTACCGACCGCCATGGTAATTCACAAATATCATGATCACAATACACAGGCTGAAAACAGAAACAATAGTGAGTCAGTGTCTGTGTCTGATACAAGGTGGCAGCACCTGCAAGAAGGCAAATGCAGTTAAATGGGTGAACATTCATAAACAAACATTATACACCATATCTGTCTGTTGTGAAGTGTACCAGTAAATATATATAATTGTGCTTTCTTGTATTGATGGTAGCCTGTTGATAACTTAAAACAATTTTTATATATTTTTCTGTCTAATATTTAACAATAAAAAAGCATTTTGGAGTCTTTTAGAAGAAAAAATTAAATTTATCAAGCGGCTTTGTCTCTGTAGAGAAAGTGAAGTAACTGTAAGATTACTGACAAAAATTCATTTTCACACACTATATTAAGAATTCACAAAGATTTGAGAAGTGTTGGACCAACATATCTCTAATGCTCCTATTTATGAATGTTACATCATTAGTTGATATCCTCTTATCATGCCATGGTAATATCATTAAATAAACATTGAAAATGTGGAAAAAATCCTTTAAAATTACTTAAAACATTGACAGTGTTCGATTTAACTGCAAAGATACAGGCCAAAGGTGATTAGCAAATGGGTCTGTAGTTAATATGGAAGAGTCTTATTGAAAATAATAAATAATAAGTGGAATCGTATTTAAGATGTACTTAAATAGTGCATACTGTCAGGTAATATGTTTTATATCTGGCTTTAACCCCTTTGGACTATATCACCACTATAGTGGAGATCGAGAGAGATATATGAGTATTCAAGACTGGCAACATATTGTCTTGTTACATTGAAAGATGTCAGCACTTGAGTTATTTTGAAAAGAGCATTTTCAAGGTTTGACCCACACTGAATGAGACTAATTGACCTTAATGTAGTACTAGAATCAAACACCTAGGTGCTATTAAAGTTGCTGATTATAAAAAAGGCCTCTAAGGCTTAGGATAATTGTACAGGTGATTGCTTCATGTCATGACTGACCAATTCAGGAAGAATATAACAGTAATGAACCGATTTCCAGTGATAAGATTGTGAAGGTGGATGTCAGCAGTATCACTGCTTACATACTGGCCCTTATTATAATATTTCAGAAATTTTTATGATTCAAAGTGTACTCATAACAATATTTCACCCAGTGAAGTTTCTTTTGCCATGGTAACAGAAAACTTTTGAATAAAAATACCTTAAGAGTAAAATATTAATCTAAAGAAGTTATATACTAATGTTATCTTGGCCATATCAGATTTTATTTGAATTTTATGGAGAATTTAGTTAATATTACAATGATATATTATATATTATACATTGCTATTACCAAATACATCTGAGTCTCAAAGGGTTAACAGTAAAGTTAAGTGCAATTTTTTTATATTTAAGAGTTTCTTCCACCTTTTTTCTGAAAAAGATTGGAACCTCTGGAAGAACCAATTTCTTCCAGCAAGGATAAAAGACACACAGAAAAAAACATCCCTTGGAAAAACATCCACCCATGATCACAGCAATCTCAGTATTATGGCTTAAGGTAAACACTATAACAGGTATTCTAAATTTATTTTGGACTATGCACAGCCAAAAATGGCGTCAGTCCATATGATTATCTAATCATGTTTATGGTATGAACACGGCCACTTCTTGTATAACTAGTGTCTCTAGGAGTAGTTTAATTTGTCTAAAATAAAGGTTGCTGTACAGACAATGGATATATTTTTATACGACCAGCCTGATCACCACTCACCCTCTAAAGGCATCCAGGGACCTCAGTCTTTTCTTTTTCGGAATCACAATGACTGGGGACTCCTCCTGCTCATCATTGGGATTCACTGGCACAGACGGGGTTCCCAAGTCCTGTACAATGGATATTTAAATGAAATATACACATTTGATATCTTATAATATCTATATTTTAAAACAGTGTATTTAGTAGATACAGGGTCTGTAATCCACTATTTGTGTTGCAATCAGCTGGTTGTACTCATGAAGGCCCTCACTTATTCCTCTGTTGTACACTGCAACAGTTATATTCACTGCAGTCATCCCTTATCTCCTTTCTTGTAACTGCTGCTTTGTATAGCAAGGTACTCTGGGTTCCAGGGTCAGGGTGGGCACAGAGCATAGAATAGTAATCAGGTCAGGGAAAACATGGTATTGCACTGTGCATCCAGCTCCAAATTTTAAACATGCAATTAGTCAGATAAGATGAAATCATTCCTGGATTTCAGTTCTGTTTTTTATAGAAGTGCAAGTCTTAATTATGAAATTATTAGCTGCATTAACACATCATTTGGTCTGGATCAAGAACCAAGCAGGATAAGTTTTTATATCTCTCAGTCATTTAGAAGGGACAGCTACTAGTGCAAACATCTTGAGTACAATTAGGAGTGGAACTGTTTGAGTAGATATGTCATTTGGTTTTTTAGTTAGGTGGTACAGGTAGGCACTCATCGGGGTGAGTCTGTTTTCTACTCCATTCTCTGATCCCATCAAATTGTTCCATCAACTCCTAGACTCCTATATTCTTTGTTGCTCGTAACCTACTTTATTTTTGCCATGAAGTAGTCAAGCAAATATAAAGATATACAACTGTAAATTGTCAATACCTGATATACCATATGCTCCCCACTCAGTGGTTATACACTGCAGTAGTCCCAGATCTCCTTGGCTTTAACCGCTGCTTTGTATAGCAAGATTCTCTGGGTCACACCACCAGGGTGGGCACAAAGCAAAGATTTATAATCAGACCAATGAGAGCATGGTTTTGCACTTTGCATCCAGCTCCAAATTATAAACATGCTTCACCCACTCTTCCTGGTCTGATTACACCAGAACATCCACTCTCATTGGTCTGATTTTTGGCCCTGGTAATAACTGGTGTATATCTATGTCTTTGATAATGGAGAAATCAGTGAAAATATTTCCAAACTAGAATACGGGTAGTCGACAAGCGACTACGTGTATCCGCCTAAATCAGAGTGGAACGGGTGAAGTGAGGCATGGATTGAGTGGCAAGGGGAAATAGAGTCTTGCATATTAGCATGGATGTCTGCAGCCAAATTGTGTATGTAGGTTGCCCCCCCACCACAAAATCCAGAAAGCCGTCCAAGTTGTATACATATGCAAAATTTAAGGCAGATAAGTCAAACCACTACATGTATATGAGTGATTTTAGCCCGTGGCAGACAAACAGATGGACGCAGAGCAAAAATGGTTGCAGGTGACGCCACCAGTTTTGCGTATGATAAAGAGCTATGTGAGAACTATACACATGCAAAACTTTGGCCCAATCAGTCAAACGGTTCCCCAGATATGAGCTTGGATGTCTGCTGCATAAACTAGAAGGCAGATGGCGCCACCTGTCATAAAATCAGAAAAGCTATCCAGGATGTATACGCATGCCAAATTTCAGGTGAATTAGTCAAGTCACTGCAGAGATATGAGTGATTTTAATCCAAGGCAGACGAACAGATGGACACTGTGCAAACATGGTTGCAGGTAGCGCCACCATTTTTGGTGTATGTTATAAAGCTCTCCAAGGGCTACATTTGTGCAAAAGAATTTTCCTGATCGGTCAAACGGTTCCCAAGATATGAGCTTGGATGTCTGCAGCGTAAACGTGAATGTAGGTGGCGCCACCTGTCATAAAATCAGAAAAGCTATCCAGGATGTTTACGCATGCCAAATTTCAGGTGAATTAGTCAAGTCACTGCAGAGATATGAGTGATTTTAACCCAAGGCAGACGAACAGATGGACACTGTGCAAACATGGTTGCAGGTGGCGTCACCATTTTTGGTGTATGTTATATAGCTCTCCAAGGGCTACATTTGTGCAAAAGAATTTTCCTGATCGGTCAAACGGTTCCCAAGATATGTGGGTTTATGTGTGGAAACAGACGCACAAACGGACGCAGAGCGCAGAGGAAAGGTCAGAGGTCAAAACAAAATCGGGGCGCAGCAGTTCACATGTGACCCTAACATAATCCCGGGTTTCGTAAAATTCCGCCTAGCGGTTACGGAGGAGTTCTCCGGACACTCACGCCGCGGCGGCGGCAGCGGCGGCGTGCAGCTGAAAACATAGTATCCGCAAAACTCTGTTTTGGCGGATACAATAACAAAACTACCAGATATGGATTAAGCATATATACTCACAGAATTGACCAGTCGCTCTGTTTCAAACATGTCTGTCACCTTTTTGAATGCATCTAACCTGTAATTAACAATGTATAACAACAAACAGCTATTGTAAAACTCCTTCCATTTATATGAGTTATATATATAGTCTTCAACCTTTAAAAAAAGGGAAGTTATCGTGAAAATAAAACCTTTGTGAATGAGATGCTGAACCTTCACAGGTGAACGTTCATACTGTACTGCCTCATCAAATGACATTAGGTCAAAGATTCATACTTTCAATAACAGCAACAGATTTTTATGTTACCTGTAAATCTAAGACATATTATAGGATAATATCAGACATTTTATTCTGCCTAACAATAATGAAGAAGGATTTCGTGAAATGATTATGTAAAGTGTTAGTTACGTATATATAGTGAAAATGTATATCATGTGAAAATGTGAAAATAAAACCCTCACAAAACAGTGATCCTTGCATATGCACAAATACACACAGATATATTCATAATAATGAAATATTGCTTTCATGTTTTGCCAATCAGATCATCTGCCTTTATTACTGGAAATTCCATTCCACTATGAGATTTTAATATTCACTGTATGGACATAGCTATATGAAAGGTGTTGCTTTATAGATTTACTTGTAAGGGTGTTTATAATATCTCTGTGCAATGTCCCCGCATTTTCAATATTTAAACTGATGAAACAGGAAGCCAGCAACAACTTTATATCCAAGAAGGGTATTGTTCTATAAAAAATTTATTGTATGTAATTTTTTCATTTGTGATATTAAATATTATATTTGACTGTATTGCTTATTATTGCTATTCACCTAGCTGATTATCTTTCCAGCTGGGCACTGCAATTTATTTGTGTAAGCGACATGAGAAATTTCAAACATTATGTGAACAATGTGTTTTTACTATCTTGATGCTTTTGCACTCTTGTTAAACATGTAAACATATAGAAGGAAACAGCTCATTGTTAACTCACACTGAACTGCAGTAGCTGCCATACAATAATGCTCGGTACATACCTGTACAGGAGCTTGAGGAATGCCCAGATGATGGCCAGCCCTGTCAGAACAGCCAAGGCAATGTAGATGGCTGTACGGAATGCAAAGAGAATGCCCATCAATAATAAAGTACAGATCATTATTACAACTTAAAACATGCATCATGTCAAAGTGAACAAACACTCTATTGTTTCAGACCTTGATTCGGTCAACACTCATTATCTACAGGAAGCATCAGCCAAACTAACTACTCATAGCCTTCCCTGTGACATTTTATAAATGTATATTATGTGGAGCTTTATCTGTCTACAAGTGACCCATGGGTCATGACGCTCAGCTGCCAAGCATGACCTGCGACATCATGGGCTGCAATTCACAACTTCTAGTAAAATTGTTGCAGAACCTATATGCCAGGAACTAATCCCACAGCTTGCTCGATACCTGTCAGTCTCAAAAGGAATACCACACAGGCCACATATAAGATCAAAATATAGCAAAAGATCAAGGAAATCCATGCAAGAATTATTATGAAATGGGTGCTTCCATATTAATTTTTATTCAATACAAGCCAACTGTACTGAGCTTTCATAAATGATGGTCATATTTATTAAGAAATCTTTGACCCAATGCAAGATTACATTAATATACATCCCACTGCATTCACTTTAATAGTTCTTGAGATAATATGTTCTAAAGGAATTTAAAGATGGCGTCCTGGTGGCCATATTAGATTTCTGACAGGTCGGAAATTGAACAACAAACATCCTCTAAAAGGGACCAAACATCATGAAAAAATCACAGAAACTGTCCTGGCAAAAAGAATTTCTACAATGGCTACCTGGCAGACAATGATTTTCTGACAAGTCACACATCCTCCAATAAGACACTAAACTTGTAGCAATTGCTTCAAAGAATGTAACAGTTATGAATGTCCAAAACAATTCAAAAGGCATGATCAGGTTGGAGAGCTCTCATATCAGATTTATGAACATGCAAATGTAAAAAGTGCAAGTCCAATTTGTTTTAATTATCAGCTTGCTATTCAATGGGGTCAGCAGGGTAGGTAAACTGCAAAACCTAAAAGAAAAGAAATGCAGAAAGCATCACTAAGAGTCTTGTAATCAAATAAAGCCATCCTAAATCCAGGTACAGACCCACATATTATCAGAACAAACACTTGCTGGTATATCTGATGATTTGTATAATAATGTTCAGATATCTAGAAAACTAAGTTTATCGCTATGATTCCATGATATAAACTGCAAAATGTTCCCATCATTTTATAAATCAGTAGCTAAACTTAACACTTAACTCTCATAGTCTTAATGTCTGGCCAAAGCATTCCGGCAACAGTGTTTTTGTTATGCACTAATGATATATCCTTATCACTCCATGAGCTGATACAAAAGGGAGTCATATATCACAAGTGTCACTGACAATTATGGGCACATAGTGAGATGTACCAGTTGTGAGTGCCATATGGTTATATATACAAGAAAACAAGAAAAATAGAGATGGTCTACAAAATAAGTTATTGTGAACATCCCTGAACTATGACCTTGGCCTTTTGCCCACATATCAACTGGATTCTTTCTAAATGATGGGTAACTACTAACCACTTACATCTGGCCGGGTGTAATTACTTGGCAACCAATGAGTGAATAACTTAGACCTGCAACCTTTAACCTCCTGACCAGCTGACCTCAAAATCAACTAGAATACCGGTAGTCGACAAGCGACTACTTGTATCCGCCTAAATCAGAGTGGAACGGGTGAAGTGTTGCATATTAGCATGGATGTCTGCAGCCAAATTGTGTATGTAGGTTGGGCTACCTACCAAAAAATCCAGAAAGCCGTCCAAGTTGTTTACATATGCAAAATTTTAGGCAGATAAGTCAAACCACTACATGTATATGAGTGATTTTTGCCCTTGGCAGACAAACAGATGGACGCTGTGCAAAAAAGGGTTGCAGGTGGCGCCACCAGTTTAGCGTATGATAAAGAGCTATGTGAGAACTATACACATGCAAAACTTTGGCCCAATCGGTCAAACAGTTCCCAAGATATGAGCTTGGATACTGCAGGTGGCGCCACCTGTCATAAAATCAAGAGAGCTGTCGGGGATGTATAATCTTGCAAAATTTTAAGCAGATATGTCAAACCACTGCCGAGATATGAGTGATTTTATCCCATGGCAGACAAACAGACGGGAGCTGTGCAAACATGGCTGCAGGTGGCGCCACTAGTTTTGCGTATGATAAAGAGCTATGTGAGATTTATACACATGCAAAATTTTGGCCCAATCGGTCAAACGGTTCCCTAGATATGAGCTTGGATGTCTGCAGCGTAAACTTGATTGTAGGTGGCGTCACCTGTCATAAAATCAGAAAAGCTATCCAGGATGTATACGCATGCCGAATTTCAGGTGAATTAGTCAAATCACTGCAGAGATATGAGTGATTTTAACACAAGGCAGACGAACAGATGGACACTGTGCAAACATGGTTGCAGGTGGCGCCACCATTTTTTGTGTATGTTATAAAGCTCTCCAAGGGCTACATTTGTGCAAAAAAATTTTCCTGATCGGTCAAACGGTTCCTGAGATAAGAGCTTGGATGTCTGCAGCGTAAACGTGATTGTAGGTGGCGCCACCTGTCATAAAATCAGAAAAGCTATCCAGGATGTTTACGCATGCCGAATTTCAGGTGAATTAGTCAAGTCACTGCAGAGATATGAGTGATTTTAACCCAAGGCAGACAAACAGATGGACACTGTGCAAACATGGTTGCAGGTAGCACCACCATTTTTGGTGTATGTTATAAAGCTCTCCAAGGGCTACATTTGTGCAAAAGAATTTTCCTGATCGGTCAAACGGTTCCCGAGATATGAGCTTGGATGTCTGCAGCGTAAACATGAATGTAGGTGGCGCCACCTGTCATAAAATCAGAAAAGCTATCCAGGATGTATACGCATGCCGAATTTCAGGTGAATTAGTCAAGTCACTGCAGAGATATGAGTGATTTTAACCCAAGGCAGACAAACAGATGGACACTGTGCAAACATGGTTGCAGGTGGCGCCACCATTTTTGGTGTATGTTATAAAGCTCTCCAAGGGCTACATTTGTGCAAAAGAATTTTCCTGATCGGTCAAACGGTTCCCGAGATATGAGCTTGGATGTCTGCAGCGTAAACATGAATGTAGGTGGCGCCACCTGTCATAAAATCAGAAAAGCTATCCAGGATGTATACGCATGCCGAATTTCAGGTGAATTAGTCAAGTCACTGCAGAGATATGAGTGATTTTAACCCAAGGCAGACAAACAGATGGACACTGTGCAAACATGGTTGCAGGTGGCGCCACCATTTTTGGTGTATGTTATAAAGCTCTCCAAGGGCTACATTTGTGCAAAAGAATTTTCCTGATCGGTCAAACGGTTCCCGAGATATGTGGGTTTATGTGTGGAAACAGACGCACAAACGGACGCAGAGCGCAGAGGAAAGGTCAGAGGTCAAAACAAAATCGGGGCGCAGCAGTTCACATGTGACCCGAACATAATCCCGGGTTTCGGAAAATTCCGCCCAGCGGTTACGGAGGAGTTCTCCGGACACCTACGCGGTGGCGGCGGCGGCGGCGGCGGCGTGGCGTGCAGCTGAAAACATAGTATCCACAAAACTCTGTTTTGGCGGATACAATTAGTTATTTCTTCATGCAAAAAGACCCATAATTATGAAGTTTGAATCAAATTCAGTGATGCATAGATGTGGCATATGTGAAAGACTGAAGGTTTGGGTTGAACAGTTTCACTTGAAATATGTTCACAAGCATTAAGAACAATATTGTGACCTTGACCTTTGACCTTTTGAACTCAACATCAATAGGCTTCTTCTCCTATTGGTAGGTAAGCCATATATGACAGATGGAAAGTATAGATTGAAAATTTTGCTGAAAATGACTCCACACAAGAAGAGGGTGCTGTGAACTTGACCTTTGACCTCAAAATCAACAGGTCTTTTCCCCTGTTGGCAGAGAAGCGATATCAGTGCTGAAAGGTTTGGAATGAAAGGTCTAGCTTGAAATATGTCCACAACCTTTTCAAAGAAGTGGATCCTGTGACCATGACCTTTGTCCTTGTGACCTCAACATCTATAGGATTCTTCTCCCACTTAGTAGGTGAGCTATATGTGAAAGATCAAAGAATTGGGATGAAAGGTTTGGCTTAAAATGCATCCTGAGGCTTTTCAAAGAAGTTGGTTCTGTGACCTTGACCTTTGACCTTGTGACCTCAAAATAATTATGGTTCTTCCCCTGTTGGTAGGTCAGCTGTATGTGAAAGATGGAAGGTTTGGGATGAAAATTTTGGCTAAAAGAATTATTTCTGGGGGTGCAAACACACTCCATAACTTTGAGAATATAGGTCGCAGTGACCTAATTTCAGGTTTGCAAGGAGATCTTTTATGAACCTCTAAGACTGCATAGGGTTCATGGCCCTAGCCCCTATGGTTACGATTTGTGCCCTGCTAACGGCCGGACGGCCGGACAGACAGACAGATCAGACGGACAGACGGAAGGACGCCGGACAAAGACCCATCGCTATAGCCCAGCATGACTGAAAGTCAGCTGAGCTAAAAAAAACACAAGCAGCATAATATTGCCAAGATTTGTGATCAACACTATGAAAGAAACAAGAATAATGTTATGATTCTGTGAAATATGTAATTTATGTATAATTTTTTAATCAAGCTTCATTTAGGGAGGTAACTTTTACAAAATAAAGGACCTTATGACAACCTTGTATGGTTCACACCACAATTTCACACAGATTGCAGAGACCCATGGTTTAGGCTGATTTTGCTGTGTCCACACATTTTAGCACTGTGACAGTTTTAGCTCAGTTAGAACAATTCTAGACCTAAGTTTACAGGAAGGTAAATATGGTCCATTTGAAACACATTTAAATACAATGAAAATAGATAGTGATAAAAAATAAGAGAAAAGGGATGATGATGTGAATCACAGTATTAGATACAGATGTGTTGTCAGTATACTCACGTATGTTACTGTCTGTAGGTTCCTTCACTGGCACCAAGTTATCAGTAGGTGACCCAGAGCTGTTGAGGTTCAGGTACCATTTAGAGTGGCCATATTCCCCAAAGTGTTTGTTAATACTGAAGTAAATTTTAAAAATATTCTCTCATTCTATGACACACAGAGAAAGCTAGGGACATAAAAAGTGCTCTGCTGCTATTGGAACACTTGAGTAAAGTTCATGTAATGCTTACAGAGTATTTGGGTCCAATATTTCAACTTGTGTTCTTGTGTGCAAGTCTTCTTACATATCTGAATATCACTGCAAACATACTTTAGTCTACATTTATTTATCACTTTAAGGCTTAGGGCTTTATCCACCTGTGCTGAGCAATTCAACAGAGGTCTGTTATGACACTTCTGATCTTTTGCTGTATAAAAAATCAATGAGCCTAAGTCATCAACAAGCCAAGCAAGTACATATGTTGCATCAGTAAACAGTTGACAAAATATATTTTATATAATTGCCACAGCAACAAGTACTTGAGTCTAAGTCGGATAATGCCTGTCAAGTACCTGAGTCCAATATCTGGTACCGTTTCAGCCCTAAACATGCTACACCCTGATGATACAATAAATTTGATACACTGGATGCTCAAGTTTTAAGAACATTCATATCGAACATCTAAAGCATTGAACATTTATCATCAGCATGAATATTGTGATAATTAATGCATCTAAGAATCATACCAGTGCATGGAGCAATACCAACATCACATGGATTTGTGGGGAGAAGCAAACGTATATTGTGACAGGCAACTGGCTGGCTCAATGGTTTGACAATATATAGAGGGTCCAAGCCAGAGTGAAACTGCCTGAATTCTGAAAATATTTCATCCCCTAATAATATATACATAACACAATGAAAAAATGCCAGATCTCTCAATAATCTTCCAGTTTTATCAGTCCAAAGGAATCTCATAGTGATCACCAAGGGAAGCAATATCTCAAGAATGCTTAATGAAGTGCTCAGTGATCACATTCATCCATAAATGATCTCTCAGAAACCTTTCAATGAACACAAATTTTTTTCACAAACAAGCATATTAGTGGAATTAATGTCCACCGCTTTTGGATCTTGTTGTCTTTCATGCTTGATAAGCAACCAAAATTAAGACGTGGAGAAAATCTTGAGGGCACATGAAAACTTGGACAGATGCACTATGACATGTGGATACATCTGCAGGCAAACATAAAAACTAAAACACTTTGAGAATTAGGACCTAAATCAACTGACATGTAGAAACACCTGCAGGCGAACATAAAAACTAAAAATAATTGAGAAACTGGACAAAAATTTGATAATTTTGTTTTTGAGCTGGAGAAAAATATTTTTTACTATAGACACTCCAAAACCAATCCCAACCACGGAAAGCATGAGAGCAATCACTGACCCAAATCTGAATGAAATCGGATAAAATTTAGGAACATTATGGCATGGAAACAAAAACCTGATGGACCGACAGACAAAGTGACAGACAGACAGAACCAAGTCGCTTCAAAACCAATCCTAACAGAGGTATACATGAGAGCAAGCACTGATCCAAATTTGAATGCAATAGGATAAAATTTAGGAAAGTTACCCCATGGAAACAAAAAAAAACAGACAGCGTACAGACAGACAACTGGACAGTTAGACAGACAGACAAACCCAAATCATTGTCCCCCCACATCAGCAGAGCGGAGGACAATAAGGTAGAGATGGCTGAAAGATCAGTGAGGGATCGCTGGGCTACAATGAAAGCCCATCCCCAAAATTGTTCCTTGCATCATTAGCGAGCTACCCTGAAAATTTCATGAAAATATGTTAAAAGTTTTATTTTTTTAATTTGTTGCTAACAGACAAAAAAACCAATACTGTAAAAAAAACCATAGCCCCTTGGTGGAGGTAAAAAAAACAAACAGGTTGACAGGGGCAGTGGCATGGACTATAAAAATACTGTTACCTTGTAACCACCACTGTGTGGTTATCTGAGGTATCCTTGGTGATCAGCAAGGTAACACCCCATCGGGTATCAACTGCCAAGGTCACATTTGTGTTGTCGGGGATTTTTATATCATTAACTCGTAATAGGCTGCACTGAAATGAGAACAAGAAAAAATGTAATATATCACAGAACGATGTACAAACCTGCTTCATTAAAATTTATTACATGCTGTCCTTGTTATAAATTAACTTTCAGAAATATAGAAATTGATACTGATATATATATATATATATATATATATTATATATAAATATATATATATATATATATCAGGCTGATTATAGATAGCTGTTTTTCTATTATATAACATTACTGTTTTTGTCTGTTACCAGTGTTATCTATAATGTATGAATACAAATATTACAGTTTGTATAACAGTTCATAAAAAGTAAAGTCTGTCAAATCTTCACTGTAATCCATTTTAATTTCTTCCAACTGTATTTGGCTTTATTTACATCTGAAGTCTCTTACATTTCAATCCAGTCTTGTCTATATTTCTGCCATAACAAATGCTTTTGGACTTCACTGTGATCCTTTCACAGTTTAATTCAGTCTACAATGTTAGATGGATGTTTATTATTTTGTGTGATTGTTTGCTACCATACCAGACTTCAAAATAATGGTTTTAAAGAGAATGATTATATTTTGATTAGAATGTCTGAGCAGAGTATATGTCTAAACACTGATGGGTCCTGATATCTGATGGGTTAATTTGGTACTATTATTGCAGAACAATCAAATTCCCAGTATATTTTGGAGATAATCCGTAAAACCACATAAATTGATGGTACAAATGGCAGTGCTAAATAGTGTCTATTTCTGTCTACAATACTTTACACTGTTTTCATCATATGTCTATTTCACTGCTTAAAGGGGAATATTCCAATATCTGAAGTCTATCAACTATAAATAAAGATAAACCCTTCAACCTTTTCTCAAAACTGGCCAGAAAACACCAATCCAACCCCTCACAGGCTGTTATTTTCTTTATATCCACATGATTATAGCATGCAGGGTCCACCAAAAATAATCTAAATACATTCAACAAGGACTTTTTGTGGAACCAGCATTTTCTAAAGGTGTTTTTTCAACTTGTGACTGTTCAACCTCTGCATATATGCAATCAACCATCTTGGATTACGTTTTCCTCTTTGTAAACATTGATGTGTTTACTAACAGCCTTTATGTAAGCAAGCTCATACATCAACAACCCTCTCCGGTGGCTCTGGGGTAGAGCACAGGACTTAGAAGGTCATGAGTTCAAATCTAAGCTAAGGAGAGGTGTCCAAGGTGAGCTATCTGCAGGCTTAATGGGAAGGCTGCACCCCACAACCATGCATCACTCACAAATGAGAGCATCTTTGGCAGGTTCCTGGGTGGTATGACCCAGCAATGGGGAAGATAACACACCCAGAACATGCTTGAGCACCAGGCCTGGGTGACACCAGGATATAAAAATAAAATGACAGAAAGGGAATGCTATCACCCTGTCATGTAGTCCCAAAACCAAAATGGAACTCTGCAGATTTAAATACTTAGCAAAGAAGTAATTAGATAAGTCAACATTAAAAAAATGGAGGTGGTTACCTCCACCAAAACAATCTTTGAAAAAACAGCTCATATTGAGGTCACCTTTATACAAACTTTTCCCAACAGGAATTACCTAAAGTTCAAGAATATTTATGAAGAGTAAGCCAGGAATTGCATGTACCTACCTACATACCATAATAAAGGTATGTGAACAGCTGACATTAATTAGTTGTTACCTGTTCACAAGCATCTGTTTGTGCCCATATATCAATGCTGGTCTGGATCTTTGGTTCGACTGTAACATATGCTGTGTCAATTTTGTCTTCATGCCACTTTGACCGAGGTACTTCTTTGATCAAAGTTGATGGATACCTATCATCCAGATGCCAGTTATCAACAATTATATAAGCCTCGCATGAAGATGATACCGCAGCTGAAATACAGAGATAATTTTTTTTATCACTCCAAGTGACTTTGAAATAATGTTGGAATCACATGAAATTTTCAGGGCATTTTGGAAAAGAACCAAGGAAGAATCAGTCAGATCTTTGGTGTGGATCCAGCACATGATCAAGATTCAGGCATGTCATCAAGGAATATTAAAAATGTACAGTCAATTAGGCACAAATGAACCTGAGATGTTTGGGCAAAATAAATGAATGCAAGCACATGGGGAAGGCTTGAATTCCTTCTAGAATATAAATTTCTGGTGTTAAAGTTGCATTCATGTTTGTAACACTGCAAGTGATGCCCCTCACATTGTAATTTTCTTTCCTTGTTGTTATGCTGACATATGCATCAAATTTCAGTTGCCATATAATTTTACTTTTGGTGAAGCTGCAAGTATTTATACCTGCCATCCTCAGATGCAATTAGGTAATATATTAATGACATTTACAATAAAATATATCACATGGGATCACCACACTCCAGAGCTCATAAATATATCAAATTAAATAAGTAAATTTCACACAAAACCATGAATTAATTGAGCATGATAACATGACTATAAGTACTTTTAATATCTTGAGTATACAATGTTTGACCTAAAGTAAACAAGGCTGCTAAAAACATGAATACTGTCCACACACTCACAGGCTTTATTAAAATCCTGTGTATACTTAACACATACATCAGGGGCAGATCAAGGATTTTAGAAAGGGAAGGGTCCATTACCCAGGAAGACTAAGAGAAAACCTAAAAAATGGTACCCTCATCTGGGAAGGAGAGGGTCCCTGGGTTGTAAAATTGGTCAGAAACCCTAAAAAAAAAATTTTGGTGCAACTCAAAAAGGTAGGGGGGGGGGTCTGGACCCTCCCTCTGGATATACCAATGTACATAATTTTCATAATAGAACACCATTAATTTCTACTGTTCCACACTTTTAAAACAAAGAATATTTTAGGGTAAATTCAAATAAACATATAAAAATAATCTTACTAATTACTGGTTAATGCAGTAAATGATGAAAATATAAATTAAACAAATAAGTCCACTGAAAGAAAAAAATAGGGAAATGCACTTTTAAATTTGAATGATTAGACCTAATGTTAAAATTTAAATTTGAACTTGAAGGGTAAAGATATCTGAAAAGACTTTTTTATTTGTTCCTTCATCTTTTATTACTGAAATTGGTACATCTCAGTTCTAAGGCCAAGCACAGTGTCAATAAAGTGGCAGTTTGTCATCCATTTGTTGTTACCAGTGCTTTGTTTACAGTCTTCAGAATACAGTGAAACTTGCCTGAAAGACCACCTATCTAATAAGACCACCTATAACTGTTTATTGAGACAACCTTTCCGTGAACTGAAAGCATTCACAATGGTTAAAACTGACCTGTCTGATAAGACCACCTCTGAATTTAGCCAACTTTTGGCCAGTCCGACAGGTGCTCTTATTACACATGTTCCACTTAATACAGTCTGGAAACGTACGTCGGACTGAGCTTCCATCAGTTATGTCAACTTTTATGATACAGATTTGATCATTTCATTCTTGGCGACTGCCAGTGCGAGGACTCTTGGCAATAAGGTTATGCCACTATGTGGGGGTAATTCTATTTTACAGACTGGGATATAACACAATGTACTACAAAAACACTGGCACAGTTTTTTTAACACTGTATCAACAGCCTTATCGGTGATATAACTCTCCTTACTTACCAAGCAGCATGAAGACAATCTTCAGCTGAACTGAAGCCATCTTCAGTACGGCCATCTTTTCACATGTATCCAGTCACATGATAAAGCGGGCGTAGACGATTTTTTTTATTTTATTATCCTTAAAGTATTTATATTTAACCGAGGGAGCCAACAGGTAGCGTGGCCGAGCGGTCTAAGGCGCTGGTTTAAGGCACCAGTCTCTTCGGAGGCGTGGGTTCGAATCCCACCGCTGCCAAGTAGTTTTTTTTTCATTTTATTTAATCACTCAGACTTTCCGACAATGTCAATTTATTGTGTTCGAGTCACGGATTTTATATCTCTTCACTATTTTTTAATATTTCAAAGTCCGAAGAATTTACAAACTAATGAAAATTATTATTAATGCTTTTTTTCTTCTTTTATTTTGTAAATATATAAACTGATAATATCTCAAATGCAGTAGATTCGCCACTCTAATGACGCTTGCTGCCAAAACACAAGAATAAGAAGAGAAATAAAAGAGAGAGAAAGAGAGAGGGAGAGAGAGAGAGAGAGAGAGAGAGAGAGAGGGGGGGGGGGGGGGTTGAATCTGCATTGGTACCTAGAGTCCTCTGGCGGAGCTTACGGAGACTATGTCAAGAATTTCGCTCTAGCGCTTAATAAAGATTTTACATCAAATAAAAATGTTGATAAAATTAGTTTAAAAGTAATGGAGAAATATTTCTAATAATTATTATATGATTGCTAATATGTTTAATGAACATTTTCTCTACAGTAATCAAATTTTTTTACTCACTTCATAAACCTCCAGGACTATTTGCAGTGATTGGGGAAAGAAACAGTGAAAGAATCCTGTGACAGAAAAGGGATAAATAAAACGATTTCAAATTCAAAAGATTCTCAGAAGAATATATTCCCAAAAGCTTGATAATTTATTTTAAAAAGTACTGATCTTGATAACTTACCTGCACAATTCATTTGAGATGGAGCATCAGTGATCGAAATACCTCTCACCCACATCATATAAGCTTATCAATAGAAACAGGGAAAGTGCATGCCAGAGGAGTTTAAAACGGCTAGATTCATGCCACTGCACAAAAAGATGAGCAGATTAGACAGAGGGAACTACAGACTAGTTTCAGTTCTTTCTATATTATCAAAAGTATTAAAAAAAACTATTTATGTGCAATTGGAAGAGTACTTAATTTATAATGATATCATTTACCAATACCAGTCAGGCTTAATTCCAACAATCACATTCAACACACACATGTTTAACCTACCTGACAGAGTTGATAAAAATTAATATGGACAAAGGAGATTATACTTGAATAGATTTACTAGACTTGCAAAGGCGTTCGACATACTTAATCATGAAATTCTGTGTAACAAGAGCTTCCTATATATATCTGCAATTGGATTAGATGAACCAACAGTAAACTTGTTCTCCTGGCTCTCATTCATCAAATAGGAAACAGATGGTAAACTAAAATTATATATACTTCCTCAGTAGAAAGTGTAATCACATGTGGTGTTCCAAAACTTGGCAAAAGGTTCTATTCTAGGTATACTTTACTCATTATTTTTTTACATATAGTCCTGGAGGTATAAAGGTCGTGAGTCAAAAAATTAAGTATAGCTACTGTGGAGAAATATTCATGACTCTTTTTACGATATGGAAATGGCTATTACTTGTAAACGTTTGTTTTATGCTGATGATTCTGAGCTGTTATCTGATGTAAAAATGTAGTTGATGTTGAACACAATTCAGTCAGGAATTAGAATCAGTTCACGATTGTTTGACGTATTGACAATAAACCATCTCCTCACCTTGGAAAAACAGAACCAATATTATTTGGCAGCATACGGAAAGCAGGACATAATTAAATGTAAAATGTAAAACGAATATCATAGAAAGTAAACTAATTGTTAAATATTTAGGGTAGTTACTAGCTAGACCTATCACTATCGGGAGAATATGTAATGTACATTAAATCATTTCTAAATGTAATGACAGACTAAAATTTATGTATCGATATGCAGATATACCTAACCAAAAGTCTAAAATAACATTGTGCTCAACATTGATCCATGCAGTGCCGTTTTGATTATGCATGTTGTAA
The DNA here is from genome assembly GCA_026874595.1 of Sipunculus nudus. Taxonomy (NCBI): domain Eukaryota; kingdom Metazoa; phylum Annelida; class Sipuncula; order Golfingiida; family Sipunculidae; genus Sipunculus; species Sipunculus nudus. Next base: position 73,520,866 of record CM049307.1, on the reverse strand, counting down.
CTGATATATGCTTCACTTAATTTATCTTACTTAACTTATCTTCACTTAGAGTAGCTGCATTTCATGATGCAAATCTCTGTATACGTACATATACATGATGCTTGTTAAGGGTCAACTTGGTTGATATTTGCGAAAGTAATGACTGTTTTCCGAAACATATTGTTCTTATAGTTGGAAAGAGCATGTTTTAATTATACTTTTTGCCAAATATTTTTCAAATCAGTAATAGTTCAGCTGCAATTCATGATGCAAATCTTTGCACACGTTTATCCCATATATACACCCAATGTGATTTTAGGTAATACTTTCAATGGTCAGTATAATAAATGATTATGATAATGACATATATTATAATTCACTGTTTACATTTCTTACGCCCTATATTTCCCCTTTTCCATGCACGCGAAACGCGTGTGTTTCCCGCGCCCTTGAAAATACGCCTGTGCATAGTATCGAGTGAAAAGTTGAGACGATAGTATTTGATATAATATCAGCACTTGTCCCGATGTAACGGTACATCCTGAAATTTCGGTATACGTACTGTTTTTCCAGTACGTCCTGAATTTTCAACACGTCCTGAAATTTCTAGGCCGCCCTAACCTGATTAGTGCTTTTTATTTAGTCAAATATTAAACAAATTATGTGATAAGCCACGTACATTTTCCACCTATACTCATATTACTATTGATAAATACTTTGATTGTGTATCTAGATACCACATATATGTATATTATATATCTTTCTTACATAATTTTAGGGCAATTGCTATAGTTGCGTTTGTCTTGTCACATATATAGAAAATACTCTGTGATATGAAACATTCATTTCGAATAATTTAAACTATATACTATACTTTGTGATATGCCACATTGGTTTCTACTAATTTAAACTATACAACATTTCTATTTATTTTAATTGATGACTTTGATTATCTTTTTTATGGATAATTTGCCTATATAGTCATGACCTAGTCATTTATATATTCTATGTTGTTCTGTATCTTTAAATATGCTTGACAAGATCAGTCCTGTTCACACAGTGTTTCTTAAAATGTAGCAATATTTTTTATGATTTGTAGTTTTTATTCATTTTCTACATCTATTTTAAAACTATTGATTGTAAATTACTACATATAATTTAATTTAAATATCAGGTATATTCCCTATATGCTTGCCTTTTTTTGTATAAATCTTGATCACACAGACCACTATATATATGGAAATAAGTTTTCTTAAACTGTTTAGTGTTATCCTTGAATATGTCAAGATACTGTATATATTTTGATGAATGTTCTTTGAATGCACATGTATCTGACTAAGCTACCTCAATAAAATCAATCAATCAGTCCTCTGCGCCGAAAATGGTCATAGTGTAAGGACCTATACCACCAAACAGCCGGAAATCTACTGAATAGCATTCCCTATATAATATCGTTATAAATGCCCAAACTTAAAACCTAGAATAAAGCAAACGGGCGTGTTAAACTTACGGTACCCGGAAAAAGAATAAATGAAAAATATATAGTCATATATTGAATAAAACAAGTCTTCTATACGACATTAATGAGAGATGTTTCAAGTAAGAATAAAATATACACAAATATATTGACGCGATATGCTAGTAGGCTATGCGTGCTCTTTAAACGATATCATATAGCATTTCTTTATAAAAAAAAAGCTTCAGGTTGGACATTATAGACTGGCATATAAGCTCTTGGCCAGAAAAGTTCGACCATTACTGTATAAAACTCAAATTACATGTATTCGATCTTTATGCAAGTACTTTGGCTCAGCCAATTTCCACAGTTTTTATAACATTCTATTTATAATCTTAACAACGAAAGATCAGGTTTAAAAATTTTCATTGCATTGTTATCCGAAAGCATATACACAACCCATTTTTTCATAGAAGCGTCATAACAAAAAATTTTAAAACTGTTACTGTATTAAAGAAAGACACAACAGGCTATTTCTCTGGAATAGACACATGGCAGTCGTCCCGCGTGCATGCAATGGGCCAGGTTTGGCGCCAATGCACATTGCCAAAGAGCATGCGCACTGCGCTTATTACGATCGTCTGCTCGGCTCGCTGCTCGCCAGGTGATTTTGCCAAGTGAAACAATTAAGATTTGCTTACCCGATGAGACGCAGTGAAGTCGCACAAGCCAGAAACTCGCCCACAAATATAAGAATAATTTAGCATTTTATATTTAACAAAATATGATGTTCTTAAATTGTGGTGTTTCTGCAGGACGCGTTTCCCCAACAATGTGTTACTCGATGTGCAACAACGCCTGGCGTGTGTGTGGATCTCTTATACGTGCCCACATAATGCGATTTTGGTTAAGATAACGCATATAGGAATACGCACAGCAAAATGTTCTGCGTCAAAGGTCATGTCCCCTGTTCCTGCATGTCGTTTTCTTGCAAAGTTTGATCTTTTCGGTAAGGTTTTTTTGACTCATTAGAAAAAGTTGAGCATATACACACAGGAACTTTATGCGGGAAATACTGTGACACACACATAGATATAGCCCTATATATATTAACAGGGTGCATGACATGTCATTAATCATTGTATGTATCGCCGAACGTCTTATGTTCCCAGTGTTCTGCAGCATGTTTAAGGACTAGATGTGTCGGAACGACACATATGCCCCCGCCTGGGGCAAATTAGAAACATTTGTTAAATTTTGAAAAACATTTTTAAGTTCAGGTGGTGTCGTATGGTCAAAAGTAGGTCAACAAGGGCAAAATGCAAACTCGATCTGTTACGGGTCATTATCAAGCAACACACCAAAAATCAGGCCAGTATCTGCAGGCACTGTGAAAAAAAGTCCATATATGTGCATTTTCCATACAAATTTCTGTCTTTCATGAAATTTTCTATGTTTAGGAGCCGTAAAACAATCAAAAGTAGGTCAACCGGGATGAAACGCGAACTCGATCTGTAACTGTCATTATCTGCCCACACATAAAAAATCAGGGTGGTATCTGCAGGCATTGAGGAAAAAAAGTCCGTACATATGCATTTGTTATGAAAATTTCTATTTTTCATGAAACTTTCTATGTTCAGGAGCAGTCAAATGGTCAAAAGTAGGTCAACTGAGACAAAACAAGAACTTGATCTGTAACTGGTCATTATCTGCCTACACACAAAAAATCAGGCCCGTATCTGCAGGCATTGCGAAAAAAAGTCCGTACATGTGCACTTTTTTAAGAAATTTTCTATGTTAGAGCACCGTCAAACGGTCAAAAGTAGGTCAACTAACTGGGACAAAACATGAACTCGATCTGTAACTGGTCATTATCTGCCCATACACCAAAAATCAGGCCAATATCTGCAGGTGTTGCAAAAAAAAAAAAGTCAGTACATGTGTATTTGTCATGAAAATTTATATTTTTCATGAAATTTTCTATGTTCAGGAGCCGTAAAACAATCAAAAGTAGGTCAACCGGGACGAAACGCGAACTCGATCTGTAACTTGTCATTATCTGCCCACACACCGAAAAATAAGGCCAATATCTGCAGGCATTGCGAAAAAAAGTCCGTACATGTGTATTTGTCATAAAAATTTCTATTTTTCATGAAATTTTCTAAGTTAAGGAGCCGTAAAACGGTCAAAATTAGGTCAACTAAGACAAAACGCGAACTCGATCTGTGACTAGTCATTATCTGCTTACACACCAAAAATCAGGCCAATATCTGCAGGCATTGCGAAAAAAGTCCGTACATGTGTATTTGTCATGAAAATATATATTTTTCATGAAATTTTCTAAGTATAGGAGCCGTAAAACGCTCAAAAGTAGGTCAACCGGGACGAAACGCGAACTCGATCTGTAACTGGTCATTATCTGCCCACACACCAAAAATCAGGCCAATATCTGCAGGGATTGCGAAAAAAAGTCTGTACAACTGTTTGATTTCGGAATGACGGAATGACGGAATGACGGACATGGGTAAAACTATATGCCCGGCCACTTTGTGGCGGGGGCATAAAAATATAAAAGGTATTTCACGCAACATGACTCACGATGTTCGGTTTTATTCCCGGTTGTGAGCCAAAAGAATATAAGCAACATTCGCGGTCACAGCACTAATGACACTATGGCAAAGTCGACTTCAAGGGCCACTTTGCATTGAAAAAAAAGTAAAAACTGAGTTGTATCGGCTGTATGTGTAGTAACCTGTTTAAAAAAAAATTGTGGAATGGAAGGCTCCGAAATGTGTGTGTTTGGAAGTGGGGGGGGGGGGGGGAGAGAGAGGTCCCAAATGTGGCATGCTTTTAAAACCGTATTTGCATTCACGTAATCGGCCCGTATTTTTATGTTCATGTGTGCAAAATAAGTGACTGCTCATTTGTGAATATTATTTGATGGTGTTCCTGAATCCGGATCATGTGCCTGTGCCAAAATCCAAAGTATTCATCATGGGCGCATTGCGAAAAGCCCTGAAAATTTCATGAGGTTCCGTTCATGATTTCGCGAGTTATGTTGTGAAAAAAAAACACAATTACACACACAGACGCACACAAACGGTGGTGAACGCATACCCTAATTGCTGAGGTATTAATGCTTCGAGCATTTGTCAACATTGTTTAAGATATTATATAGGTGTTTATCGTAACTTAAATTAATATTAATAGTACAGGGGTGCAGTGCATAGGAGTGTGTAGATACATTGCGATACAAAGTCAAATATCTTATTGGTATCGTCAGATATATCGATAATTTAAAAATAATGTATCATCCGATAGAAAGTCACGTCGACCCTTACAAAACCAAAAATTCAGCGCCTTGGCCAAATTGAACAAGTGTGTCGGGAAGTCTATATACAAGACTTTATAGTCTGGGATTAGTCCCCGTGTAGACTATGCATAACAATCGCCTGCAGATATAGGAAAAAAAAAACCGTGGAGACGCCGCAAATTCGGGCGTTTTTCCCCCGGTATTATTTATTAAGCATATTTCAAATATATATTTTTCATACTTTCGGGTCGAAAATGGGGGGTGATGGGGGGGTTTAAGGTAGCTTTGCTGCCACGTAAGCAAATTTAATGACATTAATTGGCTCTCAGCGTAACACAAGGTGGGGCCACCAAGATCAGTCTCAAATTTTAGGTAGTTCGTGTATACTTTGTTGAATTATATGTATAATGTCTGAGATACCATTCCTACGATACATAGGGATAAATCAGTCAATCAATCAACCAGTAAATGTGTAAACTGTATATTTATATAATTTTACTCAGCAAGAAGCAGTAACTATATTTGAAACCATATATATAGAGTTTTATAGAGTGGAGTAATCCTCTACATTCTATATCGCTCCAAAGCTGTGTTATTGCACATCTACATGAACTCATTATGATTTACGTCTCTGTAAAAAGTGATGTCTCTCGGAATTCAACTACTGCCCCAATATGCTGCGATGAGGCAAGTTTAAATGGTTGACTCGATATAAATTAATTTTGTCAAAGGCGTGTGGAAACAAATGATATATACAATATGATTATCAAAATATTTTTCTCATGATTTGTGCAACTAATATTTGATTATTCAGATTGCAATCCTGTTTTTACCCGTAATAATCCTATAAGATATAAAAAAATTATATACCCGTGTTAATCCTTTAAAATATGCTCACAAAGTAAAAACACATAACATCGATAAATACGTGTATGTCGATCCCTGAGTGGTTCATTATTTACTACAGTCTGAATAAATACCACTTGACCGTCATACATTCATGTTCTCCTTGGTTCCTTGCAACCATATAAAAAACAGAAAGTCCTCTGGACTATCATACAGCCATATGTTCTCTGGTTACCTTCCACCATAAAAAATATCCTCTGGACTGTCATACAGCCATATTCTCTCTGGTTACCTTCCAACATAAAAAAATATCCTCTTGACTGTCATACAGTCATTTTCTCTCTGGTTACTCTGCCAACATAAAAAAAAATATCCTCTTGACTGTCATACAGCCATTTTCTCTCTGGTTACCTTCCAACATAAAAAAAATATCCTCTTGACTTTCAAAAAGCCATTTTCTTTCTGGTTGCCTTCCACCATTAAAAAAAATATCCTCTGGACTGTCATACAGCCATATTCTCTCTGGTTACCTTCCACCATAAAAAATATCCTCTGGACTGTCATACAGCCATATTCTCTCTGGTTACCTTCCACCATAAAAAAATATCCTCTTGACTGTCATACAGCCATTTTCTCTCTGGTTACCTTCCAACATAAAAAAAATATCCTCTTGACTTTCATAAAGCCATTTTCTTTCTGGTTGCCTTCCACCATTAAAAAAAAATATCCTCTTGACTGTCATACAGCCATTTTCTCTCTGGTCACTTTCCACGATAAAAAAATATCTTCTTGACTGTCATACAGCCATTTTCTCTCTGGTTACTTTCCACCATAAAGAAAATATCCTCATAACTGTCATACACCCATTTTCTATCTGGTTACTTTCCCCTATAAAAATATCCTCTTGACTGTCATACAGCCATTTTTATCGTTACTTTCCACCATAAAAAATATCCTCTTGACTGTCATACAGCCATTTTCTCTCTGGTTACTTTCCACCATAAAGAAAATATCCTCATAACTGTCATACAGCCATTTTCTCTCTGGTTACTTTACCACCATAAAAAAATATCCTCTTTACTGTCATACAGTCATTTTCTCTCTGGTTGCCTTCCACCATAAAAAAAATATCCTCTTGACTGTCATACAGCCATTTTCTCTCTGGTTACTTTCCACCATAATAGATATCCTCTGAACTGTTATACAGCGATTTATCTGTGCTTACTTTCCACCATATAAATATTCTCTTGACTGTCATATAGCATTTTTTTTCGCTGGTTACTTTCCACCATAAAAATGTCCTTTAACTGTCATACAGCCATATCCCTGTGCTTGCCTTTCACCATAAAAATGTCCTCTTGACTTTCATAGTCACTTCTCTGTACACAAATTCCACCATAAAACATATCCTCTTGATAGAACTATGATACAGCCATTTTTTCTCTAGTTATTATCTATCATACAAAAACTCGTTTTTTCTCTGGTGACATGGCATCATAAAAAATTCCTCTTGACTGTCAAACAGTCATTTTTATGTTACTCATACTATCACAGCTAATGTTTTACTCTGCCTAAACATCAGCCATGTTTCTTAGGAGTACAGTATTTAGAACTCGCGTCACCAGCAGCCGTTTTTTCCTCAGCTGTTCAGGTCTGGCATAAGATAACGGAGGTCCCTGATACGGTCTTCTGGTGTCTGCTTTGAGAAAGCTCCTTGCATCAGTCTTCTCTTCTTCTCCTGTAGCTCCAACATCCTCTCTTCTACAGAGTCCTTAACTACAAACTGTCAAGTAAAAATCATTTGTTTCTTATTTATACAGTCTTAAAACTTATATGCGTGTTTTTGTGAGGTGAATTCGTCTTTTTGTGAGTTGAATTAAAATGTAAATACACACAGTATTATTAACAAATCCTAGGATGTATTATACAAGTCTAGATGAGTGTCCCATTACATGTACTCATTATTATATGGGGAATGTGTATTATTTGTACTTGGTATGTTCTGAATTTTTATTGTGAAACAGATCAACTGTTCAAACTTTAATATCAGTTAAATATCAACAATATCTCTTTGTGACATTCACTTTTTACCATTGCCCAATACGTGTTTCTGGATGTCTTGCATGTATAACTTCCAGTGCTGTTTTGATGACCATTTTGTAATTAGTGGCAATGTGGCAAATTTGTATGAAAAATTAGATTATAATTTCAAAACTGTATATTTGATGCATTTGTTATAAAAATTGACATAACAGTTTTAATACAAAAGAATTAGTTTCATGTCACAAATCATTTACTCTCACTGTTTACCTTGGTTATAATGACATCTCTGTTCTGTCCCAATCGATGACATCTGTCAAAACACTGTTCTTCTGAAGCTGGATTCCAAGCCTGTAATGTATTATATATATATATATATATATATATATATATATATATATATAGAGAGAGAGAGAGAGAGAGAGAGAGAGAGAGAGAGAGAATAATTTGTGGATAAGCCATACACAAAAAAAACTTATTATTCTACAAACACTGGGAACGAAAAATATGGTGCGAGCGACCAATTTTTTTTTTCCTTTTTATATTTTTAACCTGTCGGAACACAATACGTGAAATTTTGCCAGCCTGCCTAGAAAATACAAAAATTAGGCATTGGGCAGTTGAGCAAAGAAGAAGCTCATACAATATTGTGTCTCTGTCTGTGAGGATTTGGAAACTCAAGTCAACATACATGCTCCAGATCTTCTAAAGAGATAAGTATAAATGCCCGGAAATCTGAAGATACTGGAAATGTATTGTCAAAGGTCAATCATGTGTAAATGTGAGCGACAAGGAAGACGTCTTCATATTATTTCTGTCTTTCTCTTATTGTTCCTCTCCTTCTGCTGCCTCCCTCTCTCTCTCTCTGTATAAAACATCGTAAAGTTATGGTTGAATTGAATAGAAACTCTAAAGAATACTTTGTCTGTTTAATTCTTCATTAATTACATCAAGACATACCTCTCAAGCAAATTTCATTGTTGAAATCCATCTGTACAGTTTTAGATTATGGAGTAAAAATTCAAACACAACACGCATACAGTAAGAAGCAGATTTTAATATTGACTATCTAGTTTGTAACCAAGACCAGTTATTAACATGATGAATAACAATGTACTTTATTTAACAAAGATAATCACCTTACTTTATATAAAATTGACACCAAATTAACACACTCTCTCAGTTTACCTGAAGCCAGCTGACATTTTGCTTGGTTAACAAACAAGAGAAAATATTCTATAAGCATTCAACTTCTTTTCCACTGCAAAATAAAAACTTTGAAAATGTGATGGCCCTAGGCTTTAGGTTTATTAGGTAAAGTTAAACCGGGGATACAGCTCGGGTGATTTGAACATCAAGAGGTCCCTCTGTATTTAATGACTTTCAGACTCACTGGGTCCAGCAGGAACACCCTGGATGCTGCGGTGAGATTCAGACCAACTCCTCCTGCTTTCAGCGACAGAAGCATGATTGTTGGTGAGTCGGGGCTTTGGTCTTGGAATGTTTGTACGGCAATACTGCGTTGGGTTGCACTCATTTTCCCGTCATATCTTGTAAAATAAAAGCCTTGCTGCCTGGATTAAATAACGATCAATTCAGTCAGTTAATTGAACTCTGTGCATTTTTTTTTCTGAAATGTTCTGCCTCGTCAATAAACTGTTGTATGTCTCAAGATTATACACATGTAGGCCTATATGAATTATTTGATATCCATACTATTTTTAACATAACAGTGGTGTTTAATGTCTGAAGAATATACAAAAGACATTATTTAACAAATGAAAAACACAATTTGTTTTTAGCAATGAAAATTTTTCCACTCACTGTAGAGGTGTTTCCAGTAGGCTGAGGAAGGCTGTGAACTGTGAGATAACAAGACTTTTAATGCTGGGATTGTCTTTTCTCAGGTTTTGTAAGTTCATGATCAGAGATTCAACCTGAAAGTAAACAGTAGGTTATCATTAGGACGTCCACTTAAAAGTGAACAACAGATTGATCATCAGAGCAGCTACATGATATTCATCAAATATATCTAAGGCAAGTCTACAATTTTCCCCAATGTTAAGATCTGAAGGAACGAAAAACAGATCATAAGTACAGCGGAAAGCAGAACATATAGAGCAGTAACTGAATCTAGTGCAAGGTGTTGGTTTGGCGTAGAAAAGGGTGCTACAGTCTGTCTCCATCACAACCCACCGGTAATACAGTAAATACACTAATACTACCTATCCCCAACCGGGCAGCTCCGTGCAACTGGGCAGCTGAACAGGGCCAGTGATGTCAACAGGCAAATCGCAAACACTTGGCGTAGTTACAAGTGCATATACATGAGGCTTTATTGTCATTTTGGATAAGACTTTCTTACAAGTATATATTTTATATATTTTGCAGACAAATAAACACAAAGACTACGGTTCTTCAACTATCAATATGAGATGTCAGGACAATTTGCCCTTGCCTCTCAGATATTAAGTCACTTTGATTGATGTTTCCAGGAAAACTGGCACTATTCAGGCCTTATGGGGGGGGGGGGGGGGGGGGGAGCCACTACATCACATCAGCCGAGAATTTGATTAAGGACACAAATATTGTTTTAAAATGTAGAAGTCTCTTTTTTGGTTTTATAAAATTTTGCCATGAGGGGCAGAGAGGGCCCGGGCCGACAAGGACTGTGTCCTGTAAGGCACTTAAGATGCGAAAGTTTCGTTTTCATTCGATTTTTTTATCGGGGCCCTGGGAAGTAATGGTGTTTTATATTGTGGGCAGTTAGTGGACATTCTCCTGGGAAATTTAGGTAGTCTTATTTGATATTTGTATTTGTTACAATACAGTTTTATTGGAGAGTTGCATTAAATAGCCCGAGGTGGCTAAGTGCTTACTTTAGTGAACAAGAAATTGCTTAAAAATCAGAATGTCTCTTTGAATTCTGTGTAAAATTCATATATATATATATAGCTTTTCATCGGGGGGGGGGGGGGGATCAATGGGGCCTGTGGTCGACTATGGAGTTTCCTATAAGGCACAATTATATCCTTGAAAATGTTGATATTGAGTTGCTTTGTTTTCTCACTTCCTCTTTTTTCTTCATTTCATAAGCCAAGATCCTGGTAATCAGATATGTACCAATACAAAGAATGTTCGTGTTTATCACGCAACCTAATTACAATTATTGACATGATTAACAATTAGAACCTCTTCACCTATAACAAGCATAAACGTTAGTTCTGCTGATCTGGAGGAGTAGGTAAAAGAAAATTGATTGACCTAGATATTTTACTTAACCTTTTAACTGACCTTTGAACTTGATTCCCAAATGTGTTGACTGTCGTCTGGTGTCTGGTCACTTGCATCCTGAAGCTCTGCCACTTCATTCAGGGTGTCGCTTGTGATGGATTCACTGCACATTGGACACGAGGCATTTGGCTGTAAGGTAACACGCGCATAATAATGCAACAGGAACTTTTTAAGAAAGAATTGAAAATTTAATATAGCGGTTTCATTTAAGGTCTTTAAATAATATCAAATTGCTTCATATATGAGGTTTGTTAAATGTTAAATAAGACGGTTTAAATCCATGGTTTCTGAATAAAGGGTGACGATTGAGTTGTAACTAGCATAGTTAAGAAAAATAAACACAAAATTCTTAACTTTATGACACTGGCCTAAAGAAAATAATGTTACTTTTGACCAGAGGTGCTGGAGAGTGATTGGAACTCGGATTTACCAATCATCAGACGGATTAAAACTTTCTAAGGTATTTCATGCGAACAAGTAACTGTTAAACAAAACTGTGTTAATGCTGGGTCATTTCTTTTCGGATCAGACGTTTACATTATTATTGTTTATTTATATTATACATGAAACAGATGAGTCTCTAATGTATGTGAATTATTACTTGAATATCACGTAAACAGACAACAGCTGGCACTAATCCTAACTGAAAGAATCAAGGCACAACGGTGCCCACCTTGTCTTTTTCGATGACCCCTTCAATACATGCTCGGCAGAAAACATGAACACACTTTGTGACAACGGGATTTCTGAGATCCCTCATACAGATGGGGCATTCCTCGTGTGACCCTGAGTTCAGCACAGCCATGAGGTAGTTCCTTAGCTGTCCCTCATCACTGTCAGCTTGATCTTTATTCTGGTCCAAATTACCTTGGTCTCCCCCTGCTAAAATGAAACAAGAGACCCAGAACCCACCACTTCATGCTTGAAAACTGGTGAAAATGGAACAGAAAAAATGGAAGCTACTCTGACAGTGCCTGTATCCAAAAGTCAATGTTAAAACCCTAATGCTGAATGTTGGTCACATGACCAATAAAGTTGATCATTGCAACGGTTCCTGTCATGATAACTGAAACTATTATACCTGAGATGTTTTGTAACGGATAACATCATTATTATGTATGAAAAATACAACCATATCCTGGGTATGCCGGATTTTAAATGTCACCGAGATGTTACTTGGTACTCAATTGTTTAATGACTAGGCTATATCCCAGTCTCTTGTACTTACCAGCTGTATTCGTAGACTTCATGGCATTAGCTACAAGTCTTGGATGACAGCAAAATTGGCGTAGCCTCACCAATATGGCCAGTACCTTGGTATAGTAGCGAAGTAACTTTCCCTGCCTATGCAATCTGCGGTATAAAAATCAGATGAACACCAGCTCAAAAATAGTTCAGGTGAATTGCTTATTTATAATCGGTTAGAAATCATACAAATTAGTCTATATGTTCTTGGTCCGAATGTTCTGATTTCGCTGTATCCTACAAGAATTTATATAGAGTCCTGACAGGTAGGCTGCATCAGCTATTCCTCATTCTTAGTCTGCATCTGGCAATTTTCGATTCAGAGTCAATCTTATTTAGTAGCAGCTTCCAAATACTTTGGGTACATTTTTGTCTGTACCCAGCTATAACGCATGTAAAGTCTGTAGCCTGCCCTAACTTGTCTGAAGCCTGCATTAACCTGAGCAAAATGCCAGCATACAGCGTACATTAACTTAAGAATTTTCTTAATCTGAATCCAGCAAACTCGGGGAAATTAAGTCCGAGTTAACATTCTTCAGTAATGGAAGTTAAGCATAATATGCATTGCTATGCTGTAGTACTACGCTAGTATTAACTTATGCCACATAGTGTATATTTTAGTAAACTGCTATTTTGAATAATGGCCTTGACAGGGTAATGTAGAAAAAAACAACTGATTTAATAGGATATGACTAACACATACATTCTCATATGTAAAATTTGTAGAGTTGTCACCTGGATATGATAATTTTCCCCTCATTTTCCATGAGATCATAATGTTTTCTCTGCTCAGGGTCAATGATCAATTTTTCCATGCACACCGTCCTCTCTGGCAGTTGAAGCAGGGGCTTCCCGTTCACCATTTGTGTCTTAACCCTCCGCATTGCAATGGCACTCAGCAGGCGGCGTACTCTTCTGTGAATTCAAACTTGGCATAAACATTTATTTATGGCTGTAATCTTTGACAGTTTGCCTGTTCACACGTATCCTGCATGTACTTTTCACATATGAAGGGGGAATTTGCAACACACAGATCCTCGTGCGCAATTCTCATAAGACAACACAAGTTACTTCTGAACTCACTAGGGGCCATGTTGAACATTTTGGATACGCAAAGAATTTAATAATACTGGAGTCAGTTCATATTCCTACCGGTCTCTAAACAGGTGCCTGGAGTTCATTTTGACAATGAGCTATTTGGTGACGGGTGCTTGTTTTTTTTTTTTTTTTTTTTTTGAGAGAGAGAGTCTTTTTGGTCGCACTATCGAAACTTGTGTTACCTAGCATTCATGCCACCTTGTAATCATTTCACTTCAGATAAAGCAAATGTAGAACTGTTAAAAAAAGAACTTTTATTCTCATGAATCATCTCAAACTATATACGGCCAGTATATTGATCTTCACCGGAAAATGTGGAAGCTTAAAGTAGCAGGACTGCTAAGGCAACCATTAATTAGGACTTACTTAAATGCCTGTTCTTCTCCACTTTTCAGTGGACGCTCCACCATGCATGTCCACCAACTATGGTCATCCAGTGGCTTTATTTCAAGAAACTTGACCAGTGAATACAAATCTTTCATGTAATTCTGTATTGGTGTCCCTGTAAAAATAAAGACCCATCTAAAGTACACATGCCATTCGTCAGTGTTACATTATTAACCAAAATTATATTTTTATGCACACAAAATAATTGTAATTTGTTTTTTTAATGGAAATGACAATGGAAAAGAAATCAAGAACTTTGCGGTTGATAAAAAAAAATGTAACTTTGAAGTTGAATACATATGTAAAATATTACAAACGAATTTCTGTAACATAAAATATACCATCACTGAAACATGACAGAGATTGTTAAATACAGTAAAACTTGGATAACTTAGGTAGATGAATAAGTAGGGAAGCATAGTACGATCATACAATTTACATACACGTTATTAAAACTAATCCTCAGCAGTATTATTATCAGCATGATTTGATGGCCTATTTAACGATGATTACTTACCAGTTAGAATCCACTTTCGCTGAGCACAAAGCTCTCGAATGGCTATTGTTTGCTTGGCATGTGGATTCCTAATAGTGTGCCCCTCATCAAGTACAATTCGCAACCATTCCACTTGCCGAAGTATTCCTTTGCCCTGGAAATATATATATATATATATATATATATATATATATATATATATATATATCTGTGTGTTTGTGTGTAAAGTTTCAAATCATCAGTACTCAATGAACAGTAAAAACTTGCACGGGTCTGTTCAAGGAAAACAACCATACAACTAATTAATGATATCTACATAAAGATTAGTATTTTAAGATTCAAAACAGGTTTAATTACTTTCAATCTAATGTGCATAATAATATTCACAACATTCTGATATGTACGATCTCAAAACTGGTTCTCCGACTTGGAATCATCCATCCACAGTTCTTTGTTGTTTGCATCGTCTGTGTCGGAAGTTTGGATGTTTTGCCTGAGGTTTGTCGTTCTGTTTGTGAGTGGTACTGCCTTTGGTGGCTGTACAATCATTACACGGGAGACTTTTGCAGATAGTGCAGGTAAATGCTGCAACGACTGTGATGAGGTGTTCGGTAGTCAACGCTCTCTTTTTTTCTCTCCCCCCCCCCTATTTCTCTCTCTCTCTCTCCTGCCTTGACTGCAGATGCTGCTTCCAGACTGTTATGCCTAGGAAGGTGAAATCCTCAAGTTACCCAAACGGATGGTTGTGATGTTGCTAGGATCCTTGCCCACGAGGTCTGTCTTCTGCAAACTGACAGGCAGTCTAAAGTTCTCGCAGGCATGAGCGAAGTAGCCGATGAGTCTCTGTAGTGTCAAGTGCCCCATCGCTGTAAACAACATTGGCGTATCAGCACTTGCCGCATTCTGGTCTTTGCTTGCAAGCAGGCACTTAATACTTCTTGTGTCAGATATCGAATGGCAGGAACTGAATGTGTGTGATAGCAGTAAGAAAAAATACAAGCCAAACGTTGTGGAAACGCGCGACACCTTCCGGTACTCTCCTTACCGTCATGGAATGATATTACATATAGAGGGTCTTCGGGGCTTCCAAACAGGCAGCATTGTGAAATGGAGCTGTATTCGAAAAAGAAGCATAATTTGGTTTGTGTCTGGATATTGCAGAGATGAAGCACCCGTTTAAGTTAAGCGTGTGGCACTATCAGGCACAGAAAGACCAGAGAAAGTGATCCAGGACGGCAAGACATCCATCATATTCCAGGACCTACAGCAACTGCTCTACCTGTGTTTGGAGGAGAGTCTTTTCCCTAGGACACGCACGACTCCCAACACTGCCACTCTCCACAAGAATAAAAGCGACTGAAGTGATTGCAACAACTGTAATATACATTTCTATGCTTTGAAAGTTCTGGTCAAAATCTTTATAGACAGGTTTTGACATAGAAATGGCAAATGAGTATCTATAAATAACTGATTTTAGTTGACGTGGCTCAGGAATTTAGTTCATATAACCATTTGGTAGACCAAACTATAAAATAATTGAAAATATGACAACCTATTTAAAATGACAGTGAAGTTGAAATTCACGCTTGCCTTGGCATCAGCACTGACAGTCCCATATGTTGTGAGGACTATGTCTTGTTGTGAAAGCAGTCTTGGATTTGCAGTACGACTTGAACTGTGGAACTGGGTGATCTTCAACTCCACGGAAAACTCCACATGCTCCTCAAATTGGTCCTGAAGAAAACAAGCAACACATAATGCAACTCAACTTATTTAAGGAAACAAACTTGCATTAAAACAGATAAATTAATTTTCATTTATTGCATTTTAATTTCATATTCCCGTCGTCAATAAAGTTATAATTCGCCGAACCTTAGAGGTTTTACTTGATTATTATGAAATTACAAAAATGGTATTATAGCCAGGAAGCGATTTACCTTCCAATGGGACATCACAGACAGAGGACAAACAATCAGCGTTGGCCTCGGACCTTCAGTCATCTGAGGTTCTTTATGTGGTGCCCTAGGACCTTCAGTCACCTCATGTGGTGCCCTAGGACCTTCAGTCACCTCCGGCTCTAGGTGTGGTGTGATGATTTTAGGCGATGATGGCTCTTCTGTCATAGGGGATAAATCTGGCAGTATGTTATTATCTGAAGAAGAAACCGACCCATTTAAACTTGCATTATGTTTAAAATAAAGAAAAGAATTTTATTGGTTATTTTAAACTATTTTACACACCATTAGCATCAAACGAATGAGTCATAATGTTCAGCTGACAAACATTGACCTTAGACGTAATATCAAATGAACATTTACCCGTATAAGCTAAAGCTTACCATAACATTTGTAGCACAATTTTTTAAAATGCATTATTTGTTTAAAGTTATTTCCTTCAACATAACTTACCAACATGTATCAAAGGCTTACTGTTTAGAACCTTCCATCGCCAATGTCGATATCTCTCGTAAAGAAAAACCAGAAAGTTGGACAAAAATATACGAAAAATCCATGTACGGTAAGGAAACTTACCTGATGTTCGTTTCTTTGGCCGACATGGGGACAGCTTCTTAAAGTTCAACCTTTTAGGTGACTGATGATGGATTGGTGTGGATGATTCAATGTATTGTTGTAGATGATGTGACCCACCACCCGTCCCCATCACGTGGGCTGCTGCTGCTTTAACAGACTCACCGAATTCAGGAGTCGGGTTTTGAGTCTGACCTGCTGCGGCCTGGGTGGAGGGTGAGCCCTCTGACAAGTCTGAGGCCACTGTTGACAGGTCTAAAACTCCAGTTGGCATGTCTGATGACAAGTTTGAGGCTACTGTTGGCGAGTCAGAAGCTACTGATAATGGGTCTGAGTCATCAGTCCACATGTTTGAGGCTACTGATGGCGAGTCTGACGCTACTGATATCAGGTCTATGGCCACTGTGATAATAAGAGCAAGTAATAAAACAGTTAGGCCATCAGTTTTCCTTACATAAATTTTTTTATCACAACAAAAATCATCTTTATTTCAAATATACCAAAAATATATCTTTCAGGTTTCATATATAAGACATGAAAGGAATAATGAAGCAACAGCAGCAGAAGCAGGATGTATTTAATACGTGAAAAGAGTCCAGAAATAACAAAAAATCTCTTAAGTATAATGTGTAGAGAGGCTCTGTCATGATATTGACCAATGTTCTAAAAAGTACCAATATATTTATGTATTCTTTTCTTTCAGTAATCACACACTACATTTTCAGTTTTTTAATGTCATGAGAAATGACTGAAGAACCCCACAACTGGATTATATATATTTGTTGTTAAACTTTGTCATGTTCCCCACCAAATGTATAAAGTAAGAATAAATTTTTATTTACTCAAAAATACAAGATTATATGTAAGGTTAATATTTTCATATTATTCATCGCTTGCCTGAAATATCAGAAGATAAGGCAGGTTGATTTACGGCGAAAACTTACCTTTATTTCAGATTTAACATTTTTAATATACACCGAACCTTCAGCAGTATCTATAATATGGTTCAAATGTTCACGTAATACATTGCACATTTGAAAGGGAATTTCGTAAACATTTCTTACCTCTTTTACTTGAAGAAACGTCTGCTGCCGGTCCCATGCTATGATCATCATCTTTGTGGCTCAGAGGTCTTTTAACAGCTCTGTTACAAAGAGCATGTGCAAATGATGGACAGTATAACAAAAGAAATTGTTATCAGTTGACTATCATAATGTTTTATATAGATTTCATCTAACACTTATTAGCGAAAGTAAGTTCTTTAAATAACATATCAATTGCCATGAAAATATTAGATAACTTACATGGTAAATACGTTTTACCCCGTTACAAACCACATGAACATGTAATAATAAATTTGGTTGCAAAATAAACAGTGTAGCATTACATTAAAATTTATTCGTATTTTACTACTTAATTTATATTTCTTTTGGAAAATAATGTTTGGTGATCACATTAAAGATCATTCAGTTTCGGTGCTTATTCACTGGCCAAAAAAATGATTAGGCGCTCAGGTAAACTCACCTACACTCTCCTCATTATACCTTTCTCTGGTATAGTGCCCCGTTATTTTACTTTTTATTGCTAGGCTGATCCTCAAACCGAGACTGTGTCAAACCCTATAAGTGCCTCTTACCTTAACCATACTAATGTTTAATAACAATAAACAAAGTCAAATGTTAGGTAATTTTCCGCTGCAGGATTTCGAAGACTTTAATAGAAAGGAGGTTACGTGCTATGCTGCTTTTCTCGGTCTGTGTTGAAGATATAACTTTGAGTTCCAGGTGATCGTGTGGTAATAACTTGTTATGGGTTTAAAAATTGCTTAATTTTGATGTATGTTTGGAAATAAAGAAATGATTTTCATTTCTCCATTGTTTATTCTGTCTTTAATATGAATGCAAAAAAGACAATTACCTCTTATTGTGGAGTGATCCATCATTTGATATATCACTTGATGTGTCTATTACAAGGGCACTGGTCTCTCCATCCACTGTAGCAACAGAAATTATGACAGGAGAAAAGATAATTGTATGAAATTACATTTTTGTTAAACAGCAGCCTAGTCATACTCTATATGTAGAACTATTTGTTTAATTCATTCGTGTACTGATAGAAACATGTGACGTTGACAACTTTCCCATTACTACACTCACACCATATGAATCTTACCTTGAATGGGGAATGACTCGGATCCAAGTTCAGTTTCATTATGCAAAGCTTGTCTGCAAAACAAATATGATTGTTCCTTCTTGCCAAAGTGATGTGTAACAATAGCTTTAGAAATCAGTAAATATAAAGTTATTTACTTCAATTATCATTAAATATAATATATATAACAAAGTCTGCTAATTCCATTTTATTTATCACCGGAATACACATAGATTGCCATTTCCAGTAATGGCTGTCATTTTGCAAATTTACATGTTTTGTACATGTGGCTAGACATGATCATGTAATTGGACAGATGAATGTGCGCATATGTAATGCTTGTTAGGCTTAGGGGTGAAAATAGTTCGGGAAATGTCACTGAAAATTTTGTTTTCAAGGTAAGTGATAAGTGAATTTCATTAAAAGGCACATAATTCTGTGATTATTAGGGAAAGTTATGGAGAGGTCATGGCAGTTTAAGATACCTGTTGAGACTTTATCCGACTATCAGGTTGAAAGAGTTCAGCATCCTTTGCCTGAAGAGCCAGCAGTCAATTAACCAAAATTTTATTTCAATTCAGACTTATGGGTATGAAGATTTTGAAAATTTGTATTTGTTGTGGATTTCCTGTCAATTAAGTAATAAGGTTATGGAGGCCGATATCAAAGTTTACCTGTATGTTTTCCCGTCGACAGTCCTTGAACATTAAGGGAATCCCTGTACGGGTGGCTGTTGGTCATTCTGAGGGTGCATGTCGATATATATGTTCTTGCCACATCAGTTTATTAACAAGGGACTGTGATTCATGTTTAGTGTCCAAGTAAGTGTCGTGTGCAATGCAGTTGTAATGTGTACAACGGTAAAACAAACTTTTTTTCAAAAGACGCTGTAACTGAGTAAATGGTAAAATTTTGTTAAGTCGTGCAGTATTTGAAGATGGTGCTCATGAGAAATTTAAGTATTGTCCACTGTATGATAATTGTGGTTGTGAAGTAGTATCCATAAGATTTCTCACCCTGCTGATCTATTAGTCCAAGAATTCTTGTCTCGAGAGTCAAAGTAAATGCTAGTCTGAGCCTCTTCTGACGAGTCATCGGTGACTTCAATCACACCATCAGCACCTGTTTTTTTTTTTATTGAGAAGAAATCGCTGGTTTAAGTTAAAGTATACACATTAAATTGCACACTACTGCTTTTCCCAGAATTTTCCCGTTAGTTGACTAAATCACTGCGTAAAAGTCACACACAATAGTGTGCACACATATTATCAACCGTATACCGGGCCCCGGCTCACGCGATGCCACTAGACATTGGTTGTCCATATCGCTGCCGGTTCATACCGCTTACATTAGCCTGGCACGTGATCTGTGTTCAGCGGGGAACCGCCCAGAATTGAATCGACAACAAAATTGAACATGGACATGCTAAGGTTCCGGCTCGTATGCACGATTGAAATGTTTCGAGTACTGCGTCCAAACAGAGTGACTTTACATGACTGGTTGTGATATAGTCTCGGCCCAAGACGTGTGATTCCGATCCGCTCTGCTCCTCTCCGTCAACAACGTCTTGGGAACGACTCTTAGGAAAACGCCTCGTAAGGTTCCAAAGAGGAGACCCCTTTGGAATCGTATAATTGATATTTCAAGCGGTGTCAACATAAAATAATTACCTTTTTGTTGTCTTTGGATGTTTTATTAAACATCTGTAAAGTATTGGCACCAAAATAATGCTCAATAGCCCTACTTATCCATAATTTTACCAAGAGCTGATGTGTTTACATAGAGAACATGCCGCCATGATTACATTTAATGACCCATAAGCCTTTGCTACGGGATTTAGACTGGGAACCCGCTCTGATCTTATCGCTGTTTGAACTGGAAAAAGCGGGCGATAATAGATCTCGGTGGCGGGTACCAGTCGATCAACGTCCGCTTATTACAAATTCCTGTATATTGTTATGTTTAAATCACGGCGGGCTTATAAGGATCGTTAGGGATAATATTTCATTAATATATTAAGGTAAGAACGTGGTAAAGTTGCCAGAAAGACCCATTTACTACCAAAGACACTAACGGATGCATTTTGGTGTGTATATTTAGTAGTTTTAAGAGTGTTTTTGGTGCCTTCTACCAGTGTCTACCATTTCACCATTACAAGGCCTAACTGTACAGGCCATTCCCACAACTGTGATCGTATCACAGTTGTGGATCCGCAACAAGTTGTGATAATATGCGTTTATAAAACTACTAGGTGATAAACCTGGTATACCGGGATTTTTTACCGGGGTTGGGGAGTAGCTACGCTCATTACACAGCGCTTTACCTATAGGGCTACTACCTATATCGTAAGGCGCTGTTTGTTATGACCTCGTATCCTGAATTGCAACACCAGAGGGGAGCACTGTATTTTTGTCCAATCAGATGAGACTTTGTGCTGGAAGACAAAGCCAAGCGAGGAATACACAGAGCCAATCATATTAATTTCTTTTTGAGTGACAGCTCATCCCCCAGCGTAACCGTCTGAACAGGCCACAGGCTCAGAGAGAATTGCCCCTGACGTGGTTTGCTTAGGGCCTTGGGATGCTCGGTGAGCTGTAATTCAAACGAAACGTAACAACAAAGGCTGCGTGCACACCTCGCTTGCTGGTTTCAGTTCTGCAGACAACAGATACATGGCTACGCTAACACAGTCATAATGTCATAATCGAATCGGTCGATGATGCGAGAATGCAGAGGGAGCAATTTAAATTCGACCGGAAACTCAATAAGCGGCGCTTGAAGCGCGGCAATGGGCGGAGCCAGGATGCCTGTCGAGTGTTTGTTTATTGGCATCTGATTGGCTGCTTGTCACATCACACGCACGTTTATTTCAGTGGAAAACGAACCGCCATCTGGTGTCTAAATATATCATAAACGGTCAAAGCTGGCAGCGTGAAAATCGGTTGCTTCTTTAGAAGCGCAGGTTTTCCGCTGCCTCGGGAGCGTAGGGAGTAGCGTCATATCGACCCTCTGGCGTTACGACCAGATTCTTGGCGCCAGAGTGTCTTAACATCTAAGTCTGAGGAACGCATTATAAGGCCTAATGAAGATGCAAATATTTTCGTCATTTCTGACAACGCTTCATCGCCTACAGGTACACTGTCAATCAACATAAACCAGACCAATAGCTAGCATTTTTTGCGTACTTTCGAATAATACTTAATATGAGCGAGAAAGGATGCAGGCAGCTTGCAGACGATACAGGAAATGACCCGTGTCCATGGAGACGGTGTTTCAGTTTGGGTTGTGAGCTAACATGTTTACTATTGTGTTGATTCATCATTCTTAGCATAATATTGAGATTATGGGCTGTTTACCACAATATGAATGTAACCTGATGAAAGACCACTGCGATTCATTCCTCGACATTACTTGTATCACGACTCAAGTAGGCTTACCAGCCCAATTATCCGAATACCTGCTGAGTCGAGATGTCACGGCTGGTTGGGGAGATGACTGATAGGAGAGTGTTGGGTTTTTTTTTTAATCAAAAGAAAATATAGAATTCAGTGGGTTACTGCCTCAATAAGATATGTATAAATATATTTTTAATTTATTTTGTGGCCCTGTGCTCGTGGCAAGAAATTCATACACCGGTATGTTTATACCTTAATTGAAGACCTGGTCAATGATGAAATTTTTCATTTGGGAACTGGAATGGGACATGGGGGTATCAGGTTTTCGATAATCTTTGACTGGTTACTATTATTTGAAGTTTAATGAAAACGTTGATGTGAGGAGGACATAAAAGATGAATTAAATGTACGTTTGTAATACGTATGTATACCTCTTTAGTAGCAGAAGCGGACCAAAAAGGGAGTTCAGGAGGTCCGTCCCCCTTTTCAGCCGCAACCCTTTTTAAATTGTAACAGACCAATATTGAGGCCTGAAACTTCCCAACCCACCCGAACCAGAAGCGGATCCAGGGGGGGGGGGGGGTCCAGGGGGTCCGGACCCCCCCTTTTTCACCCGATGCAACCTTTTTTAAGGGGTTTTAGACGTAATTTTGCGGCCTGGACCCCCCCCCCCTTTTCCAGACGTGATGACCTTTTTTTTTAGGATTTTCATTAGTCCTCCTGGGTTGGACCCCCCCTTTTCCTAAATCCTGGATCCGCCCCTGCGAACATCACCCCTTTTGTGGAAACGGGGACCTTGTATTAGGTTTTGTTATTAATGTTCCTGGGTTCATAAAGTGATGTATGTTTCACGTTGACTGACCACGCACGTGGGTCAGAGCCTTTGTCAAATTTTAGGGCAACTATGCTTAAATCCGTCACTGAAAGCAAGGTTAATCACAGGCATAATAGTCCTTTATCCTGCACTGGAAATGACCATGAAGACGATCCGGTCTTTGCCGAAGGCAGTTCGGCTGTTTTCGGTGCATGGTAGTCTCCCCCAAGTCAGAAAACACGCGAAAATCACTCAAAATGATGTGTACATTAAATTGTTTTGTTCTCATAGGAGAGAACACTGCGGAAACAATAACCTTCAAAATGAGGTCTGACACAGTGTCTTACGCAACTCGGTTCCAGAGAGCATTGCGAGCAAAGGTGGACCGAATTCCTTTTATAAGTATTAGATTATGAACTAACGTGCTGGGTATTACCTTGGTATTGGCCTTGGTATTGGTCCTTCGGGCTTCTTGTCGTTACGCTACCCTCGCCAGTACTAAGGCTATACCGAACAAGTCGGTGCTTAATATTATTTAAATACACTTTGAAGTATCTGCAGGCAACTGGATACAACGCTTTGCAGCAACACCCTCACATAATGAATTTTTTCCTCTCGCCTGTGATTCAATTGGTCAATTGTTTTTTATTACATATTTAAATGGATATGTTTACATTTCAATGAATAACCCATCATCAAGATTATATTATCTATATCTCAACAGTTTAACAGGTACTTAGTAAGTATCCATATCTTATTTACATGCTTTTGACACAACTGAAATTTCCATCAGTTTTTTTTTTTAAATTTCCAGTAAACACTAGCAACCAGTTTTCCGCATTTCAACAAAACCTACTGTTATTGGATAGAATGGTGCAGGTTGTGTCCTCAGATGAAGATAGTGATGCTGCTGTGTTGGCTCTCTTCATCTTCATCATACAATGAAGCCTTGGGTCTTTCTCAGCTGGTCTCTTATTTTTTGCTTGCTTCATCTTTTGCTCTAACTACATTGAGACAAATTCTTATGTTATGTGGCTTATTGTTATAATCGCACTTGTTGTATGATGTACAAGCTGTTTCATTTATAAGGCATAACCCTAAACACTTGAGGACCAAGTACTTCTGTTATGTTTGACATTTTTTCCCGATGTATCTGGAATATGTAACTATCAACATATACTTAATATTTGAACCAAATTATGATAGTCCTCTTTGACTGGATTATGAGACCTACCACAGAAAGAAAATCTTTTTTATTCTATAATCTGATACTATACTTCTACGAATCAACACAGTATTGTTTGGAAACAGCAAGCGACTTGTTGATATAAGGCAAACGAAGCAAAATTATGGTTACGTTTACGATCACACGTTCCAAAACTTATATTTTCTTGATTTTCATAAACAATACGTGTAATGTAACCTTTCATCAACTGATATTTGGTCATAAAATGTGCGTTGACTACTCAAACGGTTACCCCATGATATTTACCAATCAAACATGCTGAAACGTGTTGAACTGAAACCTTAAGGAACATGTTGGTCTACCATGAAAAATTTTAATGGGTGTAAAGAAATACAGTCATGATAACACAATTAGCTGTATAAAACTTCTGCTTTTTTTGTAATGCTTGTAATTGCATCATATTAAAGTTTTTTTCTGTAAGATAAATCCTCCAAATACAACAAATACCCTGACATTTGCTAACCAACCTTTGACCTTCTGATATAACCCTCAACTGGAACAGCCAATGGTTGTTTGTTGTTACAGTTGGTGAGTATAAGGGCAATCACTGTTAGAGTTTTTCCTAGTCCCATGTCGTCTGCCAGTATACCTGGAAACATTAAACACTGTGTCATGATATATAAATTAAAGGTGCCCAATCACCTGCCTTTTGAAAAAGAATTCATGTAATTTCTAGCTTCCTCTCTGTATATATTAATGATCTAGGGGTATTTTAGTTGTGAAAAGTTCATATAACGCCTTCGTGAAGGATATATGAACAACATGTTTGTAAACACACCAATGATGACAAACGGGGAAAACACATGTAACCTAAGGTAGTAGGTTGCATATATGCGAAGATAGATAGGTTACTTGTTGTAAAACGCCATTTGCAAAGCTCTGGCTTGTTAAATGCCCTTATTGAATTTGTTTTGAATGTTTTGGTGGGCCTCTACATATTATAAACAAAATAAGCAGCTAGTCTTTGAGCGGTGATACCCATATTTTCTGGCTTATTTTTTTTATAAAAGCTCCAAGAGATTACCTTTAGTTATAACGGTCAGATAGGTGGTTAGGCCCCTTTAAGTCATCAGAACAAATTTATCACTTGATGAAAAAAAAACTTTTTGAATGCCGGCCTATCATATGGTAAAATAGATATTTAACTTGTGTACATTTATAGCTAATCTACTACCTTCATTCACTTTTCAACATTTATCAGCCATCCTATCTCTGACTTGCTGAATTGTAAACATTTGTAACATAGTTCAAGTTGCAATTTTTAATCGGACTGAAACAAATAAGACCAGATAAATAAAACAAATGTAAGAGTATACAACTGAAAACCTCAGTATGTAATTCTAGTAGCTTGCAGTGCCTTCAGTATGTGTAAAGACAGTGACTAACTTCCCTAGGGGTTACATTCCCACACGCAGGAAATTTTTCAACGATGCATCAATCGAATTTATCTCATTTATTATAGAAAAAAAATGTGGCATAAATAGTTTAAATGGTGTATTATTAGCTCACCTTAGTCAATTTGTAGAGAAATTGAGAGAGCAATGTGTTGTCGACTACATGACTAAATGTTTGAATTACTTTATTAGATATGTAAAGAAACTGTCTTCAGGACAATGTCCCGTGTGGTCCAATTCAAGCTGTGACAGATATTCAGATAATTCTTTAACTATTATATTCCTGTGGCAAGACGTTTGTACGGTGAAGCGAAGTCTCTCCAGTTGTGCGTTATCCACAACTTAGTGAACCTTATGGGAATATATTTGTGCTCTCTTTGTCATTAATATGTTGTTCAGACAAAACCCGATCTACTGAATGGTGTTTATTTGTAACTTCCTTATTTATATGTTTTTTCAACGTGTCAGGTTTTTAAACTACATGTCTCACCTGAGGACCACAATCAGTGAGCGGCGTAATTGGGAACAGTTGAGTGCTGTCTATAGGTTTGGTATACATTGGCATATATACTTCTTTTAAATGGACCAACTTAAAAATTGCCCAACTAACTGTGAAGAACATGGTTTATACTGTAATGTTTGTTATTATCACAGCAGAACTTTTCAGTCAAACCATAATAATCCAAGAACGAAACGTGTAAATTAAGGTAAAACCCTGTTTATTGTGATCTAGTTTCGTATTCCGACGCATGATGGGTGATATGAGTTGTGGATATTCTCATGCATTCAATGTACCGTGTGGCTTCATGTAAATGATAAATAAAGTCATCAAATGTCAAAACAGTGAGAATACCGTGGCAGCAAAACTGCGTTTTGTTTAGTATTAGTATTTTTGTGTATTTTGATATTTCTACCATGCTACTAGTAACAATATAGATAGGAATAGAACAATGTGATTGAGTACCTCCTCGTATACTTGCTGGTGGAACGTCAGAATACTCCTGGCTGAGTGTATTGTAATATATTCTCCTTTTAACCTTCCAGAATGGAGGAAGGTCATTTTCATTTTCCCGTTTTACCATCCAGCTTAGTGCCTGCTTCTGGTGCTTGTACAGCTTGGTGCAGATAGCCTGGATCACCAATCACAGAGCATATAAACAGCATTAGAACACGACACCACTCAGAAAACGCATAACTAAACCAGGTTTTCCTTGGGGTCAATCTCAAATGTGTAATATAGAAGTTCTTCTTACGTGACCACCTGTCTTGTAATATTTAAATCTACAACTAGATGAACTAGATGTCAGCAACAGTTGGTGGACAGATGAACAAACAGACAAATATGACCCTGCTTGCACATCTGAAGACGGGTAACATCAAGGCAGCCCTCTTCATAAAACTAATTTGTAATTTATCCAAATGACTACGAGAAATGAAGAATACAGACAAACAGGGATGCATATATAGGTGAAAATACAACATTCATCATGTCTTGCTATTGGCCGTATATAAATTGTAGTCTGGGAAAAGTTATTTTGTTTTTGAAACACAAGTAATTTTGAAAGATCAGCTCCTGCCATGATGTCTCTTTAAAAACTGTGGTCTGGGGAAAGTTATTTTGTTATTTTTTAAACACAAGTAATTTCCAAAGATCAGCACCTACCATGATGTCCCTTTACAAATTGTGGTCTGATGGAAGTTATTTTGTTTTTGAAACACAAGTAATTTCCAAAGATCAGCACCTGCCATGATGTCCCTTTAAAACTTGTGGTCTGGGGAAAGTTAGTTTGTTTTTGAAACACAAGTAATTTCCAAAGATCAGCTCCTGCCATGATGTCTCTTTCAAAACTGTGGTCTGGGGAAAGTTATTTTGTTTTTTTTTTAAACACAAGTAATTTCCAAAGATCAGCACCTACCATGATGTCCCTTTACAAATTGTGGTCTGATGGAAGTTATTTTGTTTTTGAAACACAAGTAATTTCCAAAGATCAGCACCTGCCATGATGTCCCTTTAAAACTTGTGGTCTGGGGAAAGTTAGTTTGTTTTTGAAACACAAGTAATTTCCAAAGATCAGCACCTGCTATGATGTCCCTTTACAAATTGTGATCTGGGGAAAGTTATTTTGTTTTTTTTAAACACAAGTAATTTCCAAAGATCAGCTCCTGCCATGATGTCCCTTTAAAAATTGTGGTCTGAGGAAAGTTATTTTGTTTTTGAAACACAAGTAATTTTTTAAAGATCAGCTCCTGCCATGATGTCTCTTTAAAACTTGTGTTCTGGGGAAAGTTATTTTGTTTTTTTAACCCAAGTAATCTCCAAAGATCAGCACCTGCCATGATGTCCCTTTAAAAATTGTGGTCTGGGGAAAGTAAGTTTGTTTTTGAAACACAAGTAATTTCCAAAGATCAGCTCCTGCCATGATGTCCCTTTAAAACTTGTGGTCTGGGGAAAGTAAGTTTGTTTATGAAACACAAGTAATTTTGAAAGATCAGCTCCTGCCATGATGTCCCTTAAGAAATTTCTAGTCCTGCTGTATATGATTTCTACGGGAGGACGAACACTTTAAAGGGAAGACTGATTAACAGAGACAGAATGCTATCTTCCCTCAATCTGACTGGAATTCGATTGGGCAGTAAACAGCTTATCGGTACCACAGAATAGACACAGAATTTCATTTTATTTAAACTATTTTATGGAGCTGTTAATTTTACAAACATTCACTTAGATTCAATAGCCTTAGTGAGCAAAATTTAAGACATGTGGCCTGATTTAAATTAAAAGCA
Organism: Sipunculus nudus; assembly: GCA_026874595.1. NCBI lineage: Eukaryota > Metazoa > Annelida > Sipuncula > Golfingiida > Sipunculidae > Sipunculus > Sipunculus nudus. The sequence continues at coordinate 73,492,400 of CM049307.1, read as the reverse complement.
TATCATTGAGTCATATACCTTTGCTGGTTCCATTTCTGCAGTCTGGTCATCCTCCTTCAGGTTCTCAAATAACTGATCAAGGTAAGTTGTCATCTATAAATACAGGTATAGGCACCTGGTGTATAGTCGGATGTGTAGATGATATCACAAATGTAAATCACATCTTACCTTACTATTTGCTTAATGTTTTCTATTAAGCATGTCTATTCTTTATATCCATTTATCTCTATGAAACAAAATATCTAAACAATGTAAATTAAATAATAAAGAAATTATTACTTCTGTATTCGCCAGCTACCCATGCATCCCATAACTTAGTAACTCCAAGGTCAAAAGCATTCAAGTGTTTGGTAACACCCTTGGCCAGGGGTCTTAGTAAATGCAAAGATGACAGCTGTGATATTTTAAGCCTTCTCGAAATGTTTTTGCATGCAGAGGTATAGGGATTACCCAAAAAGAAATTCCGATGTTTTATATATTAGAGTCCGATGGCTTAACCAGAAAGATGTACCATATAATTAACACTATTCCCAGAAGATTATAGAGTCGTCGTAAATGGGAATTTGTACCTGTTCATTTGGCAGATATACTCTCTCTGGATTAAAGGTCGGTATGTCGGTGGATGTACTGGGCAGAACTGATTGGTCATGTGACTGATGTCCGTCTGTATGTGCTGACGATTCGTTCAAGTTTAGAACAAAGGAACTCAGCAAACTCTCGGCCTCTGCCTTTCTCTCCGGTATACCAGACAATATCAACTCAACAGTTACACCAGTCTGTGTTTTCTGTAAAACACTACAAAAGAGGATGGAATATATACCACCGTTTATTACCATATAAAGCAGGATACTATTATCACGTGACGGTCCATCATCAATATTAACTTGCCCACAAAACCCGTAGCGCACCGCCCCATGCATGTAACTAGGGACCCAGGGGTCTCGACGCTCAGCTGTATTTGTCTACAGGACATTTTAAAGAAAATTTTTTAGAATGACGGTCCTGTGACCTTCACCTTTGACCTCTGGACCCTGAAAATCAAAATGTTTCCTATTAAGAGGTGGGTCATTAATAGATCAAGTTTGTAGCCATTCTGAAAAAAAAATCAAAAATTTTTAACCTCGTTTCTTTTTAAGTGTTTCACATTTTGTCCTCAAATTTGGTACACAAATTAGTTCTTACAAAGTTCTTGGGCGAGTTAAAAAACCGCCTACCTTGACTAGGATCTTCAATGTCAAATCAGCCGAATTATAGTTATTGCCTTGTGAGCGCGATAGCTTTTGAAGGGCTGGATATTTTCTTCCAAAATTTGAATTTTACCTTCCAAGGTTTTGTCTTGTGAACACAATCACTTATTAAATATTGCGGATTTTTCCCTCACATTCTACACACAAATTGTTTTTAATGAGTTCTCGGAATATTTTTGTTACTAGTAACCTTGACATCGGTCTTCAAGGTCAAATTTATGCAATTCTAGGATTATTGTGCCCCCTATAACTTCTTTTCTACAAATTTTACACACCAGTTCTCTCTGCCAAAATCTCGGAGGAATTAAAAAAGGGGTGACCTTTACCTTGATCTTCAAGGTTAAATCTGCTGAAATCTTGAATGATTGTTTTGAGATAGTCCATATTTTACCCCTAATGTTTTGGGATGGCAGACAGGGGAGAGACATATATTTGTTTTTGCGCTTCAAAAACAAAGCCATTCTAGTTTAAGTATTTATTCATTTATTAAGAAATCTTTATTCATGGTGACCTGTTCAGACTGTGTCTGATCTTCCACAAGGCCCTGATATAAAAAAAATACAAGGTAATACAAAATAATGGCGAAATTTTAAATTTTGTTAGAAACATAACTAATCCCGCAGCTGCATTACCCGCAGCCCGCGGGTAGGGTGGGGGCCTGCACAGGGTTCTAGTACAGATGACTGCAAAATTTTAATTGCGTTCAAACATTTCAGATTGTTAAATTTCCGTCAATGCAGCATTTTTTAATTGAATCCAGTCAATTCATTCTGTCTCGTATAATTTCAAATCCTCTTAGGAATTGTTGGCTATGATGTGAAAGCAGAAATAATAATACTTCCTTACTTACCCTGGGGAAAAGGGAATAACAATAGAACGCGGAAAGTAGGTAAAAATAGGTAGAGCCAAAAAAAGCTTATTTCTGCATTTTTACTATGCATATAATCATTGTGTCCGCGATTTTTTATAATGACTGCTGGAGTGGCTGTTGAGATATTAGGTAACAGACAGCGAGCGCTTCACCATTGTATTTGTTGAATGACTGATCAGTCAAAATGCACAGCACACTCTAGGACTTACCCTGTTCCTTCAGCTTTAACAGCATCCATAACGGCTGCGACAGCAGTGGCCAGACCCTGCTCTAGATGACCTACTATGACGGAATCTGATAGTGTGACTAACTGCAACATGTTACCACCAGTAGGATCCTTACGAACATAAACCATATCACCATGGTCCACCTGTAAGAATAAAACAAATCTGAATAAAGCCGAATTATCAGCTTTTCATTATATCCATTTGGACATACCACTGTAATATAAATTTTATACAATACAATTGTAACAAGTACTTTTTTTATTTAACACCTTATCATTATAGATTTATTTGTGTAAATACAAAGTAAGTCGATGAAAAAGACATTTCTAACCTTATTTAAATTAACACAAATTGAGAAATGACTACCAAAGGTGTTTATATACGAAATTATTAAGTTAAAAATCAGATATATTACAAGTGTTCGGATAAATGTATCTTTTTTGTGCCATCTTTTTTAAGTCATCTATTTTCAATATTGTGAAAAGACTATAATGTTTACCGTTTTCTGCTCAGATTAGGCCTATCGATTAAAGAGACATAACCAGGAGCAATATTATACATATTCTTTCACACTATCAGTTCAACCAGCAGAACCATCCCAGCACACAGTCCAAGTGCTTCTTTTTAAGCACGGTCAACGTGTGTCTGTTAACGATAACAAGACCGCGTGACCGGAGGTCCAAATTTGTGCGTGCGTGACATATCCTTAACACAGAGTAGTCCAAACTAGTCCATACATGCCCCCTCATGTCCTCAGATATATCTCTGCTGGATCGACATTACGCTCCATGGGCCGAATGTATATTAATAATTGTAGAACCTGTCGAAACAGATTTTTAGGTTGGGTCCAGGGGAACATGTATTTTCATTTTTCCGGTCAAAGTCAGTCGGGAATTCTCATGATTGACAAGTGTTGTGGCCCCGGCAAACCACGGAGTCCATAGCGCTTTGTTTATGTTGGCACCAGTGATCGCGCCCGGTGCACTTTTTTACATTCGTGTAAAGGATTAAGCTTACGGTTTCAGGGCAATATTTTGACAGGCCTATATTTATTTCAAAGAGAAGACGCTATTTTTCGTGTTTATTCAACATGCTTAGGTCCCTTTAAATGATTAGGTCCCTTTAATGTTTCCGACAAAATTTGATAGTCTGATACCTTATATTTGCATTACATGTAACATCCAACTCTGTGTTTTTAGCGAGACTTCCATTGTCACCACAGACAGTTCGATTTTGTTTACAGGAAGTCTTATGTACTGAAAATAAACATGCAATAGGTTTGATCCTAGAAATTCGTACCATATGAGGGAGCTGTAATTGTCAGTCTGATATGATCCTGAGCGGCCTTCTGGGCAGTAAAAGTAACATTAACAGGTGTATTGTCTAAACCTAATATGAAAACTATAGACATAACGGATTAATTACATATATACAATGTACGTTACCTCTTTCGCAGACAACAAGACAGTAAGGCCGGTATGACAGGGCGCCGCATTGATATATTTAAAAATAGCAAAAAAAAATATGAGTTATAATTAAAGAATGTGCCCACTTCCCCTACAATGCAGGGAAAAAAGACTGGTAAAAAGTGTGCGCAGGAGCGCACACGCGTGATAAATTAACTTCCCTCCCCATAGCTGGATTACACATAGAGTGGCTGTTAAAAAACTGGCGATCTAACCCAGTGTAACTGTAAAATGAACATCTACTATTATACCTTACATAAATATAAGATTATCTTACTGTCGCTTGGTTGATTTCAGCCCCAGTAACAGTTCCATGGAAGGTACCAAACACTGCCGTGTTTTGAATTGCAGTCATTATAGGATCTGTTACGGGGTCACTCTGGAAAAGACAAAATTAATGGTGCAATATAAAGAGTTATTAACATGTATCAAGAATTATATCTAGAAATGCGTTGAAATTGTAATCTTTGTGAATTGAAGCTGGTTTTCAAAGGGCGCTTAAACAGTTTTGGATCAAATGGTAAACCATCAAAACTCAGCCTCTCAGTAAGATAAAAATAAGATGTTTTATTGGCAATATAAGTATCGAGAAATTTATCCAGGAGACTCTCTAACTGGAATAATGAACGTGTGTAAAGATCTAGCTGTCCAGGAATTTGCTTTACCAAAATTAAATGGATTCCTTTAGTTCTAATGGCATGTATCTTCTGTAGAAGCCAATCACAGATTAGTGTCTGATGTTCTTATACTTAATTATTCCGACAAAATGCAGCACTTGCATTCGCCTTTTATATGAAACTGCCATTTGTATTTGTATTTTTTTCACCAAGAATAACTCTGGTTAAAAGGTGTGTATAAGACGTGGCCGTTACTGTATATAGGTATCGACAAAACCATTGTTACATAGAAATAAAGACAAGTATAAATTTGTGTTACAATGGTGATTCATGGGCCGCTGAATCCTGAATATTAAATTACAGCCAAGGTTCATTGATTATTACGGTTTGTATGATATACTGATATATCAATAGATGTAAGAAACACGGATATGATTATCGTTGGCTCTGGCAAGCATCAACACGGTATCAATACGGTTATTAATAACTATCAAATAACCTTTGATTCTGAAATGATACTGCGTGAAGCGCAGTAAAAATATTGTAGCCGCAAATCAATGCATGGTTGTTATTAAAAGGACAGTACTTTCTCTCCCTTCCTCCTCCCCCCCCCCCCCCTCACTCTCTCTATCTCAGAAGTATGTAGTCCTGTTCACACATTACATCCTGACGCCAGAGGTAGTTTCTAACCAAAGCTTTTGTGGGTACGATTCTAAGCATACACTACTCTTAGAAAAGAAATCAAAGTGAACTTTTTCAAGATCTAAAAATAGAACATAGTCCAATTTATTAGATTGTAAAGGTTGCAGGTCAAACTATTATGAAGCTCTACAGTTTAGCTCACCGGGAATCACCTGTACTTGACAATATTGAAAGTGTTTCATCGCCTCCGCCAGGAGGGTATGCATTAATACCCGTTCGTGTGTGTGTTTGTGTATATTTTTTTTCACAACAAACGAAATCTCATGTATTTCTAGGGTATTTCGGGCAGATTGCAAAGAAGAATCGATTAGATTTTGGTGAGGTTCCGGCACATGATCCGGTTTCAGTAATGTCATAAAGGAATATTTACAAATTTAGTGTCATAATGCACGAGTGAATCTAGCAATATGGTCCGAATAAGTGAATGAAAACACGGGTTGGAATGAATCCCATAATAGGGATCCCCATGTGGCGAAGGCTTGCATTCTTCAGAATGCAGATTCCTAGTTTATACCTGCGATAGTATTCCAGATGGGATAACCAAGTCATCCTGTTCCAGGTACAGCTGCTGGTCCTCCATTTTACTTGATTCTGTCGACCATCAGTTTTACCGGACCAGGCCTTCAAACACACCCGTCAGAACCTCCTGAACTCCTGAAACAACTTAAGAAAAAACTGAATATACAGAATACATTATCCTGAAAATACAGTCAGGCCAAAGTAAAAATAAGGAATGGAAATCACACGAGTATGTACTTCCAAATCTGCAAGCGAAATATAATGGATTTGTTCCTTAAACCATAATCACCGTTTCCGCAAAAAGATTCATTGGAATTTTACTGGGTACTTTCGGATATGAGTCTCTTTTGTTTATGTAAAATATTCTTATTTAGACAGAAAAGGTACAAGATAGACTAGGGTTCTGTTTTCATGGCAACTGCATGCCAGTCAGCTATATAACCAATAGATTTTATAAATGAACTGCACTTGAGTTATGAGAAGAATCCGCTTGTTGCATTGAAAAACCTGAACGGAACGGCCGCTTGGAGTGTTCACGAGATAACACTGCTAAATATGTTCAGATACATGCACCCATGCTTTCATGCAACGGAAATGTTCAATTATAGAACATGTTTAGAACTACAAATAACGACACTGATTTTGCTGAGTATACATGAAATCAAGATTCTGGAGTTCACTTAAGAAAGAATACTGAGGTTACACATAAAATACAATAATCTTGATCTTTAAATGATATGTTCAGGATTATTAGGGTTTCCATAAAACAGAATGTAAAGAATAACATATAACAAAAGATTTTTTTAATGCATTAGATGTAGATTTTGAAAGTACCTTGATGAATAAAACAAAACTACATGTACAGGGTCTTCTTTTGCACTTTGGATGAAATTAATATGAATGTAAATGAAGAAGAAATTTAAGAAAACAACAAGTAAGAAAAATAGAAAAGTACTGGAAACAGGGAATTGTTAAAAGAAAATCAAGAGTTATTTGTACTGCTATTAGAAGTTGAACAGCTGTCTAATGTTATATAAACTAAAGGTGAATTTCTAGCCGAAAGGTCTAAAGGTATTATAATTCAAATACATGAAGAGGGGTTCTATTACTGATACAAATAATTATAGAGGCATATAACTTTTAAATGTAAGTAAAATGTTCACAAAAAGTCTAAATGAAAGACTGTTAAAGTTGACTGAACTCAGGAGTAACTCCTGGAAGAGCAAGCAGGTTACCAGAGGAATTAAAGTGCAACAGACAATAGGTTTACATGAATAGCTTTGACTGAAACATATATATTTCAAATATCAAGGAGCAAAAGACTATGCAATTTTTATCGACATCATCAAATCAGTTGATTGTTTACAACACAAAATATTATGTGCTGCATTAACATGAAATAAAAGTAAATGCTCAATACCGTACATTCTTAATGAATTCTTAAATGAATAATAATTTTTTTATTAAATAACTTTAATAACTTAGAATGCGCACAATTTCAAAAGCGTGAGTGAAAATATATGAATTTCAGTAACTGTCACATTGCCGATTTACTGGACGTTGCCATCTAACCTTGGTCTGTTTTGATAGTACTGCACTGAATGAAAAATACAGACTGCCAATTAACAGGTACATGATGAAATGTATTTCCTGTTGGGTTAAAATATTGAAAATGTCAGACAACAGAAAATAGATTATGCAAGTTAGATGAAGATTATGCAGATAAGATGAAATGGGTAAGAAAACCTGGGCGACAAGAATAAAGCAGATATTATTGTCTCTTGGTTTTGGATATTCATGAATATCACAAGATGTAGGGGATAGAAAATCAGTGTTTTTTAATGTTTTAAGCAAAGACTGCAGGATAATGAAATGCAAGACTGGTCAGCTATTGTAGAAAATAATGGAATATTTAAAACTTTTTCATCTGGTTTTAAACATGTATTTATCATATTAGTTCTAAATAAGAGATATACAGCTAGTTTTGCAAGATACAGAACATCTTCGCATGAACTGGATATAGTAAATGGTCATCACATGGGAATACATTGGGAAGAGAGACTTGGTCGGTACTTAAACCATGGAGCAGCGGATGTAGATCATGTACCTTTTTATTAATAAGTGTCCTTGGTGTGATAAACTAAGGGAAAATATATCTTAAGAAACAGTTTATCTATCAAATCACTGGTGTCAAGGAAAATAACATTCATAATAAATAGTCTTGCATAAAAAAACTGCATTAGAGAATATTACTCGTTAAAATTCTATTAGTCTGATTTATATTATTTTGTGAGGTGCAAATCCTGGAAGAATTCTAAAAATTAAAATATAGTGTGCTTTTCTTCTAGAATATTTCAGACTTTCATTCTATATGAAGAACAAGTACATTTGTACCGTTAATGCTTAGGTCAGTGTAATTATTTTTTAATAATAATCATAAACAGCTAATAATAATGTGTCATTTTCATCATTATTAACAACAGTGTTGATTGTTATTTTGGGTAAATAACAAGACCGTTACATCATTTCATTGATTGGTTATGAGTGAATAATGACTATTTCTTGTATCAAGAGCTTATCATAGAACAATGTTAATAATTTCATAAAAATTCAGGTCCCTCAAAGAAGGGATAAAATGTAAAATTTATCCGTAAATTTTACAAACATCACTAAAGAGTTCTTGTGGTTGATTTAACCATTCATTTTCTTGATTCTCTATTTTTTTTCGAGTGTGTATTCCTACCTTGGATTAGAAATATGTTTGTATATGCAATAGTGTTTGGATATTTATATATATTACTATAATATCAATATTAATGATACCAAAAAATAGCGTTATTCATATACACACATTTTCGTAAACATGTTTGTTCTTTTATTCATTATTATATTTGTTATTATTATTATAATTTCTTAATGTTCTTTCAACTCATTTGCGTTTTAACTAATAATGTTTGTTTGAATATGAAGTCACCTGACTAAGTACTAATGTATTATGTTAATTACCATTTTGGCGCTATACGGGCCTCAGGCATGTATTTTCTCAATAAAACTCGTTCTTTCATTCATTCAATCCACAGTTCAGCAGAAAGTCAAGCAACATTATGATATTGGTTGGGGCCACTGATATAACAACACCATTATTCTCTGCATGCCTGCTTCATTTCCGAATATTATTTATTGCAACCAAGATATTAAGGAAACTATTCAAAGCGTCGACGTTTAGCAAAACCAGGTTCTGCATGCAATGCCGTATGAATGAGGAAGGAACCCAGCCAAGGGTATACACAATGTGACTGCCGACGTTATCATATATGCAACAGCTGGTGATGCTAGGGTGACGGGAAAGTTATTATAGTGCAGTATTGTTGAAATTTTATAGTAAAAAATTTAAAAATATTCGTTCTGACAAAACTAGTCATGGTCAATATTCAAGGCAAGATTCATGACAATCCATGCATTAATTATCAAGATATTGGAGGTTTTGTTATATATTTTTGATTATTCTGGGGGTACTTTCAAGCCCCATAGCTCGGAGGATATAGGTCGCAGTGACCTAATTTCTGGTTCCAAAGGAGATTTTTTATTGACCTCCCTGGATATTCACCTCGAAGTTTCTAGGTCCAGCAGTTACGATTTGTGCCTTGCTAACGGACGCCCGGACGGACGAGAAAGCACCATTCCTATACCTCAGTTGACTTACAGTCAGCTGAGCTAGAAAACACACACAGACACATATGATACAATAACATGACAAACCACCCAGACTCCCAAACCTGTTTTTATATGCTGCTGCTATTATTAACATTACTAATTTGTGTAAAACACGTCTATTTCCCACTCTCTCCCTATATATATATATGCGTGTGTGTGTGTGTGTGTGGGGGGGGGGGGGGGGGGGGAGTGGGGCTATGTGTATTGTATGTGTACTCCTTACCGTAATATGTCAGAAGCGTTCTTCCTCAGGCAGAAAAGGCACACATCAGGCCAGGGTTCTGTTGTCCACAACAATAACAAGTGCTCTGTCTTAAGTGAGATGGTTATAAAAAGTGGTTATATAGCTCAGGCTGACTCACCTCAAGTGATCGATTTATCTCTTTATATATAAGAAAGATATAGTACCAGTGACAGGTTGATTGCTGTTGGTATATATATATATATATATATGTGTGTGTGTGTTATCTACCATATGAATGAATAAATCAAAGTATTTGCATAAATAGTAAGTCATATTGTTTTTGTGGTTTGCATTACGAGAGGGTTTCATATTCACACAACACGTAACACGCTGACATACTGTGTCTGTTTAGCTTACGTGTTTCACGCCTACTCCGACTGAATTCCTGACCAGATCATCCAAACCTTGCCACGTGTGTATTATGGTTGGATAGTGGATTGAAGGTCTAATTTCACCTGTGACAGCATCTCATCCTGACACAGGCAGAGTAGAGCTATCGTTGGAGCTCAGTCAAAAAGTTAAAAACCCCTGGATGTTTAGGTAATTCCTGAATCTTACATTAGTCAGCCGATGACGAGTCGGTGTACATTGCAACTGGAGCAGCGTTTCCAGTGATTTCTTTGCAGCTGGGTATTTCCACAAAAAAAAAAGCAGTTGAATGTATCCGATAACTGTATATGACTTGTATGAGGAATTATCAAATTGGATGACGAAACTGATTCATCAGAATTGCATTCAATGTAGTGCATGTGATGTAGACCTATATATACATACCTGGGTTTCCCTGAGGAAGTTCCCAATGACGAGCATTTTCAGTTGACTTTCCTGTATAAAGCCGGCGGCTCACTTACCGATTTTATCGGCCGATTCATAGGATCGGCCGACTATGTACCGACGGGGGTACATTGTCGTGTAGTGTGACACCCCGAGCGACGCGATTTTGTCGGCGTCGGCGTGAAAAATCGCCATCGCCAAGAGTCTGGCACTGTCAAAGAAAATCGGCCGATTTTGTCGGGCGATTAGCGAAATCGTGTAGTGAGCCAATGTTTGCGACAAAGTCGGCCGATTTTGGTTATTTTTGTAGGTCAGAGTTCACGTTCTGTACGTTGTCATTATGAGTTATTATAAGTATATATTGTATAATGACATATTTTTGTATTTTAAAAAGAATTAGGCCTAAAGACAGATTTTGGTAAAGATTCAAATTTCTTGTATTCCTATAAGACCACCTACAATTTTACTAATCTTTATAAAGGAGTATCCATTCATATAATTACAATGTGCGAACATTTCTGTAAATATAAGACCGAACGAACAAGGTGTATGTTCGCAAACGCGTATTTATTGCTTGGCTGTTTAGCAATCCTTCCCATTGCGTGACGAGCTACTCTGAACAATTAACTCAAGCTTATGTAAGAGTTTCCTTGGAAAAATAACACAATTCAATATTTACTTCTCAGGGATGGTAATTATCAACTGTATATCTGCTTGTAATCTCTAACCATCATTATAAATTTCTTTCCTTATTATAGTTTTTTTGTCCCGTCACAGTGTTTTGTCCTATCACAGGTTCTCCTTAAAGTTATCAAAAACAAAGGTGCCAGAGAAGAAAGTGTATAAATAAAATAATAAGCCCAAAGTAAGAGGAAATGAGAGAAGATATGAATGAATAGCCGAAAACTTTTGAGTGATATTACATCCAGTCCAGTGTACGCAGCATACCTGATGTTTTAAGGTAACCCAATAGGCAAAAGCGTGAACGGATCTCTGGTACACTTAATCTTTTTCACGGAGTCGGCGGCATTGGTGGCGATGCTGTACTTTAATACGTTTTAACATATTTTATCTGACAGATAACAGAGAGTTGCCAGATATATAACTGATCATCACCTGGTACAGGAATTAATAATATAGATTAAAACCTAATCACGCAACATATCTGCTGCTGTTAACGTTTGTTGTGTGTAGCAGTCAAATGAAAAAGGTTATAAACTGTTTCTGGTTTATACAGGACAGATGAAAACATATCACTTCTTTGAATTTCTAGAAACAGGAAATCCTAGAAATCACACAAACATACAAGTAGAATGTCATTTTCTAAATAAGAGTTCCGTTCTGGTGAAATAGCCCTTCTGAATGTAGTATCATGATGGTGGATGTTCGGTTTTACCAAATCCTGCAGATCAGCCGCAGCATTCGTTTAAAGGGTTTAAGACCAATCCTTTCGGACATTTTCCGGACCTGGGGACCTTTCTTAAGGTTTTGTTATTAGTGCTCCTGGGTTGAACCCCTCTTTTCTTAAATCCTGGACCCGCCCCTGAGATACACGGACAAAACCATTAAATTGATCAAGGACGGTTCAACCCTCCTGTCTCAGTTCGCATACAAGTGTATTATTTACATGCAACTAGTTCATCCCTTGATTCAAGCCAAGGTTTAACTGACAGGTCACTCTTCCGCCACAGTATATTTTTCTTTGGACAAGCCACAAAGAGAACAAATATTTCCTTTTAGTTTCTCTCGTAGGAAGCTCAGTATCAGATCGTTATAATTAGACAGACTCCTTCCCCGATAATCGGGAGGTGGGAACAAGCGCGTCGGTAAATGTGACACCGAAAATCGGCCAACTAAACCAAGCCGATTTGCAGCCGATTTTGAGAAAATCTGCCCAGAAAATCGCCCGACAATGTCGCTTGATAAAATCGGGTAGTGAGCACCCGGCTTAAGGGAGCCTTTATATAACCACGTCTTTTCCTGAGGGACTTCAAGTAAAACCCTTGCACCGATTAACCTTCTTTATAATGATATCAATACGACTTGCACGGGCTTGTGTCTTACATGTAAACTGATCTTACTGATCTAATATGTAATAATTGTGACAAAGCAATAAAATATATGAAAGAAAACACAGCCCCTGTTGGATTAAACGGATGTGTATCGTGAGGTATTTAATTTCTCTTTTTTCTTTAATTTTGGACGAAAATACATACACACCCACACACGAGCGAATATATTTATTGCCGACCACGTTACACCAGCAGAAAAAAGATCTGTTATATAAGCTTATCAACACATGCCACCTACTCGTAACAGGGTTCTTGTAAAGAGGTGAGGACGTGTCCCTGTGTATATACTATGGTTAATTGTTGTGCGTCCGCTGCAAACTGAATTCACGCCCGCCAGATAATAATAGTTTTGGGCGCTGTCCCCTTCACAGGCTAGAAAATTCACCACACCTCACCGGTTGATAATTATCCCCAGCTATCCGCAGGTGGGGATAAAATGTGTGTCTGCATATGCAGTCAATTTTTTTCTTAATTAGGAAAGAAATATAACAGGGGGGCGCTAATTCTGGTTTAGCGGTTGATGGGTTTTAGCAGTATATGTGCATGCAATATTATATTACCCATATATATATATATATATATATATATATATATATATATATATATATATATATAAATTGATTTACTAGAAAGGATTTGACACAACATACATTGTCTGTTGGTAGTGGATCATATAGTTAAACAATTGATAATAGTACAGGCAAATATATCTGTACTTCAGTTGTGAACGCTAAAAGGTAACACTGATACTGACTTCGTATCCTGATGTGTGACAAAGCGGCCATGAGGGATTCATTCACCCCTCCCCTCGGGACATTTATAATAAATTTATATCTGAAAAGCAATTACATCTGCCATCTTAAAGATAAAATAACTTCTACATAGGTCTAGGTGAAAGATTTTTATGACAAAAAAAGATCAGGTCATATTAACATCAAATTCTAATTTACCAGTGGTAAATCAAAAGACTCAACAGAAATTCCAGTACTCATTATGTTCAGGATAGTGTAAACGTGAATAATGCATGGACTCTCTGGAAAGAGGCCTTTCTCTACGTTTGTAATAAGGATGCTCCAATTAGACAAGTCAGAGTAAAATCTCAAAAACCTTGTTTTATTGACAGGAAACACGAGAAATTATGAGGCAATGTGACTTCATGCATAAAAAATGGCTCAAAAACAACATTGAGACTGACTTAGTTATTTATAAACAACTTCGAAATTTTGCTAATATTAAAATCAAACAACATAAACGTAGATTTTATATGACTTAGATAGACCAAGATGGTATGAATAAAAACAAGTGACCCATGGGTCATGACGCTCAGCTGACTGGAAAGAGATTTGCAAAAGGAAATTTTATCATCTAAATGGTAGTATATAACCATTGAACTGAAGCATCAAACAGATTAACCTACAGGCTGAGATTGTGTCTGTATTAATATATCTCAAGAATAGAGAAAAAAATGCGTAAACTTTAAAAAAATACAGGTGGCTCCACAAGTCTGCAGAAACTAATAAAAACACTTAATGGTCTATATCCATGCAAAGAAGCATGATGGTCTCTTGATTAGTTGTTCAGATACTTCAGCTTTTGTATCAGATTTTCCATTATTCTGAGGGATACTTTGGAGTCCTATAGCTTGAAGGATATGGGTAATAGAGACCTAATTTCAGGTTTCCACAGACACTTTTCAGGGGCCTCCTTGCATGACAAGAATGAAGATTCTAGGTCCAGTTGTTACAATTTGGATCCTGTTGACAGATAACCACATCTTTAAAGGTCTCAAAAAATAGAGAAAATAATTCATAAAAATTTGAAAAAAATAGAGGTGGCGCACCCAGTCTGCTGAAACTGATGGAACACGTCATGATCAATATGTATGCCAAAAATCATGAGCAACAGTGTTGTAGTTATTCAGATACTGGAGTTTTTGTATAAATTTTTCTATTATTCTGAGCTGTATTTTGAGTGCCATAGCTCAAAGGATATGGGTAACAGAGACCTAATTTCAGGTTTCCATGGAGACTTTTAATGGGTCTCCCTGTGTGTCAAGAATGAAGATTCTAGTTCCAGTTGTTACAATTTGAACCCTGTTGACAAATAACTACATCCTTAAAGGTCTCAAAAATAGAGAAAAAAATTAGAAAAATTGAATGAAATATAGGTGGCGCCACCAGTCTGCAGAAACTGATGAAACATCTCATGATCAATATGTATGCCAAAAATCATGACCATCAGTGATGTAGTTAATGAGATATTGAAGTTTTTTTGTGAAATTTTTGACTATTCTGGTGGGTACTTTGGGGCCCCATAGCTCAATGGATATGGGTAACAGAGACCTAATTTCTGGTTTCAATGGAGACTTTTCATAGGTCTCTCAGAATTTCAAGAATGAAGATTCTAGGTCCAGTCTTTACGATTTGTGTCCCGTTAACAGATGTCCACATTTTTAAAGGTCTCAAAAATAGAGAAAACTATTCTTAAAAAAAAATAGAGGTGGCGTACCCAGGCTGCAGAAACTGATGACACACTCCATGATCAATATCCATGCAAACAATTATGGTGATCTCTGCATTCGTTGTTCAGATACTTCAGCTTTTGTATCAAATTTTCCATTAATCTGAGCTGTACTTTGGAGTGCCATAGCTCAAAGGATATGGGTAACAGAGACCTAATTTCATGTTTCCCCGGAGACTTTACATGGATCTCCCTGTGTGTCAAGAATGAAGAGTCTAGTTCAAGTCATTACAATTTGAACCCTGTTGACAGATAACTACATCCTTAAAGGTATCAAAAATAGAGAATACAATTCGTAAAAATTGAAAAATACAGGTGGCGCCACCAGTCTGCAGAAACTGATGAAACATCTCATGACTAATACGTATGCCAAAAATCATGACCATCAGTGATGTAGTTAATGAGATATTGAAGTTTTTTTGTGAAATTTTTCACTATTCTGGGGGGTACTTTGGGGCCCCATAGCTCGAAGGATATGGGTCACAGAGACCTAATTTCTGGTTTCCATGAAGACTTTTCATAGGTCTCTCAGAATGTCAAGAATGAAGCTTCTAGGTCCAGCGTCTACGATTTGTGCCCTGTTAACAGATGTCCACATTTTTAAAGGTCTCAAAAATAGAGAAAAAAAATCGTAAAAAATTGAAAAATACAGGTGGTGCCACCAGTCTGCAGGAACTGATGGAACATCTCATGATCAATATGTATGCCAAAAATCATGACCATCAGTGATGTAGTTAATAAGATATTGAAGTTTTTGTATGAAATTTTTCACTATTCTGGGGGGTACTTTGGGGCCCCATAGCTCAAAGGATATTGGTAACAGAGACCTAATTCCAGGTTTCTAAGGAGATTTTTAATGGACCTCTCTTGATGTAAAGTAAGAAGATTCCAGGTCCAGCGGTTACGATTTGTGCCCTGCTAACGGACGGAAGGCCGGCCGGACGGTCGGAAGGCCGGACGGACAGACGGAAGGACGACGGACAAAGACCCATCGCTATAGCCCAGTATGACTGAAAGTCAGCTGAGCTAAAAAGATATGGAATGTTGTGAACAGCATCTTAAAAAAAACTCAGAATAGCAATGATTTCTGGCACATAAACACTTTACTGATGTTGGCCTTCAACTGTCTGACAAATTTCCTTCGTCGCCTTAAAGCTTTGACATCCAAACATCGTCCAGTGACTTTGAATTTAATCCCATAACTTCCTCTCTAGTACAGCAGTTTCTAACAAGCCTATCTCTCGAAATTAAAATCGATGCCAATAGATTCCAAACTGGTGAGAATAGCCTCATATATATATTATGCATCAGCTGAGCCACCTTATTTAATAGGTGTATTAGTGAAAGTACCTTCCCCACTGAATGGAAATCCGCAAGAATCACTCCCATATACAAAGGTAAAGGATCCAATTAATATATTATTAATTATCGGCCTATTTCTGTTCTTCCTCATTTAGCATGCATATTTGAAAGGTTCTACATGCTCAAATGGTATAACACTTAAATCAACATGACATAACTCAATATTAATCTGCTTTCTTGAAAACAATTCGACTCATAGTTTTAAATTCATGTTTAATATCACATCTTGCTGTATATTACGTTAAATGTCATAGTTATATATTTTCATGTTTAATATCCCATTTTGCTGCATAATTTTATCTTTAGTCACTTTTATTAATTCTGATTGCATTTTACATGTTTTATACATTGTATAAACTGTATAGCCTAACAGGGCCCTGTGGCAGGGCAGACAATCTTGTCTGAACGGGCTACCCTGTATAAATATGATTTAATAAATAAATAAATAATAAAAAATGAAACGTTCGCATTTTAACAAGGCTGTTGTAAGAATATTTGGAATCACGGAAAAGGGCATTTTACGTTGTTTCATGCTTTTTTAAATATCATGGTATTTTGTTTAATTCAAGGGTAGAATTCCTTAAACATAGGAAGGAAAGAGCATATTCGTCATAACATTTTCCGCACAATGTGTAAGAGAGACCACATTCAATTTTCCCACAAATCTTTTTAAAACGTTCAAATTTGTACCTGTAAAATTGTATACTATCAGTGAAATGACGCCCCCCCCCCTTAGGTATGCCACAGAAGGAAAGTGTCACAGAATTCTGAATTTATACTATATATTTTACAAATTTTAAAACATTTTTATGGGAGATTCCCACGCCCTGTCACCATCAGGCCTTCTTTTCTCCCCCTAGGGATTTCTATAAGCGTGAAGCCTTGGCATACATGCCTCTATATTGGTTCAATTGCCTCGTTTATAATATTCTGTCATGAAATAACCGAAATTTGGGTCAGAATATGCGTAAGGTCTGTATCGGCAGAGGGAGAGGACTATAATACAAGGATATGGGAATTCGCCATATCTCTAGAAACACCATATATAACCAACAAACGTGAAAACATATTTAAATGTTTCAAACAATCTATTTTGACAGGCGAATGTGTATATATATAAATTTTGGCTTTTTACTAAATTCGTCATAAGAGTCCCGCCTAAATCAGTGACGTCCGGGGCAGACCGCGTGAATCATTGTAGAACCTGGAAACCTGGCCTGGTGCCTTCTTCGTTATGATTTATATATGTAATGCTATTTTGTGATTTGCTTGTAAAGGTATGATGTCACGGACTTCCTGTTGAAATGAAACAAGTCTAGCAACATATGTTATTTATTTTATTTCCTCATGAAGAATCACATAATGATTTCTTTGAAAAGATCAGGCCAGAGCACCATGCAATATGTTCGTAGTACTCATATACCCCCCCCCCCCCCGAAAAAGACTAATAAATGATCCATGAAAAACATTGGAGCGGTGATTGCATGGAATAATTATTCTTTAGTGTGGCACTACTAATAATATTATGGAACTCATAAATAGACACGCGATACATTCGTACGTGATATTTACAAGCCAAAATAAATAGGATCATGACTTTCTATGAATATATTATGCATTTATTTTACAAAACTGTCTTTTGGGAGGACTTTAAGTGGCAACATGCGAGAGTATCTATGCTTAAAAATTTGAACAATCAGTACATGTACCGTGGCATGCAAACTGTATGGTCAAAAGCAAAGTATAGTTTTAGTATAATGAAGGTATAACTAAAACTGTGGTCTCGATCCAGTGTGATAGATCATATAACACCAAGTTGTGACATTTCTGATAAAATTAAATCATTTGAAGTGTTAAATGAAGACATATTGGACCATTTTTCCGTAACAAATAATTTTGAGATTAAATTTAATGTAAATCAGAAGAATTTAACTGACGATAGAATAGATTGGATTCAGTATAGGAAGAAAAAGAAGATATATACTATGCAGCTTTACAGGGTGAACCAACTTAATATGATCTTGAAACCAATATATTGTATAGTATTGAACATAGTGATGAAGTCTTTAAAAATTTAATTCGATGTATAGCGAACCAAACATTTGAGAGAATATTGGTTAAACAAATAAAATACAACATAAACAGCCAAAATAATTGATTAATAAATGTATGTATATGAGGACAGAAAATAATATGGCGACACTGCTTTTGCTGAGTAAATAAAAGCAAAATCAAGATTTCTGGAGTTCAATACAATAACACTGTCATCGAAAACTTACACCAGTCGAAAGCTTTAAATTATATGTTATAATGAAGTGCAAGAATGGTCAGCCAACTGTTGAAAACAATGGAAGATTAAAAACTTGTGTAGTATTGCAAAATGCATTCCAGATAGAACTGTATTTAACATTGATTCCAATTAAGAGATATAGAATTAGTTTGGCAAGACACAGGAAATCTTCTCATGTACTTGAAATGGTCATCACAGGAGAATAAATTGGGGAAAAGACTTGGTAGGTACTGTATGTATATAAATGGAGTACCGTATGTTTATAAAAGATGAATTTTATTATTGTGTCCTTTGTATGATAACCTAAGGATAAACATATGTTTAGAGAAAAGAATTAATCTTTCCACTCATTGATGTCAAGAAAAATCCATTCACAATAAATAGTATTGATGCCTTCATATATCACGCTTTCGATAAAAAAAACTGTATTTCGCTTGGTAAAATTGTTTGATTAATTATCATAAACAGCTAATTATGTCGCATTGTCATCACTATTATAAACAGTGTTGATTGATATTTTGTGTAAATAACAGGACCGTTTAATCATTGTCTTGATTAGTTAAGAATGAATAATGATTATTGCTTGTTTCAGAGCTTGTCTTAGAACTATGTTTAAATCTCATTACCATCTCAGATCTCTCAAAGAAGATTTAATATGTAACATTAATTTGTAACTTTCAAGTCTTCAGCATTGCTCATAGAATTTTATAAATATCACTTTAGAGTATTTGTGGTTGATTCTCACTTTTTCTTTTGAGTGTGTAATTTCATTTTGGATAAGAAATATGTTTGTATATGCAGTAATGTTTGGATATATATATATTACCAAAATTACAAGTATGAATGATACCAAAATTATCCTTATTCATTTATACACTTTCGTTTAAACGTTCTTGATCTTCAATTTATTATTATTATTATTATTATTATTATTATTATTATTATTATTATTTCTTCATGTTCTTTGGCTTAAATTGCATTATAATCTTTGTTTGAATATGGAGTCACGTGACTATGGATTAATGTATTATATAACATATTATAGTGGACCTATGGGCCTTAGGCCTGTATATATCAAATACTTATAAAAGGAATCGGGTCCACTTTTGTTCTCAAAGTTCTCGAAAACCGCTTTGCGTGTGATACTGTGTCATACCTCATTTTAAAGAATATGGTTCCCGCAGTGACCTCGTTGATATGCGGATAAATAATTTTTAATGTACACATCATTTTGAGTGATTTTTCGTATGTTTTAAATTGCGTGGAGGCTACCATGCACCGAGAACAAACGAACTGCCTTCGGCAATGAACGGAATACCTGCATACACAAACACCACCTGACACAGAAACCTCCAGTGCAGGATTAAGGACTTTGGTGCACATGAATAACCCCTGCTGTTGGTGACGGACTTAAGCATGTTTGGCCTGACATTGCACCCAATCTTATAAACAAAATATGTTTCACGGACAAATACCTTCTGTTGATTATACGATGCATACTGTATGTTTGCTCATTTTAATTAATTTTTGTAATTACACTCCTCAGGTTTGCGGCGTAAAGCGTGTTGTGTGAATTAATGTGGGCAGGAGGTTTATCCTTGACATTAATGACAGATAGACCGGGGGAGGGGGGGGGGGGGTCCTCATATTGGTCTGAAAAGGTTGCGGCGGCTGAGAAAGTAGGGGGGGGGGGGGGTGTCCGGACCCCTTGGTTCCAATTCTGCAACTTAAGCCTACAGGTCACAACCGGTATACGGTCTCCGTACGGTTGTTAAATTGAATCTATAAGGCCTAGAATCGTCAAACGTGACATTTAGGGAGGCCCTAGGCAAATCTCCTTGGAAACCCGAAATTAGGTCATGGTGACCTATGTTTTGTGACCTACAAGACAAAAACCTGATTTTGAGCACCCTGAATGTCAGATGGGCACAAATCGTATCTGTTAAGCCTGGAATCTTCTTATGCAACATCCTAGGAGGTCCTAGGCAAATTTCCTTGAAAACCTGAAATTAGGTCATGGTGACCTATATTTTATGACCTACGGGCCGAATACATGATTTTTAGCATCCAGACAGTCAGACGGGGCACAATTTGAATCGATAAGGCCTAGAAACCTCCAACGTGACATTTTCGGCCACCCTAAACGTCAGATGGGGACAAATTGTATATTTGAGGGCTAGATCTTCTAACTCATTATCCTGGGAGTTTCCGGGCAAATCTCCTTGGAAACCTGAAACTAGATCATGGTGACCTATATTCTGCGACCTATAGGAAAAAGATGTCGTATGAACACCCTGAATGACCTACATTTTGTGACCTACAGGCCGGAAACAGGATTTTGAGCACCCACAAAGTCAGTCAGGGCACACATTGTATCTGTTAGGCTTAGAATCTTCTAATTTAACATTCTGAGACGTCCTTGGCCAATGCCCCTGGAAAACTGAAATAGGGTCACCATCACCTATATTTTGCAACCTATCAGAAAAGATGTCATATAAGCACCCAGACAGTCAGACAGGGCATAATTGTATCCATTAGGCCTAGAATCTTTTAACATAAAATTCAGGGAGGTCCTAGTCAAGTTTCATTGGAAACCTGAAATTAGGCCATGGTGACCTATATTGTGTGACCTATGGGCTGAAAAAAGGTTTTGAGCACCCAGACAGACAAGGCACAAATTGTATCCATTAGCCATAGACTCTTCTAACATGACATTCTGGGAAATTCTTGGCAATTCTCCTTGAAAACCTCAAATTGGATCATGGTGACCTATATTCTGCCAGCTATCGACCAGAAACATGATTTTAGCACCTAGACATACAGGGTACAAATTGTATCCATTTTCCTTGGAATCCTCTATAATGAAATCCAGGGGGGTCCTGGACAGCTCTCCTATGAATCCTGAAATTTTTATTTTCTGTCCATTTTTCACTGTAACTTTAGGCATATATAGGCTATTCTCACAGACAATATATAACATTAATAAAAAAATGAGCACCCAGTCAAAATTAGCTGAGCGTCATGGCCCATGGGCCACTTGTTACAAAGCCGCAGGGACTCCGCCACGACCGTTACTGACAAATTAGTGCAAGCGCTTTAAAAGTTGATGCGGCGACCGCGCGTCAGGCAGCCACGTACGGGGTTTGTTTTACGTCTACTTGGCCACCGAGAGACCCAAAAATCGTACGGTGTACCTGCGGTGGTCATAAGGGGTCATTGCGTCTTCCGTAGGTTAGCTAACTTTACCGTTCGAATGTCGTGGTACTGAGGAAGACAACTTGCCGTTCTCGCACGCCGGCCGCATAATAATTCATGCGGTCTCAAAAACCGTACGGTGAGCACATCGGTTTCTGGCTCAATTTGGAGTACATGCGTGACTGGCTGAACCATTGTTACGTCAGCGGTGTCACCATCTGAAGACTCCAGTAGCAGACATTCCACCACATTAGATAGTGCGTCCTCGGTTGCTTTGCCATGGCTTTCGGGTCTAACAACGGCGGCTTCTTGCCAGCCTATCTCAAATATTCAGTAAATAATGAAGAGATGGACCATTTAGTGCGAAAAATGCGGGGAAAATGTCAGATAAGTAATAGTTATAAGGAAATGACCAAGAAAAGGAACAAATTTAACACCAATAGCAATATTCGTATACATATCTATTGGGGACAGTATCCCACTGAAAATCTATATTTTGTTTTAACTTTCAGGATAAAAATAAATGAGCTAACAGTCTTCATCTTATTTAATACACCAACGTATTCCCGATATAGATCCGGTTACCGGGTGTATCAGCTAGTTCTAAATAAAAGTCATTCATTCTTTCAATCCATTGTTCATCCGGAAGTCATACCTATCAACTGAATAAACCAATATTGGTTTGTGGCCTCTGATATTACAAAACAATGCCTGCATGCATGCCTGCTCCCTTTCAAATATATTTCACGGCACCCAAGAAATATGATTCAAAAGACGTGATTCAAAATGATTCGACACTTAGCAGAAAAGATTGTAAATTGAATGCCGTCGGAATGAGGAAGTAACTTCACCAAGGGTTTACACAATGCGACTGCCGACATTATCATATGCAAGTGCTGGTAATGCTATGGTGACGGGAAAGTTATAATGCGGCACGTAGCGTGATATCTAATAAATTATTCATATACTGAGAATTCCCATTTCGTGTATACCACATAGATAGATAAAGCGAGCCCCACCCGAAAACAGTCCATACTACACATAGATTTCATACCACTTACATAGCTGTCGGTCACCAAGTAATATCTCCTAGGATACCGAAAATGAGGTTACCGCAATAACGTGGCTGGGGGCATGCTGGGATTTGTCCCCCCCCCCCCCCCGCCTCTGCCCCCCCCCCCCCCCCCCCAACTGGCTGGAAGGACTAACAAGTGACCCATGGGTCATAACGCTCAGCTTATTGACCCATATTGGTATTGGCTATAGTGAGATACTTGATGCATTTATGTGTTTGGCACTGGTTGACCTAAGGGCACTGCATGTGAAGCCTGTAATGTATCCAAATTAGGTCATGGTGACCTAATTACCAATGTGGGGGTACAGCTGATTGGTAGAGGTCACTACGTACAAAATTATCAAGATTCAGCACCAGTGTGATGATGCTAGTCATGATTAAATATTTGCTACTGGTTTTAATACTAAAATCATGATCAATAAAGATGCAAGGTTTCAGAACACTAGATGAAACCACAGCTAAGAAATTGACATGATTGTAGTCACTTGTCGGTCTCAAATATTGTGAAAAAATACTAAAATATAGGTGGTGCCTCCAGGCTTCATAAACTGATAAAACAAGTCATGATCAATTTAGCGTCATATCGCCCTCTGGCATTACGAACAGACTACTGGCGCCAGAGTGTCTTTACACTGAGTCTGAAGAACGCATTAAAGCCTTATGAAGATGCAAATATTTTCGTAATTTCTGACAACGCTTCATGGACTAGAGGCACACTGTCAATCAACATATACCAGACCAATCCCTTAGCATTTTTGGCCACTTTCTAATAATACCAAACATGAGTTAGAAAAGTTCCGTTTTAACCCAGCACATTGGTAAACCCCTTGGCAAGTTTGTTGAATTATGACCGCATGAATACAAGCATGGCTCGCACGGGTTACAGGACGCAGGTAGCTTGCAAGCGATACAGGAAATGACCCGTGTCAATGGAGACGGTGTTTCAGTTTGGGTTGTGAGCTCACATGTATACTATTGTGTAATTTCATCATTCTTAGCATAATATTGAGATTCTGGGCCGTTTACCACAATATGATTTGTGCCCTGCTCACGGCCGGACGGAAGGACGACGGACAAAAACCTATCGCTATAGCTCAGATAATTTTAAGTAAGCTGAGCCAGTCAATGAGCTGGGTCATTCTCGTCGTAAATGTGATATCCTCAATCTCAATCTTAGGCTTACAAATATCTATGTATAAGCTTAATTCTAAAGAATTCCCTCAAATGTACTTATTTTCGGGTCATATAGCTCAGTGCTCACATTATTCAGCGGTAGTAATGGGGAGATAAACAGCACAGAAGGGGGGGGGGGGGGAGGGGATTAAAAGCTTGTATTAATGTCACTACGGATCTCGGTGACAAGCTATCAATGACCTTTTGTTATACATATTTTCTAAAAATCCATTCACTCAATTTTGAGAAAGTAAATGTTTTGTATGGCTTGTGTAACATTGAGTAAATTTAGAGATTAAGTTTGTCATGAGTTCATACTGTTCGTCACACCATGTTTTTCTAAAAGCTCACTGCTCGTGACTGATGTCAGGGTTCTGAACAAGACCGCTATAATAAGGAACACATGTGGAAAACTTGTTTACCTGGTCTCATTCTGGACAGTTCAGAACCAAAGAATAAAGACTCAAGACTAGAAATAACACTCTAAGGAAGGCAAGCTATGTGTGTGCGTGTGTTGGGGGGGGGGGGGGGGGTTGTGGTGAGATGCTCCCCAGTCCATGTTTGTATTCACTTACTAAAGTATTCGGCCAATATACCCAGGTTCATTCGTGCATAAATGACTTTTAATTTGTGAATATTCCTTGATCACCTTCTTGAATCCGGGTTTTGTACAGGATCCACACCAAAATCTAATTGATTCTCCATTAGCCCATTCCAATAAAATTACCTTAAAATTTCATGAGATTCTGTTCATAATATTACAGTTAAATTGTTAACAAACACGAACACGCACACGCGCGAAGGGGGGGGGGGGACGCTAAAACACCTGGCGGAGGCAATAAGAGGAAGCAAAGTAGAACTAGAATATCAGTAGAAGCTGACAAAAGCCCTCAGCCAAAATAACAGTGTTTATAGGTGGTAACAGTAAAAAGTACGAAATATTTGTTCCCACATGGATGTATATCTGTACATGTCTCAGTTATAAATTTTAACTGAGGAGGTATTTACCAAGTTTCATAACAATCCACCAAATGCTTCCTGAAAAAATTAGCCTCTAAATTTTATTCTATTCTAAGCTCTGTGACCTTGAAAAGTAGGTCAAGGTCACCCATCTTTGAACATGACCAAAATTTTGTAATGATATGCATCAGCACTGAAAAAAATGAAGATCCTTTGTTGAATACCTTTGGAGATATCTCGCTCTCAAGGCGAAAGTTGATAAAAATTCATTTAAAATCAGAAACTGCAGGTGGCGCCCCCAAACTTGTCCAGTAGGAACCGACCATCAGTCCTAATGATCATAGTAAGTTTTGTGAAAATCCACCCAATGGTTCCTGAGAAATAGCTTCTAAGTGTTTTTTTATAATCAGCTCTAAAACGTAGAAAGATAGTTCAAGGTCACCCAACTTCGATCTTGACCGAGAATTGTCGATATGCATCTTGGCCGAAGAAATAAAATTCCCACAGTGAATCCTTTTAGAGATATCCCTCTCACAAGGTAAAAGTTAACGGCCGCCGGACGGACGGATGGACGGACAGACGGGCGGGCGGACGGACAGCTTGGGTGACGACAATAGCCCATCAGCCTGAGGGCTAAAATGCTACGTGCAAATGCCATTCATGTTTGACGCCTACAAGAGTGACTGATGAACTATGTACGAGATAATAATATATTTTAACTTTCGAATCATGAGCCTCAAGAAAAAAAGCGGGTCCTCGCGGTACACTGGATATTTATCGATACATTTTGGATAATAACGTTCACTCCAACCCCCCCCCCCCCTCTATCTTTATATATATATATATATATATATATATAAAGGATCTTCATATGATGGCAGAGGTATAGGAAAAAATTCAATATTGGGGGGGGGGGGGGGGGGAGATAACAGATCTGAGACCATCAGGGTAGGCATAGGTCAGTGAACAAGCGGATTTTTTGGGGGGGGGGGGGGGGGGGTGGCAACCTTTCATTGTTCCTTCTGTGGCTCAGGAGTAGAGAGCAGGTCTCAAAGCCGGGAGATCGTGTGTCCGAATCTCAGCCGAGGCGGTTTTCACGGTCGGCCCCCGCCCAGGGTGAGCGCTCTGCAGGCTTAATGGTGAGGTCGTGTTTAACGGCCGTGTTTCTCTTACAAACGAGTGTCTTTCGGGGGTTTCCCGGTGGTACGACCAAGAAATGAGGACGATTAACCACCCAGAGCCCGCAGGTGCAGTAGTCACCGGGCCATGTTAACGGCAAGATATAACTAGGGACCCAGGGGTCTCGACGCTCAACTGTATTTGTCTTTAAGGATATTTTTAAAGATTTTTTTTTCAGAATGACGGTCCTGTGACCTAAACCAATGACCTTGTCACCCAAAAATTTAAGAATTTATTATCCTTGTACTTGCAGCATTTAGATTATTGTAACAATCTTCTACAAAATGTGTGTCAAGTGACCTTGACCTCTGACCAGGTAACCTCAAACTCCACAGATTTCCTCCACTTTGGGCAAGTAAGCCATGTGTGAAAGATGGGAACTTTCGGATGAAAAGTTTGATTTACATTGCATCCACAATCATTTTAAAGATATGGCTCCTGTGACCTTCACCTTCGACCTCATGACACTGAAAATCAAAACGTTTCTTACTTAAGTGGTGGGTCATTAATAAATCAAGTTTGAAGCCAATCTGTCTTGCCAAAGCAGAATTATCATCCATAAATTAGACTGTGAATGGATAGGCCCTGTTACCTTGACCTTTGACCTTATGACCCCAAATCAAAAAGAAGTTTCCTCTATTGGCAGGTGAGTAATATTTTGAAGATGGAAGGTTTGTGATGAAAAGTTTGGCTTAAAATGCATACACATTCCTTTTAAAGAAATGGGTCCTGTGACCTTGACCCTTGACCTTTGGACCCTAAAATCGGCAGGGTTATTACTTTACTGGTGAGCAAGACATAACTTAAGTTTGAAACCAATATGTCAGACTACACTGGAGTTTTTATCTGGAAACTAATTTGTGAACAGATGGCCCCGGTGACCTTGACCTTTGACCCCAAATTCATTTATGCTCTCCCTATACTGACAAGTCAGCTAAATGTGCAAGATGGAAAGTTTGGGATGAAAAGCTTGGCTTTAAATGTAGCCATAATCTTTTTAAATAAGTGAGTCTTGTGACCTTGACCTCATGACCAAAAAATCATACGGGTTCTTTCCTTAGTGGTGGGCCATGTGTAAGTCATGTTTGGTATACATATTTCAATCCAACCTGGAGTTATCATCTGGAAACAAATTTGTGTGGATGGACGGATCGACAGACAGACAGACAGATGAACAGACAGACAGACAGGGTGATTACTATAGGGCATCCACTTGTGATCAATAAACACACCAGGTTTTTTGGGACACTTCATTTAAAAGGTCTCATAAATAGAAAAAAAATGCGTAAAAATTTGAAAAAATAAGGGGAGTGCCACCAGTCTGCAGGAACTGATGAAACACTCCATGATCAATATATATCCAAAGAATCATGGCTATCAAGGCATTAGTTATTCAGATACTGGAGCTTTTGTTTTTATCAAATTTTTAATTATTCTTGGGGGTATTTATGAGCCCTATAGCTCAGAGAATATCGGTAACAGAAACCTAATTTCAGGTTTCCAAGGAGATTTTTCATTAGTCTCCCTGGATGTGAGGTAAGAAGATTCTAGGTTCAGCAGTTACAGTTTGTGCCATGATAACCGATGACCAATTCATTTGAAAGCCTAAAAAATTGAAAAAAAAATACAGGTGGCGCCACCAGTTTGCAGGAACTGATGGAACACTCCATGATCAATATGCCTGCAAAGAATCATGGAGATCAATGCATTGGTTATTCAGATACTGGAGCTTTGTATCAAATTTTGCATTATTCTGGGGGATACTTCGGAGCCCCATAGCTCCAAGGATATGGGTAACAGAGACCTAATTTCAGTTTTTCAAGGAGATTTTTCATCGACCTCCCTGGATATCAAGTTTGAAGATTCCAGGTCCAGTGGTTACGATTTGTGCCCTGTTAACAGATGACAGTTTCATTGAGGTCTGAAAAAAAAAGAGAAAAAAAAATTGTAAAAATTCGAAAAAAAAGCAGGTGGCACGTCCAGTCTACAGAAAGTGATGGAACATCCCATGATCAATATTCATGCAAAGAATCATGGTGATCAATGCAGTAGTTATTCAGATACTTGAGCTTTTGTATCAAATTTTGCATTATTCTGGAGGGTACTTCGGAGTCCCTTAGCTCCAAGGATATGGGTAACATAGACCTAATTTCAGGTTTTCAAGGAGATTTTTCATGGACCTCCCTGGATGTTAAGTTTGAGGATTTCAGGTCCAGTGGTTACGATTTGTGCCCTGTTAACGGACGGCCGGACGGCCGGATGGACGAAGCGTGATCGCTATAGCTCAGATGACTTTCAGTCAGCTTTGCTAAAAACATAGAAAAATATCCGTAAATAAGAAAAAAATACATGTGGCGCCACCAGTTTTTGGGAACTGGTAAAACTAGTTATGGTCAATATTCAAGGCAAGTTTCATGACAATCCATGCATTAATTTTCAAAATATTGGAGGTTTTGTATCAAATTTTTAATTATTCGGGGGGTGGGGGGGGGGGGGGGGGGGTTATTTATAAGCCCCATAGCTCGGAGGATATAGGTCGCAGTGACCAAATTTACGATTTTCAAGGAGATTTTTATTGACCTCCCTGGATGTTTACATAGAAGTTTCTAGGACCAGCAGTTACGATTTGTGCCCTGCTAACGGACGACCGGACGGACGACGGACAAAGCGCCATTCCTATACCTCAGTTGACTTATAGTCAGCTGAGCTAAAATTGAAAGGAAGCATGCGATACTGCCTTTGCATTTAGTCCGAAACCGGAATGGAATTCTGCAGATGTTAGCATTTTAAAAAATGAAGGCGGTTAACTCCACCAAAAAAAATAATAAAATAATGAAAAAAAAATTCATTATGAACAAATTATATGAAAAACTAGGAAATTCTAGGATAAAATTGTACTTTATTTAGTTAAAAGTATATATAGTTTGAATTCTCAGCTACAAGATTCTGCCTTTCATTAGATATAAAAATTGAAAGCCAGGGGCTTTGGGGGGGGGGGGGGGGGGCAACCCCAATCCCCAATACTTTTTATTGGTGAGGCGGTAGCCCCCTTTGTCCGCTGCTTCCTACACCGCTGGATGATTCAGCTGTTCAAAACTGCAGAGACTAACCAGGCATCATATAAGCCAAAAGTATGGGCAAAAATAAGCTATGTGAAGCCGTTTACTGCTATGTATTTTTGTACATAATGTATATATATAGGCCTAACTAGTGCACTTTGTACTAGGTGTTGGAACTGATCTTAATGTGTTACATGTTATCATTTTCTGGATGATTTACACTTGGTATAAATATGACTTTGTGCTAGACCGTACGTTACACTTTCTTCAACTGTGACCCCCATTTAAATAGAATCGTTCTCTGGCCCGTTCCTATGCACATGAAAGTTAAAATAAAATCTTTGGTCATCTCGGTCACAAGTATTACCTACGGCGGCGTTGCCAAGTTATGCACGATTAAATGATGCAGCATAACTGCTGTCCCAGTTATATAAAACAATGTTAAACAAAGGTGCACTTGATTTCATAATACTTTGTTCCAGTTCGGGTTATGATAAAGGGAAGGATAACCATGGAGAAGCCATCAACTGAGAGAAATAGATTAGATTTTATCTGAAGAACATATTGTTCGTTATAAATTTTATAAACATTTCTAATGCAATAAATTTATTCGTAACCACTGTTAATCTTTTTAGTAATGTGGAATAAATTTACAATCACAGACATGCACAGCTGATAATAAAACTTTTCCAAATTTCCCGCACCTGTTTTATAATATGCTGTTATTTATTTTATTAATTAATGTACGAAACACCTCTCTCTCTCTCTCTCTCTCTCTCTCTCTCGTATATCTATCTATCTATCTATCTATATATATATATATATATATATATATATATATATATATATATATGCGTTTGTATATACTCCATACCTTGATATGTATAAAATGTTCTTCCTCAAATAGAAAAGGAACAAAACGATTGAGGTACTATTCTCCAAACAAACAACGTGCACTTGCTAATAAAAAAAGAGAACTTATCTTGACATGGTTATAAAATGGTTGTGACCCATTTGTGGTCATAGAGCTCTGGCTTATTCACCCTTGCACGAATTGTCATGTGATATATATAGTACCGCTGTATAGCTATCTATAAAAACACACTACATATATTTGTGTATATATACGCACATACACATATACAGTATACTATATACGCATTATCTGCACTTTATACGAATAAATAATAGTAGTGATATAGCTTTTATGGTTGTGTTGGGTGATTCTTATTGACACAACACTCGGACACAGTATCGATCTATATCTGCTTACCTTTTGAATTGACACGGCGCCTGTAGATAGTCCAACTGAATGTCTCACTTGATCATCAAATACCTACACACACAGCTGTGTGTAATATAGGTGGAATAGTGAATTTGTTTTTTTATGCCATCCCAGCCTGGCCAGAGAGAGTTTTCGCGGAGCCGTCCTTCGAGCTGACGTTATCGAACTGGTTGTTTGAGCCTAAGTTGATGATTGAAGTTCAAGCGGGGGAAAACTTTGTATGTATCGGGAATTCCCGAACTTTTTTTCCTGGCTACAAAAAGCCGGTGAATGTTACAGATGATGTAATGTCCTGTCTGATGATTTAAAATCCCTGATTATGCAATGTATACTAACTGGCTAATGAACCTGACCCAACAGAATTTTTAAAGTAGGATTATATGTATATATGTATATACACGTACATGTATATTCCTTTGGAACACGTATATTGCTTTGGAATTTCCAACAACGTGGATATAAACGCAGGGGCGTCAATACGGGGGGGGGGGGGGGGGAGGTAAGAGTATATATATCCCCCACCTTTTAGCAAAGGGGGGCTGGTCAATGTTATCATTCCCCCCCCCCCCCACACTTTTCCGAGAATAATACATGTATTTATATACTGCAAATGAAATATAATAATAAATAGAACCTAGACCTTTTTATCTAAATCTGGTTTAGAATTAACCTATACTGGAACATATTATACATTTTTTCTAAAACCTTACACTTAATTGTAATATATTTGAAATGTGATTAAGTAAATATATTTGAAATGTGTCATAAAGACGATAAAAAGATATATATATATATATATATATATATATATATATATATATATATTGTGTGTGTATGCGAGTCACCCCCCCCCCACCACCACCACCACTACCACCACCTTGGAAGATAATTGACGCCACTGTATAAAATGACTTTCCAAGTGGGCCTATATATAACCACGTCTTTTACTAAGACACTATATAAATAGCCCTTGGACCAATTGAACTTCTTAAAAATGATAACGAAACGACTGTTAACCCTTGCATGAGCTTACATGTGTTTTACATGTAAACATTGAACTGATTTGAGAACCACTAATATTTGATATATGTGACAGAACAGTAAAATGTATGCAAGACAACAGGCCCTGTTGGGTTGAACAGATGTGCATCGTGACTTTACGTCTGTTTGTCAGTTTTGTACGGAATTACACATAAACACAAACGCACACACACGTGTACATCCTCACACACCACGCGAGTATGTTAATGGCAAACACCGCTTTACCCGCAGAAAAAAAATCTGTATACATGCCTTATTAACACCGCCCATCTATACTCTTAACAATGCACTTGTAAATCGTCAAGGACACATGGCTGTGTATACATAATGATTGTTATGGGTCAGTTGCAAAACACCACAGGTTAGGAAAATCACTCCTGGTATCAGGTACACCGGTTCCTGCATAGTTGATAATTATCTTCCTTTATCCATAGGTGGAGATATTTGTTTTTTTTTTACGCCATTGCACCTATCTACAATGTTTAAACAAAAGTTTTATTATTATTATATTATTATTGGGCCACTTTTTTTTATCAGATTTCATAGTTTCTTAATTGTTACATTATACAAATAACTGGATAATTTGGGTCAATAATGGGTAAATTACGATAAAGTGACGACAGGTATATGGTTTTTATATGAGATATGGTTTTAGACGCAGCCATCATGAAAATAATTGTTAAAAAAGAGTTCTTCCCAAGATCCCATATTTAAAACTACTGTACCGATAAATAAAGCCATCTTTATTATGAATTTAATATAATATTGAACAAATTTTGTTAATTAGAAGTATCTAGGCCTAGTTGAAATTATTTTTCACACATTTATTTCACTACAGGTTTTATTAGTGGTGGGAGTCGGTTTATTTTTCATAATCGATCATCGGTTTGGGCAAACCGATCGATGATCGATTATTAATCGGTTCAGACAAATATAAAGAAATGTGCAATTATCTGGGAAACTCTTTTAACCCTGCCCGCATGTCTTAGGGATTCTACCTGACGAAAAGAAGTTTTTGCCTTTTTTATATTTTCCTTTTATCACTAATATGTGCTATTCAAAGTTTCATTTTAATTTATTACAATAATCAAGAATTAAATCACAGTCCAGGACATCTACTTGCTGGCCCTCATGAATACTTCCACGTATCATTTTAACTTCACCACCAGGACTTTCATTTTATAACAATTATGATGACTGCCGACATGCATACTGGTTTCACAGGCCTGCCAGAAAAATTACAGGCCCATATAATTTTTTGTAAAAATTAACAAATAAGTAATTGAAAGCTAAAAATATAATTACTCATGCGGCAGCGGCACCTGACTTCAGTTGAGGAGATTATTTCTAAGAGAATCTTGCAAAATTGGCATAGACCTGGAGCATTATGGAGCATTTTTTACGCCATACCGCCCATATTTTGCAATGAACATCTCGTTGGAAAACTGTCCGCTAATTCTGCAGCTCCCTGCCAGTTCACAGAGGTTTAATAAGTCCTCCGTTCTCTCATCTACCGTGTCATACTCATTTATATACGGAGGTTAATTGGGAACACAGCCTCATTATATGAAGCGCGGAATGTTGTTTTTTTTGTAATTTTTGCCTATAACTTGAAGACATTTTGGTAAAAACACTCATGAGTATGATGTAATCGATAGTTGCCTTTCGTAATCGAGCGCTTGAAAGTCGCAGCAAACCGACTGACTTTCGAAAAAACTCGATGATCGGCCCACCACTAGGTTTTATGTACAACTTGACAAGTGTCTTTTTAGGCATGCTATCATGTAATTACATTAAGAATGTTATTTATCTTAATAATAATATTTCCTTTTCCTTTGGAATGTTATACCAGGTGTATTATTTACATCGTATATAGCATTAATGTGCAGCATGACATCCAGAGCAAACAATGAATTTTCTGACACTGATTTTAAACATATATTGATAAATTATATTCCTTGGTATAAAACAGGCATTGTGAAATGTGATTCCTTCTAGTTCCGGAAAAAAATATCAACTTATGCAGAACTTATGCAGAAAGATTAATTTGGTAATTAAAAGTATTGTTTACCGTTCGCTCCATGAGACGAGAAATCTTTAACATGTGACAAGTCTTTGCAACATGACAGAGTGATAATTGAATGGAGTGTGTATAACTGAAGAGTATCAAAAGTTATGGAAAACAACACCTTAGTAGCCGCTGAATTGCCAGCACAGTCACTGTTTGTTGAATCTTGAAACCCTGTTCAAAATTAATGCCTCCTTGTTTATTTCCCGTGTGCTGGCTATGGCAGCTGGGTTTTCCTGGGTGCTGGCTTTGGCAAATGGGTTTTCCTGGGTGCTGACTATGGCAGCTGGTTGTTCAGGACAAAATATGCCCATAAAAGTTTTTGCTGTCTTGTATCTACCAAATTGTTTTCTCATTGATCAGCTCATCCATCATGTGACCATCATACTTTGAAATACTAAGTAAAATGCATTATTAATAGAAACATATTTTAAACTAATAAATATTGATATCAGAGATTTAATGAAATGATATAATTTGACAAGAGTGTTAGTTTGCACCTAGCCCATAAGAAGGACTCCACATTTGCATTGTTCTAGTGACTGGCGCAATGTGGACCCGGAAACCTGTTGCGTCGCCTTCGGGGGCTAATTTGCACCCGGACTCGGATGATGTGGACTCACTGCATCACTGATATACGGTATACGAGTTTGTGCATTTATTTATACATATGAACTGTATAAGATGTGAACAGATCTTTCAATGCACGACTGGTTTTCATTGCATTATACAAGAAATGACCAGCCTTTGGCGCAAAAAAAGCAGACCATGCTATGTAACGACTCAAGTGATGATGTCTCTTCTGCCGGAAAGAGGGCCTCTATATATTTTGCTAAGGCGTTTATTCATTACGATAAGCTCAAGCTCGTTATGCTTTAGACCCTGGTACAATGATAAACATTCAATATTCTTTTCAAATTAAAAGAGCGCATGGCCCGTCAGAAAGCTGTTTGTACAACCGACTGTTGCACCATGCACTCGCACTGACCTCGCCATAAGACATATTCTAGCATCGCATCGCATTACCTGTGCAATCGGTGTTACATACAATAAATATATATGCAATATGATACCTTTAACTGTTAAGGTAGCCGGATTCATACTAAAGGCAAATATAAATTATATCTGATCTGCACATATAGAAGAAATCGTATTAGCGTATATACATGGGGAAGCTTCCATTTTAAATAATTAACGTTACCAAGCTAATTCTCTGTCTTAATCAAGGATGTTTTAAGCAACAATATGTAATTAAGAAGTCAAAAGTATTTTAACATTTACCGCTGATAAAATCCTATTGCTCTCGCAATCAAGTAAAGGACGACACTAAGGTTAATTTTTCCCTGTGGAGCGCTTTTTGTACGCAGCAGTAAAATATTTGTTTTAGAACCTTTTAAACAAATTTCGGAGGGCCGTAAACGCCTAGCCATTGTGATTTCTGGATACATTCTCATTCTGAATCAACGGAGCGATTAAACAAGGGACCTATGGGTCACGACGCTCAGCTGTTATATATGATAAAAAAATATTATTTAGAAATGAGGCACATGCTGGTTTTGTGTGGTAATAAATATAAGCTGTATTATGAGTTGTTGTTGTATAGCTTATGTATGATTTTGATAGTACCTTTGGAGACAGGGAAGAGGATTGATTTCATTTATTTTATTAACAAATGTATTACTACTGTCACACAGATTTTGACTTGGCCATATAACTTATAAGCAGAACATATAATATAAGTGTTTAACTATTTATTAAAAAAATTACAAATATTGTCCCAAATATAATTTTTATTAAAAATAATAAGAGAATCATATGATTTTTTAAAATGAAATATAACTGATATGATTATTAAAATAATATTAAAGAATATATTCATGAATGCATTCATGAATACATTTTGAAAGTATTTGCACGAGTATTCATATACTTTCATTTTTACCTGAATTCCCATTCTTTATGCAAGAAATTTTATAATGGAGTACATAATCATATTCGTATTTAAATACAATTACAAAGTATTTGCACCATGTCTGGTATTTATTCAGTTTTCACCAAACAATGATGTTGAGAATCCAGAATATACAAATTTCACACATTTAAATAATGATCATAAGTACCTGGTTTTATGGCTTTTATTTATATTAAAAAATAACTGTAAAAAATTCATTTTGGACTAATTTCACATCAATGTACACACTAGACACAGTAGGAATCTAGATTAATATTATCAACTGCATCTTTGTCTATCATCAATTTCCTTCATATAATCCTTAATGATTAGTAATGAATAATATGATTTACTTCTTTATCATTAGAAATGAACTGAAAAATGCCATAGGTGACTGCATGGTGTTATTTGGAATATGTGACATTCTACCCATCGATACAAGATTCTTATATCATCAGTAACTGCAAGTTAATTTCCTGTTATTATAAACTAACAAATTCCTTTTCTATTTTTCTTTAATTTGTTATTAAAACCAATAAAAATTTATTAATTTATTGTTTATTGTTATGTTGTTGGTTAAAACTACTAGATGAGTTGGGTTGAACACCTGGATCAACTGTGGCTGGCCATAAGCTGCCTGGATTCTCCCCTCAAGCGTGCATAATTTGATGAAAGGTCAACAAGGTCAACATACAGGTGACTCAAGAGGGGCTGGAGAGAGCCAAAGTCTGACAGGGTCTCATAAAAAACATTAATAAAAGCTACAATATTTGGCAAATTTCTTTCAGCTTTCTAAACTAAGAAGCTGGAATCCTTATGTGTGCATGATATGAAAATTATATCAACAGTGCTCACAGGACACAAGGTCACAGTTGGGCAAAATTTAAGGTACTAATTTTATATTTATACTAATAACTTATAAAATTTGAAAAATTCAGAACTAATTTTGGGTATTCAATTGAATCTTGATTAAATAATGTTACATCCCTGACAAAAAAAATATCTAGCTTCAGCAATGCCCTTGTTAAGGGAGTAAATATATTTCTTGATTTTTTACAAAGTGCATTATGTTTGGGCCCATAACTTAAAAAAAATACACAATACTGACATCATTTCTGGCATGTGCATAGTGAATGTATAGAAAAATATGTATATTATATATGATCAAAGTCAGATCAGTGGTTTTGATATTAGGCAGTCTTAAAGTGTAACATTGGATTTTTAATGGAAAAATGAAGTTTTTCATTGATATCTCGAAGGAATTAAGTCCTAGTGACCAAATTCTTGGCATGGTAGGGGATTTTGGAGAAATCTAACTGTATGCCAAATTTAAGGAACTTAGAGCTGAAGCTCGGGAGCTGAGCTCTAGCAAACTGCATAACACTAGCAATATGTGACATGGTGCTTGAAAACTTGAATCAAATCTACAGTTTTTGATCAACTGGTTTCAAATTTTTGGTGTTAACAGTTGAAATGCTAACAAAAACATGCTGTGAAAATTAAATCCACAGCAGTTACAGCAAAAAAAACGTGCCATGGTCAAAGTTGGGCAAAATTTAAGGTACCAATTTTTTTTTTTTGCTAATATTTTTAAAAACTTAAAAGATTTTGATCTAATTTTGGGTATACAATTTAATTTTGATTAATAAAAGTAATATTACTGGAAAAAAAGTGCTTAGCTTTAACAAGTTTTGTGTTAAGTGATAAAATTTCTTTCCTGATTATTTACAAAATGCATTATGTTTGGGCCCATAACTTTTTCAAATTAAATAATACAGACCTAATTTCTGGCATGTACATAGGAATTATATATAGGATTATTTATAGGAAATATGAGGAAAAACAGATGAGTGGTTTTGATATTAGGCAGTCCTAAAGTGTGAAAATAGGTTTTTAATAAAAAATTGAGGTTTTTCCTTAATTTCTCAAAGGAATGAAGTCGCAAAGAC
This sequence comes from Sipunculus nudus, assembly GCA_026874595.1. Taxonomy (NCBI): domain Eukaryota; kingdom Metazoa; phylum Annelida; class Sipuncula; order Golfingiida; family Sipunculidae; genus Sipunculus; species Sipunculus nudus. The sequence goes on along the minus strand of CM049307.1, from coordinate 73,454,840 downwards.
CCAGTTTTTGGCTTGGTAGGAGATCTTGGGGACATCTAACATTATGCTGAATTTTGAATTCCTAGGTCTTACGGTTTCAAAACGTGCCACATCTACGAACGGACGGACGGACGACGGACAATGGACCACGACCATAGCTCAGATGACTTATAGTCAGCTGAGCTAAAAATCATTACAGTGCACTTAATTGTGTTTTACATGATATATTGGTTGAACTGATGATAAACGTAACGCAAATATTGTTGTCAACGTGATTCATGGGATGCCGTCATTGATGTTGGCCTGCAGGTGTCTGATAACGTCCTGTACTCAGTGGCAGGTTGAAAAACATGTGGATCCTGGTGTAATCCCATGCAAATATGTTTATCTAAACAAAACCTTTCCCTTGTTTACGATTTGTGCCCTGTTAACAGGCAACCGGACGGCAAGACGGCCGGACAGACAAAGAGTGATCGCTTTAGCTCAGATGACTTTCAGTGAGCGGAGCAGGAGGCAATGATGACAAACGGAAGAGCCATGTAAGCTTGGGTGGTGGCTTGCTCATGTGGAGAATTTTAAAGGTAATTAGTTGCTAAACGCCCTTTGCAAAACTCCGGTTGATCTAACTTGCCGCCAGATGTCCTCGTTGAATCTGTTTGGATAAATTTTGCGGATTCCAATATGTGATAAACACGTGGATATAAACGACAGTCTGTGAGCTTTGGAATTGGCGTTCATGGTTTGTTTTTACAGGGAGTTCAAGGGACTATTTTAAGTTAATAAAAAATTAGATATTGGAAAAGGTCTTTTTAAGAGAGATCTCTTTTTTCCATTGAAACTGGATATTGGGCATATTTATTACAACTATCAGATTCTAACTCCCTTGCACATTGCAATGTACTGGCCCAGTGGTGAGACAGGTTGTTTTTCCTATTCAGATTAACTTTTTTACACCAATAGCGGAGACTGAGTGTTTGATAACTGTTTGGTTTGACTTTCCCCAACAATCTGTACTAAAAGCATATCTCTTCCCGTCAACAGTTATCAATGCCTGGTAATACTGGCCCAGTGGCACTGTAACATGTTCACCATCATCATCTGTCTTCTTTTGATGACTGGACTTTGTCGTGTAATTTGCTCAAATCAGCTTAAAGTTGGGCAACATCATGAATCAAGATTGACCAAACTTTGCACTCCATATATAAATGTATACACATATGTATATGTGTTTGTGTGATTGCTCCTGATAGGGCTTAAACGGGTACAAAATTTTGGACTCGAGTACCCGATAGGCATTACCTGACTCGGACTCGAGTACTCGTTACCATGGCAACACTGTGAAGATAAAACGAACATCTGTTTACCGATGCAAAATATGCATAAATTTGACTCAGTGACGGCTTAACTTTATCGCAACGAAGGAATAGATATATGTCATAACAAGACCTTGATTAATTTGACTAGCATATGTTTAGAGCCCTACGCCAGGCTACGACAATGGATAAATAATCCTACAGTCTGTCCTAAAATTTGCAGTAATATACATATATGCATGTATACAAGAGTACTCGAGTCCAAATCTTGGACTCGAGTACTCGGTAAGTATTACCCGGACTCGAGTACTTGAGTACTCCTTTCAGCCCTAGCTCCTGATATTCATGTGTTTGTGTGTGCATGTATGCGTGGTAAGCTGTGGAGCATAATAATGGTATATGTGTAATGGTGAGAGGCCTGAGCTATAAACTACTAACCGCACAGTTCAGGTTTGAAGAAATTCTTATTTCTTCTCAATTATTTGGCAATATAAGAATTAGTTGACTGAAAATATCGGGAAGGAAAAGTATCACCTTTGAGGAGGTTCGCAACATCTGTGATATCAGCTACTTCCTGCATCACAAGCTAAGATAATTAACAGTATTGAACAATTAATAAATGAACTACAAACCATTATAATATGAAGATACTTTAATAAAGATGAGCTGTCTCTTACACAAAAACAAATATACACACAAAATTTAATATCAAATTAATTAAGGCATAAGAATCCAGTTCTTAAGCACCATCAGAGTAATCATTACCCCCAGTATTCAATATATTAAAGCCAGCTATTCACCTGTCTTATCTATAAAACTTATGAGATTTCTGCATTACTCCCTGTACATTTTAATAAACTCTAAGTAATTCATATTAAAAAAAATTTCTTATAACACGCCTGTGACAGATGTGTGAGCTTGTTTATCTACAAGCTGTTGGTAAACAAAGCAATGTTGACAAAAGGAAAAGCCATTTAAACTAATGAGTTTGGTTGCATATGTGCGGGAGTTGAAAGGTCACTAGTTGCAAATGCCCCTTGCAAAACTGGTTTGTCTGACTTGCCATGAGATGTCCTTGTTGAATGTGTTTGGATTATTTTGGTGGGCCCCATGCAATATGAACACACTGATATAAACAAAATGAACAGCTGTGTATGGTGGGATCAGCATTTTCTGGCATATTTTTTTATAAAGGATCAAGGGTTTATCTTTAGTTATAGATGTCAGATACTGGAATAAGCCCCTTAAACTGTCTGCAGTCTCCACTGAGACAGGTACTGGTACGTGGCACACCTGGTGGTATTCCTGTTAAGCTTAACACTATGCTATAAACAGAGCGATCAATCAGTGCCATCTTTATTTGGATATGCACCATAAGAAATAGCTGCCTTGTGTTTCCTGGAACATATCTGCACATTGCTGTACATTGTTTATACACAATATACGATGTCTTCATCCACTGACTACTGCTCTTTATCAGCTGAGGGTTCAGTCTTTTTTCTCAAATGGGGAGGTTTCTGCAAATTATAAAATAAATAAAAAAAATTAACAATCTGCAAGACTTTGCCATGGATACAAGCTCGTTCTTTCTCTCTTCCTATTTCCCAACATAATTTTTAAATAGCTGGATGTGTAAAATTCCTCTTTTAATGGACACCATAAAATCTCTTCTGATCTGCCAATAATGTTGTTGGTGTGAAAACAGAGATGTCAAATTATGTTATTCTTAAATTGGATAATAAGATTTTGATCAGCCTTTTTATTTCAGCTGAATAACAATAAGAATTTGATCAATAGGTCTTTAACATACTGGATGCTTACAATTAAAAGTGGGAAAATTCTGTCTGGTAGGTCTGCAAACACAGCCTACTTAATTATCACAATATTTTTAGTATCAGAAAAGAAAAAAAATCATGAAGCATAACATTTTTCTTCGTAAAACCTACCAAGTGGTCTGGGCGGTTGTCTTTCTTTATGTTTTTCTGTTTACTTCTCTTCTTTTGCCTCTTCCTCCTTGGAAACTTCTGTTTCATTGTCTTTATAACAGATAAACAAAATGAACTCGTACATGGTACAGATATGACAAGCTCTGTGAAAATTAAAACTTTAGCATCATTGCAAATGATATTTCCTTTATTTAATATATATGCATACGAGCATGGCATGTATACTGCCTTTATGTGTCCACTTTTATGGGATAAATAATAAATGATTACATAAAGCAAATTCATTTAATTTGTGTTGAATATATAGTAGTAAATCTGCATTTATTATAGTATGTACCAGTAAAACATATGCAAAGCACTAGTTTTATGGGAATAAATGGATGTATAAACTTGTAAATAATGTATGCCTTTAAGCTGGCATATGTCCAACCCAGATGTAACAATTTAATGTACCTGTATCATCACTGTTTCTTATATTTGTCCCACATGTGGCGTATTTTCCTTTGTTCTAACTGTAAGGTTCAAATTTGCTTGCACCACAGGGTCAAGCAAAAGTGGCGATGCAAGCATGCAACCTGATTTGCAACATTTCAAATTAGGCAAAGAACTGGTTTATTCTCAATAGCATAGTAACTCCACCTTCCTGGATCCCAGGAAAACAAAAAAAATCAAGTTTGACATTCTGAGATAGAGTGATTGAGGTGCATGAGAAAAACTAGATGTGTCGGAACGACACGAATGCCCCCGCCTTGGGCAAATTAGAAACATTTGTAAAATTTGGAAAATTTTTTTAAGTTCAGGAGGTGTCGTATGGTCAAAAGTAGGTCAACAAGGGCAAAATGCAAACTCGATCTGTAACGGGTCATTATCAAGCAACACACCAAAAATCATGCCAGTATATGCAGGCATTGTGAAAAAAAGTCCATACATGTGCATTTTCCATAAAAATTTCTGTCTTTCATGAAATTTTCTATGTTTAGGAGCCGTAAAACAATCAAAAGTAGGTCAACTGGGATGAAACGCGAACTCGATCTGTAACTGTCATTATCTGCCCACACATAAAAAATCAGGGTGGTATCTGCAGGCATTGAGGAAAAAAAATACATATGCATTTGTTACGAAAATTTATATTTTTCATGAAACTTTCTATGTTCAGGAGCAGTCAAATGGTCAAAAGTAGGTCAACTGAGAGAAAACAAGAACTCGATCTGTAACTGGTCATTATCTGCCTACACACCAAAAATCAGGCCCGTATCTGCAGGCACTGCGAAAAAAAGTCCATACATATGCACCTTTTTATGAAATTTTCTTTGTTAGAGCACCGTCAAACGGTCAAAAATAGGTCAACTGGGACAAAACGTGAACTTGATCTGTAACTGGTCATTATCTGCCCACACACCAAAAATCAGGCCAATATCTGCAGGTATTGTGAAGAAAAGTCTGTACAAGTGTATTTGTCATGAAAATTTATGTTTTACATGAAATTTTCTATGTTCAGGAGCCGTAAAACAGTCAAAAGTAGGTCAACCAGGACGAAATGCGAACTCAATCTGTAACTGGTCAATATCTGGCCACACACCAAAAATCACGCCAATATCTGCAGGCATTGCGAAAAAAAGTCTGTGCATGTGTATTTGTCATGAATATTTCATATTTTTAATGAAATTTTCTATTTTCAGGAGCCGTAAAAAGGTCAAAAGTAGGTCAACCAGGATGAAACACGAACTTGATCTGTAACAGGTCTATATCTGCTTACACACCAAAAATCAGGCCAATATCTGCAGGCATTGCGAAAAAAAGTCTGTATATGTGTATCTTTCATGAATATTTCTATTTTTCATGAAATTTTCTATGTTTGTACAACGGTCAAAAGTAGGTCAACCAGGACGAAACGCAAACTTGATCTGTAACTGGTCTATATTTGCCCACACACCAAAAATCAGGCCAATATCTGCAGGCATTGAGAAAAAAAGTCCGTACATGTGTATCTGTCATGAATATTTCTATTTTTCATTAAATTTTCTAAGTTTAGGAGCCGTAAAACAGTAAAAAGTTGGTCAACCGGGACGAAACGCGAACTCGATCTGTAACTGGTCTATATCTGTCCACACACCAAAAATCAGGCCAATATCTGCAGGCACTGCGAAAAAAAGTCCGTACATGTGTATTTGTCATGAAATTTCATATTTTTCATGAAATTTTCTATGTTCAGGAGCCGTAAAACGGTCAAAAGTAGGTCAACCAGGACGAAACGCGAACTCGATCTGTAACTGGTCAATATCTGCTCACACACCAAAAATCAGGCCAATATCTGCAGGCATTGCGAAAAAAAGTCCGTACATGTGTATCTGTCATGAATATTTCTATTTTTCATGAAATTTTCTAAGTTTAGGAGCCGAAAAATGGTCAAAAGTAGGTCAACCGGGACGAAATGCGAACTCGATCTGTAACTGGTCTATATCTGCCCACACACCAAAAATTAGGCCAATATCTGCAGGCATTGCGAAAAAAAGTCCGTACAACTGTTTGATTTCGGAATGACGGAATGACGGACATGGGTAAAACTATATGCCCCGGCCACTTTGTGGCGGGGGCATAAAAATGGCATGCGTGACCTTTGACCAGGAGACGCCACGTGGGACAAATCAGTTACAGCCCAATGAAGTGTAATGCAAGCTGTGAGGTTTGTTTGGCTTGTGTCAATCATGGCACCGCATGCCTAACGGTGACACAAACCTCGCAAACCTCATGGCTTGCATTACATTTCATTTGGCTATAACCAATACTTATATAATAAGTTTGTATTGTGCAAATGAATAAAACCAAAATTTTTTTATATCTGTCCACTTAAATGTTGAAAAACATGATGTTAACTAGATGTGTCGGAACGACACAAATGCCCCCGCCTGGGGCAAATTAGAAACATTTGTAAAATTTTGAAAACTTTTTTAAGTTCAGGAGGTGTCGTATGGTCAAAAGAATGTCAACAAGGGCAAAATGCAAACTCGATCTGTAACGGGTCATTATCTACAACACACCAAAAATCATGCCAGTATAAGCAGGCATTGTGAAAAAAAGTCCATACATGGGTATTTTCCATAAAAATTTCTGTCTTTCATGTAATTTTCTATGTGTAGGAGCCGTAAAACAATCAAAAGTAGGTCAACCGGGACGAAACGCGAACTCGATCTGTAACTGTCATTATCTGCCCACACATAAAAAATCAGGGTGGTATCTGCAGGCATTGAGGAAAAAAAGTCAGTACATGTGCATTTGTTATGAAAATTTCTATTTTTCATAAAACTTTCTATGTTCAGGAGCAGTCAAATGGTCAAAAGTAGGTCAACTGGGACAAAACAAGAACTCGATCTGTAACTGGTCATTATCTGCCTACACAACAAAAATCAGGCCCGTATCTGCAGGAACTGCGAAAAAAGTCCATACATGTGCACTTTTTTATGAAATTTTCTATGTTAGAGCACCGTCAAACAGTCAAAAGTAGGTCAACTGGGACAAAACTTGAACTCGATCTGTAACTGGTCATTATCTGCCCACACACCAAAAATCAGGCCAATATCTGCAGGTATTGCAAAGAAAAGTCTGTACAAGTGTATTTGTCATGAAAATTTCTATTTTTCATGAAATTTTCTAAGTTTAGGAGCCGTAAAACAGTCAAAAGAAGGTCAACTGGAACGAAACGTGAACGCGATCTGTAACTGGTCAATATCTGCTGACACACCAAAAATCAGGCCAATATCTGCAGGCATTGCAAAAAAAAGTCTGTACATTTGTATTTGTCAAGAAATTTCATATTTTTCATGAAATTTTCAATGTTCAGGAGCTGTAAAATGGTCTAAATAGGTCAACTGGGACGAAACGCGAACTCGATCTGTAACTGGTCTATATCTGCCCACACACCAAAAATCAGGCCAATATCAGCAGGCATTGCGAAAAAAGTCCGTACATGTGTATCTGTCATGAATATTTCTATTTTTCATGAAATTTTCTAAGCTAAGGAGCCGTAAAACGGTCATAAGTAGGTCAACCGGGAGGAAACGCGAACTCAATCTGTAACTGGTCTATATCTGCCCACACACCACAAATCAGGCCAATATCTGCAGGCATTGCGAAAAAAAGTCTGTACAACTGTTTGATTTCGGAAGGATTGAATGACGGACATGGGTAAAACTATATGCCCCGGCCACTTTGTGGCGGGGGCATAATAAAATCTCTAATTGGGATATACATCTAATACTTAAACAAGGCTTACAGGCCTAGTGGGAACCTGTGCATTGGGAAATACACCAGGTATAATGCTTCAATGCTGGACCATTACTTCTCATGTATATGAACAATGCAAGTACTTAACATTTTGAATAAGAAACAATTACACAAACATCACTGCTGAAATTCTGGCATGGGTGCACACAACACAAAAATGATTGTAGCTGGCACCACCAGTCTTGTATACAACTAAGCTATCAGAGATATATACATATGCCCAATTTTAGGCTGATATATCAAATTCCTCTGTAGAAATAAGAAGGCACATAAACTGTGCAAAAGCCATTGTAGGTGGCGACACCTGTCTTGTGAACGAGAAAGCCAACAAAGAAACATAGACAGGTCAAAATATCAGGCCAATACATCAAACTTACCTTGAGTCTGATGCATGGGGCTGACCAGGCTTAGGTGAGAAAGGCAGTTGCCCTGAGTGAACTGTGACAAATTTGCTAGCTGGCTCAGGCTACTGCACTAAGTGAACTCATGACCTGCACCTGGCTAGACTGAGTGAACTTTCGACCTGGACCTGTCTGCATTCAGTGAACTCTTGACCTGTTGCATAATCTGACACAGTTGGTAGTCCACATGCAGCCCTGAAGGGCATGACATTCATGAGGTGATCACATGGTGGCCATGAGGTGTTCACATGTCACCCATGAGGTGATCACATGCCTTGTGCTTGGCTGCACTGACTGAACTCTTGACCTAAGTCTGGCTGCACTGACTGAACTCTTGACCTATATCTGGCTGCACTGAATGAATTCTTGATCTGTTGCCAAATCTGAAACAGTTGGCAGTTTCTCAACCTATTTAAAGATACAAACACAATCTTGGCCTGTTGGTAAATCTGTTTACACATACTGAAAGACTTTGGCTAAAATGCCTTTTTTTTAAGCTGACATATTCATAAACTTTTTATCAAAATATCTAAAATAACAAAAGATGCAGTTCTTTCACTGTTAAAGGTCCAATAATTCTGCCAAAAATCATTCAAGTAAACTTGAACAAAGGCCACCTAAGTATAATTTTTGTGCAATGTTACAGAAGTTATAATTGAAACAATAATTTGTAGAAGAACAGTTTTGCAGTCCTCAGTTTGAAATAGACATAATAATGGCCATAAGACCAACTTAAGCTTTTCTGATATGACTGAAAGAACCATGTCCTAGGATATTTCTTTTGAAAAATTGAACAATTCAACTTGACAGTTTCATCATAAACATTTTAAGCTGAAAGAGGCTAAAATTATGAGGTTTTTGCCCATAAAAAAAAAGGTCAATGTAGGTGGCACCACAAAATCTGCAACTTCAAATATGAGTCATGTGACCAAAATATGCACAATACTTGGTAATGCTGGGTTCTGTCATTTCTGAGATTATTATGTCAGTATGCTTAATAAGCCAAATGACTGTTCTAATTCGTGTAACACCACTAAAATTCATCAAATGCAAACCATTGAACAAACTTGAGAGGGCTTGCCTCTGGGATCATTTCTGTAAAATATTGAACAATTTGGCTAGACTGTTAACAGGAAGAAGACTTTTAAAGTTTTTTTCAGCTTTTTCCTTGTAAAATCAAAGTAAATGCAGATAGCAAAAATAAGCTTAATCCATCAACATTTGATATGTGACAGATAATTGCATAAAATTTGGGGATGGTAGCTCCTGCTATTCCTGAGAAATTATGAGTAAGTGTTCAGATGATATGTAATATCATAAATCTACATTTTTTAAAAGCTTTTAAAAAACATTCTTGTCAATATTTTCCATAGATAACCTGAAATCTAAATGTCTAGAGGCATGATGTAATGGATGCTGATAAACTGGTGCTAGGCTAGATGTATCTGCTTCACACAGCTAACATATATGGTAAAATGACTCAATTCAATCTTTATAATTCAGCCATAATTCATTTTTTGGAACCATAAAAGACAATTATTATAAGAATGATTCAGGGAGCAGAGAAGCAGTTCTTTGTAGCCACTTAGCTAACATGGGCTGTTATGGCATATGACTAAATTCAGCTTCCCATAACTCAGCCAAAAGTCACTGAACTGAGACCATTTGAACAAACTTGAATTATCAACATATAAGGATAATTAATGTGTGAGATTTAAGAATTTGGCCCAGTGATTTTTGAGAAGAAGATTTTTGTAGCCACTTAGCTGAAATGGGCTGTTATGGCATATGACTAAATTCAGCTTCCCATAACTTAGCCATAAGTCACTGAACTGAGACCATTTGTACAAACTTCAGAAAGCAGTACCCTAGGATCATTTCTGTGTGATATTAAACAATTTGGCCATTTCATTTCAGAGAAGAAGTTATTTGTAGCTGTCAGTATGATACGGGCACTGATGACCCCCGTACAAAAAAGGCCGATGCAGGTGGCGCCACCAATACCTCAATTTCAGATATGACTCATGTGACCAACATTGGCATAAAATTTGGTGATGATAGCTCAAGCCATTTCTGAGACTGAAATTTAAGTATGCTTTTTTGGACAGATGACTAAGTTCAACTTGGAACCTGTAACTTGGCCAAAAATCACTGAACTTAAACCATTCGAAAAAAATTGAGAGAGATTGTTCCAGGAATCATTTCTGTAAAATACTGGACAATTTGGCTGAACAGATTCGGAGATGAAGATTTTTTAAGCTTTTTTAGCTTTTTTTCCTATAAAATCTAAGAAAATGCAGTTAGCCAAAAAATAAGCAAAATCCGATAGAGTTTTTTAGATGACTAATTTTATGCATAAAATTTTGTGATGCTAATTCTTGCCGTTTCCAAGATAGTATGGGTTAATGTACAGACGCCGGACGTCGGATGCTGGACGACGCCACACCATCGTATAAGCTCACAGGTTAGCTAAAAAAAGGTTGCGGTGACTGAAAATAGGATATGGACCCTCTGCATGGAGTCCTGCTGGGTCAGCTTCTGCTACTTACGAGGTATGCATATTTCTGTTTCTTTCTTCAGGAACAGTTTCCTTGCAACGTACATTTAATAAATCTTTCATGTGTTCCTCACATCAACCTATTCTTTATACGTCCAACGATAGAATCCAGACAATTATCATGGAAAACCTAAATGCCCTTGCCTCTCATTCCGGTTCACAATGTAAACATCATCACTGACCAGGTCTTCAAGGTAAACATTACGGGGTATGAATTTCTTGCCACCAGGACAGCTCCACAAAATAAATGTAAAAAATATTTATATTTTTTTTTAATATCTTATTGAGACAGTTTCCCACTGAAAACTTATATTTTCTGTCAACTTTTAGAATAAACAAGGCCTACAGGCCTAATGCGAACCTGTGCAAAGTTTAGGAGTATGAATGGAGGTTTATTTTTAAAATTTAATATTGATCCTCCTAAGTCCTGCATATCTACCTTAGTCATTATTATTTCAGCAAAATGGATGTTTCTGAACTGCAAGTTTCGGACTATGACATTTTAAAACCAGAATATGGGTAGTCAACAAGCCACTATGTGTATCCGCAGAAATCAGAGTGGGACGGGTGAAGTGAGGCATGGATTAAGTGGCAAGGGGAACAGAGCGTGGTGTGTTGCATATTAGCATGGATGTCTGCAGCTTAAACGTGAATGTAGGTGGTGCCACCTGTCATAAAATCAAGAAATTGTACTGGATGTATAAACCTGCAAAATTTCAGGTGGATAAGTCAAACCACTGCTGAGATATGAGTGATTTTATCCAAAGGCAGATTAACAGATTGATGCTGTGCAAAAGCGATTGCAGGTGGCGCCACCAGTTTTGTCTATGATGAAGAGCTATGTGAGATCTATACACATGCAAAATTTTTGCCCAATCGGTCAACCGGTATCGAGATATGAGCTTGGATGTCTGCAGAGTAAACGTGAATGTAGGTGGCGCCACCTGTCATAAAATTGAGAAAGCTGTCCAGGATGTATAAACCTGCAAAATTTCAGGTGGATAAGTCAAACCACTGCTGAGATATGAGTGATTTTATCCCAAGGCAGATCAACAGATTGATGCTGTGCATAAGCGGTTGCAGGTGGCGCCACCAGTTTTGTCTATGATAAAGAGCTATGTGAGATCTATAGACAAGCAAAATTTTGGCCCAATCGTTCAAACGGTTCCCGAGATATGAACTTGGATGTCTGCAGAGTAAACGTGAATGTAGGTGGCGCCACCTGTCATAAAATGGAGAAAGCTGTCCAGGATGTATAAACCTGCAAAATTTCAGGTGGATAAATCAAACCAAGGCCCAAGGCAGATCAACAGATTGATGCTGTGCATAAGCGGTTGCAGTTGGCGCCACCAGTTTTGCCTATGATGAAGAGCTATGTAAGATCTATACACATGCAAAATTTTGGCCCAATCAGTCAAATGGTTCCCTAGATATGAGCTTGGATGTCTGCAGAGTAAATGCTAATGTAGGTGGCGCCACCTGATATAAATGGAGAAAGTTGTCCATGATGTATAAACCTGCAAAATTTCAGGTGGATAAGTCAAACCACTGCTGAAATATGAGTGATTTTATCCAAAGGCAGATCAACAGATGGACGCTGTGCATAAGTGGTTGCAGATGGCGCCACCAGTTTTGCCTATGATGAAGAGCTATGTAAAATCTATACACATGCAAAATTTTGGCCCAATCAGTCAAACAGTTCCCAAGATATGAGCTTGGATGTCTGCAGAGTAAACATGAATGTAGGTGGCGCCACCTGTCATAAAATTGAGAAAGCTGTCCAGGATGTATAAACCTGCAAAATTTCAGGTGGATAAATCAAACCACTGCTGAGATATGAGTGATTTTATCCCAAGGCAGATCAACAGATTGATGCTGTGCATAAGCGTTTGCAGGTGGCGCCACCAGTTTTGTCTATGAAGAAGAGCTATGTGAGATCTATACACAAGCAAAATTTTGGCCCAATCGGTCAAACGGTTCCCAACTATGAGCTTGGATGTCCACAGAGTAAACGTGAATGTAGGTGGCGCCACCTGTCATAAAATCGAGAAAGCTGTCCAGGATGTATAAACCTGCAAAATTTCAGGTGGATAAGTCAAACCACTGCAGAGATATGAGTGATTTTATCCCAAGGCAGATCAACAGATTGATGCTGTGCATAAATGGTTGCAGGTGGCGCCACCATTTTTTTGTGTATGTTATAAAGCTATCAAAGGGCTACATTTATGCAATATTTTAGCCTGATCAGTCAAACAGTTCCGGAGATATGTGGGTTTATGTGTGGAAACAGACGCACAAATGGACACTGGGCAGCAAGGAAAGGTCAGAGGTCAACCAAAAATGAGGGTGCAGCAGTTCACATGACGGCGGACGGCTGACGGCGGACGGACGACGCTGGGCCATCGCATAAGCTCACAGGTTTGCTAAAAATGAGCCAACATTCCACATCTCAGTTAATATATCTCCCCAACCCTGGTAATAAGCCTGGTATACCGGGTTTATAAGCTAGTGTATAATAATATTTATTTTATTCTTAAAATAACCTAATGAAAACCAAATACAAATATATATTTACATACATGTCAGACTAACATGGTTTAGCTTAAAGCAAAGTGAAGAAGTGATAATCAAGTACAACCTTTATATGTCCTTTCTGTGGTGATGAGCTCATCCTGGGTGTGTGTCCCGCATCCTCAGCTTCATCCTCTGCCTCCTCATCTGTAGATATTCTGATTTCTTTTCTTACTACTGCAGATTCTTCTGAGCATCCCCTTGGTAATGAAAAAGCTTGTGTCTTGACATGGGCACTTGATTTGTTGTCCTTTGTTTTTCCTTTCAAAACAATTTCAGCCTCCTTTCTTTGTTCTTTTGTCAGCTCTCCTGAACTGTAAAACAAGTAATAGGATATATAAACAACCTGTGGGATCAACAAAAGAATTCTTGTCAGTGGGCTGAACATGTTTCTGGAACATGTTATTGTAACACTAACAAGTAATGCAGCTAAAGTTGCTTATTGATGATTGAGAATCTTTTAAACATACAAGGAAGATTTAACAATCAAGTCAAGCAGAAACCAAATACACAAATATACCAAATATACAGTATATACTAGACTGTAAGTTAAAATCAGAGGAATTCATTACAATTTAACTAGAGCATTTTTCACAAATTAGTTCATCAATCATATACCCATCAAATCCAATAGTAGGCAATATACTAGTAAACCATTTGGTGCATGGTTTTAAGAAAAGGGCCTGGAGTATAACTGCCTCTCTATGACAGAGTTTATATCTCTGGAGTATAAACTGTACCTCTATAACCCCTTAATGTGATAAGTCAGGGAACATTTCATGCATAAAAATACTGGTTCCTTGATGGAGACAGGACCCATCATTCAGACATAAAATTTCACAGTAAGGTTCACATTGATCAATAGTGACATATTGCTCCCAATAATTATGTTTGTTCAATTATCAAATGAACTGTGAGTTAATCACTCATCCACTAATTCTAATGAATACCAAGGCTGATCATCCATGCATGACTTCCCCGACTCACTTGGGTGTCAGCATCAGTGGTGGTGCTCATTCATGTGTGACCCAATGCTAGTTTTAGCAGGTACTCAGTACTCACTGTAGATGACAAGGTACTCATTTGAGCCAGGAGTGTCATCTCTAGTACTCAGTGTAACAGACATCTGACACTGAACTCTAGTTAAGCTACTGAGTAGCATTACTCACCACTTTATTATAAATACTACTCACTGAGTCAAGCTGAGTAGTTCTCACCTGAGTCTTGAGGTGATCACTTCTCTCCCTGTGTTAGAGTTACTCTATTCAACATCATCACATTATCAACATGTCTGCTGAATTATCTTTTGATGTAGAGGAGCTCAGAGAGCGGTTTGATGCCATGAACAAAGTGTTCAAGTTTTCCTGTAAGCAACTAGTGCATGTCAACAACACCCTCAGTGCCATCATGATGCGGTACAACAGAGCCCTCAAGGACAGGTCAAGGACACATCGGTACCGCCTGAGACTCCAGATTGCCAGTGTGGAGGGGTTCCGCACTGTGCTGTATGACTACACCTGTCGTTATGCTGATGAGCTTGACCAGCTTGAGCTTCACATACGTGAGCTGGAGGCTGATGATGATACACAGATGGCCTACCTCAGGTAGACTCTGACAGAAGTCCCTACCTGATCACAACGGCTATCTGAGCACAACGGCTCTTATCAGAGCCATCACATAATCCAGATCAAAATGTTTAAATTCACAATTCTCAAAAAATGTCAACAATATTCTTGTCACAAGTCTTTATTGTAATGTATAAATATATTGATTTCCTAACATCAATATGTGCACTTCAGGACAAATGAAGTATTAACATATTTACATATACACTTTTTCATATATTCATAAATATATGATGTTTAAGATTAAATATTATCACAAGTTTATAAACCTGATAAAATTATGATTTATCATAAATTAATAAAACACAAATACAACATTTCATGAATAACGGTTCAATATGAAAGATCACAAAGAATTCTACTCAGTCTTTTACATACAGCAAATGAGCTGTAAAACCATGCATCTTATTGACATGAAGTAATCTAAGACTTAAGTTTTCAGGAATTCATCACACTGGGTAAACTGAATGTGGATTCAGTGTATTAATAAACTAGAATACGGGTAGTTGACAAGCGACTACATATATCCTCAAAAATAAGAGTGGGATGGGTGAAGTGAGGCAAGGATTGGTTGGCAAGGGGATATAGTTGCATATAAACATGGATGTCTGACATTGTCTGCCATATAAACATGTTATTTGAAAGAGAAAGCTATCCAAGATGTATATATATGCAAAATTTCAAGTGGATAAGTGAAACCACTGCTGAGATATGATTTTTACTCTAAGCAGATGAACAGATGGACACCATGCAAAAAGCATTGCAAGTTTGGCCACCAAATTGGTATAAGCTATAGAGCTATGTACGATCTATACACGTGCCAAATTTCAGGCTGATCTCTCAAACAAGTCCTCAGATATTAGCATGGATGTCTGTAGCATAAAAGTAAATGTAGGTGGCACCACCTGTCATAAAATCAAGTAAGCTATCCTAGATGTATACACATGCAAAATTTTAGGCAGATAAGTTCAACCACTGTCGAGATATGAGTGATTTTATCCCATGGCAGACAAATAGATGGATGCTGTGCAAAAATGATTGCAGGTGGCCCCACTAGTTCTTTGTATGATATGAAGCAATCCAAGAGCTACACTTGTGAAAAATTCCAGCCAGATTGGTCAAACAAGTCCTATGATATGTGGGTTGATGTGTGGATACAGACACAGATGGATGCTCTACAGAGAGGAAAGGTCAGAGGTCAAAGCAAAATGGTTAGGCACCAGTTCACAAGTGACACGAGAACGCGGTGGCAGCATAGTCTGGTCAAAAACAAAGTATCCACAAAATTTTGTTTTGGCAGATACAATACTCAGATTAGACCATTTAGTTGGTAAATGCTAAATTAACAAAGAACACATTTAAATCCTTGAGAAGTATGTGATGGGAATTACCGTATGAGAATTTCTTGAAAAACATAACACAATAAACAGCTATATAAAAGATACTTATGTGTGCCAAAATGTTATTAAACTGACTTCAGCCTTTTGTAACAAAATGCTTTAAAAATGGAGATGTGGCCCATGAATCTTAAATAAATTATGAATAGTTCTGTTTTACTTGAATTCTTTAACAGGATGGTATTAAAAATGTCTGCTATGGTTTGTTTTTAAAGGTAGATTCACCTAGCGCCTTCATAAACTCAATACATTATAGTCTGCCAGATATGACACCTTAAAACTAAATACTTCAGTATACTGGCAAGTGGATGACTCAAAGAAGAGTGCCACTACTGTATATGAATAACTATGTGTTAGAGTACCGGTAATAATACAAATTAACTAGGGACACATGGGTCTCAACGCTCAGCTGCAGTTGTCTATAAGGATATATGTTTATGAGGTTTTCCAAAATATTGGTCCTGTGATCAGTCTGAAGCAAACCTGTCTACCCAAACTGGAGTTATCATCCATAAACTAATTTGTGAATGGATGGGTCCTGTGACCTTAACCTTTGACCTAGTGATCCCCAAAATCAAAAAGAAACTTCCCCTATTAGCAGGTGCACCACATGTCGATGATGGAAGGATTGAGATGAAAAGTTTGGCTTACAATGCATCTACAATCTTCCTAAAGCAGTGGGTCCTGTGACCTTGACCTTTGATCTCATGACCCCAGAATCTTACTTTAGTGGTGGGCAATATATAAGTCAAGTTTGAAACCAATATTTCAAACCAAACTGGTGTTATCATCTGAAAAATAATATGTGGATAGATGGCCCCCATGACCTTGACCTTTGACCTTGTGACCCCAAAATCCATAAGTTACTTCCACTATTGGCAGATGAGCAACATCTAGAAGACAGAATGTTTGGGACTGAAAGTTTAGCTAAAAATATATAAACAATCGTTTTAAAGAAGTGGGTCCTGTGACCTTGACCTTTAGCCTTATGACCCAAAAATCAAAAGGGTTCTTACATTATTGGTGGGTCATATATAAGTCAAAATTGAAACCAATATGTCAATCTAAACTAAAGTTATCATCCAGAAACAAATATGTGGATAGATTGGCCCATGTGATCATGACCTTTGACCTTGTGACCCCCAAATCAATCAGGTTCTCAGCCAACTGGCAACTCAGCTTTATGTGCAAGATGGAAGGTTTGGGATGAAAAGTTTGGCTTAAAATGCCTCCATAATCTTTCCACAGTAGGTACTGTGACCTTGACCTTTGACCCCAAAAATTGAACAGAATCTTCCCCTATTGGCAGGTTAGCAATATCTTGAAGATGGAAGGTTTGGGATGAAAAGTTTGGCTTCAAATGCATATGTATTTTTTTTAAAGAAATGAGTACTATGACCTTGATCTTTGACCGTTGGACCCAAAAATCGACACGGTTCTTACTTAAGTGGTGAGTCATATATAATTTAAGTTTGAAACTAATATGTCAAACTAAACTGGAGTTATCATCTGGAAACTAATTTGTGAACAGATGGCCCCTGTGACCTTGATCTTTGACCATGTGACCCCAAATTCATTTAAGCTCTCCCCATACTGGCAAGTCAGCTAAAAGGGCAAAATGGAAAGTTTGGGAAGAAAAGCTTGGCTTAAAATGCAGCCATAATCTTTTTAAATAAGGGAGTCCTGTGACCTTGACCTTTGACCTTGTGACCCCAAAATCATATAGGTTCTTGCTTTAGTGGTGGGCCATACATAAATCAAGTTTGAAATCCATGTGTCAATACAACCTGGAGTTATCATCTGAAAACAAATTTGTGTGGATGGACAGCTAGACAAACAGACAGACAGGGTTATAACTAGATGGCATCCACTTGTGATCAATAAACACACCAGGTTTTGGAACACTAGATGTAATTACAGCTGAGAAACTGACATGATTGTTGTCATTTAATGGTAAAAAAAATAGAAAAATATTTGTTACAATAACAAAAATACAGGTGGTGCCACCACATTTCTGGAACTGACAAAACTAGTAATGGTCAATATTCAAGGCAAGATTCATGACAATCCATCATTAATTATTAAGATATTGGAGGTTTTGTTTTATATTTTTGATTATTCTGGGGGGTAATTTCAAGCCCCATAGCTCGGAGGATATAGGTCACATAAATATCATATGATAGGAAACCTTTGTTAATATTTTTACAGGAAACCAACCATCACTTAATAGAGATACTGGCAGGACTGTATGATTCCAGGCACTGACATTTATGAAAACATTGTTAAGGAAACCTGAGTCATGTCACCTAAAAAGCAAATCCTAAATTTCTTTCATAATCTGATTTGTCCACAGTGTTTATTAATATGATGTAAGGTTCATGTCCTGTCTCAGCTTTTGGTATCCAGCACAGAAGTGTTGAAACATAAAATTACACTTAAAACATTATACAAACGTGATGCTGCTATGTCCTTGGGTCATGCCCTGACACCTATGTACAGAGAGAATATTCCTGGGGTTCTGTTTCCGATAATCTACACGTTAAAATGGACACAAAAATATTGTCATCATTGATACAAACTTCTCAGGGCCTTATCATACCAGACCCCACTGATCGGGTCACTGATGGCATTGTTTGGAATTAAAGAAACTCAAGTCACCATCATCAATTAGCTACTCTTCTTTTGATGTTAAAGAACTTTCAACATGAGGTTATTTTAATTAACTGGTGTATTATTTCAACAGCTATGTGTAGCTTGCTGTACATTTCATTCTATTTCATTTAGCTTAAGTATTTTCACACAAACTAATTCAAAACAAAATAAACACTTCTCACAGTAATGTCATTCAAACTGTCTGAAAAATGTTTAATCTTCATTTTGACATGTGATATATGATGTTAATAACCCTAGTAATAGCATTCACTTGGTCATTAACCCTGAATGACAGCAAACAAGACCATGTTCAGTCATGCATAACCTCCCTCAAATCCACCAGGGTGGTCACTCGTGTAACTCCCACTAATCAATAAGCAGGTAATGAGTGCTCACTGGAGGTGACAGGCTACTCATGTGAGCTGTATGTGTCTTCTAATGAAATGCACCTTTAACCACAAAGAAACCATGATTATAAAGATATGTGGCATCTGACACTGAACTTTTTTAGAACCACTCACAGTAGTACTCAGTGGTTCTACTAACCATTTTATTATAAATATTACTCACTGAGTTAAGCTGAGCAGTTCTCAACTGAGTCTTGAGGTGATTACTTCTCTCCCTGTGTTAGAGTTACTCTTCTGCATTGTCTCATTATCAACATGTCTGCTGAATTATCTTTTGACATAGAGGAGCTCAGAGAGCGGTTTGATGCCATGAACAAAGTGTTCAAGTTTTCCTGTAAGCAACTAGTGCATGTCAACAACACCCTCAGTGCCATCATGATGCGGTACAACCGAGCCCTCAAGGACAGGTCAAGGACACATCGGTACCGCCTGAGACTCCAGATTGCCAGTGTGGAGGGGTTCCGCACTGTGCTGTATGATTACACCTGTCGTTTTGCTGATAAGCTTGACCAGCTTGAGCTTCACATACGTGAGCTGGAGGCTGATGATGATACAGACATGGCCTACCTCAGGTAGACTCAGACATAAGTCCCTACCTGATCACAATGGCTCTCTGAGCAAAACGGCTCTTATCAGAGCCATCACATAATTCAGATCAAGCTTTATGAATTCACTTGACCATGTAATCCCAACATCAGTGTTTAAAAATGAACAAATTATTTAACAATGATCAGATAAATACCATATCATGATTTAAAATTTGCTTACAACTGGTCTTGAATCAATCTTTTCCCAAATATGTGGATGTTAAAAGGATATAGATAGATACTTGTGACACTAGATTTACAAAACTCTTCAAAGATAACCATGATAGATTTACAAAACTCTTCAAAGATAACCATGATAAAAATGTACAATCTTTTGGAAAACAAATTTATTGTTTAGTAAATCAGTGCATAATAAGCTTGGGGGAGAGACAGATGATCAAAAAGTAGCAGTTTTGGTTCAAAGGGGAAGGATGCATTTCAGACAATACATGTACCTGTGTGACAATTTATCTATAAGTACTCTGCTAAAACATGGAGGTTCAATATAGAAGGACGGTAGGCTCCCAGGTTCAAGCCTGTCTAATGCTGCTTGTGACATCTGACAAGAAACCTTAAAGCTAGGTTCACAACCAGCTTGTTTGGTGCTGGTGCCAGGGGAATTCTCTACACCTGGAGCTATAAAAAGGGCCTATTCTGATACCTGATGTCTAATTACTTCTCAAAGTTAATTTTAGGTAAACCATCTATTTATGGCAGCAAGGTGAATTCATTAAAAAAGTCCAAACTTTCAAATTTAAGTTTTTATGGCCACGGTATTAAACAAGGGATCCATGAGTCACGTCGCTCCGCTGTATTTTGGAAAATTTTAACAAATACAAAATAAACTTACTTCTTTAACAACAATGCTTAAAGGAAGAAAATGTGCCATGGTCAAATTTGGCCAAAATTTAAAGTACTTAATTTTCATTTATTCTAATAAAAAAAAAAAAATATGTCTAAATATATATATATAAATATATTAAAAAATATAAAATGTCTAATAAAAACTTAGACATTTTTTATCTAATTTCTGGTGAACAAGTTAAACTAAGTTCAATATACTTATAGGCTTGAAGGCCTGGGTAAACTGAATGTGGATTCATAGGATAAATAAACTAGAATACAGGTAGTCTACAAGGGACTACATATATCTGCAAAAATCACAATGGGACGGGTGAAGTGAGGCATGGATTGAGTGGCAAGGGGAAACAGAGTGAGATGTGTTGCATATTAGCATGGATGTCTGCCACTTAAACATGATCTTAGGTGGTGCCACCTGTTATTTGAAGGAGAAAGCTATCCAAGATATATACATATGCAAAATTTCAAGTGGATAAGTCAAACCACTGCTGAGATATGAGTGATTTTTACCCTAAGCAGATGAACCCATGGACACAAGGCAAGAATGGTTGTAAGTTGGGCCACCAAATTTGTATAAACTGTAGAGCTATGTAAGATCTATACACATGCAAAATTTCATGCCGATCTGTCAAACCATTCCTGAGATATTAGCATGGATGTCTGCAGCATAAAAGTAAATGAAGGTGGCACCACCAGCCATAAAATTGAATGAGCTATCCAAAATGTATATATACATGCAAAATTTTAAGCAGATAAGTCCAACCCCTGCTAGGATATGAGTGATTTAATCCCACAGCAGACAAACAGATGGACACTGCAAAAATGGTTGCAGGTGGCACCACCAGTTTTTTGTATGATGTAAAGCTATCAAGGAGCTACACTTGTGCAAAATTTCAGCCAGACTGGTCAAACAAGTCTGACAATATGTGGGTTAATGTGTGAAACAAGACACACAGATGGATGCATGCTCTACAGAGAGAAAAGGTCAGAGGTCAACACAAAAAAGGTAAGGCACCAATACACATGTGACCAGAAAATGGGGTCAAGTTTCAGAAAATTTGGTCCAGTGGTCATAGAGGAGTTCTCAAGAAATGAACGCTGTGGCAGCAGAGGCCAGTCAAAAACATAGTATCTGCAAAACTTTGTTTTGGCGGATACAATAATCAGATTAGACCATTTAGTTGGTAAATGCTAAATTAACAAAGAACAAAAATAAATCCTTCAGTATGTAATCGGAATTACCATATGAGAATTTCTTGAAAAAAATAACACCAATATACTGCTATATAAAAGATACTTATGTGTGCCAAAGTGTTATGAAACAGACTGCAGCCTTTTGTAACAAATTGCTTAAACAAGGGACCCATGGGTCACGGCGCTCAGCTGATCGTGATTGGACTATAAATGTTTCTCCACTGTTATACTATATCAAGTCGATAAAGCTTATGAATATCATGTACATGTTGGGCTATTATAAAGGAATGTAATGTAATATGTGAGTAAATGATAAATGAAATTACCTGACTGATGGATTAATAGAGTCAAATAAAGTGGTTTATTTTTTATTTATTTAGGAGGGGTTGAAAATTGTGATATATTTGAGCAAATATGAATGCAATGACAGCAGTAATAAGCAGTAGTAGATGATAAGGCTATTTGTTGAAGGATCTAAAGTGTATGGTAGTCTGCAAGCGTTCAATTTGACAGATATGATGTTATGATTAACTATGCTGATGAAGTGATTTATGAATATGTGACTGTATGACACAATATCTCTTTAGTCTTGACAAGGTACATTATTGTGATGCCCACTATGTCTACATATTACACAATATTGACATAATTTCTGGCATGTACATAGGTACCTATGGACGAATAGTTATACAAAATATTAAAGTATGAATATATCTGATTCATCTTGTTCTTGCTTACTGAGGCTGACTTTGGGATGGGGTTCGGAGAAGGGAAAAGTGAGGGCAGCACGAAGGTGGATGTAGAAATATTCTATTGTAATGTTTTTCATTTATATAAGAATATGAAAAGCTAAGAGGAAAGGGGCCCTCCTACTTGGTTATAGTAAAGTTCTAAATATATGATTGCAAACTAATACTCTGACAAGACTGTCATGAAGAAAAACAGTAAAAGTTTTGAGATACTGTGTTGCATACGAAAATTTACAGATGGACAGGCAAGTGGACAGAATGGACTAATACCTTTATTTCACTTTCAAGAGAATAATGCATTCAAGTTTATATATAATCCTATTTTTTTAAGCAGATCCACTTTTTCCATTAAGAAGTTTTTATCTGTATCATTTTTTTATTTACAGGTTTATAAATTTTTAATTAAAAAACCTGAAAATATAAGTTAAAATATTAGAATTGTTGCAAAAGTTGCAATCATTATATATACAGAGTAAAAAACATTGGGTCATATTATGCATACACATATATTTTATTATTTTTAAATCATAAATGTTTTAACTGATTTTAAAAGAAAATAATGCCACAACATGGCATCTACAAGAATATTCCTTGAATCACTATTAAAAAGTTTTGCATATTGGAGTTTTCAGGACATGCTTAATTTTATTCACCAAAATAAAATAAAAGTAAATTTGACAAAATAAAACATCTTTTCAAATAAAGTATGCACACTGTTGGTTGAATAAGGGACAAACAATATCATTGTGCTAATTACTATCCCAGTTTTAATTAATTACTGGAATTAATAGTCAATTTCACACCTAGTGAAGTTTTTACTCTTCTGAAGTAAGGAATTACTTATCTCATGAACATCCAGACTTTCACAGCAATACACCACTTTGTGGACACAATTAAATGTACACTTTAATCATTGTAACCCTGGTGGTTCAATACAAAATCTAAAATGTAGCATGTCCAAGAATAAAATAAAATACAGAAAAATTATAACATTCATCTAGTTTATGCACCAGCTGGGGGGGGATGAGTGCAGGGCGAGGGGAAGCCTGCTGGTAGTGGCCAAGCTGGGCCAAGGTAAGCTGCCTGGGGTGGGTTACATAATGCAAGTGAAGGCTGTACTACTAGGTGGGCTAGATGTAAACAACACTTGACATGGTGTGTGAAAACATGAATAAAAGCTATTCATTCCAATCAATTTCTTTTGAAAGTTCAGATTTTAAAAGATTAAATCCTTATGCATATATGCTGGGAAAATTAAATCAACAGTGCCAAAGTTGGACAAAATTTAAGGTATTGTTTTTTATTTATGCTAATAACTTGAAAAATTTGCAAAATTCAGATCTAATTTTGGGTAAACAATTGAATTTTGATTAAATAAAGTTATATTCCTGAAAAAAGGTCTCTAGGTTCAGCATTTCTCATGTGAGTAAATATATTTCCTGATTTTTTAAAAAATTGCATTATGTTTTGGCCCATAACTTCAAAATAATACTCAATACTGACCTAATTTTTGGTATGTTCATAGAAAATGTATAAAAGAATGTGAATACTAAATACGATCAAAAACAGATCAGTGGTTTTGATATTAGGCAGCCTTGAAGTGTAACAATGGCTTTTTTTTTATGGAAAACAGAGTTTTTTTCCTTAATATCTCGAAGGAACAAAGTCCTAATGACCCAACTTTCGGTATGGTAGGAGATTTTGGGGACATCTAAAATTATGTCAACAGCCTGGGGAGCTTAGAGATGTGCACTGAATGACCTACAGTCATCAAAGTGGACTGCTTGACAATGTAAGGGAATACAACAAGAGCCTCCAAAAAAATTCAATAACTAGCCTAATTTTGCAGCTTTTATTTTCAAATTTCAGATTTTAACAGATTAAATCCTTATGTATACATGGTGTGAAAATTAAATCCACAGTACTTACAGGAAAAAAACGTGCCATGGCCAAAGTTGGGCAAAATTTAAGGTACCAATTTTATATTTTTGCCAATATTTAAAAAAATTTATCAGATTTTGATCTAATTTTTGGTATACAATTAAATTTTGATTAATTAAAGTTGTATTACTGGAAAAAAGTCCCTACCTTTAACACTTTGGGTCTTAAGTGACAAAATATCTTCCTGATTTTTTTACAGAGTGCATTATGTTTGGGCCAATAACTTTTTTAAATGATATAATACTGACTTAATATCTGGCATGTACATAGGAACTATATAGAGGAATATTTATGGTAAATATGAAGAAAACCAGATGAGTGGTTTTGATATTAGGCAGTCCTGAAGTGTGAAAATAGATTTCTAATAAAAAATTGAGGTTTTTCCTTAATATCTCAACGGAACGAAGTCCTATTGACCCAATTTTTGGCATGGTAGGAGATTATAGGGACATCTAACTGTATGCTGAAATTCAGATTCGTAGGTCCAACGGTGTCGAAACGTGCCAGTCTTACGGACGGACATCCAGACGGACAGACATCCAGACGGACGGACGGACGGACAGACAGACGGACGGATGACGGACAATGGACCATGACTATAGCTCAGATGACTTATAGTCAGCTGAGCTAAAACTAATAGAGATGTGGCCCATGAATCTCATATATATTATGAATAGTGTTGTTTTACTTGAATTCTTTAATGGGATCGTATTTAAAAAAGTCTGTTATGGTTTGTTATTTAAGGTAGATTCACCTAGCACCTTCATAAACCCAAAACATTGTAAAAGAAACCCAAGTCATGTCACTTAAAAAGCAAATGCTCAATTTCTTTCATAATCTGATTTGTCAACAATGTTTATTAGTGTGATGTCAGGTTCTTGTCCTGTCTTAGCTTTTAGTATCTAGCACAGAAGTTTTGAAACTTAAAAATTACACTTGAAACATTATACAAACGTGATGCTGCAATGTCCTAGGGTCATGCCCTGCCAACTATGTATAGAAAGATTATTCCTGGGGTTCTGTTTCTGATAATCTATGCATTAAAATGGACACAAAGATATTGTTTTCACAAATAAAAACTTCTCAGGGCCTTATCATACCAGACCCCACTGAACGGGTCACTGATGGCATTGTTTTGAATTAAAGAAACTCATGTCACCTTCATCAATTACCTACAATTCTTTTGACATTAAAGAACTTTCAACATGAAGTTATTTTAATTAACTGGTGTATTATTTCAACAGCTATGTGTAGCTTGCTGTACATTTCATTCTATATCATTTAGCTTAAGTATTTTCACATAAACTAATTCAAAACAAAATAAACACTTCTCACAGTAATGTCATTCAAACTGTCTAAAAAATGTTTAATCTTCATTTTGACATGTGATATATGATGTTAATAACCCTAGTAATAGCATTCACTTGGTCATTAACCCTGAATGACAGCAAATAAGACCATGTTCAGTCATGCATAACCTCCCTACTCAACTGAGTGCTCAAATCCACCAGGGTGGTCACTCATGTGTAACTCAAACTACTCAATGAACAATTAATGAGTGCTCACTGGAGGTGACAGGCTACTCATGTGAGCTGTATGTGTCTTCTAATGAAATGCACCTTCAACCACAAAGAAACCATGATTATAAAGATATGTGGCATCTGACACTGAACTTTTTTAGAACCACTGACAGTAGTACTCAGTGGTTCTACTCACCATTTTATTATAAATACTACTCACTGAGTTAAGCTGAGCAGTTCTCAACTGAGTCTTGAGGTGATTACTTCTCTCCCTGTGTTAGAGTTACTCTTCTGCATTGTCTCATTATCTACATGTCTGCTGAATTATCTTTTGACGTAGAGGAGCTCAGAGAGCGCTTTGATGCCATGAACAAAGTGTTCGAGTTTTCCTGTAAGCAACTAGTGCATGTCAACAACACCCTCAGTGCCATCATGATGCGGTACAACCGAGCCCTCAAGGACAGGTCAAGGACACATCGGCACCGCCTGAGACTCCAGATTGCCAGTGTGGAGGGGTTCCGCACTGTGCTGTATGACTACACCTGTCGTTTTGCTGATGAGCTTGACCAGCTTGAGCTTCACATACGTGAGCTGGAGGCTGATGATGATACAGACATGGCCTACCT
This sequence comes from Sipunculus nudus, assembly GCA_026874595.1. NCBI lineage: Eukaryota > Metazoa > Annelida > Sipuncula > Golfingiida > Sipunculidae > Sipunculus > Sipunculus nudus. Next base: position 73,428,233 of record CM049307.1, on the reverse strand, counting down.
CAGGTAGACTCAGTCAGAAGTCCCTACCTGATCACAACGGCTCTCTGAGCAAAACGGCTCTTATCAGAGCCATCACATAATCCAGATCAAGCTTTATGAATTCACTTGACCATGTAATCCCAACATCAGTGTTTAAAAAAATGAACAAATTATTTAACAATGATCAGATAAATACCATATCATGATTTAAAATTTGCTTACAACTGGCCTTGAATCAATCTTCTCCCAAATATGTGGATGTTTAAAGGATATAGATAGATACTTGCGATACAAGATTTACAAAACTCTTCAAAGATAACCATGATAACAATGTACGATCTTTTGGAAAACAAATTTATTTTTTTAGTAAATCAGTGCATAATAAGCTTGGGGAGAGACAGATGATTTAAAGGAGCAATTTTGGTTCAAAGGGGAAGGATGCATTACAGACAATACATGTACCTGTGTGACAATTTATCTATAAGTACTCTGCTAAAACATGGAGGTTCAATATAGAAGGACGGTAGGCTCCCAGGTTCAAGCCTGTCTGATGCTGCTTGTGACATCTGACAAGAAACCTTAAAGCTAGGTTCACAACCAGCTTGTTTGGTGCTGGTGCCAGGGGAATTCTCTACACCTGGAGCTATAAAAGGGGCCTATTCTGATACCTGATGTCTAATTACTTCTCAAAGTTAATTTTAGGTAAACCATCTATTTATGGCAGCAAGGTGAATTCATTAAAAAAGTCCAAACTTTCAAATTTAAGTGTTTATGGCCACGGCATTAAACAAGGGATCCATGGGTCACGTCGCTCTGCTGTATTTTGGAAAATTTTAGCAAATGCAAAATAAACTTATTCCTTTTACAACAGCGCTTAAAGGAAGAAAATGTGCCATGGTCAAATTTGGTCAAAATTTAAAGTACTTATTTTTCATTTATGCTAATAACTTAAAAACTTACAAAATTTTCATCTAATTTCTGGTGTACAAGTTAATCTAAGTTCAATATACTTATAGGCTTGAAGTTTGCTCTCTAGCTTAAAAAAAATTATCAAGTGAGTATATATATTTCCCGAGTTTTCACATAATGCATTATGTTGGGGCACTCAACTTTAAGAAATAACACAATACTAACCTTATTTCTGGTATGTACATAGGAAATATATAGAAGAATGGTTAAAAAATTGAGGTTTTTCCTTAATATCTTGAAAGAACAGTCTTAGTTACCCAATGTTTGGTATGGCAGGAGATTTGGGGACACCTAACAGTATGCCAAATTTCAGATTAGTAGGTCCAACAGTTTCAAAACTACCAGTTTAACTGACAGACGGACAGACAGACAACTGTTGAACAAAGGGCCACTGCTATAGCTCTGTTGACTTACAGTCAGCTGAGCTTAAAGGGATCTATTGCAAGATAAACCTTGATCCTTTTATAAATATAGGCCAGAAAACACCAATCCAACCACATACAAGCTGTTTTATTTATGTTATCATGTTAATAATATGCAATTAGCTTTGAATGTTAATCCACATGTTGGTGTAATTTTTGCACTCTAGGAGTGCTTTATAATTACAAGAGTTCTTATACTACTCTAGGAGTGCTTTATAATTACAAGAGTTCTTATACTACTCTAGGAGTGCTTTATAATTACAAGAGTTCTTATACTACTCTAGGAGTGCTTTATAATTACAAGAGTTCTTATACTACTCTAGGAGTGCTTTATAATTACAAGAGGTCTTATGCTACTCTAGGAGTGCTTTATAATTACAAGAGTTCTTATACTACAATACTCACCTCTTATCAAGTATGCTGCGCAGCTGTTTTTTCAGTTTTTTCCTTTTAGACTTGGTTATGCCCTTTTCTCTGATCTTGGCAAGCAGTGCTGTGACTTTTTTTTTGCTGCTGAGCTGCAGCACTCCTCTACCTTTTGATACAGAAGCTGCCTTGCTGTCTTCATCTTCATCAGCCGCAGCATCTCGTCTTGGTAACTTTTCTTCTGACTTTATTTCTATTACAGACAAAATTATAAAAAAAATATAAAGTTTTATATTTAGTGTGATATCAAAACTTTTAAATTTCTGATATTAGCCATTAGTTGTCATACTGTTATGTCAATTATGTAGTCTTATTTTAACCCCTTTTTTTAAAGAAAACAATTATATTATTAACAGATACAGATCTCTTAAGAACTACTAAATATATAACACATTCATATACCTTTCTGAGCATCCTGTTGTTTCCTCTTTGCTTTCTTTAAATTTTTATTCAGTCTCTCTCCTATAAGATCTGTACAAACGATGCTCTTCTCTCCAGCTCTTGGAATTTTATTCTTTTTGCCAACTCCTGATTTTATATTTTCTTGACCCTGGGATGATGGGACTCTGTTTTGGGATGCAAACAGAAAAAAAGAACAATATACAACAAACATTTTATGCATTATTCATTTGTAAACAAAGTTCCTGGTACTATTCCTCGCTTTTACCACATAATTTTACAAATTATCCACATAATTTTACAAATTATTAATTTATATTGTGAAATATAAATACGCTAAAGTGATGCTCTTGTTAACAATTAACATTTGTTTAAAAATGTTGCATTTATGTGAATAATCAACACCGGTATAACCAATATACTATGCTTGTGATATTTTATAAATTTTTAATATTTTAATTAAAAAATCCTTAACAGTAAAAAATTTGGACCTTATGTATCATTATTTGAATGAAAATGCATAGCAAAAATTGAAGCAAATTTCTCTGGATCATGATCATAGGGAAAAGGCGTGCACATAATTATATCTTTAACCAAGTCAAGACTAAAAAAAAACTGAAAAGAGTCACGGTTATCATGATGCGTAACTTCTTCTGGCATCAGTACACTTTTTTTCTTCATGCATGAATATTCATGAATGTTCAACCTTGGAATATGTTCTTCTTGATCATTGGTTTCCGGTTTATCATCGCCATCATCATGGACATCAGAGAACCAGCTGTTGACGATATCCGAGTAGCTGGAATCAACTTCCAGGCCCCCTTCTCCTGCCATGCTTTTAACAATGTTCTGAATACACTGATTTCCGATACACCGTTGATGTACTAGAAATTATTGTATTTATGATTTTTCAAATTGACCCAGCCTGTTTCATGTAAAATTTGAATATTAATATATATATATATATATATATATATATATATATATATATATATATATATATATCAATTTTTAAAATAAAATCAGGGAAGCTTGAAAAGATTGTCAAGAAACGAAGGCCATATTTTTTTTTCTTACTAGTACCGGCAAGTCATTTAAGCACCACTGCCACCGAAGGAGCCTACGACCCCAATATCGCATTTTTTTTTATTACCACTATTTGAACACGCTCATACTGACACATAGTAACACAACTAACCGCTTGCAATTAAGTTCCTTGTTCATAAGACTTGGTTCTATAATAAGTATTTTCTAGTCCCCATGCGAATACAAATTAAAATGTCTTTTATTTATTCGTGCGAACAAAAATCATGGTATATATATATATATGATTTAAGTAAGCTATGTTTTTCAAGGTATTTTATAAAGATTGATTTATATATGAAACTAGCCTTTTTTATCTTAAATGCTCACACATAATTAAAGAGTTTTATCCCTAAACTCTTCCTCTTCTTCCGATATACTTGTGCTTAGAATCAGCTTTCTGAAATAATCACTAGCTATATATAATATTAAGTACAAAAAAACTGTTTCCATGATCACGTACATTTTGCAGGTAAGGTCAGCAATAGCCTACCAGTTATGTACCTCATCATCCAAAACCCCCCTGCAAGGCAGAAAACCAGATTCTTAAACTGTACTTGTAGCAGTTTCACTCAGTATTTGCCTTCAATAGTGAGAGTGTAATTTACCGCATTGGTGATGGAAAAAATCGATTTCACTGCGTTTGTATACGGCCAGAATTCGAACATAATTATTCGGCCTGTAGACAATTCCGGTCGTACGTACGCTTTCGGGGAGGGGGGGGGGGGGGTATGCATATATGTGGGTTTGGGATCGATAGCCTTTTCATGCAGATGAGATATTATCATAAACGTGAGTGTATAGGCTATCTATGGTCTATATAACGAGTTTCCAAAGAAACGAGCTCCTATTATAACATCGAGTGTCAATGAGTCAATAACAAGCCATGAACAGTTTACAATCCAAAATTTCCAATTCCTAAGCCGTAAAAAAAGTTATTGTTTTGGAGGGGACATGAAGCTGCTCCAGAGAAGAGAAGAATGCAGATATCCAATCACCTTTTCGTCCTGTAAAAATATCTATTAACCCTGACTTGTTTACCATCTTTGGTACCAGCTCATATTATACACGTTCAACCTCCCCACCCCCCCCCCCCCCCGGCCAAGACCATGCTATGGACAGACCTGGGGTCAATTCAAATTTTCAATTCCCATTCAAGAAGTTTTATGAAACTTCAAATCCAATTCAATTCAATGTGCTGGAGAAAAATATCAATTCTAACTCAATTCATATAATTTTTGTTCATTCAAAATCATTTCGTAATTCACACAATTGGAATCCTTTGAATATCTTTCATTGGTGTATCATGAGTGTTTTCAAAGTTGTTAATACTTTTGCACAAGTACACAACTTACAGTTTTGTTCAGAATAGGTTGAATTTGTTCCAAATCTAAATGAAATTTAATAAATTATGAGTTTACCATTTCATGTGGTAAAGCAGAGCAGCCAGACAGGTTTTACTCGTTTTTCTGGGCAATTGTTCCAAGTAAACTGCCTAAATTCTGATACAGGCTTAATTTGGATTTCAAAATGAGTGGTCATTATTATCTATAGTGCAATTACTATACATGTACATGCAAATATTCCTTTTTGGGTGATGAAAAACATTAAAGTTCTCATAATCATGGGGGAAAGGGGCCTATCATTGTTATACCCTCAGACAATATAGCATGGTCAACAAACTGGTACTTGAATGAACACTCGTGTGCCATATAATTTTACTTATTTTAGTCGTCAAATACCAGCAATCTCATGGCTGTTGCTTGTTCCGGTCAGTAAAGTGTCCCATAGGTAATCAGAACCACTGGTCACTATACACAAATAACAACTTGTCCAAGCACACCAGGCCAGCAGAGTAGCTCCAGGCATACTGGATGCTATAACAAATGCACAAGTCACTGGACCAGTACAAGTCTGTGCAGTATTATCTGATCACATGCTTATGGCACAGCAGGAAATTGGAAGTATAATATAAAGTAATACATATTACTCTTATTCTATTATCATTACTATTACAGCTCAATATTATATCTACTATATTACTTTGAAAAGCTGGAAATTTCTATCACTATATATCATATCATTATATTTATATTATCCCACCTCTTTTGTGCTGAAACTGTTGATACAAACCATTCAGGAACAGTAATTATGAAGCATTTAAGCTGTTATCATGCTCCTTGTTTCACCCATAAGAAGCATTAGTGTCTGGCTTTAACCAAATATATTATATTTTTTATATAATTTATTATATACCGTTTTAATTAATATCGCATGGATCTGACTCAAAGTACACCGGACTGAACTCAGCAGTTACTCAATAAACTCATTTAACTTCTCAAACAACTTTACTTAAATTGAATTAAATTTGAAAAACTTAAAATGTAAATATTTGGAATTAAATATACAATGTATGTTAAAAATAAATCGATCATTTGTCTTGTTATTGTTAGGAATTAAATTGACAAGAAAGGATCTGAGTCTTAAAACTAGGTCCTCCACAGATAACAACATGAACCTTATTCAGTGAATCCTGCATTTTTGTATTTACTTTTCTTCTGAAAACATAGCAATGACACAAGAGTATATAAGAAATTATGTGTAATTATCAATATGTATGTGTAAATATATAAATAAATTTGCCAGTATTTAATTAAATTATATTCAGTTCCCCTCCCCTAAATTGTGATATTTCTTATTTTTAACAGATTTTTGAAGGTTTAATCTCCTAGAAGATACGCAGAATCAACATCTTGAGTCATATATATATATATGGAGTCCGATTTAATCGGGCTAACCAACTTAGGTGTAAAGGATATATACTACGTAGTTAATATCATCCAAGAATAAACAGTTTTATCACAATAGTCTAAGTGAAATGATAGGATTTGTCGGCAGCATATGAGCATTCATCTTTGCACCAGAGTTGACGTATTTATTAGAATTGTGTATATTAGTGGAATGCATGCGAAATTATCCCGGTACTCGTTGCAGGGGTCCTTCGGAAGCGAGCAGTAGCGAATCCTGTCGGTAAGAAGTTAAACTAACCAAATATACGGTGCAACAAATTTGGCGTAACTTTGCCCGTTTTTGCCATACTTTCCCGTTCAAGGCTGTGTCTTGCACGTAGCTTACCCAATAGTTAAAACATGCAGTTATTTAAGGCGAGTTTGTGCATGTACGATGCTGAAAACTCAGTTTAAACAATTGCAATGGGCAAGCGCTCTTTTCTTTCTGAACGCTCAGTTGCGGTGTCTCGGATCGTTGAGCGAGCACGGAGGTCAAAGGTCAAACCCCGGCAGCCCAGCTGACAAAAAGACGGAGAACTGCGAAACAACAGATCGCTGGCCATTATTTTATAAGCACACTGACAGAGGAGTCTGCAGACAAACCAGACAGAGGCACAGCCAGGCAGGTAATGTTACAGGTAACAAACACGGGCAAATTACACCAAGGATAGCCCTGAATGTTCGCCATGCTGCAGTCCCAGTATTTGTAAACAATGATCATCTGTCAAATGGAGTGGACAAAGCTTTTGCGGAGGCCTTTCATCAGAGAAGTCTCACTTATGAAAATAGCAGTATCATCATTTGTGTTGATTTACAAGCATCTTGGGAAAAAAGAAAGTATTTCCTATATCATATGGCCTGTGAATTTGTTTAATAAGCTCCACTTAAAATTGAAATAAAATTTAAAATTATACTTTTTAAAATAAAATTAAAACAGTACAGGCATATATGACATCAGATTTATATTTCTGTAACAAGCAGTTATTAGCAGTTCATTATTTTAATCTTAAATCAGTCAAATTTTATTTCAAATATGATAGATGGTATACCTGGGAGTCAATTTTAATTACTTTATATGAAAGCAAAATTGAATGGATTGTAACTGAATTTATGAAAATGAAATTAATTGAACAAATTGAGTTGAATAGATAAACAAAGTACTGTTCCCCTTTTTCAGTTTCCTCAGTGTTGCTCACTAATTAGACAATGCATATGTCTTGTAGTTCATTGTGCAAATCAGTCATGCAGTGTTAGGCTAAAATCAAGCACAGTTGCTTCTAATGGGTGCCACAAGCAGTATGATGAGTCTCTGAAATGCTGAAATAATCCCAGTCATTAAATCAGCACACAAGGGGATATCTTTATTATTTGATGTATGTTACTGGAATAGGTCCCTCTTAAAGGGGGCCCAATCACATATCTGACCTTTACAAACTAAAGGTAATCCCTTGAAGCTTTTATAAAAATAGGCCATAAATGTGGATATCACCACACACAGGCTTAATAATTGTGTTTATATCAACATGTTTATAATGTGTTGGGGGCCTGCAAAAAAAAGAAATTCAACAAGGGCATCTGGCAGCAAGTCTGATAAGCCAGGGCTTTGCAAATGGTGTTTTGCGACAAGTGATCATTCTACCACCACAAATATGCACCATAGGTTACATGTTTTTTCCTTTTTTTTCAACATTGCTGTGTTTACAAACATGTTGTTGACAAACAAATTCATACATCCTTCAGGAAAGCCTTATGAGAACTTTTCAAAACAAAAATTACCCTTAGATCATTTATGTATCCATAGAGGAAGCAAGAAATCACATAAATTCTTTTTCAAAAGGTAGGTGAATGGGCACCTTTAAGTCTTAACATGTTTTGGGAGACTGAAGTATATGTATGTTTAAATTCAGTCTTTGCTGTCACTGAGTTTAGAAAAACAGGAGTGTATTAATTAGAAATAAAATATGTGTGTAAATAAATTTGATTTTTAATATTAACATTTTATTTCAGGTAAAAACAACAATATGTCCTCCATCAGCATGTTTTTATGTGGTGATGTGATGTTGGCGCGGGGAATTGATCAGATCTTGGAGCACTCTGTGGACCCCATACTTTATGAAGGTAGGTTAACCAAGACAAGACACACAGACATTGAAACACAGCTTTAAAGTTAAACAGTGTTTTCATAAACAATACTGTTGCATTATAGTTATGCTTTATGGCTCAGTGTCTTGTCAACAGTGTTTTTATAAACAATACAGTTGCATTATAGTTATGCTTTATGGCTCAGTGTCTTGTCAAACAGTGTTTTCATTAAAAATACTGTTGTATTAAATTTAAGCTTTATGGCGCAGTGTCTTGTCAAACAGTGTTTTCATAAACAATACTATTGCATTAGAGTTATGCTTTATGGCTCAGTGTCTTGTCAAACAGTGTTTTCTTAAACAATACTGTTGCATTATAGTTATGCTTTATGGCTCAATGTCTTGTCAAGCAGTGTTTTCATAAAATATACTGAAGCTTAATAATTATGCTTTATGGCTCAGTGTCTTGTCAAGCAGTGTTTTCATAAACAATACTGAAGCTTAATAATTATGCTTTATGGCTCATTGTTTTGTCAAACAGTGTTTTCATAAACAATACTGTTGCATTATTGTAATGCTTTATGGCTCAGTGTCTTGTCAAACAGTGTTTTCTTAAACAATACTGTTGCATTATAGTTATGCTTTATGGTATATAAATCAGTGACATAGGACTGGAGTCCAGACTTGGAGTTGAGTCCACTTATTCAGGGACTTAAGACTCTGACTCGAGGGTCCTGGACTAAGACTTGTACTAGGACTCTGAGGTAAGAACTGGCTAAAACCTTGGAGAAAGTAGCTGGTTTTTAATACATAAAATCCTATCTCCGCCACCTGGAGGCATGGAAGGGGACAAAAATTAAGTTTTGTTGGCTTGGCAGTAATCAAACTGTCCGTAGATGGGGGACTTGTTGTAAGCCTCTGTCTTGTAGCACCAGTGGTATGAAATATCAGATAATGTCCAAACAGTGTAGTCCGAATGAGTCCTGATTCGACCTGGGGTCAGTCCTGAATTGAAATGGAATTAAAGAGAATTTGTGTGAATTGAAATTCAGTTCACAGCTTCAAGCATACACTGATTCAGGCATTATATGACTCGGGCATTCACTGGTTCACACAATCACTGATTCAGTCATTCACTGTTTCAGGCATTCACTGGTTCACACATTTTTAGCTCAGCTGACTTTCAGTCATGCTGGGCTATAGCGATGGGTCTTTGTCCGTCGTCCTTCCGTCTGTCCGTCCGGCCGTTTGGCCGGCCATCCGTCCGTTAGCAGGGCACAAATCCTAACTGTAGGGGCTAGGGCCATGAACCCTATGCAGTCTTAGAGGTTATAAAAAGATCTCCTTGCAAACCTGAAATAGGTCACTGCGACCTATATTCTCGAAGTTATGGGGTGTGTTTGCACCCCCCAGAAATAACTCTTTGAGACAAAATTTTCATCCCAAACCTTACATCTTTCACATACAGCTCACCTACCAACAGGGGAAGAACCATAATTTTTTTTAGGTCAAAAGGTCAAAGGTCAAGGTCACAGGAGCCTCTTCTTTGAAAAGCCTGTGGATGCATTTTAAGCCAACCCTTTCATCCCAATTCTTTGATCTTTCACATATAGCTCACCTACTAAGTAGGAGAAGAATCCTATAGATTTTGAGGTCACAAGGTCAAAGGTCAGGGTCACAGGATCCACTTCTTTGAAAAGGTTGTGGATACATTTCAAGCTAGACTTTTCATTCCAAACCTTTCAGCACTGATATCGCTTCTCTGCCAACAGGGGAAAAGACCTGTTGATTTTGAGGTCAAAGGTCAAGTTCACAGCACCCACTTCTTGCGTGGAGTCATTTTCAGGCAAACTTCTCAATCTTTACCTTCCATCTGTTTTCCATCATATATGGCTTACCTACCAATAAGGGAAGAAGCCTATTGATGTTGAGGTCAAAAAGTCAAAGGTCAAGGTCACAATATTTAATTGTTCTAAATGCTTGTGAGCATATTTCAAGTGTAACTGTTCAACCCAAACCTTCAGTCTTTCACATATGCCACATCTATGCATCACTCAGTTTGACTCAAACTTCATATTTATGGGTCTTTTTGCTTGAATAAATAACTTATTGATTTTGGGGTCAGCTGGTCAGCAGGTTAAAGGTTGCAGGTCAAAGTTATTCACCCATTGGTTGCCAAGTAATTACACCAGATTTAAGTGGTTAGTAGTTACCCATCATTTAGAAAAAAATCCAGTTGATATGTGGGCGAAAGGCCAAGGTCATAGGTCAGAGATGTTCACAATTACTTATTTTATAGACCATCTCTATTTTTCTTGTATATATAACCATCCCACTCCAGCTGGTACATCTCCCTGTGTGGCTGTAATTGTGAGTGACACTGGTGACATATGACTCCCTTTTGTATCAGCCTATTAAGTGATAAGGCTCAGTGATAAGTACCTCCTTACTTCATAACAAAAACACTGTTGTCTGAATGCTTCAGCCAGGCATTAAGACTATGAGAGTATAGTATTAAGGTTTAGCTACTGATTTATAAGATGATGGGAACATTTTGCAGTTTATTTTATGGAATCCTAGCAATAAACTTAGTTTCCTAGATATCTGAATATTTTAATATGTATCACCACATATAAAAGCAAGTGTTTGTTCTCATAATATGTGGATGTGTACCTTGATTTAGGATGGCTTTTTGTTTTATTTCAAGACTCTTAGTCATGCTTTCTGCATTTCTTTTCTTTCAGGTTTGGCAGTTTACCTACCCTGCTGACCCCATTGAAAAGCAGAGTGATAATAAAAAATATTGGACTTACACTTTTTACAATTGCATATCTATAAATCTGATATGAGCGCCTGGACATGCCTTTTGAATTATTTTGGGCATTCATTACTGGATAATTTGCCCCAAGTTTGGTTTCTTATTGGAGAATGTGGAATATCAAATGTCATACTTGTCAGAAATCCATTATGTCTGCCAGTTAGCCACCTTAGAAATTCTTTCTTCAGTGCAGTTTCAGTAATTTTTCTTTAATGTTTGGTCCGATTTAGAGAATGTTTGTTGTCTGATTTCAGACTTGTCAGAAGTCCAATATGGCCACCAGGCAACCATCTTTTAATTCCTTTTGATCATATTATCTCAAGAACAGTTAAAGTGAATGCAGTTGGATGTATATTTATGTAATCTTGTAAAGGATTGGGTCAAATATTTCTGAATAAATATTACCATCATTTATAAAAGTGCAGTACGGTTGGCTTGTATTGAATAAAAATTCATACAGAAGCAGAGTTTTGCGGATACTATGTTTTCAGCTGCACGCCGCCGCCGCGGCCGCCATGTAGGTGTCCGGAGAACTCCTCCATAACCGCTGGGCGGAATTTTACAAAACCGGGGATTATGTTCAGGTCACATGTGAACTGCTGCGCCCCGATTTTGTTTTGACCTCTGACCTTTCCTCTAAGCTCCACGTCAGTTTGTGCGTCTGTTTCCACACATAAACCCACATATCTCGGGAACCGTTTGACCGATCAGGAAAATTTTTCTGCACAAATGTAGCCCTTGGAGAGCTTTATAACATACACAAAAAATGGTGGCGCCACCTGCAACCATGTTTGCACAGTGTCCATCTGTTCGTCTGCCTTGGGTTAAAATCACTCACATCTCTGCAGTGGTTTGACTAATTCACCTGAAATTCAGCATGCGTATACATCCTTGACAGCTTTTCTGATTTTATGACAGGTGGCGCCACCTACATTAAAGTTTACGCTGCAGACATCCAAGCTCATATCTCGGTAACCGTTTGACCGATTGAGCCAAAATTTTGCATGTGTATAGATCTCACATAGCTCTGTATCATACGCAAAACTGGTGGTGCCACCTGCAGCCATTCTGATTTAGGCGGATACACGTAGTCGCTTGTCGAATACCTGTATTCTAGTTCTTGCATGTATTTCCTTGATTTTTGCTATATATTTTGATCTTATATTTGCCCTTTGTGGAGTTCCTTTTAAGACTGACAGGTTTCAAGCAAGCTGTTGGAATAGTTCCTGATAGCTTAACAATCATGCATTTTCCTCAGACCATAAATTCACTGTGTTTTAACCAGACATAGGTGATATATAATTCTGTTGTCATAGAAAATTTTCAACAAATTGGCAAATTGGTTCTTCAAAATTGTGAATCTCAGTCCATGCTGTCACAGGTCATGCTTGGCAGCTGAGCGTCATGACCCATGGGTCACTTGTTTTGTTCAGCTATTGATTGGGTATTCTCTGATTAAGGTTTTCACTGATTAAGTCATTCACTGATTTAGGCATTCACTGGTTTAGGTGGTAACTGCTTCAGGCATTAATTGATTCAGGCATTCACTGTTTCAAGCATTGAATATTTCAGCCATTTACTGGTTCAGCTATTCACTGATTCAGTCATTCACTGGTTAAAAAATTCACTGATTCAGGCATTCACTGACCCAGGTATTCACCGATTTAGGAATTCACTGATTTGGGCATTCATTGGTTTAGGCATTCACTGAATCAGGCATTCACTGGTTCAGCCATTCACAGATTCAGGCTTCACTGATTCACTTATTCAGGCATTGACTAGTTCAGGCATTCCCTGTTTCAGGCATTCATTAGTTTAGGCATTCACTGAATCAGGCATTCACTGTTTCAGCCATGCACAGATTTAGGCTTCACTGATTCAGTTATTCAGACATTCAGTAGTTCAGGCATTCACTGATTCAGGGATTGACCAATTCAGGTTTGACTGATTGATTGATTGATTCTTTATTTCCGCAAATAATGAAGAGTACATAATCACATTATACCATAATACAGAATTTAAATGCAAACAAACAGAATTAGAATACAGATATAATACTACAAATTTGTACGCTCTGTCCCTGTTATATATGTCTTATCATATAGTTGCATTGTTGAGGCCAAAGTTCTAATATCTCTCTTCGCAGATCATGTAAATATAGAGCTGCATTATAGAAAAACAAAACATTATCAGTCGGTGACAATAAAGGAACCTCTTTGCCAAAACAGTGAGCTACAAATATTTCGTCTTCAACATTGTGTAGGGAGACACCTGCTTCAGTAGGTAATACATTGATTATGAACGACCAAAATTCCTCTCTTTGATTATGTGTAAAGTCACAGGAAAGCAAAACATGTGCAATGGGATTCACATACAATGTACCGCAAAAATGACAGAGTTTCTACAGATAGGCATTCTAAGTGGTCATAATACGCTAGCAGTTACGCAGAGGTTCTGAATATTTTAAAGGAACTGGGAATTAAAGTTGCATAACTCCATGATACAGATGGGTAGAAAATACATTCTTTGACCAGGTTGATCATCCTGAACGAGACACTATCACCCGTCCTTGAGATATATTCTGATTCTTCATATGGTATTACAGCCTGTGTGACAATTTGTGACCACTGATTTTTTTAGGGAAAACACGAGTCATTCATGACCTTATTTATGTAATCAGAAAGATCATACTTTCGAAGTAGGTCGCACATATCCGCAACAGTACCGAAACTTTTAACTGTTGCGCGCTCAAGGTGATTCTTAAACCTGGTGTGAAAAATGTTGTATATAATACCGTCTGTATCATGTCTGCATAGTCGACCAAAGAAGAAAAGTTTTTGTCTGTCTACCCACGCCTGAACGCGCGGAAGTCCTAACATGCTCAGAGCTATATCAGAGCGGGTACTGACATGAAATCCTTGTATATGTTTTATACAAAAGCGATACATTCTTTCAAGTGATAACATGTTATAGTTGGTCAATCTGCTCCAGAGTTTGGCACCATATAATGCTTTGGGCAAAATTATAACTTTTAGAGCCTTAACTGAAGTTAATGAATTAAGACCATTTGGACCCACTCCAGCACCAAATAAAGACATGAAAATACCTTTACCCTTACGAGACGCTTCCAATATACATTCTGTCCATGTGAGTAAAGGATTTGTAATTATACCCAGGTGTTTATGACTTCTACATTGTCTAATCTCCTGCTGTCCAAGAAACCACTTTCTCTGTTTACAGTTTTGTCACTTTCTCTTTTTACAGTCATTTCATACAAAAACTTCAATATCTCAATAACTACATCACTGATGGTCATGATTTTTGGCATACATATTGATCATGAGATGTTCCATCAGTTTCTGCAGACTGGGTGTGCCACCTCTACTTTTTTCAAATTTTTACGATTTTTTTCTCTTTTTTTTTGATACCTTTAAAGATGTGGTTATCTGTCAACAGGGTACAAATCAAACAACTGGACCTAGAATCTTCATTCTTGTCATGCAAGGATGCCCATGAAAAGCGCCTGTGGAAACTTAAAATTAGGTCTCTGTTACCCATATCCTTCAAGCTATAGGACTCCGAAGTATCCCTCAGAATAATGGACAATTTGATACAAAAGCTGAAGTATCTGAACAACTAATGCGGAGATCACCATGATTCTTTGCATGGATTTTGATCATTAAGTGTTTTTATTAGTTTCTGCAGACTGGTGGAGCCACCTGTATTTTTGTACCTGCCTAAATGAAGTTTTGCAGATACTATGTTTTTGACCGGGTTCCTCCACCGTTGCCGCGTTCGTTTCCAGAGAGCTCCTCTGGGACTTGATTTTATCAGCTTTCCAAGCTCATATCTCGGGAACCATTTGACTGATCAGGAAATAAAATTTATACAAATGTAGCCCTTGGATAGCTCTATAACATACACAAAAATGGTGGCGCCACCTGTAACCATGTTTGCACAGTGTCCATCTGTTCATCTGCCTTTGGTTAAAATCACTCATATCTCTGCAGTGAATTGACTAATTCCCTGAAATTCGGCATGCCTTTACATCCTGGATAGCTTTCTTGATTTCATGACAGGTGGCGCCACCTACATTCTCATTCATGCTGATGACATCCAAGCTCATATCTCGGGAACCGTTTGACCGATTGGGCCAAAATTTTGCATGTGTATAGATCTAACATAGCTCTTTATCATATGCAAAACTAGTGGCGCCACCTGCAATCATTTTTGCACAGCGTCTGTCTGTTTGTCTGCCGTGCGATAATGTCACTCATATCTCGGCAGTGGTTTGACATATCTGCCTAAAATTTTGCAGTTTTATACATCCTGGATAGCTTTCTTGATTTTATGACAGGTGGCACGACCTACATTCACGTTCATGCTGATGACATCCAAACTCATATCTCGGGAACTGTTTGACTGATCAGGAAATAAAATTTATACAAATGTAGTCCTTGGATAGCTCTATAACATACACAAAAAATGGTGGCGCCACCTGTAACCATGTTTGCACAGTGTCCATCTGCCTTTGGTTAAAATCAATCATATCTCTGCAGTAAATTGACTAATTCACCTGAAATTCGGCATGCGTATACATCCTGGATAGCTTTCTAGATTTTATGACAGGTGGTGCCACCTACTTTCTGTTCTCGCTGATGACATCCAAGCTCATATCTCGGGAACCGTTTGACCGATTGGGCCTAAATTTTGCATGTGTATAGATCTAACATAGCTCTTTATCATACGCAAAACTGATGGCACCCCCTTCAACCATTTTTGCACAGCGTCTGTCTGTTTGTCTGCCGTGGCCTAAAATCACTCATTTCTCTATAGTGGTTTGACATAACTGCCTAAAATTTTGCAGGTTTATACATCCTGGACAGCTTTCTTGGTTTTATGACAGGTGGCACCACCTACATTCTAGTTAACGCTGCACACATTCAAGCTAATATCTCAGGAACCATTTGACCGATTGGGCCAAAATTGTGCTTGTGTTTAGATCTCACATAGGTCTTTATCATACACAAAACTGGAGGGGCCACCAGCAACCATTTTTGCACAGCGTCTGTCTGTTTGTCTGCCGTGGGCTAAAATCACTCATATCCATGTAATGGTTTGACTTTTCTGCCTAAAATTTTGCATATGTATACAACTTGAACAGCTTTCTGGATTTGTGGTAGGTGGCACAACCTACATACACATTTAGGCTGCAGACATCCATGCTAATTTGCAACATACCTCACTCTGTTTCCCCCTGCCACTCAATCCATGCCTCACTTCACCTGTTCCACTCTGATTTTGGCGGATACACATAGTCACTTGTCAGCTACCGGTATTCTAGTTTTTTAAGTTTACACATTTTTTCTCTATTTTTCAGATATATAAATACAGACTAAATCTTGGCCTGTTGGTTAATCTGTTTGATGCTTCAGTTGAATGGGTATCTACCATTCTGATGATAAAATTTCCTTTTGTGAATCTCTTCCCAGTCAGCTGAGCGTCATGACCCATGGGTCACTTGTTTCCACAGTATTGCAATACCACCCTTTCCTCTACTGTATGGATCGAGCGGATTGAGAGATGCATCTGATACAGCATGAACAGTGTATTTGTCATGAAGTGTATTTAAGAAACTAAGATCAGCTGAAAACAGCCAGTGCTCGGCAATGAAACATAAATCTACACTAAATCGGTCAAGTAGGTTACATAGATACATTGAAGACCAAAAACCACCCCTGACATTGAATGACATTATTTTGAAAACAGTGTCAGTAAATGGTAAATTCTGCATAGTATTAGAGCACAGGTCCTCAGGATAAACTATTTAATAAGACTGCGATGAACGGTAATAAGTTCTACCACCAGTTGGACCTCTGACGTATGATGCTTGTCTCCAGTTTCGGATGTATACATTGTCGGGCCAAAAGTAAGGGTCCTCCATGATGTTACCTTTTGAATACGGGATTACCAGTTGAGCCCCTAAAAGAGGTCCGTTACGGCATGGGAACAACCTAATGCTTACAGGCTGGATTCCCTCATACCTCAAGTAGGATTCAATGTCAGATTTGTCAACACTGGGATCTATATTCCCTACATAATATGCTTTATTCACTGTGGAGCCAGTACTGCGTTTCGTTTTTGTACCATGTGCACCATGTCCAGTAACAACGCGAATGGACGTTGATGGATTTTCCCGGTTACCCTGAGGGAAGTCGTTTCCACTCACACCTTCATCTGTTATTGATGTGACCAAAATGTGAGCTGGACCAGCGCTTTTGCTGGACCGATCAACTGGTAATCTCGTCTGTCCATTGCACCTTGCAGCTTCATGTCCTGATTTGTCTGTATTAGAAAGCGCCGAGGCGTAACTTCTACCTGGCACCTGTGTTGGGGAATGTCTATGCAGTTTGTGTACCCTCTCTCGTAAATGCGTCACAGATGTCAAAACAGAAGCAAATTTGTATTGCTGGGCATGGATTTCTGATTCTGACTTTTTTATTTTTTGTCTCATAGAACATACGTTACCTTTTAGTGTAGAGACAGTTGCTCTGTTTTGTTTACATGCACCTTGATGTCCTCTAACAGCGTCTTAAACGCATTTATGTCAGACTGAGTCTCTGCACACCCCGTGGGCTCAGTCAGATGACCATGTAGACTGGACACTTTAGTTTCTAGTATGCTAAGCCTACTCTCAAAGTTCGATACATGATCTTTTAACTCGCGTATATCCCCTCTGATTTGATGCAAACCATGACCATCATGTGATTTGCTTTTCAACTGGTTAGAAGTAATGGTCCTCATCTGTTGTTGCAGAGCAAGAATGGCTTTCAACATTGTCACTTGGTCTAATATTGAAACAGAACAATTCTGTTTCTTGTCTAAATTAGTATATACGCAAGTTTCTGTTGCAGACACAATATCGGGAACATCCACTATGTGTGCAAAGGGGTTCGGATCACCTTGGTCAACCTGATTATCACATTTATCTTGCATCTGGTCGTGTCTGTTGCCTTCAAGGTCACCGGCATTTTCTACGTCAGTCAGGACAGACATGGTTCAGGCATTCACTGTTTCAGTGTTTGTCTGAAATCCAACAATGATGCCTATAATGAGAGTAACAGGCATTCATTGATTTAGGCATTCATTGATTCAGGCATTTAGTGATCAATTCAGTCATTCAGTGATCAATTCAGGCATTCACTGGTTCAGACAGTCATTGATTCTGTCATTCACTGATTTTGGCATTCAGTGACTCAAGCCTCACAAATTGAGGCATTCACTGATTCAGGCATTCACTGATTCAGGCATTCACTGATTCAGGCATTCATTGACTCAGGCATTCAATGATTGAGGCATTCACTGATTCAGGCATTCACTGACTCAGGCATTCACTGATTTAGGCATTCATTAATTGATTAAGGTATTCACTGATTAAGGCATTCACAGAATCAGGCATTCACTGGTTCAGTCATTCACTGATTTAGGCTTTTTCTGATTCAGTCATTCACCGATTCAAGCATTCACTGGTTCAGGCATTCACTGTTTCATTGTTTGTCTCAAATCAAACAAAGATGCCTATAATGAGAGTAACAAGGAGCAGAGTCGGGAGCAAAGTTTTTATTTGAAAATCACCTGCTTGCACCATAATTTTTGGTTTACTAACTTCTATACATAGTATACCTGTTTGAAAAAGCTTGCACAATACACAATCAGTACTGCAAAATATAAACATAGTGTGCACGCCACCTGGTACTGTACTCAGGTACTTCACAAATTTAGACTGCCAACTGGTGTTTCTTCTGTGTTTCTTCTGTCATGTTAATTATCCTTTTGTGGGTGTTGTTGTGCATGCACAAGATCAGATCTATGGCCATGCCGTCTTGTTATGTTACACAGACACAGGTGGACCCTGTTTACTCACACACAGAATCAAACCACGATTTATAACCAGTGAATTGAAGCTAGTAAGCCCATGTGCCCAGATGATTTTTGCAAAGAAACTTTTCTATTCAGCCAAAATGAGCAGCATGTCATAATGCACATATTATTGCTAATCTTTATAACTCATTACTTTACGACTTTTATTATTGCAGGTAATGGGATGGATGCCATTGGATACGTTACTTTAGCTGAGATGCAGAATGGACGGTTAACTCCAAAATCAGAGCGTCCTTTGGGATACATCTGGGGAGATGCCTTGGAAATCCTAGAGGAGAAGAGACCAGATGCTAGAATCATCAACCTCGAGAACGCAGTCACCAGTCACCCAAAACCGTGGCCAAGCAAGGGGATACATTACCGTATGCATCCCAAAAATGTCAATGTTATCAAAAGTGCTAAAATTGACTGTTGTGTTCTGAGCAATAATCATATTTTAGACTGGTGTGAGCCAGGACTTCAAGAAACACTGACTTCACTCAAGGATGCTGGGATACCATATGCCGGTGCAGGTGTCAACCTGACGGAGGCACAACAACCGGTGTCCATTGATGTACCTCGTCTTGGTCGACGTGTGCTCGTCTTTGCAGGTGGGCACCAGTCTAGTGGTGTGTTTACAGAATGGCGGGCTCGTACAAAGCAGGCTGGTGTCCATCTGGTCGAGATCCACAATTCAAAATCTGTCAAGGAAATGAAGGAGCTTATAAAGACTTACAAGAAGGAGGGTGACATTGTCGTGTTTTCTATTCACTGGGGTGGAAACTGGGGGTTTGACATTGATGAGCAGCAGATGAAATGGGCACATGCGATGATAGACACAGGATACGTCAACATCATTCACGGACATTCCTCGCATCACGTGAAAGGTGTAGAGGTATACAAAGGCAAGCTTATTATCTATGGCTGTGGGGACTTCCTAAACGATTACGAAGGAATCACAGGCCATGAACATTACCGAGGGGATCTAGCCTTGATGTACTTTCCTCACATTGACCCGGATACCGGGAATCTCAGAAAACTTGTGATGGTGCCCACACAGACCAAACATCTCCGGGTTAACCGAGCTCAGCCTGCAGATGTGGAGTGGTTAACCAAGACTATGGACAGGGAGTGTCGTCGTTTGGGTACCGGAGTGGAGAGGATTAATAACGAGCTGCACCTCATCGTGGAGGGTACAAGCTGACCTTCATAAACAGATTGATTGTTTTCATTGATACTGCCATTCTGGTACCGTTGTTTCTAACTTTACCTTATGCTATTATGTGATACAGGAACCTTGTTTTCCTTCACCGTGATTTTGGGTATAAATCATTATGCATTACAATATCTTGTAATGTGAAGAGATATTCTCTGACTGATCGTATGACATGAATTACTATACAACTTCATCCAGGGATGTACATTATTTGTATTGTTAACCCAATCTGTCAGTCATATTGGTGAATTTTTATATTGTACATATAGTCCCCTGGTATTGGGCTTCAACAAATATTTGACTTTAGATTGTTTCATGCTTCACATATTGCACTGTGAGTAATACAGCCTGTATAGATGCTTGATATGTTCATGTATTCAGATGTACCTAATGATGTTCTTATCTCATGTGAAAATTCTCAGAATTGTAATATTTCATTCTTTAGTTGAATTATTGGTAGTGGTAGGAATCTGCTGTAAAACCATATCCAATGATTGAACGGTAGAAAACAAATGATGATTGATCATTAATCAATTATTCTATGCATTTTCTGTATTACCATGAAATCTGATATATAGAATTGTACTTATTCAGTCTGACTTCTACGTTGTGCTGTAAAATCAAGGTTATGGCCAATTTGTTGACACTTATTTGTAGCACAAGTTATAGTTTTCATGCTGTTTGCTTTTTTGTGTCCCATCTTTCTTATATCTCTGACAGAATTAGAATATTTTATCTGGAAAATATGACTTCTTTGGTGTGCTTGCGCAATTGTTTTTTTATCAGTTGTTAAAAATCCAACCAATTAAAGAATTATGAGAGAAAACGACCAATCATTGATATAATAAAATTATTGACACACCACTAATAGTCAACTGGCTATTAGTAATATCTATTAGGCTTATCTAAATGTGATATTTCAAAGTCTCCCCAGGCCCCCAGGCCTCCCCAGGTCCATGCATATACCAAGTAAATGTAGGAAGAATTAAAGGTAAAATATTAACCAATGTGTCAGAAAGGGGAAAAAGAATAAGCAGAAAATTGGACATGAAAATTGACTGAATTCGTCACTTTAACCCACTGGGACTCAGTTGCCAGAACAGGGGAGATATCTATGAAAATTCCTGACTGGTAACTTATATTGTTGTTTAATTTAATAGTGTCAAAGTTGAAACAGGGACTTCCCAGACTTGATTCAGTATTATTCAGTCATGTGGACCATAATATAATATGAGAGTTCTGTTTGTTGATTTTAAAAATGGGTTCCACAAGGAATAATATATCATAGTTATATTGGTAATTACTGCATGTCAAATTGATGACTTGGTGATTCAGAAGGACTTTGAGCTTTTGTTGCCATGGTAATGAAAATTGTTAATATAAAAACAAAATTATGGTTTAACTTTCAATTAAAGGGATTTAAATAAAAAAAATGGCTTAATCATAGTTGTTTCTATTCTAAGGGGATAAGAAAATAGTAAGTACCAGCAAAAATAAATTTTTAAAGGATTATTTATTTATGCAGATGGTCAGCTCAGCTCTGTTATTGTTTACCCAAAAGCAAACCGGTTTAAAAAAAAAATGTCCATACTTCTGTTAACATAATTCAACTGTTCTCTTTCTGTTTGTTTTTCTAGGTGAACCCAGCAGGCCTGGTTTTCATGATTATAGACAATAATTTTCCTGTATTACATACATACACAATACAAACCTTTCACAATTAGCTTACTGGTAACAGTATTATGTACTTATCATCCATTTACTGACTAACTTTGTTGTTCCTGGTGATTTTTGGAGGTATGAGGTGGTAATTTGTGTAAATCGAACACAGTTTTATGATCTGACATGTGTAAGGTTACTTTGATACCTGTTTATGTTTATTTTTTTTATCCTTTTACTTGCCATCTGAGAAGTTGCACACAGAACCCTTCACCAGTCAAACTGCTTGAAATAGACTACTGCCAGTATTTACAGGAATGAGATATGTGTATGCAACATCTGTTTATGCAATTCCATAATTTTGATTTGTGGTGGGAATGTGGTGCATGCCTATACCTGACCTTTTTTGTAAACATAACAGTATAGTTATCTGATTCAGATATCTTGTTCAGTTATACCATGTTATACTTGATGAATGTTTCATATTTTTTTAGATGATATATGTTGTGTTTCATTTATAAAGCCTTGTCATGGTCTGTCAGCACTACCATGGCATTAAGAAGTGTTTGATTGTTTTCAATTTAAAATTATATTTTTATGATACTCTTTTACTATGTACATTTTAGCTCTGCATGGTTAAAACAGGGGTAATCATTTGATTAACTGGAACATAGTTTCTATATTTCCCCCATTATCTCGACCTTGAAGAAAATTAATTATTTTTAAGTGGTTGCCAAAACCATTTGAGTTCTTGCACAGCTGCCAAGCTGTAGCAGCCACTTGCTGTGTACATATTAATCTGATACTAAAAGATACCATGGATACAATTCTCAACCATGGAAAGATCAACTGGAACATATTTTGTATATTTTCTCCATTATCTCTACCTTGAAGAAAATTAATTATTTTTAAGTGGTTGCCAAATTAAAATAAATACAGTATTTAAAAAAAATCACTAATGATAAATCAATATTACCAGTACCTTTGGAGAAATTGGCACCCAGGTTGTTTATGTACAATGTACATAGTTAAGATCCAAATATGCCTGGTAATTACATCGATTCTGGCACAGGACCAAGAATTTTGATGTAATCAGACAAATGAGAGCGGATGTCACATCAGGCCCGTAGGCTGACTGCTGAGTGGGAGGGTTTGATTTCACTGATGGTGGAACCTTTATATACATGTATACAGTGAAACCTCATTGTGTCGAAGTCAAGGGGCCCTCGAAAAACTTCGACACATCCGAGGTTCGACACAAGCGGGTTTTATTTGGTTATAATTTAACTAGCGTTGTCCGGAATATCGAGTCTGTAACTTCGACATAAGCGGGGTATTCGACTTAAGCAAGTTCGACACAACAAGGTTTCACTGTGTATATATATACACACACACACCTATATATATATATATATATCCAATGTTTTCGGGTTTAACAGGTTTTCTTTTAATTTCTCGTTGTGTGTACTCAGAGCGTCCCATCCAAAGCGTTTTGCAAGCGTCTGCTACAGCAAAAGTATGTTCATAAGGTGGATTCGGCTATATATACGTGTACACTGAACAGGGGCATTTCAGTTCCAAAAAAGTGCATTGACATCCATTTCATTTCAGATTTGAATAGGAAACATATTCATTGTCAAACTCACACCTCAGTCATCCGATATTCTCCGGTAGCTGTTCATTCGAGTGATTATCATGTTAACTGACAGTTAAATGAGGTTGCTTGAACTTGATATACATTCAAAGCAGATAACTTGAAAATTAACATTCTTGGATAGAAATGAACCGGGTATTGTTTGGTGTCAAAGAGGACACTGTTTGTTGTTTCTAGCTATACTCAAAATTTGCATAAATTAAAAAAAAATGACCAGCAGGCGAGGCAGTTAGAAGCTGAAAGAGTCAGAATTATATTAACATTCTTTGACAAATGAATAGAACTGGGCCGAGGCTGGAACTTTAAGGGATCAATGAAGATCCAGGGCACTTCTGCGATTTCCGAATAAAAACAAACTATTTAGGTATATACATTATACTGTATGATAAATGAAATGTGTAGACTGAACTATTTAGGGGGTGTATAGCCTAAAAGCTGACCAAAAAAAAAAAAAACTATCAAAGAAACTTAAAGAGCCTCGGTGAATGAAATCCATATTAATATTAAACATATTAAATGATAATTATGTCATTCCTCATTCCCTACAGGCAAGGGGCACACAGCAGGTGTGCTCCACTTCGACATATATCTATAGCAAATCGCCAGCTTGCCCACCAGTACACTGTGGAGGTGGCCTGTTCCCTGATCTGGATTTCGCATAAATTATATAGTATTACCCCCTTGAAAACTCCCTTACCTGACCAGTTTTTTTGGGTAACTGCCTTAGAATTTTAGAACCAATAGCTTAAATCCATGTTTTCATGGTATTTTAAAATTAAATCAACTGTGCTTACAATTAAGAAAACAATATGCAATAGTCAAAGTATAGGATGAAATTCATGGTAGTGATTTTACTTTTGTTGATTACTTTAAAAATACATTAAATTTCTGACCTGATCTCTGGTGTATACTTAAATCTAAATTAACTGTAGTTATTTTCTGGATGAACTGAGCTCCAGCTAAAGCACTTAACATATTCTTTTAGTAAAAAGATTCTCGACTGAACACATGATCCAGTCTATAAATTTTTCTAATTACTCAATACTGACTTAATTTTCCTCATATACATCGAACATATAATGAAAAGCTCTGTGCCTTTAACTGCCTTAATCAGAACAATACAAGCTAATCATTTTTTTTATTAAAGGCAGTTTGAATTGTTATAATAGGTTTTGAATGCAAACTGGTTTAGTTTAATTTTTCAAAGGAACAAAGCACACTGACGTTTCCGGTTTGGTAGAACTTCTGTACATCGTACTGTATGTAAAATTTCAAATCCGTAGGTAACAATGTAAAAACATGCTAATCTAACGGGCAGACAAACTGCTGATAGAACGACTACAGACAGTGGATCATCGCCATATAGTCTTCTGAACTAATGAAGCAATATGCATGGCCCTCCTTTTATTTTACAACACCAACAAATGGAAAAGTTCCATAAGCTCATTTATAAATCTCTATATATTTTATCTTTTTGTTTGGTTTCTTCCTTTATTTATTATTCTTATGGAATCAAGCTTGGTTTGATCCCATGGCACGTATACCCCCGTGCTCTATTGACAAAGTGGCCTTAGTTACACCCATTGGCCTGGAAACAAGAGGGTGCTACTTTGCATGAGAGGGGGCAATCAACAATTTTCTCTTTATCCCCTCTCACACGGCAACAAACATCCAGTTCTGGACTATAATCAGAATCAAGCAGGGAACAGGTTATTTAAAGCTTGTTTTGGAGGTGAAAACAAGTACATTTTGAACTGTACTTGCAATCTACATCCCTGACAGAGCCAAAGAAAAGAGGCCGCTATAAACAATATTTATACAGAAATGTAGTCTTTCCTTGTGGGGACATGCATGGAACCGGACAGAAGGGGTTAAACATAAAGTTCTGTATAATTTTTCCAGATTATAGCATATCTGTATTTGTCAGGTGGAACTCAAGATGCTCGGGGGGGGGGGGGGGGGGTTCATCCGAACCCACCGAACCCCCCAGCCTACGGGCCTGCACATGTTTAAAATTTGGAGCTGGATGTACAATGCAATACCATGCTCTTATTGGTCTGATTATAAATATTTGCTCTGTGCCCACCCTGGTGGTGGGACCCAGAGAGTCTTGTTATACAAAGCAGTTATTAAAGCCAAGGAGATGTGGGATTACTGCAGTGTGTAACCACTGAGTGGGGAGCACAATGTGAATTGGCTGTGGAATGTTTAGTTTGTATTCTTGATGCATGACCTTTTGATTTGTGCCTGTGGCCACATACACCTCAATTAATTTATCTCAGGTTAAACATAGTTTGTTCCAGAACAATCTCTGAGATTTATCTTGGTTATTTATCACTGTGTGAACATACATGAACAGTCTTTAGCTATTCTGGGTTAGTCATTTTACTCCGCATACATATACTGTGACTGACAACAACCTCCACATGCTCAGTATGGTCCATGAAAGACTGCAGCATTATAAATGTGTTAAAGCCTATGATAACTTTATAATGAACAAACACTGTTTTTTAATTTATATAATTTTGATAAATTTATTCCTACATCTGTGTGCTGTTTTAACTTAAGTCAGAATGAACCTTCAAACTAGCTGTGACAAGCCGACTCCGTAAACACTGATAATTGGACTGGTAATCCTACTTGAGTCATGATACAACCAATATAGAGGAATGCATCAAGTGGTCTTCATGTTACTTTCATATTGTGTTAAACAGCCCAATATCTCAACATAAGGCTACAAATGATGAATTTACACAAGAGAATACATGTGTACTCACAACCTAAACTGAGACTCTGTCTCTATGGTAACAATTCATTTCTTGTATCACGGTCAAATTGGCTGCATCCAGAAGAACATGCAAGCCATGCTTGTGTTCATGCGGTTGGAAATTAAACAAATATGCAGAGCGATTTAACAGTATGCTGAGTTAAAACCGAACTTTTTTTTTTCACTCATATTTAGTGTTGTTAGAAAGTACACTAAAAAAGCTGATGATTGGTCTGGTTTATGTCAATTGACAGTGTACCTGTAGGTCATGAGGAGTCATAAATAACAAAAATATTTGCATCCTTATTGAGCCTTAAAGTGCGTTCCTTGAGCCTTAAAGTGTATTCCTTGCTGAAGGATGTAAAAGCACTTTGACGGCCAGTAAGCTGGTTGAAGACTCTCTAATATCAGAGGGCTGAAATGGCACTACCTTCAAACCTGCTACTGTGGGAATTACACTGTAGTTAACTGCTTGTAAAACTCTGCAACTTGGGCTCATAGATTTCTGGTTTGCCGTGTATGCTTTGTCACCTGAATTTCTCAGGAATACAGGCCAGGGAGATATTCTCAAATATTGCCTTATGAAATATTCTAAAAATATAATTTTGTATTGCTTAATTAGTAATTCCGTATTTATGCTGTTTTATCCATTTTGAGTAATGATTAAATAAGGTCTTTGCCATGGGCATGTTTATCTGTTTGAGGAACTTAATATACTCTTTCTCATGGAAATTCATATGCAGATAAATGCTGACCTTTTAAATATGCCATTTTGTTTTATTTTTTTGCTTTATTTTCTTGTTATTTCTCGAAGATTTCTTCACTGTTATGGAAAATGATGGCCACAACTATCTAAATGTTCATTGATATCTTTTTTTTTAGTTTATAATTCATCAGTTGTGCCTGCATGAACCACACAGATTACATGATGGGTCTCCACCAGAATTGACATTGATGTTAGGACTTGAAAAATATACATTTTTCATTGATCTTTTATTTGTCATTTAAATTCTCACAAATAAACTGTTATCTCATTGCTATCTGTTAACATTAAATGAATATTCTTTAAAAGAAATAACAGCAACTTGTACAATTAATATAAATATTTCACACAACTGCACTGCAAGAGTAAAGATCTGAAGTGTTTAATTCTGTCCTGACACATCTAATTGGTGTCTCTACTTCTGATCTGATGTCTGTTTGTGGGACCTGCATTACAGTGGGAAGATATTTCCTTGAAGAAAGGTTAAAAACTATAAACAGGTATAACAGGTATGGAAATAGGAGCATGCAATTAAGGATACAGTACTTGGCACAAACAATTAATTCTATCCTGTTCAGACAATAAAATCCTAAAAGAAATGAAAAGAATGATTGACATTCTTTTGTTGATTTCTGTTTATATGTAAAATGTAACAGAAAAGATTTATTATTGATCTGATATATGTTGTATTGCAATTAATGCAGAACAGTCCTCCCTCAAAGAACTTGCAGGTTCTATTATATATGAACTGAGGTTAAACCAATCATGAGATTGTCCCTGATCTTGTTGAGGTCTATGTGTCATGAGTGATATGCATTGTTTCTTTCAAATAAACAATTTCCATTTATGTAGTTGTTCTAGTATGAATTTGTGTGTGACTGTATGTATAATTCTCATGTTGTTTACAATGTATGATTGCGGACCTACCTTAGTACCTGTCTCACTATTAAAACTTGCCATATGGACAAGCAGTTAAAACACTGGATATGTGCTCCCATGACCTATCTGGCCCTTTGGTAAATTTCCACTTAATAAAAATAACCTTATAAATACAGTTGAATACAAATTTTTGCCAATATGAACATTGGTGGCTGAAAAAGTTGGGGGGGGGGGGGGAGGGAGGTCCTGATTCTCTGGGACCGCCCTTCTGGTTTCTTTTAATATATATGAAACCTGCAGCAACACACAAAAGAAATTGAAAGGACATACCTTAATTTACATGCACATAACAAGGATTCATACTATCAGAGAGGTGTACCAAAGGCTGAACTCTATAGAGAGCACAGAAAAAGCTTGACCTTCATGATCAGTAGATCTTATGACTCAGGTCAACTAAAGAAAATCATCTCTTCCTTTGCTCATATCCTATCTCTGACAACTTTTGTTTTTTAAACACAGATCATTAATGTACAGAGGTACATGTGTGACTCAGAAAACTAATTGCTTTATTGGCAATGCATTAGATATGCCTGTCTTTGTGTGTTGGGTCATATTTAAGAGTAAAAACTATTTTAAACCATTTAGGGTTTACACTTAAGCTTAAGCTCCAAACATGAAAAAAATGTACTCATTTTAATGACACTATCAAATTACAAGTAAATTAAAAGTAAAATTTTCTTTGTTAAATTATTTTGTTTGCCTTATCATGAATCAGTCTCAGAGCAACCACCATTTAGTTGGCCCAACCCCCTTTTAAAGGAAATACTGCAAAATATGATTTATATTGTGAAATTTAAATTATAAGACACCATGAAAATCGAAAATTAAAAATGCAAAACACTTGAGCCTGAGGAAAATTGTAATCACAATATCACTTGGGAATTTCTTAACTATATAGCTTTTTTTTAATAGATAATTACTTTAAAATGTTAATTAAAAATTTCATTCCATAAATAAATAGTAATTTTTAATAAACTTCTATTGTAGTTACGTTTGTATTCAATCAAGACAAATGCGGGGGCGGGCGGGGGTTAAAGAAAACTCCTGCTTCGTTTATAGGGCACTGGTAATATTCCAGTTAGATTTTCAAAACACTTCCTCATACGTTACACTTACAACTTTTTCTGAGACACCAAGGAAAAATGCTAAGGAGGTGTTTATGGTCGGCATCTCGGCACCTGTCCGGGCGTCTTCAACAGCCGGTTCCACATAGATGTCTAGCGGTAGATTATAAAAGTCAATATTCTTATGATAAGATTTATCCAAACAGTAATCATGACTTCGCCAGCAACCCATTGAGCACGGTGAGTTGAACGATAATAAAGGAATTTGTGGATATGACGTGAAGGTCACACCGTCTCTCCCTCTGAGGCTGTATTGTTGATGTTCAAGGAAATGTTTTTTTTTGTCATTTCATTTGATTCGTCACTCAATCTCGGCAGGTGCCAAACTCATCAAATAATTAAATATGAATAAAAGTTAAAATAATAATTGCAAGTGTGAAAGTTGCTATTAAATAATATTAAAAATTATTTCAAATAAAGTGAGAGGCATAAAATTGTATATTTGATAGTCATGTAAATTTAATTATTTTTTTATAAAGGTTTCCTTTGAAACCCTTGGACTGATCTATCTGAAACCCTGTAGTAAAATTAAATAGCTCACATGTGAACTTGTGGGTAACAAAGACTGGTGGTGCCACCTGCAGTCCTTTTAATGCAATATGAATCTGGGTGTCTTATAGCCGAGACAACCCAATTCAGTAGGCAATGATAATTGGCAGGTAAGCCTATTACTTGAGTCGTGATCCACCAATATGGGAGAATGCATCGCAGTAGTCCTCCATCATGTTGCATTAATAGTATGGTAAACAGCCAATAAACTGAACATTAGGCTACGAATAATGACTTAACATAAGACTAAGAGAATACATGTGAACTTGCAACCCAAACTGAACCTCCATCTCTATGTAAAGAGTCATTGCCTGTTTCACATAAAAGTTGGCTACATCCGGTAACCTGTGCGAGGCATGCTTGAAATTCTACAGACATGCCAAGGGGTTTACCAATAATTGCTAAGTTAAAGCGGAACTTTTCTTGCTCATGATTGGTGTTCATGTTGCATTAATAGTATGGTAAACAGCCAATAAACTGAACATTAGGCTACGAATAATGAATTAACATAAGACTAAGAGAATACATGTGAACTCGCAACCCAAACTGAACCTCCATCTCTATGTAAAGAGCCATTGCCTGTTTCACATAAAAGTTGGCTACATCCGGTAACCTGTGCGAGGCATGCTTGAAATTCTACAGACATGCCAAGGGGTTTACCAATAATTGCTAAGTTAAAGCGGAACTTTTCTTGCTCATGATTGGTGTTGTATTAAAAGTGTACTAAAAAGCTAACAATTAGTCTGGTTTATATCAATTGCGATGTACCTGTAGGTCATAAGGCGTTGTCAGAAACGAAGAAAATATTTGCAACCTCATAAAGACTTAAAAGTGCATTCCTCGCTGATGGGTTGTAACAGCACTCTGACAGCCAGCAAGCTGGGCATAGACACTGTAATGTCAGAGGGCCAGAATGGTGCTAGGTTTCTTAGTGATAACAGCCTATATCTCAGGAGTGGATCAATGTATTGACAGCCTTATCTCCCATGCATCGGCACGTGTTCTTTGTTTACTTGAGGGGCGACTGCCCCAACCCATAACGGTAAAAACAAACATGAATGACCACAGATGTACTCCGGTCATTTTTCAGATGCCAGTATTTTTTTAATGTTGGTATAACAACATTGTCTGTCCACTCATAGTTGTGTCCTGCAATCTGTTGGTGGCAATGGATATTACTAAATCGTGACCATTGTCTTGTTACTTGTGAAATGGCCTCTTTCAACATGTCTCTGACCTACTTTCACGATGAGGGGGACCACTCAGAAAATCCATGAAACAGTGGGTAAATTTACAGACAGCAGTAAACTGACCATACTTTAAAGGAAAGAGCATAATCAAATATATGGTTATGGAAAATATCAGATTTCAAAGTGGTTTAGCAAAGACAGGGTACACATTTTTGTGAGCGTCAGCTGGTTCCTGAGCTTGAAGCATCATCAGTCTCGAGGTCAACCCCGATGATAGTAAACAAGAATACAACACAAACAGATGTAGAAACAGCCAAAACAAATGAACATGATGGAATGTTACAATATGAAAAACAGAATAATTTAAAAATAGATTATCTGGGTTGGAACAGTCTATCATATGGCCAGAACATTATTTTGACCAACATTGATAGCCCTTGAGCGCTAATAAGCCTTATATGTTCACCCTGTAAATATTGTCAGAAAGCCTTTTTACCGTGACAGTATTTCAATATCTTTTATCAACAAAACGGTGGAAACAGGTCTGTTATTTCCTTAATTATTTAAAACTTAACGAAAACTGCATAACAGCTAAAAATCACATGCAGAGCAGGCTTCAGGTGAGCTTTCTATGTAAAGGCAATGCTATATAGCCTATACTGCACATGCATACAGCTTGGCCGCTCTGAAGTTTTAGGGTCAGCGAAGTGTGACATCTACATGCTTACGACCTGAGTCACGGGGTGCAAGTTTACCATGTGAATATGGACACCGAAGCTGTGGCTCAAGGGCAAAAACACTGAGTTAAATTAACGCCTAAAGAATAATTTATATGATTAGGACAGAGATGTAAGCTCGGATTATGGATCATGGGTACCCTTTGCATCAAAGTTTATAATTAAAAATGCGCGTATAGTTTTAGCAACGAAAGGGTACAGTGTCAAATATCGAGTTTGAAGTGAGCCTGTGACACGCTCGCTTGCTACGCTTCAATGCACTGACAAAGTTTCCATTTGGTTTGTCTATTAATACTTGCTATTTATTCAGGATTGGTATATGATATGATAAATTTCAATGAATAAAGCTTTCACACTGGTTGCCTGTCCAAATAAAGCCATGTACTAATATGTCCCAACAGTAATAGTACTCACCTTATCATTAGGTGGCGTGTGTGTAATTTTGAAAACCAAATCTCATTTTAAAATGTTAATGAAGCATGGGAGTTCTGGCTGTTGAGCTGAAGTTATGCAAGGCAATAGTTCTTGGGT
The DNA here is from genome assembly GCA_026874595.1 of Sipunculus nudus. Lineage (NCBI taxonomy): Eukaryota > Metazoa > Annelida > Sipuncula > Golfingiida > Sipunculidae > Sipunculus > Sipunculus nudus. The sequence goes on along the minus strand of CM049307.1, from coordinate 73,396,218 downwards.
CTCTCTAGTCTCAATCAAGACTAGGCTACTTCAGTCTTTGAAAAAGCATTCATTTTTTAAGGAAGAAAAATGCAAAATATGCATCCCGCAAAATAAATTTGCGCGACCTAAATTTTCAGACAAAAAAGTGACAAAAGGGTGTATTGTAAACGATACATCATTTTCCATCCAAGGATAATTTTTAACAAGTTTTGATAGAAAAAGATACATGCCACAATATCTGAAACTGTTTAGGGTCTTATTTTACAACCCAGAATGGGCTTCTCAGATATCAGTCCTTCTGCTTGCCATTATCTTGGCAAGCTGCTTTACTATTAGCCAGGGTCTCACAACACACTGCCTCATTTGAATGAATATGCTGACAACAAATGCATGTGTTTCGAACAATGTGGGAGTTTACCAGAAAATAAACAAAGGTCCGATCTTTGCAGTAAATTGTGAATAAAGATATCTAACAGATAAAAGCTTGTTATAGTTCACTGGAAAATTGGTATGATGAAAAATTTAATATATTTAAGATAAAAACGCACTTTCAGTCCAAAGCGGTCTATGGGCTACACACATGCTGCCTAGTGTAAAAGGCTGTACCGCTTAATTATAATTTATATGCATGCATGGTCAGATGGCTGCACAATGATTTTCAGCCATCAGTCGGCAAATGGATAGTCATACAATGAGTTTAGGAAGAATCAAGTAGAGTTAATATCATTTTTTTGTCTAAACCTGAAATAAACATCCTTAACCATTTGTGAGCATAATTAATGTGAATTGGCAGTTATCTGGCGTGTTTTTCTGTTATTATCATTTGAGGGAGCTTGCTGTCTATTCCGTGCATCAAGTTTCCATGATGTTAATGTAATTTTAAGTCGGGTCTCATGACAAGGATCTCTCCATCTTGTACTGGTGCCACCTACAATCAGTTTTGCATGGCGACCATCCATGTAGTTGCCATCTGTTCATCTGAGTTATTGGTTCAATGTATTGGGCTGAAATTGTGGATTATCATAGATCTTGGATACCTCCATCTTGCAGTAAACACAGGTGGCGCCATCTGCAGTCTTTTTTTTGCGTGAAATCAATCTATGTGTTTTACTTTCAGTGAAAATTGCTCATATCTCAGGAGTGGTTCAATGTATTGGTCTGAAATTTGGCATGTCCATCCATCTTGGAGAGTATTCTCATAGACCTGGCAGTGGCACCACATACTTTCCTGTTAATTTTTATAGAATACATTGATGCTCTTTTCTCTGGGTTTGGCAGTATTGGCTTGGAACTATGCATATCCATATTTCTAAGATGCCTCCATCTTGTACTCAAGACTGGTGGCACCATCTGCAGTTAGTTTCATGTGGCATCCATCCTTCCTTTGCTTTTGGTGAGAAACATTCAGTGCTTCATTTACCTATGATTTTGCAGCTGCCTGAAGTGGCTTGTCGACTGCCTATTTTCTTGTTTAAATACAATATCCTCAGTGTCTCCCTCGTTAATTATTTTATTTTTGAGACCTTCAAAGATGCAGTGGTCCGTTAACAGGGCACATATCGTAACCATTGCACCTAGAATCTTCTAACTTGACATCCAGATGGGTCCATGAAAAATCTCCTTGGAAACCTGAACTAAGGTCTCTGTTACCCATGTCCTTTGAGCTATGCTTCAGTTGAATTGGGAAACCACCTACAAAATTTGGCATTCAGATGATAAAATTCCTTTTGTTAATGTCTTCCTAGACAGCTGTGCATTATGATCCCTGGGACACTTGTTAGTATGAGAATGTAAGTGACGGTTAATATTTTATTATTGTATCTGCCAAAACAAAGTTTTGCGGATACAATGTTTTTGACCGGGTTCCGCCGCCGCCGTATTTGTTTCCGGAGAACTCCTCTGAGTCTACTGGACCAATTTTTCTGAAACTTACACCAATTATCAGGTCACATATGAACTGGTGCCTAACCATTCGACGTTGACCTCTGACCTTTCCTCTCTCCAGTGCGTCCATCTGTGCGTCTGTTTGGCATATTTACCCACATATCTTCGGACTCGTTTGACCAATCAGGGAAAAAAATTTTGTACAAATGTAGCCCTTGGAGAGCTTTATAACATACACAAAAAATAGTGAGGTCACCTGCAACCATTTTTGCACAGCATCCATCTGTTCATCTGCCTTGGGATAAAATCACTCATATCTCTGCATTGGTTGGACTTATCCACCTGAAATTTTGCATGTGTATACATCCTGGATAGCTTTCTTGATTTTTTGACAGGTGGCGCCACCTACATTTATGTTTACGCTGCAGACATCCATGCTTATATTTCTGGACTGGTTTGATGTATCTTCCTTAAAATTTGCATGTGTTTAGATCTCACATAGCTCTTTATCGTAAAAGAAACTAGTGGCGCCACCTGCAACCATTTTTGCAAGTGTCCATCTATTCTTTTGACTTGGGCTAAAATCACTCATATCTCAGCGGGGTTTGACTTATCCACTTGAAATTTGGCATGCGTATACATCCTGGATAGCTTTCTTTATTTTATGACAGGTGGCACAATCTACATTCATGTTCATGCTGCAGATATCCATGCTAATATCTGCTGACTGGTTTGACATATCTTCCTGAAATTTTGCATGTGTTTTAATTTCACATAGCACTTTATCATACACAAAACTGTAGGCGCCACCTGCAACCATTTTTGCACGGCGTCCATCTGTTTGTCTGCTGCGGGATAAAATCACTCATATCTTGGCAGTGGTTTGATTTTCCACCTGAAATTTTGCATGTGTATACATCTTGGATAGTTTCTCGTTCAAATAACAGATGGCACCACCTACAATCATGTTTACATGGCAGACATCCATGCTAATATGTAACACATCTAACTCTATATTTCCCCTTGCCACTCAATCCATGCATCACTTCACCCATCCTACTCTGAATTTGGCGGATACATGAAGTCGCTTGTCGACTACCCTTATACTAGTTTTATAACTGATGTTTTGACATCAGTTAATAAGATCCTGTTATTTACAAAGTACAAGAGTAAAGTACAAGATTGATTAATACAAAATTTGTTATGAAAGTGACTTAAATGATATTTTATTTTTTTGTCAAATTGATGTAACTTTTAATATATCTCCACATTCCTAAATTAACCTATGCTGGCTTTTACATATAGGATTTTGTATATTGACAAACTAAGAACATCTCTTACATCTGAAGAATGGGAAATGATAAGAGAAATTACTGCAGGGAAGAATATAGGTCATGTACCAATATTGTAAAGTTTACTACCTCTCTGTCCACACTCAAGATGTCCAATAATGGATTCAATGGAATAAAACATGGCATCTCATCCAGATGAACATATACACCCAGAAGCTAGGGTACTTTTGTCTCCAGTTTGGTTCTGTCAAGAATGCTAGGGTACTTTTGTCTCCAGTTTGGTTCTGTCAAGAATTGTGATGTAAACAATATTTTTATTGAATATATCAATAAGGATTGGGGAAATAAATTCCTCCTCTGATACATAAATAAAAACTGAATTGTCAGCTTTGATACTGAATAATAATAAGCAGTAATGATGAATAATTCCTCTGGAGACATTTTTAAGTTACACTAAAAATCTTTATGTTTTAAATATGAGAAAGAAGATGAAATTTAAACTGAAGTATGTGCTATATAAAATAAATTTATGGGAAATATATAAGAAGAAAAATGTACAAATATGCATATAAATTAATATTATACAGGGCCTTTACAATGGGTTGTTTCAAATTACATGTATAATTCAAGAGTTGTTCAATTATCTTAAAATTTCTACTTAACAATCATTCAGGTTTCAAAATATAAAAGGATAGAATTAAAGAAGCTGGAATAATTAAGATCTCCAGTATCATTAGGCCTTCTGTAAATGACAGAGGCAGTATAAGAAAATTGTGTATGTAACTCGGTGATATAGGTGCTTGTAATATTATTAATACATGGGCAAGGTCTTGAATCCTCCAATCAGTATAAGTTATAGTAAAAGTAATAGTAATAGATACCTCAGTAAAAGTGATAATAATAGTAATATATGGTAAAATCTGGTAAAAGTAATATCAGAAATTGAAAGTAATAGTAATAGAACAACTGTAATAGACCACATGACTGCTAATTGTAACTTCCAGCTGCAACCAGAAGTCCTTTCATTCACACAATCAGATGAGATAATTTTGCATCTTTCAGGCACCACAATCCACAGATGAAGAGTTTAGTGGTTATATACCTGTTGGTAAGTAGGACTTTGTTTCCATATCTATACATGTTCTTACACATTCATATAAATTCTTTATTCTGATAAATTTGGTATTTTGAGGAAAAGTTCATTATTTCTGATTTTTTATAATGATTCCCTGAAGTTATTGTATTCCAAGACAGTCGGGATACTATGGTTTAAGCACGGTTGAGCCACAGCGGCCACAGAGATTTCCTTTAGACGCAATAACTCAAAAAATATTTTACAGATCTTTGCCAAACTTGACATGTGCATAGATATCGGTGAGAGGACAAAGCCTGTTTAAAATGGGGTCATGACCTTTACTAGGAGAGTGACCTTGTCCTTGAATAGGTCTATTTTGGTAAAAATCACACAAATTCTTAAATATCACAAGAAATCTTGCATGGAATGATCCAAAAATCAAATTGACTAAAGATCTTGAATAGTGTTGTCATATACCAGAAATTGGTGGCACCACCTATTGTCCTATTCTTGTTTTGTGCCATTTAATACCCCAATCATTATCACTTAACTGTACTGTAAGCATTGTAAGTCAAAAACTAATGGACAGATTTCTTTCATATCATGCATATACATAGACATGGGTAATAGGATGATGTATATTCAAACTGGGGTCATGACCTTTCCTTTGAGAGTGGCCTTGACCTTGAATATTGCCATATATGGTGAAAATCACACAAAATCTTAAATATTTCAATAAGAGATGCATGGATTGGTCCAAAAATCAAATTGACTGAAGATCTTGGATAGCTTTGTTGTCTGTGAAAGACAGGTGGCGCCACTTTCTGTCCTTTTCTTGTTTTCATGCCTTTTAATATCCCATCATTGCCACTTGACAGTATTTGGAGCATTATAAGTCTAAGACTAATAGACAAATTGGGCTGAAGTTGTGCATCTCCATAAATCTTGGGCCCCTCCATCTTGTACTCAAGACTGATGGAGCCATCTGCAATCATTTTGCCATGGCGTCCATCTGTACATGTGCTTTGGGTGAAAATTGCTCATATCTCTGGAGTGGTTCAAGGGATTGGTCTTAAATTTGGCATGTCTATCCATCTTTGAAAATATACTCCTATACTCGTTTACATAACTGTTTCAACAACACACATTAGTCTACGCTGGTTCAGGAGCCTCAGAACTCTTTTTTAACCACAAGGTATGGTTATTCTTTTGAGCTTCATCAGGATGGAATGGGGAATTCTCACATGTAAGAATGAGGATTCAGCATTTCACATATGGGTCATTATAATAAGATAATAAAAAAATATTCAAGTCTGTCCTAATAATTACATTCTCCTTTCCTAGACTTTTTATGCCTGAAGTGATCATTTTAAAATCCTTTCATATTTTTCCAGTTAATGCATTTATATTATCAACATCATAGTCTTTATTGTCATCATGAATTCCTAAAGCATATTTTGTTGTTGACTTTATCTGTGGTCAAGAACAAGTCATAGGTAATCTATTTTACAGGTTTTTTCCTGTCTCCTTTTTGTAAAACATAATATTATTATTATGCCATTACTTTTTTCAGAGAAATTACAAATACAATATACTAGAAGCAGTGGACCTGGAGGTCAACATGTTAATAAAGGTATGTTGTAACTAGGGCTGTAGCAATTCACTGGGGCATACAGTCAGTCCATGTTTCAGTATGTACTTGTATTGATATATTGACAAAATATGACCATCTAAAAGAAAATAAAACATTTAACTAGCACCCTCCATTCAGTTTTAGCCAGCAGGCTGCTGGCAGCAGCCCTGTGTTTGTATTAGGAGAAACATCATTGGCCAGAAATATGTTAACTGGCATCTAATTGGCTAATCACTGCACAGTCAAACCAATTGAAGGACATGTTCCATTATTTATTTTACATATATGATATAGTGAGTGAACCTTCTGATATGTATCAGATTGTGAGGTATAATATTGTCATGGCCTTAGTCAGATACAGAGCAGCTTTCTTGCAGAAGGAAGAGTTCTGCTTTAATTAGAACTAATAGGCAGTCTTGGTGATTGGCAGAATTTTGGAAGCAAAACAATTGAAGGATCAGTGCAATTTAGAGTAAATGTGAAAAATAACGGTTTAATATGAAACATGGCGGGCAGAGAATAGTCTGTTTCTGAATGGTCCAAATGTGTAAAGAATATTTGGTTTTGTCAAATATTTTTATTCCAGTCATATAATTTAACAGATTTAAATTCACACATTATTGTAAATGTTATTTTCAGTGAACAGTAAAGTAGAGATCCGTTTCCATGTGTCTAGTGCAGACTGGATCCCTGCGTGGATCAGAAGCAACATATTAACAAAGGTAAGTTTACATACTTGTTATTATGTCTGTGGTCTGTAATGTAACAGCTGTCACTGAATCAGCACTTAAATCATCTGATATAAAATTACCTTCAGTGGAAAAAAAAAATAGGCCACTGTAACCTAGTTTGCCAAGAATAGCCTTCAAAATATCCATTTCCACCATCAAACATAAAGATAAGATAAGATAAGATAAGATAAGATTTATTAGCCTTCAGTTCCAGGAATTTGTTGTTGACTTGCAATTCATTACATAAAAAAATAAATAAGTAAATAGATAAATACATAAAAATAATACATAAAAATACATAAAAATTACACATAACATATTGACTATGCATGTAAAATTAAGCATGTAAAAATGATAAAACAGATAATTCTGCGGGTAAAACACATAATTCAAAACATTAAATTTCTAAGAGGGTTGTGAGTTAAATAGTTTAATACTGTGTGGTACGAGAGATTTTTTTAAAACGAGTTGTTCTGCAGAATATTGAATCTAGGCGTTTACCTGAAGTAAAAAATGGAACTCTGAATATAGGGGATGTGTTTTGTCATTCATGACCTTAGATATGAAGGCCATTGTTTTGGTTTCACAGATTTCCTGGTGTGTGGCAAGAGAAGTACCAGTTATTCTACTACTTCTCTTGGTCTCCTGGTATTATTCAACTGTTTCTTTAACTTATCAGATATATTTGTAAATCAGCACTCCAGTGAATAAGTAAGGACACTGGAAATTACTGAATTATAAAACATGGTAATTATGGTTTTGTCAATATTAAGCTTTCTTAGATAATAAAGGTAATATAATCTTTTGTTTGCTTTCTTGGATTGATTCAACACATGTTCTTTCCAATTCAGATTTCTGTCAATAATACATCCTAAGTATTTATAATTTTCTACAATATCAACATCTTCATTTTTGATAGCAACTGGGGTAATTACAGATTTTGATCTCCTAAAATCAAAGACTACTTCTTTAGTCTTCTTTACATTTAACTGAAGGTAGTGTTCCTCACACCAACCAGTCACATATTGAATGGTTTTCCTGTAGAGCGATTCATCATTCTTGTGTATCAGGCCTAGAATGACAGTGTCGTTTGCATATTTGATAATTTTACAATCTGAAAGGCTCACAGACAAATTATTTGTATATAGAATAAAAAGGACTGCTGACAGAACACAGCCTTGTGGAGCACCAGTATTTATGATTATATCTGAAGAAGTTTCTTTGCTTGTTCTAACATGTCTTCTATCCGAGAGAAAAATCTAGAATCCATAGACAGTAGGAAAGAGGAATGTTATATCTACAGAGCTGATTGATCATAATGTGTGGCTGTATTGTATTGAAGGCTGAAGAATAATCAATGAAAAGTGATCTGGCATAATTTCTGGGGTCCCTGTCTAAGTGTTGATAAATATAATGAGTTAATGTGGCAATTGCGTCGCTTGTGCATCTGTTGGATGAATATGCAAACTGATGTTGATCTAGCATTGGTTTAACAGTTATAAGTAATTTATTAAGAACTATTCGCTCCAAAGATTTTGCGAGAATAGATGTTAGTGCAACAGGCCTGAGATCATTCATCACTTTAGGAGAGTTATTTTTGGCGACTGGAATTATTTCTGCGGTCTTCCATAATTTTGGTAGTTTACATAAGGAGAGAGACAATTGAAAAATGTGATGTATGATGAAGGACAAACTATTTCTACAGGTTTTAATTAATCTGCCACTGATTTTGTTGGGTCCACAGGCTTTCTTTACATTAATCTTACTTAACACTTTGTTTACATCAGTTACATCAGTAAGGATGCCATCATCACATGATTCTAAATTTGCTCTCAGACTGCTCCGAATGTCATCTTTTTCTTTTGAGAAGTCACTTTCATCAAAACGTGCATAGAATGTATTTAATTTGTCAGCATAGCCATTTTCAGCAAGCAGTGAGCATTCTTTCTTGCTTTTAGTTATACCAGTTAATTCCTGAAGACCCTTCCAAGCATCTTTTGATTGCTTGCTATGGAAAAGTTTTTCTACTTTCTTTTTATATTGTTGTTTGGCTTTCTCAATGGCAGAATCAGTTTCTTTTTGTAAGTCATATCTGTTATCTGAATTGCTTGTGAAGGCTTGGTGCTTACATACAATAAGTTTCCTTAGATCACTATTAATCAAAGGTTTGTTATTAGGGTAAATCTTAATGGTTTTAGTTGGTACCAGCATGTCTTCACAAAATGATATATAACTAGACACAGTTTCAGTAAGTTCATCTAAATCATATGAAGTGTCAATGAACATTTGCCAGTCTGTTAGATCAAAACATGTTTGTAGGGTCTCATAGGCTTCCTTTGAGTTCACTTTAATATTAATTTCACGTGGTTTCAGCATTTGAAGTTTACGTCTGTAAGTAGGTTGCATATAGATCATATTATGGTCACTATTTTTTAGTGGAGGACCTTGAACACATTTATAAGCAGATTTAATATTACAATAAAATAAGTCCAGTTTCTGGTGACCTCTTGTGTTACAGTTCACGTACTGTGTGTAGTTTGGTAGTGCTTGATCAAGATCACAGTGGTTCATATCTCCGAGTACAATATGCAGAGCTTGTGGTTTCTTTTCTTCTAATTGGGCAACAATATCCTGTATCTTCTTTGATGCAATGTCTTTATCAGCACTGGGGGGAATGTAAACAACTGTGAGAGATATATTGGTAAACTCTCTAGGTAGGTATGAAGGACGTAGGCTCACTGATAGGGCTTCAAGGTCTGGTGAACATATACTAGACCTGACGGTTATATTCTGACACCATCTGTTATTAATATAAAGAGCTACACCACCGCCTCTTGATTTATTAGAGTCCTGGGTTCTGTCTTGTCTTAATAAGGTAAAATAAGGAATGTTCGAGAATGTGTCAGATATATTTTGGTTCAGCCATGATTCCGTCAATGCAATGCAACAAGCCTCTCGATATTGATAAAGAAATCGGCAGTTTGCACGGAGTTCGTCAATCTTTGAGCTGAGTGAACGGACGTTACCAAATGTTATTGTGGGCACAAACGGTTTAGTACTGCATCTTCTCCTTAACCTGACTCTTACTCCACCTCTCCTGCCACGTGGTCTTCTTCTAATCTTTTTGCATTCTTCCGGAAGTATACTTATATCAAACTTATTGTTAGAATGTGAGAGTTTGTTGTGAAGTTGATGAAGGTCACTAGCTGAATAACGAATATGTACTCCTCTTTGCCCAAAAGCGGCATTCCAGTTCCAGTTAACACAAGAAAGGCGATAATCATACAGACTAAAAGTACATACTTTGAAAGATCCATCTTTTAAGCTGAATTGGTGTGCTTCGTCTTGTATAATGCCCGACATATATAAAATATAAAAATATAAACAATTCAAATTGCAAAGTCGACGTCGCCAGACTGTGATAACACAGTAAGCAACTGTAAAATAACTTGATCAGGCGAATTTTGTCAGATCAAGGTACCAACAGACCTAAATTTTAATACACCTATTGTAAAATACACCTGTTGTAAAAATAAGTGTTTTGCTTTATGTCATAAATATCTATCTCTTTAGTCAGAGTGTACCTTCAGATCAAAAATGGAATCATTAAACTTTCATGTGTAGTTTCAGGTCATTTGTTTAATTTTAGGTGACTGAAAAACATGAAATAATAATTTGTAATTTGAAACTTATATTATGGTGATGTCAATTCTTAGATATTGTACCATTAGAAAATATTACATGTACCACATTTATCCATGGACATTAATAAAAATGTAGGCCAGACTGTGATATTTATTCAGAGGGAGTATAATTCTGGTAGAGTGAAGTAGAAAAAGTCCTCCTGTTCTGAGTAATAAAAGAATGAGCGATAATTGAAGTTAATGATAAGCATAACACAGATTGGGGATAATGCAACTTACTTTTTGTAATTCAGGAAAGAAACAGGATAACAAAGGAAGGTTTCCTGATTGTATCCTCAGACAAAACTAGAAAACAGATGCTGAACCAGGCTGACTGTATGTATAAAATCAGGACCATCATATTTGATGCTGCCCAGAAAGAGGCTGAGCCTTCAGAGGAGGAGATACTCGTGCATGAGAAAAGGTACGCTCCATATAGTCCAGGATACTAGTATGTAATCAGCCTCTGCATGGATAGAGTATAGTGGTTTAAAGGTAAAATGTCAAGTTCACAGGCTCACTGCTCCAATGCTGGTGAAGATGTATCAATGAAACTTGGTCTGCTAGTGATTGATTGTGATAATTAATACTCAGACTTATGAAATGAGGATTTAAACATAATAGAATTCCTAGGCTTGAAAATGGCACAGAATGGTAGCAACTCATTAAGCTCACAGCTTTGCTATTCATTCAAGACAAATGTTACAAGATATTTTATATTTTTTTTTACAATTTTAATAAGCATTTAAAGAACAAAGCTCATTTGGATTATAGGACCTATGCCATTGAAAATATTTTGGTGAACTGGATGTACCAGTCAGTCCCTGTACTTTAAATTTTGTCTTGCCTTGATTTTTACGCTTGTGATTTCTCACAAAAAAATTAAGTAAATGTATATCAAATTTCAAGATGCAATCTATCATTACTTTTTTTTAATGCCCTGTACTGGCAAGCTCTGTTGTCCTCGGACTACTAGTTTCTGTTTATCATGTATTCCAGGAAAGACAAGATGCGTCGTGAAATGCTGAGACAGAAGAGGTCACATTCTCTGAAGAAGCAGAGTCGAGGGAAAGTAGGATCAGACGCTTACTGATGATGCGATAAAGCTGGTAGTGATAATGATGATAAGTCTGTGGATGACAGCAAAGCATCTGTATGATGAAACATGAAAACAGGAGACAGCCACAGAGTGCTACAGAGTACAGAGTGGAATACTAAGAAAACAGATAGATGTAAGATATGTAAAAGACCAGTCTATTTTGGGACATTAAGAAAACATGTTTTTTACATCTTAAAAGATGGAATGATGCACAGGAATGGCTTGCTAAGATATGTTTGTATACTGACCGAGCTGGAATGGTGAATATGCAATAATAGGATTTAAGATTAACTGTGAATTGAACAGAGACTACTTCTGTTTGAGATGGCCTTGAGACTGAAGCTGTTCAGTTTTATTCACTGATTACACGATCTCTGAAGCATTGAGAGAGTCGGGTGACAAGTAAACTTATAAATATATAATGCTAAATAAATAATGACATGGAACATATAATGGCTTGTTTGTTTTGTATGATATATGCAAAGCATAGTAGAAGAAATTTATTTAGTAATTTAATGAAATTGGTTAAATATCCTGAATATTTTTCTGACAGTTTTAAACATCTTACCATTTGTAACAAGTAAAATACTAAACTGCGAGTTTCTCCTATCTGCAAAGTTGAATCTGACATTAGTGAAAAATATTAGGGGAGGGAAAGGAATTGGAAACACTTGTAAGATGCAGTATATTTTATTAGAATGAATAAAACAATTTAAACAAAATTAATAAATAAAAATAAGAGATAAAATGAGCAAGAATTAAATGTATAAATAAAGATAACAAACTCATCTTACAAGCTCTGTAAGAACCTGAAGGTATAATCTGAATTTACAGAAGTAACCAATATAAAACTTACATCAAGGCCACCAAAAAAATCATTGTTCTACAGACTCTGTGGCCAAATTTATGGATAGCATAGGAAATTTTATTTAATTTACAGGTGGAGACAAAATATGTGAAATTTTGCATGAAAGATACAAAAATGTGCCAACATTCATAAAATAGTCCATCTGAAACACAGAGTTTGATCAATTTCTAATTATATATTTATGAATGAAATGTTGGAGTATTTGTGTTTGTATTGATATCTTTCAAGTGATTTTGGGCATGAGCAGATTTTGGCAAAATTAATATAAGGCCACTCATTTATTCAAGTCTGTAGAACAACTTTTTTGTGTATATGTGGCTTGATGTAATAAATATGGCATCATCCAAAGTATCATGAGAAAGGCATATATAAAGCAAAAATGAAGACATTTGGCTTCAGGTACTTGCATATAAGAAGGGGATAAAAGCTTGTCTTAGGGTACAAAATTTATTGGTAGTCTGATTTAAAAAAGTCCAGCGCCATCACTGGTGGCTATTTGACAATCAATCACTCACTCTAACTTTGGTTAGGTACAGACTTACTTAAACTCTTTAAAGATAATATATGTGACAACAGTCCCTTAAGTACTATAGTGAATGTATGTATGTATTTAAGACTTAACACAACTGAAAGTAATAAATGAACAAACTTGGCACGAGTAGCAAAAAGTATAAATATAAAGTTTAAAAATTACAAGCAAGCCATGGGATAAATTGGAATGAATTAGAATAAATGTAATCCCCAAATGATAGCCATGTGCTACCATTTAGAGTAAAAAATATGAGGACAATGAGGATTCTTCTTGGATGCTACATCCATAATGGATACTCATACTTATCCCTTGCTTGCAAAGGCTGCCTTTGCTTTACATGACTGCCAGGGTGTCAATGTGTTATTGGCACCATATAAAAAAAGACCAGCAACAGGTCAAGGGGCCAGCCTGTAGCTGCCATTTTTCTTTTACAAGCTCATTTTATAAACAGCTACTCAAATGAACAAACGAAAACCAGTTAGGCAAAAATGGCATTACCTGGCTTTCATTGGTAAATTCAATATTTGCCCTGTGCAAGCACCCTGGTCCTGGTGGCTGTATTAAGCAAAGGTGGATTTTGCAAGCAGTGGGTAAAGTGGGATGAATTGGAATAAATGTAAATCCAAAACTGATAGCCATGTGCTGTCATTTAGAAGAAATAATGCAAGATATATTACCTACGCTCACATCTGATAAAAATGTTCAGTGCTATCAGCATAATGTTCAGATATTTATGAAGTTAATGGTCTAGAATTAATGTTGTGTGCAGAACAACAATATCTTCCATTAACAAGGAACACCAAAATGATTACCCAATATCTTAACTGACAAAAATGATTTCTAAATAAATAATTAATTTATGATATGAGAAACCATTATCGCCATAAAGCATTCACATCTGTGATCTTTTTACCAAATATCTGCTCTTCAAACTTTGAGAGCTGTTTGAAAAATCCCCTATTTGGCTGTGACACTCGCCTACGTTCTCTGGTGAATTTGAATGCAGTTTCCACAGTCCATTGTTTTGTTTTCATCAGATAAGCCGTAGTCACTGTGGAGCTTCTACTTATACCCATGTTACAGTGTACAAGCACCCTCCCACCGCCGGTGATCGCATCGTGTATGAATGTAGTTGCTTCGTTGAAGTGCTTTAAGAGGTTAGATGTGTGCATGTCATCCAGAGGGAGACACAGATACTCGGTTGCGTCTTTAAATGGACAGGATTGATCCTGGGTGATATTAACGATATGTGTGATCCGTAGATCCTGAATGATATTGGAGTTGGTCGCTTGATCTATCCTGCCCTGGTAGAGCTTTTTCTCAAGTATCACAGAAGGGTACCATGTCAGCCACTTCTCACGCTCAAATTCTGAGCTCACCATTTTATCCGTGCACAAAAATGGATAAGTTTGACTAAATTTTTCATAGCCTCCATGTAAGATTAACGGAGGATCAGCATCCATTTGATGCAGTCTGTCTAAGATTTGACTAATAACACTGTCTGTGAGGCTATGTGTTAGTCCTCTGTCATCGTAAAGTATGATGAATGTATACTTTTCTATATTTTCTATATCTGATGAGGATTCGACATTTGTGTAATGCATTGCTGTGGTGATGTGCTGTCGTGTGTAGTCAGCTAGAGGTCGAGCATCAATGATCAACATAAACATAGGATCCTTCAAGTACTGATTCAGCTGTCCGTCGTTCATGTGATTGTACAGCTGAGAGGGAGTGATAAACCCATCCTCGAGCTCTTCAGCTTCACAAGCTGATTCTGTGTCTGATCCATCACCTGTTTTGCTGCTCCTAACAAATGTAACACTAACTGCTGAACCATTTGACAATGGCGAGGGTGCTCCTTCGTTGTCTGTTGTATCTGTGTCAGCTGGCACTATTTTCATTTTATTGGCCCTGCTGCTAAATAATCTGGCTGCCTTTTCTCTCAGTTTCTTTGGCTTTTTCTTCTTTTTGCTTTCTTCTGTAAAACAGAAAAAAAAAATTTATTTTTTAATGAGTCTGATTTAGTCAATTTCATGCTTCATCTTATGAACTTTTTGTATAAATTTTATTCATGTATTTGCAAATTATTTTCACAGACATAAGATGTAAATTCCATTAAAACTCAGTATCTTTGAATAACTTACAATAAATACTTTTTTGTCAAGCAGTGTGCACAAGTTTGGTCACAGAGATAATTCTAATTTTTGCATTCCAAGGAAGTCCGAGCAAGACCAGTCTAGAATTAAACCTGGAAAGCTCTGTCATTCTTGAATTTGCCAAGGGGATGTATTGCCAAATGGAAAGATAATGAAAAGATAATGAAAAAATACATTACCATTTTCCTGTTTGTTCTCGTCTTGGTTCTGAGAGGTTACACTTGGCAGGTCAGGTGGCTCAGGCTGAAACAAAATTAATACAAATGTGAGAGACTGAAAAATTAAACCCTCAGCCATTTTAACGAAATTTCCTTTCATTTGACATGACCGATACTCTTAAGTAGCTACAGCCCGAGGCAGCTACTGGTAATACAATATTTAGTTTTATTGCAGAAGTTAAGCTTTGCCAGAAGGGCAACAAGAATCTGACCGACGGAATAAGGGCTGGTAAACCTATTGTGATTCTGGTGCATGTGTTATTGTTTAGACAGTGAGTGAACTGTTTTGACAATTGTGAATTGTTTTTCTTTACATTTGGTACATGGATTTTGACTTCGCTTATAATATCAGTCTGATCACATACAGGCTTTATCATTATTCATTAAATTTATGCAAGAATGGCTCCATCGGGTCTGGCTAAAAGGAAGATCATATGCTGTTGGTTTAACTTACAGGTGCAGACAGGTGTGCTGTACATCAGTCAGAGACAGCCCTGATTGCAATACACTCATACTCCATTTAGTGGGTGATGGTAATTACATACTTTGTCATATCACAAAATTATTGATACAGAGCTTCTATTGACACAGTTCTCCATTTGTCAAGCAAAGGCTTGGGCTTCACACATTTAGGAAATACAGAAAAAAATTCAATTGACATATCCACCACTGCCCCCTAGCTCCACCTATTTGACCTAGTTATGCTATTGACACCCCCCCCCTTTAAAAAAATGTCCCACACAGGATTTCCATGTCTATGGTTCTGAGAGCTGTTCTACAACATATAAAGGGTAATTCGAAACACCGAAAAGTACCCAAAAATTACCGAAAAGTGCTGAAAATTACTGAAAAGTATTGAAAAGTAACCCAAAAGTACAATAAACGTAATGAAAAGACTATAAAAGCATCTTTTAATTAATGTAAACACTAAAAATTGCCAAAAAGTTGTTTAAGACTGCCAGTAAAGTAAGCAAACAGTGTGCTCTTTTTGACCCTTTATAAAGAATGATGAAAAGTGACTGAAAAGCACATTTAGTGACAAAATGTTAACAAATAAGCAATAAAAAATACCAAACATTTCTGAAAAGTTACCAAAAGGCCAAAAAGTTACTGAAAAATACCAAAAAGGTGCTTAATAGTTACAGAAAAGTTACTGAAATGACTGTAAAAGCTTCTTTTAATTATTGTAAACACCAAAAATTACCCAAAAGTTGTCAGTAAAGTTAGCAAATTGTGTGCTCTTTTTGACCCTTTATAAAGGATGATGAAAAGAGATCTTCAGTACTTTTCGGTAACTTTTTAAGTACTTTTCGGTGTTTAGAAAGACCCATATATAAGACAACAGTGATGTCACAAAGTTTGGTTTAGTATGATGTCACATTGATGACATCATCAGCTGGAATTCCAATATTATAAATTCCAGTGATGAATATATCATAGTTATTGAGACATGTTTTGCCATATTTTAGATTATTTGACTCGCATGAATTACCAGCAAGGTAAGACATGCATATTAAACACTCAGTAGTCGGCAGAATAGCTCTTGCAACTTTAGGCCCAGAACTTTTTATACTCTCTCCTTTGTATAATTTAAATATCCCTGAAAATGAACACGCAGACAGGGGAACTGGTACAAACTATTTGTGTTCTGTTTGGGAGAGTCGCCCAAATTATGCAAATTTTGCACTTGTCACAGATGTTCAGATGTTTTCATCTTCAGAATTATCTGTGCCCCTTGTAGTGAAGTGCATGCACAGGGATGTCTGGTGCTCTAATGTAGTGTAATTGCTTTGTCTTCTCACTATCAGCTGCAGCCACCATCTTGGTCACCTGACTGGGCTTCCTACCTGCCTATCCCAAATATTAAGTAAATAATATAGAGATTGACCATATGGTGTGAAAAATGCTAAGAAAATGTCAGATAAGTAATGGTTATAAGGCAATGACCCAGAAAAGTAACAAATTTAACCAAAATCTACACTATATAGCAATTCAAGTGCCTTTGATCAAATCCAATGAACCAAAGTTTAACAATACACTGTTCACAAGAACACTTGCAGCAGAAAAAAATGGGCTTTCAAGGTTTATTTGTCAGGTCAGATTTCCTTTCTCAATGCTTAATGTTTGATTTGAAATGAGTATCAGACATGATTTCTATTAAGAATTTTTACGAAGTTTTTTATCTATATCTTAATACATGTATTTTTAATTTAACTTTTCACTGTGAAACAGTTATAGCTATAGAATATGACTGTACAGAATACAGGTAGCTATAGAAGACGTACAATTAGCATTCATTCAATTTTCTTGATATGAATTCTTGATATGTAAATAATTTTATTAAAAAAACACATATTCTACTAAATTTAATTGTTCTCTATATGTGACATTTAACACACACTTGATGGATGTTATGCTAATTCAGTCTTATAACCTTTGACTACACCCAGCTTAAGTGTTCTTGTAAACACATAGAGGAAGGTGACGGCATATAAGTAAACATCACCCTGTGTAGTACTTTGACCCCGTAAGCATGCATGCTCTATAACACACAGGTAAATGTGTGTACTATCTCAGTGGCCTACATACCGGCATGCTCACTGTGTCACTGCCGCAGACCACTTTCACTGAGATCTTAGACTGCTAGGAAACCACAATACAACATGGAATTACAAGCAGGACAGTCTGTGGCTGTATACACAGTGGTGTTCCGATGTTACAATCTTCTAGTGAGTTTAGGCAGACCATGAACCCATAAAACAGTGCAGAAGTATTTGTGTGTGTGTGTACATTATATGTATATATAAAAGACTTTTAGTAGTTTTAATTCTCTCTTATCTAAATTCATGTCCCAAGAGAAAAAGACAATTAAATGTTCACCCATACACAAAGAAATGTCTCTTTGTTCTAAAACCATCTCTTAAAGACTGTTGTTCAGCCAGAGGGGGTGATTGCTATCAGGGGTTTCACTAATAAATAATATTTTATGCAGGGAGAGAACAACTTTTTTATTACTAAAATCACAACTTTTACTGGTCTCATAGTCGGCCATGTTAGTGTGGTTTATGCATGCAGTGAAATCTCAGCTGATAACCACAATGCTATCATGACCACCCTGCTAAGACAACCACTTAGTTTAGTTCTGGACTAATGTTATTCATCATAAAAGCCTCCCAATTACACAAACACCCTATTAACATGACCACTATGGCTGGCTTGGTGAGTGAGATTTCACTATATATATACACACAGATATATATACAGAGAGAGAAAGAGAGACAGAGGTTTACCTCGTTGTTATTCTCTGACACACACACTTTGCTGCTCCTTCTGGTTGTGAACAGCATTGTGGGATCTTTTTTCTCCTTGTTTTGACTTTCATCAGTCAGCTCCTCCACTTTTGTGGTCCCAGCCTCGGAATCTTTCCCGTTCTTAGAAGCCTGGTGTCCCATGTCAGCATGTATCCTGGCCAAGTCATTTGCTCTGGCTTTGGAGCATGCCCAGTGAGCCCCTGGGAATGGCTGTGCCTGCAGTGAGTCCAACACGCACCTTGAGGTGACACTTGATAAAGTAACTATTATGTTGCCTTACCTATGACAGATGTAAACAGAAGGGGCACTTTATAATGCTGCAGTTGATTTTATGTCAAGTGGTTACACTGATTGATAAAAGGCCACTGGTCGGGATTATCTGATATATTACAACCACTGAACCTGAACAGACTTGTCTTGTGTAAAACATATTCTTGTAGCATTTCCTTTAAAGAAATCAGGAATTTGAATATAATGTGATTGCTGTTTTGTTTCCCAAGGGTTTCAAATTTGCAATATTCACAAAAGGGAAATTATCATGAAAATAAAATTTTGTGAATAAGAGGCCCCATCTCATAGGCAATTCAAAAGGCAAATGACTGATATAACAAATAACAATATATCTTACATGTTAATTGATTTTTAAAGAGTGTTTTTACATATGATATATGATATTTTCAAGTATCTGCCAGTAATAAACAATAATTTCTACTCATTCAATGTTCACTTGGTCCCTGTCCAATTGTTATGATTTTGTGAACATACTTTTTAATATAATTAATTCAGATTATATTCAATTAATGGATATAGTCTGTAGGTTATTTATTTTATGGTGTGATCACTGAAACAGATCTTCGCAATGGAAAAGTGAAAATTATGAAAATTTAACCTTGTGAATGAGAAGCCATTCACAGAATACAATAAGTGGAAAACTAAGAAGACCTAAGGTTTGCCTGTAATAAAGACCAAAATGTCAGTATTAGAGAAGCTTCCGACCTCTGAGTTTGTATTTAATAGAACAAAGGTGGTCTTATTGAGATTTTTCTTGAACGTGTGTGTATGTCAATTGATTTTAATATAACTGTAACTTATGCATGGCTACTTGCTGATACACATATCAGAACTTTAATGAGTGAACTATGTAATTGTTTCTTCTTATTAATAAATATTAAAGTTTTTTAAACAGCAATGACCAAGTACCGTTTCCCTTTAAAATACATTTTGCTTATAAAAGAAACACTAATTAAAGTTACATCAGTTGTTAGCTTGTTTAGTAAACTTTCTAACAACAATTGCCATGTGTGAGAAAATCTTTTTTTAACTCAGCATAGTGGTATATCTAGGCATGTTTGTTTTAATTTTTTGTCATATGAATGAAGCCAGGGTCACACACTTGGCTACTAGAGGATAGCCAACTTGTACACTATACACAAATGACTTGTTACCATGCGAAAGATTTCCATTTTGGTTTCAGAAAAAATCCCTACATAATTATCTAAGACAGTTCAACAGCAAACCGCCTGTTTGTTGAATGTAAAAGGTTAAATGACACGTTATCAAATTTGTCAAACATACAGGACCACACTATCAGAAAGAACTGAAAACATTGACCACTGACATTTAGTTTACATAAATAGCAAATCACCATATACCCACACTGAACAGATAATAATTCCCACTAGTCACAGTTTGCCGTCTATAGGGTAATATTTATGTGCTGAAGACCCATTGGTTTATTAAGATGAAGTCTAGGGAGTCATAGTCATGGCTAAGTTAACATTGATTTCCCTGTATCATATGCCATGTAAAATATGATCACACAAATGTTTTAAGTGTTGTCCTGTTATAAAAACAGAGAATGAAGACCAAGTTGCTATACCTTTATAATGCTTAAAAGAAGACACTATTGTATACTGATATGGTTACATAATACAAATATATGCCAATTATTGTGATGGTTCTTACAATTGTGTAAGTCAAGAAATATTAGTACCAAAACTGACATGTCAGGTTGCCAACCGGGTTGGTGGCTGTGTCTGACTATATGGGGTGAGCTGCTACACACAGAGACACCTGTCTCTAAAAAGCTGAATTAATGTTGATTCACAGTGAATAGCTGAATAATCGGTGACAGGAAAAGCCATTTTTATTTGAATATGTGAAATGCCTTACTACAACAATTACAAATTTATCCCACATGCTGAGATTAGGCTTAATTGTTCCAGCAGGTAAATGTTTAAGATATTTAATTTTCAGTTCTTCTGCCAATAACATTATTAAAAGATCCTTCTTTTTGCAATGATGACACAGTTGATACAACAAGACATCATTAGAGAAAAAATTGCACAACTGAATTGTATTCTACTAGTCTAAACATTTATCTACTTATGCTCAATAAATGGCAATTGTTTTATCAGAAATCAATAAGTGGTACTCGTGCACACAGAAGATGACATAAAATTATGATTTCACACTGGTGTTTACGATGCTCCACTTACCATATTTGCCAAGACTGTCTGAACTGATTGAAAAATTAATCTCCAGAACCCCAGCCTGCTTACAATCCAGGTTTAAACTGACCACTAGTCCAGAACTATATGTGAACCAAGTGAGCACTTGCAGAGCTACCTATATTGCATCTCATGTTAAACATTAACTCACGGAATGAAGAGCTACTACACTGGGTCTTATCATATGTGATAGCAGACACTTCAAGTTGCCCGTATTTTTGCAGAATCACCCTTGTTACTGATACTTATAGATCAATGACTTTATTGTATTTGAGAGATTTATTCTATGCAGCCCATTCAAAATACCTCCTGCAGATGTCACTTGAATTTGCATAACCTGTGAAGCTAAGTTATTGCTGTCTGTGATATCAACAGTCAGCTCATGAGTGGACATGATTTGCTTTCAGCAGTTGATGATGAACCAGATGAATAATATATGGCAAAATGTGAGTTTGTGTGTATATACATTTTTATATATTTATATATCATTATAATGAAACAGTTCTGTAGTACAAATCAGATTATGTCCAATATACTGAACATTTATTTATTATATATTTATTTTTATTAACTGGTCTGTTATGAATCAATTGTTCCTAGACATGTTTATATCATTTTATCAGTAGTTATTATTCCGTGGTTACTGAAATAAATCACACAAGATTCATCGAGGAGTTGTCTGTGTATGTGTGTGTGTGTGTGTGGGGGGGGGGGGGGTCAAGCATAAGCATTTAGGAACTAAGACCCCGGCCCCCTAGCTTTTTTCTGTAAACATCGTCACAGGTAGTCAATCGACAAATGGGGATGTGTTAATGTTCAATTACTTGACATATCATTTTGAAAATTGTTAACAACTTTCATGCACAGAAAGACAGCTTTTGTTTATCATTCCAACAGGTACCTTAATTCTTTGGTTCCACCTGTCAACACACTGACCTGGGTACAACGTGCGTGCTAAAGTGCCAACAAAACGGAAGTTTACCTTTAGCAGTAACCTCCACACATATGATAAAGATTAAAACAGGCTATTAATGTGCATTATATTTTAAGATTACTTGATTGATTTCTGGAGATTATGACTAGTCTGGTTTCCTTTACTTCATTTTCTATTTTATTGAAATTAATAGGCAAATACTGGATAGGCCTACATGGACACATTGACACAATATTGAGAGAAGGGAACCAGACTTGTGCGAGCCAAGTCAATCAGAATCCTCCGACCAGTTAGACTGGTACCCTGCTCTATTATGGTTGTTACTAAAACGCGTGCACGCATGCGTGCACGTGCGCGTGCACGCAGATTCACACTGTTTAAAAATATGCTAAAACGCGTGCGGTCCTGGGTGCGGACGGTGTACAAATTAACTTAGATTTTGCATAAATCAACTAAATTATTATAAATGATCAAAATACCATAGTCAAGGGCATGATGAAAGTAATTATTCAACTACAACCATCAAGAGTCAAAGAATTACTAAATGGTAACTAAAATTACAATAATAACATTTGAAAAAAAGGATATATACACACTTGCATACGGATGGTGTACATTATTATAATTATTATTATTAACGAACGTAAATATTTATGGGGGGATTGTCATGTACACCGTATTTAGACAATTTTTTAAAGTACAAATTAAATGTATAACTTGGTGATGTTCAATGTTTAGGGTTAGAGAAATTCATGTAAAGATCACTATTTGTTATTGGAACTAATATTCTAGTGGTCAAGAATAACTTGCATAAAACTTGCATAACAAAACAAATAAACACAAACGTATCACACAACACTTTATTGTAGCAAACAATCTCGGCCAAAGTAACAACAATACAAAAACTTAAAATACACAAAATAACAGGAACTCGCTAACTTTCAAAAAAATAATTATATCACTTAATTATTCAAATTATTAATTAATCAAGAAGAATATTTGATGTGTCTGTTTTTTAAATGAAAAAAAGTATATGCTAGAGTCACAAAGAGGCGATTTTGTAAAAGCCTATTCTGTTTACTTTAAAACATATATTTGAATTATTTTTTCCCTGCGCTTGGCTATGCCCATTTACAATTTACAAATAGCACGTACATTTTCATTGCATCTTACACAAATTTATTTTGCAATTAATCATATTAAAAAATATATCTGGTAGATATATTTATATATACTTAAAATTTGACATAAGTTCACCACGGTTATATTTCTAATTCTCTTGGAAAAAAAACCCAACGAATATCAAATAAAAAGTAATAAGATGAATAATTTAAAATTTGTTCTAAATGTCAGGAGGTGAACATAGCCAGGATTTAAATTAATATAAAACTGATTTATTGGTCCTCTTAATGCCGTAAGCTACAAATTTTGTCTGTTGAATCGGTATTCACGAGGCCTGATAACATGAATTCATAATAAAATACGTATTATTTTATTTAAAAATTGTATTTTTTACACATTCAATTACCATTTACAATAAAACTATACAAAAACACAATAAATCTTTCAGTCAAATCAATAGGGTATTACTTGTATGATGACCTGTAATATGTCTTTCACTATGACAGTGTGGTAATATACAAGATTTAAGTTGATTTATGCTTGATTTAAGTTCATTTGTACACCGTCCGCACTTTGGGCTGCACGCATTTTAGTAGGTTTGTTAACAGTGGAAATCTGCTTGCACGTGTGCGTGCACGCATGCGTGCACGCGTTTTAACAACAACCCTCTATTATGGCCCTCAGCCAAGCATAGAGACAGGCGTACAACGCCATCTTAAGTACTCTAAGTTGCAACTCCTAACTATAGACTGGTTCCAACTTCAGTATGCACGCTCATACCGGTTATCATGGACATTCACGCGATCCTGGTTGATTATCCGTGAAGATTTCTTATAAAATAACTTTCTTTAGTTATTTCTAGTTTTCAAATATCGAAGAATGAGTTTTAGCACAAAAATTCAATGATGGATGCCTAGATAATACGATATACTGAATCTTTGATTTTCCACTGTGCGTAGCAGTGATTTATTATTTATATCTATTAAGCTGATCATTTATGTCACATTTAATAAACAGCCAACTTTTGGTAACTTCTTTGAGCAAACGAAATGCTTATTTTTATCATATATAATATATACTGGAGTTGGTACCAGTCTGCAAAGAGTACAAAAGATGGCGTTGTACGGCCGTCTCTATGATTGGCCTGGAGCAGCGGTGCAATAATAGAGCGGGAGCGGGGTACCAGTCTACCGATCAGTTGCCTTCATCAACATGTAAACAAGAAGCCACATGCCTGGCCAAGAGGGCCGAGGAGGACGGAAGAGAGACGGGTTTGAAAAACTTGCTCGTGACAGCGATTATCTGACCGTAAAAAATGCCGAAATATTACACAAACAAACTAAAGGACCCGGGCGTGTGTCGAATTTTCTTCTCTTCTCCCTTCAGCGGCATGGAGGGCGAACGAGAAGAGCTCACTCGACAGTACTTCCCCAGAATCCATTCCTTGTGCAGCAAGCAGGGTTTGAAGTTTGTGCCTGTTGACATGCGGTGGGGCATCACCACTGAACAATCCGACAGTGCACAGACAATCAATATCTGTCTGAGGGAGCTCGACCGGTCCGATGTATTTGTTGGTTTCTATGGACAGGTGCCCACTCTTAAACTTATTTATCTCTGCAATAAATTTATTTTAATAATAAAATTTGGTGTCCCTCATTAATTACAGTTTACACGTACTGCAGGCCCATTCCAACTTATATACAGTGAAACCTCAAATTTATGACCACCAGTGGGACTTTGATAAAGTGGTCACATATTCAATGTGGAAAAAAAGGAGCAAAAAAGAATTGGGACTGTGAAAAAGTGGTCATAATTTTGATGTTTTCGCTTAATGGAGGTAATCGTTAATCAGGGTTTTACTGTATATATTTCCATGGCTAAATGTATATCCCTTTGAAAAATACTGCCATTAAATTGGTATAAACAAAAGAGCCTTTTCTATTAAGGACACTATAAAGGGGTATTATTTATTTAGCATTTGATAAGATTTTGAGGGTATTACATGAATGATAATTAGTAAGATTTCATTAAATTGACCCTGTTGTTCAAAATATGGAGGTGGCCATAGTAAAAAGTTGGCTGTAAGTGGTTTAATTCTCAATACATTGTTTTTGGCTGGATTGTTGCATTAAATGATCTGGATCAAAATACATGCCCTTAATTAACCCTTAAATTTATTTCCAAATTTGAGAGCCCATTTGCAAATGTTGAACCCATCCCCCCCCCCAGTTATATGGGTCAAAATATAGTGTGCAATGTTTTAAATGACTGCTGAGAACACACCTTTTCCAGTTGGCATAATATTAGTCCGTGTCATCTACTGTGATGTCCCCTTTATGTTTGAATGAATTCTCAATTATCTGGTCTTCTCAATAATCTAATTTTAGTAATTTTATTTTGTCTTATTTGATTCTCATTTTTTTAAATTATCCAAACGAAGTGTCTTATAGATGTGTTATTTTAATACAGTGAATTTTGCACTGTAATATACAGTGGAACCCCGCCTTGCAACCATCCCGCAAACAGGCGTACCCCTAATTTATGACCACTTCTCCGGGTCCTGTATAAACCATCCAGGTAACTCAGAGTTTCACAAATACGACCACCCCCAAATTGCGACCACTTTGGTCAGTCCCCAAGGTGGTCGTAATTGTGGGGTTCCACTGTACTTAAATGATAGGATAATAAATGAATGATAAAAAATATATTAATCATCATTCTTAACCGTGATAATACGTATACATATACTGTACCAGAAGTCATATATGACCTACAGCCACACAGCCAAAGAAATAAATGTTCAATATATCTGTATTCAGCGATATGGCTGGTATGGTGCCAATGATGTAGCTCTTCAGCAGAACTTTGATGCAGCTATGCCACGTTTTCCATGGCTGGACAAGTTCAGAGACAGAAGTGTGACTGAGCTTGAGTATCTACATGGCCACCTCAACAACCCTGGAAAACTCCCAGCATGCATTGCATTCAGAAGCAAGGTATTTCAACTAATAACAGTTACATTTTCTTCTTATCACTTTATCCTCACATTAGATATTGTGTTTTATCCTGAGCAACTTATAATGCTTTCGGGGTCCAAAGTTTTGCATTCTTGATTAAGTATAGAACATATCTCAGTTCTTAATAGGTAGTTGAAGCTGGGTTTTATCGTAAGGTCATTGATCAATGTGACAGAACATACAAATGTCATTAAATGGCCTATATAAAAACCTTTATAGATGGTTTTACACTTTACTACTAATAGTCATCCCATAAAAGTAAATACCTGCCATGTTAACCTTTACTGGTCATGACTTTCATAATAATGTTTATGCACAAGTTCATATTTTCCATGATCTTCATTCATATCTGTAGGTATTTATCTCTACCCCTAAACACTGAACCAATATTTCATTTGGATAAAGTCATTTTTGTGAGGAAGGTCATTTGAGTATGAACTGGTTCAGGTTGTTTTTATAATTATTCTCTTTATGACACTGAATTACTAGAACTATCACTTAACAACAGATACCTCTTTTCATGGTGTGTGATATGCTGTTTTACTGGTATTCCTTTCAAGACACCAAATCACAAGGAATGTACAGGTGCATTATCCAGTGATCAGATTTGTACAGGAAGAGCACGAAGTGAAGCACATTTTTCTCATCAAGAAGATGGATCAATGCTTTATAGGCTTACTTGATACCATGACTTAAATTATATACTAGTTTTTAGCTCAGCTGACTATAAGTCATCTGAGCTATAGGCATGGTCCATTGTCCGTCCGTCTGTCCGTCCGTAAGACTGGCACGTTTCATTGGACCTACGAATCTGAAATTCGGCATACAGTTAGATGTCCCCAAAATCTCCTACCATGCCAAAAATTGGGTAAATATAACTTCGTTCCTTCAAGATATTAAGGAAAAACCTCAATTTTTTATTAGAAATCTATTTTCACTTTTCAGGACTGCCTAATATCAAAACCACTCATCTGGTTTTCTTCATTTTTACCATAAATATTCCTCTATATGGTTCCTATGTACATGCCAGAAATTAAGTCAGTATTATTTAATTTAAAAAAGTTATGGGCCCAAACATAATGGACTTTTTAAAAAAATGAGGAAAGATATGTGGTCACTTAAGACCAAAAGTGTTAAAGGTAGGAATTTTTTTTCAGTAATACTACTTTAAATAATCAAAATTTAATTGTATAGCAAAAATTAGATCAATTCAAATTTTTTAAATATTGGCAAAAATATAAAAATGGTACCTTAAATTTCTCCCAAGTTTGACCATGGCACGTTTTTTTCCTGTAACTGCTGAGGATTTAATTTTCAAATCATGTTTTTGTTACCATTTCAACTGTTAAAACAAAATTTTGAAAACAGCTGATCAAAAACTGTAGATTTTATTCAAGTTTTCAAGCACCATGTCACATATTGTTTACATCAAGCTAGTGTTATGCAGTTTAATAGAGCTCAGCTCCCCAGCTTCAGCTCTAAGTTCCTAAAATTTTGCATACAGTTAGATGTCCCCCAAATCCTCTACCATACTAAAAGTTTGGTCACTAGGACTGCATTCCTTCAAGATATTAAGAAAAAACTTCATTTTTCCATTAAAAACCCATTGTTACACTTTAAGATTGCCTAATATCAAAACCACTGATCTGACTTTGATCATATATAATATACATATTTTTCTATACATTCGCTATGCTTATGCCAGAAATGATGTCAGTATTGTGTAATTGTTTTAAGTTCTAGGCCCAAACATAATGCACTTTGTAAAAAATCAAGAAATATATTTACTCTCTTTACATGAAAATTGCTGAAGGTAGATATTTTTTTGCCAGGGATATAACATTATTTAATCAAGATTCAATTGTATTCCCAAAATTAGTTCTGAATTTTTCAAATTTTATAAGTTATTAGCATAAATATAAAATCAGTACCTTAAATTTTGCCAAACTTTGGCCATGGCATGTTTTTTCCCTGTAAGCACTGTTGATTTAATTTTCATATCTTGCACACGTAAGGATTTTAGCTTCTAAATTCTGAAGTTAGAAAAGGAATTGGCAAAAATATAAAATTGGTACCTTAAATTTCTCCCAAGTTTGACCATGGCACGTTTTTTTCCTGTAACTGCTGAGGATTTAATTTTCAAATCATGTTTTTGTTACCATTTCAACTGTTAAAACAAAATTTTGAAAACAGCTGATCAAAAACTGTAGATTTTATTCAAGTTTTCAAGCACCATGTCACATATTGTTTACATCAAGCTAGTGTTATGCAGTTTACTAGAGCTCAGCTCCCCAGCTTCAGCTCTAAGTTCCTTAAATTTTGCAAACAGTTAGATGTCCCCCAAATCCTCTACCATACTAAAAGTTTGGTCACTAGGACTGCATTCTTTCAAGATATTAAGAAAAAACTTCATTTTTCCATTAAAAACCCATTGTTACACTTTAAGATTGCCTAATATCAAAACCACTGATCTGACTTTGATCATATATAATATACATATTTTTCTATACATTCGCTATGCTTATGCCAGAAATGATGTCAGTATTGTGTAATTGTTTTAAGTTCTAGGCCCAAACATAATGCACTTTGTAAAAAATCAAGAAATATATTTACTCTCTTTACATGAAAATTGCTGAAGGTAGATATTTTTTTGCCAGGGATATAACATTATTTAATCAAGATTCAATTGTATTCCCAAAATTAGTTCTGAATTTTTCAAATTTTATAAGTTATTAGCATAAATATAAAATCAGTACCTTAAATTTTGCCCAACTTTGGCCATGGCATGTTTTTTCCCTGTAAGCACTGTTGATTTAATTTTCATATCTTGCACACGTAAGGATTTTAGCTTCTAAATTCTGAAGTCAGAAAAGGAATTGGTCAAAAACTAGCTTTTATGAAAGTTTTTATGAGACCATATCACACCTTGGCTGTACTGAAGCCCCCCTCTTTTATGTCCCACATTGAACTTTCAGGCCAATTATGCATGCTTGAAGCAAGGCACTCTGCAGCCAGCCAGCTCTTGGGTGGCTTCAACTGGATCTAACTGTCCAACCCCCTCCACTAGTATTTGTTTAGGCCATAAACATAACAATAAACTTTTTTTTTAATTCTTGGTTTATGATAAGAACTTAAAAAAAATAAATGGAAAAGGAATTTATAGTTAATGAGTTACAGGGGATTACCTTGCAATTACTGATCATTTATGGATCTTCCATGGATGGCCAAAATTGTATTTCAAATGATACCATGCAGTCACCATTGGAAATTTTTCATTTCAACCATAAAAATGAAAAATAAATAATTAAAAAAATTGTTGTTTACTATTAGGGATTATATGAAGCAAGATAGTGATAGACAAGGATGCAGTTGATTATATTAAATTAATCTAAATTTCCAGGTCTTTTCCAGGTGTTTAACTTGTTGGTTTATATTTATTACAAAATTAAAATAATAAATAAATATGTCAAAAATTTAAAATATTACTCAGACAAGTGCTCATTAAAGATTTTAATTTGACTTATAACTCATGGTTGTATCAGTTGTTACATGATACTGGCTAAATAATCAAAATTTATATTGCTGGTCCTTTATTTCAGTTCATAAAATTAAACATTCCCAACTCCAGTTTGCTTCTCGTATAATATATTGGGTGTTTTGATCCTTGGATTAATTTTAACACATGTATTAGTTTTATAGCTGAGAATACTTTTCTTTTTTTCCTGATACCATTTTAAAAAATATTCAAATTTTTCCTGTTAGTGCTGTGGATTTAATTTTCACAGCATGTACACATTAACATTTCATCTGTTAAAATCTGAAATTTGAAACCAATTGATCAAAAACTGTAGATTTCATTCAAGTTTCCAGGTACCATGTATTCATTGTTTACATCAGATCAGTATAAATGCAGTGTACTGGGCAGTTACATAACACCTTCAGGTCTGACCTACTGCCACTGTGAGTGTCTGGGTCAGGCTGGGTCAGGCAGTAATTACCAGAGAGCCTCTCTTTCTCTCTTCTCTCTCTCTCTGGCAGTCTAGGTCTCTCTTTCTCTCCCCCTCTCTCTCTCTCTCTCTCTCTCTCTCTCTCTCTCTCTCCTCTGTTTTTTCTCTTTCTTTCTCCATCTTTCTTTCTCTCTTTCTCTCTCTCTGTCTCACTCTCACTCTCTCTCTCTCCCTAATTGCCTCCCTGTCCCCTCTATCCCATTCTGTTGACAGGTATTATAAACTAGATACATTAGCTATAAATGTTGATGCAATTTAGAAATGTGAATCAACCAAAATATTCACAGTCACATGTATGTTTTTATGTAAATTTATAGTAACATTCGGAAACTTGGATTAAAATTATGTAATGAAAAAAAAAGGAATAAATGCAAATATTGTTAATTTTTTCTTGGCTCAATAGAATGGGGAAAAAATTATTTGCTTTGTTTCTCCATCTTTCTGTCTGTTTTAAATATTTAATGTTCATGAATAAACTTTTTTTTTTATAAGCACTGTTGAATTAAATTTCATATCCTGTATGTATATGCAAGGGTGTTGTAACTCTCACCATCCCCTTCTTCATCCCACTGAGGCTTTGCTCCTTGGCACTGTGAACAATAGTTCTATGGCTATAGCATAAAATTTAATAATTAAAGAAAATATCTACAGAGAGACAGAGGCATTGTAACTCTGATCATAACACAACACCCCCCCCCCCCCCCCCATCAAGTCATTGCACCTGTGGAATGCTTATCAAAAAGGTACCTATGGAAAGGCATGGTCAGGTCTCAAATATTATTTGCAACATTTTCTTCAATCATATAAACCAACCATGGCCCAGATTACCTCTTCCTCTCAAACATTATCTACATTTCATCATATTTTTAAGATTTTAACCTTCCAGGTGGTTCAGTATTGTTGACCATTTGTCCATAGGTACCTATGTACATGCCAGAAATTATGTCAATATTGTGTAATATGTAGATGTGAGGGGCATCAAAATAATGTACCTTGTCAAGACCGATCTTGTCAAGATATTATGTCATACAGTCACAAATTCATAAACCCCCTCATCAGCATAGTTAGCATAGTTAATCATAACCTTGTATCTGTCAAATTGAACTCTTGCAGTTTTCCATACACTATAGATCCTTCAACAAATAGCCTTATCATCATTATACCACTGCTTAGCATACTGTCATTGCATTCATATTTGCTTAAATAAATTGCTTTTTTCGACCCCTCCCAAATAAATAAAAAATAAACCACTATATTTTACTCCATATTAATCCATCAGTCAGGTTATTTCATATATCATTTACTCACATATTAAATTATATTCCTTTATAAAAGCCCAACATAACTATGATATTCTAAGCTTTATCTACTCAATTTAGTATCACAATGGTGATACATTTATAGTCCAATCATGATCAGCTGAGCGCCGTAACCCATGGGTCCCTTGTTTTATAATTTGTAAAAGCTATGTAGGGAAAAAGGGACCTTCACTTCTACACTTATATTTCTTGTTACATGATGTATTTGACAGATATACCAAATATAGATTAACTATGAACAGAATGTTTTTTAATCAGCCAAAGCAAGAAGTGAACCCACTTTTTCTCACCAAAAATATGGGTTCAACACCCAATGGGCTTCTGCCATATGATAAAACATAATATAGTGGTATACTAATATTTTATAATTTGTTAAGTTAATTGAAAAAAAGGGTTTTCTTCTTGGCCTGTTTTTCTTTTTGTGAGTGATGTGTATTATATGACGTAATTGACATAATACCAAATATTTGTTCACCATACACATAATGAATGTGGGATCACTTTCAAAAAGGCTTGTGGTCACTAAAGATTAAAATTTAGGTCCAAACATTTATAATAAGTGCCTATTAGGCAGTGAACCCCTTAATTCCTTAAGAAAAATTTAATTGATGTTTTAGCCCCCCCCCCCCCCCCTCACCATCCCAAAGCTAGACCCTGTATATATAATACACTTATACCATAAGTAGTATTACCTTATTATTACACTGAATATGACTTATGTATTATTTGCTGTACAGAGCTTTGATGAGCAGCAATATGAAGCTGCAAGGAAAGCCGGTGACAAAAAGACAATGAGGAAATATCTGAATGAAGGCCAGGAATCTGAGGCAAAGATGGCTGACCTCAAACAAAGATGTCTGGAGACAGAAGATTCTGTGAGGAAATACTCCTTAAGTTTCTACAGATATGGAATTCTTCTGTGAATTGTTTCCTAGTTTTGGTCACAAATTTCTAAACATGGGCATCAAGAGATACTAGCTTCCCTAAATTTCTTATATCTTTGCTTTACAATGGTGCCTAAAACTCATACATTTAGACCATAAATTTGACTTTTGCATTTTTGGTTGAACAAGTCTACTGGTTGCAAAACACTGGGATTCTGAGCACCATGAACTGTGGATCATTATATTAGAAAAATAATATAATTCTGAATACTGTGTTTAAGAACATATGTCTGTGAAGAACAGCGATCCCTGCTTTTATATATTTTTATTTCTCTTAATAATATGAAATCATCATCTATGCATATTTATCTGATTTCAGAGCCTTGGTATATTTATGGATTATACAGATCCTCAAGAGGTATGTACTGACAGAGTAGACAATATAATATTACAGTCATCTGTCATGTCATGAATATGTTTCTCAAATCAAATCTCTGCAAATGTAATATAATGTAGGTTGCTTTCTAATTCTATTAGTTAATTAAGACTGGACAATATCTACTTAAATAATCTAAAGAAATACAACAACACTGTTTAAATGTTATAACACTCTAAACTCTCAAATTATCAAACTACATATTTTTTATGTAGGTTACTGGTAATGATCAAATTAAAATAGGCATACCTAGATATGCAACATGACTGCTGCTTTAAAGTAAGAAACTACGGGAGGTTACAGGCCAGATAGGGTTAGACCATTATCATTGCCAGTTTTAACTTAGCCTTGTAGAGGGTGGAGTCACTAACTGCCTTGTGATTAGCAGACACCAAGTGGTCACTTGATTGACAGGTGGACATGCATTGACTAGTGACAGAAAAAAAGAGGAAAGTTTCAATATATTAACACTTTACCAGTGACTCAAAGCATTATTGATCATGCTGTATCAACAGGTGATGGGCAATTGTGTAAGCATTATTTTAAATCTTGAGAGAACATATGCTCAAGGCAAAAGAAGGTATTTTTAATGATTTATATTGCAGGGTGCCAGATTGTTGTTTAATGCTGTGTGGAAGTACCTGACAGAGGTCTTGTTAAAAGAAGTTCATGTTGAACAGCCTTCAAAACTGGAGGCAGAGCTGGCCAGTCACACAGCCTTGTTAAACAGCCAGTGCAGGATCTTTGTTGGTGGTCGAGACGTGATGATGAGACTGGATCAGCACATCCAAAATGGTGAGTAGTCTATAATTTATTTAAGCACATAACTTTGACATGCTTGAGAATGTTATCTTTTTCTTCATCTTTTATGTATAGATTTTTGTATATTTTAGCAGAGATATTTGTCACAGTATAGAGGTACTGGTTAGTTGAATAACATTGTGCTTGATTCATAATTACGTTAACAAATCATTAACTTTTTTGCATCCACTTAAGTCAGCACTATAAAGCATGTACAAACATCACTTTTACATGTTTATATATTTTCTTTGTTTTATATTTTGTTATCAGGTCCTGATAAGCCCCTGCTGGTTGTTGGTGACTCTGGATGTGGTAAGACAGCCTTGCTGTGTAACTGGCTACAGAGACTACAGACAGAGTCACCAGGGATTGTTTTTTATCACTTTGTGGGAAAGTCAACTTCAAGCAGCAGTAAGATTCAGTTTCTTTTTATTCAGTACAAGAATAACATAATTATAATTTCATGAAATACTTGATGATATTTAAATGCAAATGTATTTAAAATCCATGGTGCAAATATTGTATAAAAATCCAGATATTTTCCCAGGTATATTTTTTGTAGTTATTTATTGTATTAATACATTATTTTCCATACTTTCACCTTTAGGATCTTGTATATAAGGGTGTTAGACAGACTCATTGTGAAACATCATGGATGGGTTTTAAGTACCAGTCACCATTCTCCATTCCACCACCACAGTCCACCAGTGTTTTCAGTGTTACCTGGAGTGTAAAAGCCCAACTTCAAAACAAAATACGACAAAACATTGCATCATAATTATGTAGGCCTAAGCTGCTGATCTTACACTTAATTAACATAAATTAGACAACACAAGGAGATGATGTTACCATGGTATGTGTACGTGTTACCTTTGTCACACCACCTTTGTCTCTCCTTAATAACAGGAATAATCAGATATGACCACTTGATATGCCACCATTGTTTTGTTGGACTCTCATACTTGGGTAGGACATAAAGTCGCAGGTAAAATACATGTAGTCACAATCTGGGTAGTCAAACTGATGCTAATTTAATTGTAAAAAAATAAGCTTGTCACTTTTTTCCATGACTTTATTTCCTACCAAACTTTGTGATTATTTTTTCATGTGAATTTTTTCCCTGTGACTTTTTTGGAGTCACCATCTTTGCAGCTCTTTATTGATATGTCAACAGTGCATGCCCCACTGATGCAGAATGTATATATTTATTCCATATATATTTAAATTAACATAAACTGCCTCATTGCCTTCTGTGATAACATCTGCAATGTAATAGCAAACAAAATAAATTTAAAAGAAATATATAGAAAAATTTGGTAGGCAAGGTTGTTGGTACAGAAAACATAGGTTTAGATTTGCTTGGGCAGATGACTAATATGTGCAAAACTGTGGACTCCTGTGGTTTCTGTTCATTTTGTAAACAACTTGTGAATCTTTTATTGGTGTATAGACACTATAGAAGGCACTAAGTTTCAATTAAGACAATATCATTGCCTTTTCTACCAAAAAGTTTTCCTTAAAAAAATCAGATATCCTGGTAATGTCAAAAAATCAGTGAATTAGACTAAAGATTTGTCAGCAGAATGTATATGATTATATAGAGTAAAATAATTTTGACTTTGTAATGGTAGTCCAGCAGACACTGTTTTCACCAAGAATGGTAATATCTACTTCAACAGTTGTAGTACTGTGTCTTTACCAGTGTCATTGGGTTACCCTTTTGAGATATTGATCCCATTTCTCATGTTTTATCAGGTCATAATTTTTTTTTTCAATAACATATTATGCGAGATTAGATATATTCATTAGACCTTTAATAAAACTCACTGTAACTGTAGAGATGAATAAGCCGTTTAATGTTCCATCATTAATATGAACTGAGACTTGTAGTTTGTATAAGGTTTGTAAAAGTATCAGTTGTACTTCATTTCATACATATATTTAAATATAGTCAAATTGTCATTTAGCTACAGTACAGAATATACTGTGGAGGCAGATAACCAGTCTACAGCAACAGTTGACTGGTACCTACAACAAGGATCTGTCTGATGATGAGGTGACTCTGGTCCAGGAACTGCAGCGAGCCTACCACCAGGTGGCAGCAGCATCAAGGCGGGCTGTGGTCCTGATCACGGGCATTAACAAACTCTCCAAAGCCAGTAAAATAGAAAAGGTGGGAAATCATAACAGCTACTCTTAAAGAGGCCCATTCTGATATCTGACATCTTTTAACTGAGAAAATCCCTGAAATCATTTATAACAAGGGGCCTGTGGGTCACGCAAAAAAGCTGAAATTGATTATGAGTATATAATCTTTACCCAACTATATTTATCTTCTTCATCTTTCTATTCTTATATCTGACATCCTATTTTATAAAGGTAATCCCTTGAACCTTTTATAAAACTATGCCAGAAAATGCCAGTCCCACTGCGCACAGATTGTACACTTTGTTTATATCCATGTGTTTATACTGGGGGGGGGGGGCACCAAAATAATCCACACTCATTCAGTAATGACATCTGGGAACATTTTAGACTTTTGCAAATGGCATTTTGCAGCTAGTCATGCATGACCTTTCAAATTCAGCATTTCTATCAATCACCTTCAGTTAGATGGTTGTTCTTTTTGT
The DNA here is from genome assembly GCA_026874595.1 of Sipunculus nudus. Lineage (NCBI taxonomy): Eukaryota > Metazoa > Annelida > Sipuncula > Golfingiida > Sipunculidae > Sipunculus > Sipunculus nudus. The sequence continues at coordinate 73,360,094 of CM049307.1, read as the reverse complement.
CAAAATGAGTGTGTGTACCATGTTTCCTAACAGCTTGTAAGTTTATATATCTGTCCCAGAGGCATTATAAGAACCTTTCTTAGCAGGAATTACATATGGTGCATTAATGTGTATGCTGAGTCAGCCAGAAATCACATAAATTTTACAGATATGCCTGGTGAACAGCGGACTTTAAATAGTGTAGGTAGAACATGCTAGTCGTGGTGGTTATTACTTTTAGCAAGTGCAATGTGATAATACTTATGATGCGGACTCTTTTCCATGTGTGGTTATTTCATATAATATGTCCTTCTAAACAAAACAAATTTACATCTACCATGTCTACATTGAAAGACTTCTAGTTTAGAAAGTTAACAATGAAACTGTTCCAAAGATCTACAGGCAGAAAATTTTGGGGTTATATTTAACAATAATTTTTTTTTTACAATTAACCAAACTAATTACATTTTGATCAATCATACTTGATGTATTACATTTTGATTCACTGCACTTTGCAGCCACTTTTCTGGCTTCCAGAGAACATACCATCATGTGTCAGAGTGGTCCTGTCTACAGTCACTGGTGATGAGGTAACAATCACAGAACTACAGGAGAACAGAAAGTGTCCCGTCATGAAGGTCCTGCCATTAAACAAGAAAGAAAGGGAAGAGTTCTGTGTGGTGAGATCCACATTCTTTATAGTTTCTTCATAAAATCTAGAATTGGGTGATATATAAGTGTCATACTTAGTGTCATTAATTTTTTATTTCATGGTTTTTATCATGAAGTATATTGAAAATCTCTTTTGAGTAATAGCCTTTTCTGTTTTACTGGCAGAACACCTGCCCAGCAAACTGCATACACAGGACCCTATGCAGGCATAGTGTTAGGCATCTCTTTGTGAGCCTGTGGCCGTGGTACATGGGCTCCTGTGCAGGTTTGCTGTCAGTCAGAATGAAATGTAACAACATTGACTCTGGGAGATTTTCATGGTTTTGCTGGCAACGGATACATAGCTATGTTAAAATAGTCTTAAAATCATAATGGGTTGATGAAGCAGGAACAAAATCAAAGTGTAATATAACCTGTTATTTTATTATTCTGCTTTTATTTTACATAATTTTTTTACATATATTTGTTCAAATATTTTACAAAACAGAATATCACATGCAGAGCAAAATGAGCAATAAATTTAATATTATAATCTATAAATGAATCCATGGGCCTGGGTTTGATTTTTAATAACAAATTTAAATACACAATCTTTGTAAATAATTTGACAACAGTGGAATTTTTTTAGTTGCTGTGTGGGCATGGTAGTTTGGATATAAACCAAATTGTGCAGGATGGAGTTTGCTTATTCAAGGAATTCGCTGGGCAGGGATGGCTTTAGGTTGACATTAGCTGATTAGTGATAATGTTGTTCAGTGTGATTTGAAAATAGAAAACCTATTAATAATAAATCTAATGTTAATGATTTAATATATGGAGTATATATATGCCTTTGTATTAAATGTATTTAATGTATAGAAATTGTTCATATTATACTGTTATATACAATGATACAGAGGAGACCCATCAGCATTGTGCAACACAGCAGGAGACGCTGATTATGTTGCTGATCATGTCCCTTCAATCATAAGTTAACTTAAAATGTTACTCATGAGAACATAAAATATAAAATAGTACACATATATAAATATACTATTGCAGCTGCCATTGCTCTAAACACATTTTATGTATCTGAGTCTTTTTTGTTCGGTTAATTGTATTAGAGTTTTGCGGATACTATGTTTTCAGTTGCACACCGCTGCGTAAGTTTCCGGGGAACTCCTCCGTAACCACTGGGCAGAATTTTAAAAAATTTTGTATTATGATCGGGATATATGTGAACTGCTGCGCCCTCATTTTTGGTTGACCTCTGACCTTTCCTCTCTGCCAAGCGTCCATTTGTGCTCTTATCTCGGCAGTTGTTTGACTTTTCCACCTGAAATTTTTCATGTGTATACATCTTTGATAGTTTCTCGTTCAAATAACAGGTGGCACCACCTAAAATCATGTTTACATGGCAGACAACCATGCTAATATGTAACATATCTAACTCTGTTTTCCCTTGCCACTCAATCCATGCCTCACTTCACCTGTCCTACTCTGATTTTGGCAGATACATGTAGTCACTTGTCGACTACCCATATTCTAGTTATATCTTGTTCATAACAAGATTTGTAGGTTGAAACAGAATCCATAAAGTCATCTGTTAACCTTTAAAAATTTGCTAGGGCGGACCAGTCTGGTCCAGGGATAAGCAATCTGGTATTTTGTGTTAGGGGTCCTGCCCAGCCCAAAATCATGGACCAGACTAGTCCAAGCGATCTGGTCCTCACCTCTAATATTATATGTACATATACATAATTAGGACTGATCTGAAGGACTTTATTTTAATCAGTGAATTTCTCCTAAACAGGAAACATTAAATGAAGTTGGAAAGACTTTATCGCCGGCTCAGCTGGAGAGAGTGGTCAGTGCCCCAAACAGTCACATGCCACTGTACCTTAATGTCCTGCTGGAGGTAAGTTTACATGAAGATTAATATCACAGATCTTTTGCCCAGCAGAGCATCAGTCCATGTCCTAGGGCAGTCCAAGCAGGATTGAGTTTTGGCTTGAGCATCAGACCTGCTATCTCTAGCATCATGTCGTAATTCGTTTTAATTTCATGATTCACCGACCCCAAAAAATGCAGTTTAATGATTCGAGAGTCTAGAATACAATTATATTAAATTAAACTATTTTGTTTTATTACTTTAGATTATGTTAGTAGATACTTTCCAGTCCCATCTCTCCCTGGAATTAGAAAACAAACTTCAAGGCTATAAATATATATATATGTATGATTATTTTGAAAATGCTCATTAAAACTCGTATAAAACAATGAAGCTTATTTTAAAGTGCCCATTCTTCTACTCGACATATAGCACATCTTCACTCAGTTGTGTCAAGTTTGTTGGCACCATGCATCTTCTGTTGTATCAAGTTTGTTGGCAACATGCATCCTCTGTTGTATCAAGTTTGTTGGCACCATGCAACCTCTGTTGTATCAAGTTTGTTGACACCACACATCCCCTTTCCCAGCAAGTTTGTTGACACCACACATCTCCTGTTCTATCAAGTTTGTTGGCATCATGCATCCTCTGTTATATCAAGTTTGTTGGCACCATGCATCCTCTGTTGTATCAAGTTTGTTGGCACCATGCATCCTCTGTTGTATCAAGTTTGTTGGCACCTTGCATCCTCTGTTGTATCAAGTTTGTTGGCACCATGCATCCTCTGTTGAATCAAGTTTGTTGGCACATGCATCCTCTGTTGTATCAAGTTTGTTGGCACCATGCATCCTCTGTTGTATCAAGTTTGTTGGCACCTTGAATCCTCTGTTGTATCAAGTTTGTTGTCACCATGCATCCTCTGTAATATCAAGTTTGTTGGCACCTTTCATCTTCTGTTGTATCAAGTTTGTTGGCACCATGCATCCTCTGTTGTATCAAGTTTTTGGCACCATGCATCCTCTGTTGTATCAAGTTTGTTGGCACCATGCATCCTCTGTTGTATCAAGTTTGTTGGCACCATGCATCCTCTGTTGTATCAAGTTTGTTGGCACCTTGCATCCTCTGTTGTATCAAGTTTGTTGGCACCATGCATCCTCTGTTGTATCAAGTTTGTTGGCACATGCATCCTCTGTTGTATCAAGTTTGTTGGCACCATGCATCCTCTGTTGTATCAAGTTTGTTGGCACCATGCATCCTCTGTTGTATCAAGTTTGTTGGCACCATGCATCCTCTGTTGTATCAAGTTTGTTGGCACCTTGAATCCTCTGTTGTATCAAGTTTGTTGTCACCATGCATCCTCTGTAATATCAAGTTTGTTGGCACCTTGCATCCTCTGTTGTATCAAGTTTGTTGGCACCATGCATCCTCTGTTGTATCTAGTTTTTTGGGACCATGCATCCTCTGTTGTATCAAGTTTGTTGGCACCATGCATCCTCTGTTTTATCAAGATTGTTGGCACCATGCATCCTCTGTTTTATCAAGTTTGTTGGCACCATGCATCCTCTGTTGTATCAAGTTTGTTGGCACCATGCATCCTCTGTTGTATCAAGTTTTTGGCACCATGCATCCTCTGTTGTATCAAGTTTGTTGGCACCATGCATCCTCTGTTGAATCAAGTTTGTTGGCACATGCATCCTCTGTTGTATCAAGTTTGTTGGCACCATGCATCCTCTGTTGTATCAAGTTTGTTGGCACCTTGAATCCTCTGTTGTATCAAGTTTGTTGTCACCATGCATCCTCTGTAATATCAAGTTTGTTGGCACCTTGCATCTTCTGTTGTATCAAGTTTGTTGGCACCATGCATCCTCTGTTGTATCAAGTTTTTGGCACCATGCATCCTCTGTTGTATCAAGTTTGTTGGCACCATGCATCCTCTGTTGTATCAAGTTTGTTGGCACCATGCATCCTCTGTTGTATCAAGTTTGTTGGCACCTTGCATCCTCTGTTGTATCAAGTTTGTTGGCACCATGCATCCTCTGTTGTATCAAGTTTGTTGGCACATGCATCCTCTGTTGTATCAAGTTTGTTGGCACCATGCATCCTCTGTTGTATCAAGTTTGTTGGCACCATGCATCCTCTGTTGTATCAAGTTTGTTGGCACCATGCATCCTCTGTTGTATCAAGTTTGTTGGCACCTTGAATCCTCTGTTGTATCAAGTTTGTTGTCACCATGCATCCTCTGTAATATCAAGTTTGTTGGCACCTTGCATCCTCTGTTGTATCAAGTTTGTTGGCACCATGCATCCTCTGTTGTATCTAGTTTTTTGGGACCATGCATCCTCTGTTGTATCAAGTTTGTTGGCACCATGCATCCTCTGTTTTATCAAGATTGTTGGCACCATGCATCCTCTGTTTTATCAAGTTTGTTGGCACCATGCATCCTCTGTTGTATCAAGTTTGTTGGCACCATGCATCCTCTGTTGTATCAAGTTTGTTGGCACCATGCATCCTCTGTTGTATCAAGATTGTTGGCACCATGCATCCTCTGTTGTATCAAGTTTGTTGGCACCATGCATCCTCTGTTGTATCAAGTTTGTTGGCACCTTGAATCCTCTGTTGTATCAAGTTTGTTGGCACCTTAGCATCCTCTGTAATATCAAGTTTGTTGGCACCTTGCATCCTCTGTTGTATCAAGTTTGTTGGCACCATGCATCCTCTGTTGTATCAAGTTTGTTGGCACCTTGCATCCTCTGTTGTATCAAGTTTGTTGGCACCATGCATCCTCAGTTGTATCAAGTTTGTTGGCACCATGCATCCTCTGTTGTATCAAGTTTGTTGGCACCTTGCATCCTCTGTTGTATCAAGTTTGTTGGCACCATGCATCCTCTGTTGTATCAAGTTTGTTGGCACCATGCATCCTCTGTTGTATCAAGTTTGTTGGCACCTTAGCATCCTCTGTCGATTTCACAAATATTATTTGAGGTCTAAGTCTTATATTTGACTTGAATTCAATATTAATAATTTTCACATCACCAGTAGCAAAATTATCTTAAACATATCCCCTTATTAACTTAAGTCAATGTATTTTTCATATGTTTACCATTTTTGCTCATCAATCGGATAAGTAACTTCCTTATTGTTGGACCGATTTTTATTTATATATTTCAATCGCAATTTCTTATTTCAGTTGTGCCACTCTTTCCTGTTTTTGTGTATTTTTTCTTGTATGAAAGATCACTTTCATCTTATAGTTAAGAAATTTGATGTTTCTAATTTTAGGAGCTGTGTGTATTTGGATACTTTAGACAGCTGGACCAGAAGATTGACTCTCTCATCAATACATCAGGGTAGGTCTGATTTTTGCTCTCACAACCCTCAAACCTGAAGGGAATAAAGTAATACACTAAAACTGTAAAACTACAGGCTCTCACTCTGGTAGAACAAATCTGTGCTAATATCTTATATTTTCTCACCATCACTTTTTTTTTATTTGACCCCATACATTAAACTTGGCAGTCATTCTTTGCAGTATGATTATGCTTTTTTTTCAGATATTCCAAAAAAATTCCAAACCTATATACTTTTATATCATATCTGGTGTAAATTTTACTAGGGCCTCTTCCATGGTAAAAATATTATTTTTTGTCATTTAATTAGCCTTTTTATTGTTCTTTTTAAGCTCAGCTGACTGAAAGTCATTGAGCTATAGCAATCACTCTTTGTCCGTCGTCCGTCCGTCTACCCGTCTGTCCGTCCGTTAACCAGGCATAAATCGTTAACGCAGGACCTAAAATCTTGTAACTTGACATTCTGAGAGGTCCTTGAAAAATCTCCTTGGAAACTAGAAAATAGGTCTCTGTTACCCATATCCTTCGAGCTATGGGGCCCCAAAATACCCCCCAGAATAGTCAAAAATTTCATACAAAAACTTCAACATCTCATTAACTACATCACTGATGGTCATGATTTTTGGCATACATATTGATCATGAGATGTTCCATCAGTTCCTGCAGACTGGTGGCGCCACCTTTTTCTTTTGATTTTTACAAATTTTTTTCTCTACTTTTGAGACCTTTAAAAATGTGAACATCTGTTAACCAGGCACAAATCGTTAAGACTGGACCTAGAATCTTCATTTTTGACACACTGAGAGACCTATGAAAAGTCTCCATGGAAACCAGAAATTAGGTCTCTGTTACCCATATCCTTTGAGCTATGGGGCCCCAAATTACCCCCCAGAATAGTCAAAAATTTAATACAAAAACTTCAATATCTCATTAACTACATCACTGATGGTCATGATTTTTGGCATACATATTGATCATGAGATGTTTCATCAGTTTCTGCAGACTAGTGGCGACATCTGTATTTTTTTATTTTTTACAAATTGTTTTCTCTATTTTTGAGACCTTTAAAAATGTGAACATCTGTTAACAGGGCACAAATCGTAAAGACTGGACCTAGAATCTTCATTTTTGACACAGTGAGAGACCTATGAAAAGTCTCCATGGAAACCTGAAATAAGGTCTCTGTTACCCATTTTCTTTTGGTCCGGGGGCTCCCAATTACCCCCAATAATAATGGAAAATATGATAAAAAAAAACTGCAACATCTCAGTTACTACAACACTGATGGTCATGATTTTTGGCATACATATTGATCAAGATATGTTTCATCAGTTCCGCAGACTGGTGGTGCCACCTGTATTTGTTCTGGTTTTTTTATGAACTTTTTTTTCTCTATTTTTTAGACCTTTAAAGATATGAACATCTGTTAACAGGGCACAAATCATAACACCTGGACCTAGAATCTTCATTCTTGTCATGCAAGGAGGCCCATGAAAAGAGTATGTGGAAACCTGAAATTAGGTCTCTGATACCCATATCCTTTGAGCTATTGCACTCCAAAGTACAGCTCAGAATAATGGAAAATTTGATACAAAAGCTGAAGTATCTGAACAACTAATGCAGAGATCACCATGATTCTTTGCATGGATATTGACCATTAAGTGATTTTATTAGTTTCTGCAGACTGGTGGAGCCACCTGTATTTTTTTAAAAGTTTACGCATTTTTTCTCTATTTTTGAGATATATAAATACAAACACAATCTTGGCCTGTTGGTTAATCTGTTTGATGCTTCAGTTGAATGGGTATATACTACCATTCAGATGATAAAATTTCCTTTTGCAAATCTCTTCCCAGTCAGCTTAGCGTCATGACCCATGGGTCACTTGTTTTAAAACAAAGGTATTAAGATTACTGGTACTTGACAGGCAATGTAATGAAATACAAAAAAAGATCAAGTGAATATAATGGAAAAGAATAGAAACATTGGGAGTCTGAGTTAACGTATATGATTATGTACAAAATTTTACAGATTTAATCTTTAGTCTGTCCAAAAACCCTTATTTGCATTTTTTATGCAATAATTATTTTAAGAAAATTTAAAAAATACCCTTTGGACTAAAGTGAAAATGGCGATATTCTACCAATTTTGTGTTAAGTAGTAATATCATGTAATAAGTATTTTTA